>CP106730.1:81249110-82449110 GCA_025506655.1 Gossypium rotundifolium
AGTTTTGGGCTTTAGGTGATAGGAGTGAAGGAGTTGGGGTTATATATTTTATTTGTTGAATTGTGGCATAACAAAGGGGTTGGTGGAGTGGCAAGACATGCGCCACATGGAGAGTGTGGTTGGCGTCAACTGCAGGAGGAAGAGGTCCTGAGTTCAAGTCTGAAAATCCCACCCTTTGCATCCATTTTGGCATGAAGGGAAGAGTTGTAGGAAGTTTGAACTCACCTTGGACTTTGTCAACTCTTTCAAACGGTGGGTGGAGAGCAAATGTAGGAGGGAGACTTGGTCAAGGTAATTTGAATGGGTGGCTTGGGAGTGTTTGGGGGTGGTTGGCCGATTTGAGGAGATTTTGGGGAGGTTGGCGGTTGGTAGGTGTTGTGAGGGTGGGAAGTCTTTGAAATCCACTTGTGTTCTTTTGTGTGCATTTTCGGTCACCAAGTTCTTTTGGTAAGCTAATTCTTGTTAGTCAAAAGCTAGTAAAGATTTCTTCATTTGCAAATAGCCTAAGTCAGAAAAAGAACCTTCCATTTTGCTCCTTGAAACCGAAACACAAAGCAACCTTATTTGCCAACGTTGCACTCTTTCTACATCTTGGTGAAGCCGAGTGTTCTTTTGCATTTTCTTCTTTGCCATTTGTGTAAACCAAACCTCAAAGCACCTACACTTGCCAAATCACAACACTCTCTTCTTCACTTTTGCTTTCATCTTTTTCTCTTCGAAAAGCCTTGGTAGCCGAATGTGCATCCCTCTCCTTTCTTCCCTTTTTCTTGTAAACCAAACTAGCTTTCTTCTCTACTTTCTTGACCGTAACACACTTCACCAAAAGCTGCATCCTCTATTTTCTTTTTCTTTAAACCAAAGCACCCTCTATTCATCCATTCATCTTTCTTTATATTCTTTCTTCTTCCAAAAAACCTTTTAGCCGAACCTTACTACAACCCTTGCCGCTTTTCCTTCTTTGTTTTTCTTTAAAGCTCTTCTTTTCTTGATCAAGGGTGTTAGCCGAACCTATTTCTCTTGATTGGAGTCTTGTACAATCGGTCTACTAAGAGGGTAAGTGTTGGCCGAATGGCCTTTCTCCTTTCTCTGGTACTTTGCCGATTGTTAGTATGTTTAAGAGCCGATTTCGGCGTTTGTAAAAGGAGTTCATCACTTGTTTTGGTAGTCGTGTTTCGTATAGGGTCTTTGGAGTTCGAAATCAAGCAAGGAGAGCCTTCTTACTCTGTAAGCAATCGGTAAGTGATGGTGAGATGATTGCTCGTGGTTTATTTGTTTAGGTTTCGATTAAGTATATGGTTTCAAAGGATTAATCGTTCTCTTTTTAGGGTAGAGTCAATTAGTGAAGGAACCACTTGTTGGTTCGAGTCTTGGTTGGTAACCGATTCAAGGCGAGTAAGAGATCAAGCTAAACCCTCTTTGTGTATGTGGTCATGACCGAATGGTATGATGGCTAATCCATTGTTGGCCGATTGTAGGATCGGGTTATCGAGGCGATCAAAGGGCTTAGATCGGTTCTTAGGATTTAATCTTGATATATCGTGTGTAAACCAACACACTATCTTAACTAATTAATGTGATAACTTTGTTGGTGTGAATGAAACAGATGTGATTGACTATTTTGATACCCATCGAGGTATGGATACGGATTCGTAAGTCCGTTTCATTATGAAATTTGTGATGATCTACGATATCATGATTATGGGTGTATATTCATTGAGATGCCATATTGAGCATGCGAGCATGATAGCATGATTGCATGATTTTGCATCTAGTACGATATGTGATTGGGTGATATGAGAGGAGGAGTATGAAATCCGTGTCTTTGGGACACTGTGTCTTTGGGACACCGAGGTTTGGCACCTCCAGTGGTTTGGTACCACGTATTTTGTGACTTTGGGTCACGGAGGTTTGGCACCTCGGCGTCTCGTCCAGTGGCTTAGTACCACAGTGGGTTGGCCCCACAGTTGATTATATGGGATTGACGCCAGTGATTTGGTATCACACGATGGGTTGGCCCCATCATTGGATTTGTGACTACGGTCACCAGTGATTTGGTATCACATTGTGTCTTTGGGACACCAGAGGTTTGGCACCTCATTGCGACTCGTCCCTGTGGTTTGACACCACCGTGGGTTGGCCCCACTTATGAGATATGGGATCGTCGCTAGTGATTTGGTATCACACGATGGGTTGGCCCCATCATTGGATTATTCGTGACTTCGGGTCACCAGTGGTTTGGTACCACAGTATGGATATCGTGACTTTGGGTCACCAGTGGTTTGGCACCACCAGTGGTTTGGTACCACACGGGGTAGAAAAGGCGATATGGTTGGTTAGGATCGGGTGCATTACTTGCATTATTCTATTATGATATGTGTGTTGGCATGTTATACCGGGAGAGGGAATTATACACTGAGTCTTGCGACTCACTCTCTCCTTTGACATTTCAGGTGACACATAGACGCGGACATGGAGCCGGGATGGACTCGAGGTGCTCATGCCATGCTAATAAAGGATTTGCTCAGACTTTATAAAATTTGGTACATTAGTTATCTATTTCTATGTGGTTTTATTTTGGTTTGTAAAAGGCCTTTTAAAAATTATGGTTTGCTTGTTTATGCTTAAAGTAAATGTTTAATATGCCTTAACAAATTAATTGGGTTAAAATGTGCTAAAATTTGGAAAGATAACGATTTCAAAACTACAAAAGCGACACTTTAAACTATACCATCGGGTATCACACTAAGATTTGGTGTAAGGAAGAACTCAAATGTTTTCTAACTTAAACACGATTTTTCCACTAAGACGGAATGTTTTTTTTAACAATGATAAACAACTCAAACTTCTTAACGAGATAAACCTGTCTTGTCTACCCATCGGAGTAAGTTTTTTTAAAATTTTCGGGTTTTCAAATACATCATCAAATTTCAATCAAACCTACTCAAGTTTTTCTTCAAATGCACAACCTAGCAAAGTGTTTTTCTCCAACTTTTAAATGACAACCTAAACCTCTCAAACCCTTTTTCCCTGTAACATACCGGATTCGGTCGTGGTGTATTGACCGGGTTTGGGGTGTTACACTCCCTCACCCATTTGAATTGTTTGACCCATTCTCCAGCTTCCATAGCAGAGTTTGATCCCAACTCTGCTTCCTCCTCTCCCAAAGCATAAAATAAATGCCTTAATTTGCTTGCCAAGGGAATCGATCTCCACTCCCCCTTGTCCCCTAGTGATGCCACCACCACTCCACCATGTGCTCAACTTGTGTTAATAAAACACACTTTAATTTACATACGTCCTGCTTCCAACAGCCCTCTCCACTAAAGGGCCAAAAACCAAAATTTTTCCAGGGCTCAAACTCAAACCCAGGCCTCCCTAGAGCCCCCAAACACTCTCAAATAACTAACTATACAAGCCCAACACATGCAATTATGAAAAAATCACAAACCCCTAATTTTTGGGATGTTACAAAAAGGCTGTTAGATATCACCGAACTAGAGGAGATTAGGCGAAATGCCTATGAAAATGCTACAATTTACAAGGAAAAGGCCAAACGATGGCATGACAAAATTATTTTGTAGTGACAATTTATCATGGGTCAAAAAGTTTTATTATTCAATTCTATACTGAAATTGCACCCCAGTAAATTGCGCTCACATTGGTTGGGACCTTTTGAAGTTGTCAAAGTACTTCCTCATGGTGTAATCACAATCAGAGATTTACATGATGGACACTAGCTCAAAATGAATGGACAGCGGTTGAAACATTATTTTGGGAATATTAATCAAAAGTAGGTAGAAACCATTAAATTGGTCGAAAATTTTATTTTTTATTGAATTTATTATTATGTGAATTTATTTTATTTTTTGTTTGTTTTACTCTCTTTTTTCAGAATAATTAGGTACCATTGTCGACGCACTTGGGCTTTATTGTCAACACTGTTTGTACTATTATATTGTCACTTATGACTCATAAAGAATGAGGGCATATCAGAACATTATCACTGCACTCGAGTTTGTGGGTGCAACTACTGATAATTTGGAACGAGATGGAGCTAAACTAGCAAAAGTTGTAGAGGAAGCAATCGATGATGTTGGGCCAGAGCCGAAACCTGAGGTGCGATCTGAGGACCGCACAAAGCCCAACGAAAAAAGAGGAAAAACTCCAAAGACAAAAAGCGCAAAAATGAGGAGAAAAAGAGGAGGAAGACGAAACATCGTGCAGCCACATTTGTGGCTGAGGAAAACTAAGTTTATTTTCAGTTTTTTTTAGCTGAAGTGTTCATGCATTGCACATAGCTGTAATTTTTATTTTGTTAGTGCACATTGTCGTTGCATTTCTATTGTCATTGCATTTTAATTTTAGTGCATTAAGGACAATGCAAACTTTAAGTTTGGGGGAATGCATATGGGGTTTGGAAATACACCTACATTTCAAAAAAAAATTGAGTTTAATGAAGCATGTAAGGTTTATTTGTGGTTAATGCAAATGTGTTTGAAAATTTTTGTTATATTCGATGCTTAATTCTTGAATCATGTTTTGGATAAATTTGAATGAATGTTGTATCTTCAATTCTTTGATGAATGATTTAGGTTGCATTAGTAATGGATGACTAGTAGCATTCCTTAAATCTTGAATGAATCTACCTTTTACAGCTTCCTATATATATAGTTATGAATAAGAGACACTCTAAAGTGGGTGTATTGTGAAATGTTAAAGAGGGAACACTCCAATGCAAGCATTAGAAAAATGAGTTTGGTCAAAGGCTGCCGCTGCATGAGTGTGTGTAGGCGCAATTACGTACTCCCTGGGGGGTTTGTTGCACTCCATCGTTACTTCTTAGGAATAAGGTACAATAATGCAACGATATCCCTTATTCACAAAAAAAAGACATATTTATGATCTTCATAGATACTTAGTATTGTACAATAAATGTTGTATTGGTAGATAGAATTTAGGATTTGAAGCATGATGCTGGTTTTAATGAAGTTGCAATCTTATTCATTCATACTTATGTATTGTCGATACAATATTCTATCATCTGAATGTGACTCATTCATTGGGATTTTAGGTGATTCAAGTTGCTAGAATGATTATTTGCCTTAGTGAATTCTTGTGTAGCCTTGCTAGTTTCTATTTTACTTGAGGACAAGTAAAAACTCAAGTTTGTGGGTGTGTGATAGTACTAGAAAGAACATATGTTTTCTCCCTAATTATTGGTTAATTTACCCTCATTTAGTTATCTTTAGCACATATTTTAACATTTTAAGTTCAGTAAATTGCATTTTATAACTCAGTGGATCTTAGCCTATTTATCCTTAATTTTGTCATATTTTGGTACCGATGTTGCTACATGAGTATTTCCAGATTGCGCCCAGAATTGTCGCCACACTTGACAGCTGTCCAGATAAGAACAAAAATGTATGAGCTGTCCAGTCTGGTATAACAAAGTTGTATGTACAGAGGCAGCATGATTCTAATGAAAGGACACCTGCGCTATTTGGAAGAATATAAATATTCACGTGAAAAGGAAAAAAAAAAGGCTTTTTTGGGGGTATTATACGGGTGAACGGCGTGAAAGGGACATAGATCAGCTCCTAACGAGAAGCCCTGAGTGCAACACAAGAGAGAATGGAGAGATTCAAGTTGAGATTGTCTAGGAATAGTATTCTCCACTTGTTTCTTTTATATTTCTTTTCTAAATGATGGTGATTACTTTCTATTTCATGTTTGTATAGAAGTGCACATGATTTGTGGGTTAAATGTTATTTTATTCAAAGTGCACATGATTTGTGGGTTAAATGTTATTTTATTCAATCTTGCTTATACTGTTTAATCTTTGGGTTTGAATGTTTTTACCATGGAGATGTTATTGCAGTCAATGACACTGGAAAGTGTAGCAACAATTAAAGCTAACTAGCATGACAATGGAAGTTGGTTGAGAATTAAAGGAATTTAATCCACTTGTTCTTAATAGTGTTCCATTGCCATTCATTGGAAGGTGTGGTTAATGTGCATGTTTAAGTCTTAGATTAAATATAGAAGTTAAGTTTGGTAAGATATTCATTGCAATTTAATGTATTGATAATCACCAATCCTTTTATACCTTGTGAGCACTTAGTATTCTGTTGAATATTCATGTTGGGGATTCCAGTTTATCATTATCATATTTTATCTTATTATTTTCAAATTATTGCTTCGAAAACTACTCTCACAATTTATTTTGTTTCTATCTATTTATTCCACTGACATTGATAGACAAAAGATATAACACCCTTAACCCATTTCCATCGCCAAAATAAGGTTATAGAGTATTACTAGACTTTATAGAACAAATACAAGTAATTCATGTCATTTACTTTTCATATCCGAAATTAGATATATTCAATCATATTGTCCCTTAAATGGACCTTTTGGCCCAATTCATGAGTTAGAAACAAGTTGGGACTAAATCGAGAACTCAGAGAATTTTTTTGCAAAATTCCAAAATTTTCTTAATATAGGGGTCTCACGCTCGTGTGAGTAGGTCATGTGGCTCACACGGCCAAGTGACACACTCGTGTCCCAGGCCATGTGATAAACCATAATATACACATATTTTAATCCCACATTTGGCATTCTTTTGGATGGTTTATCCCTTTAATTGTGGAATTTGGTGCTCCTAATCCTTTAATATCATGTTTTATACTTATGAGAGCACCGGAGGATGAAAAGAATGAGAAATAGGCTAAAAATAGAGAAAATGGGCCAAAGTATGAAATTGACACGGCCTGGGCCCGAGACACACGGTCGTGCCTCTTTAGCTGATCCGACAACAGGCTGGATTTGATTCACACGGCCGTGCATCTTTAGTAGGACCGACCACGGCCTATAACTCAAAATACACGGGTGTGTCCCTGCCATAGCAAAGAAGAGTTTCATTCGGATTAGGGTACTTAGAGGCAAAGAAAGACATTCCAAAACTCTATATAAACACCATAGAGGCCAATCTTCAAGGGGGCATTCAGCTAGGCCAAAAAGCCAAGCCAGAGGGGCCAAATTGTGGGATTCACTCGAAGAAAGCCAGTTGATTCATCTCAAGAAATCGGAATCATACTCAAGACTGAGGATATCTCCTTCAATTCCTTCAAGGGGTTTTAGGATTTTCTTTATGTTTTATTTTATATTTTCTTCTGATATGTATTCTTTTATGATTATGAACTACACCCCTCAAATATCTGAGGGGGATGAAACCTAAGACGGATCTTGTTATTGTTTTTGAGCTTTATGATAAATACTTGATTTGTTCTTAACTATGTGTTCTTAATTCTTGTTTTGATATTTCAGGATATTAATTCAAGCATTTATGCTCTTAGGTAGAGGAGGAATAGACCCTATTTAAGAGTAGATCTAGCATAGTTAAGGGGATTTGATCGCAACCCCAGAGATAGGATGACGAAAATCTGCCGGATTAGGGTCAAACCTAATATGGGAGTCCATAGATCGAGTTAATGCAATTCTAAGGGTTTTAATTAGAAAGAGATTTCAATTAATCAACCTAGGGTTAGACGTTAATAGCCTCGAGAGAGGTAGTAATATAAATTAGGGAATCCTACGGATCAAGTCAAGTGAATAAATTGTCTGGTTCAGTGTTAAATAACAAGTGAAGTTTAGGTGGATTCTTCCTCGGGTATTGTCTCAATCAATTGGTTTTTCCCACAAGTATTTCCCCAATTCATTCTTTTTATCTCATCATCTTTAGCTTAGTAGTTAGTTAATTTTAGGTTAAACAACATTTTCTTTAATTCTTAGGTTAAATAATAAAAAGAAAGTTAGTATTAGTACTTTTGGTTCCATTGGGTTCAACAATCCGGTCTTGCTACTAAACTATACTACTGTTCGATAGGTGCGCTTGCCTCAAGTTGTTGTCACAATTAGTTTTTAGGCTAGATCATTCATTATATAAATTTTTAAGACTCTGACACACGATCAAGTTTTTGGCGCCGTTGTCGGGGAACTGAAATATTAAGAATGCTCAATTTTTATTACTTTAGCCATATTTTATTTTTGCAATTAAATTTTATTTTTACTTTTCTAATTTACTTTTTCTTTTTATCTTTTCCTAGTATGTACCTCTAGTTTATGACTAGAAGGAAACCAACGAGACCCTTGATTTACGATAGTAATATTGAAGGTACTGTACGTAGAAACCGAAAAGAAATAAGGAAAAGCCTACAATACATACAAGAAGAGGAAGAGAACAAAATTAATACTACCGAAGAGATGGCTGACAATAATCCGTACCTCAGAGGTGGTCGAAAACCATGCTCTTCGTACTATGTATGATTATGCTAAACCTAATTTAACAGGAGCTGAATCGAGTATTGTTAGGCCTGCTATAGCTGCTAATAATTTTGAACTAAAACCTAACACTATTCAAATGATTCAACAATTTGTTCAATTTGATGGTTTGCAAGGCGAAGACCCAAATACTCATTTAGCAAATTTTCTAGAATTCTGTGATACCTTCAAAATAAATGACGTTTCTGATGATGTCATTCGTCTTGATTATTTCCATTTTCTTTGAGGAATAAAGCTAATCAGTGGTTGAATTCTCTTCCACGAGGATCAATCACTACATGGGATCAAATGACCGAAAATTTTGTGTTAAAATATTTTTCGTCGGCCAAAACGGCCAAATTAAGGAATGATATCTCTTCTTTTGTGCAAATGGATCTAGAAACACGATGCATAGGAGAGATACAAAGATTTATTAAGAAGATGCCCACACCATGGATTACCCTTGTGGCTTCAGGTTCAAGCCTTCTATAACGGTGTGAACCCTTCAACGAGACAACTGATTGATTCAGCAACCGGTGGAACCCTGAATAACAAAACTCTTGAGGCAGCCTATGAGTTTATAGAGGAGATGTCATTAACAACTATCAGTGGAAAGTTACAAGGACAAGGCCAACAAAAGCAGCCGAAGTTTTCAACCTCGACACAGTAACCATGCTATCAAATCAGGTAGAGATGTTAAATAAAAAGATTAATGGTTTGTGTGGTTCCTTGCAGCTACACCCAGTAAAGCAATGTGATTCAAATCTAGGAGGTGTGGCGAATCTTACTGAGTACCCACCCTACAATCCTGGCATGGAAAGCGAATAGATAAACTATACAGGTAACAATTTCAGATCTCAAAATAACCTTTATAGAAATACTTATAATCCAGGTTGGAGGAACCACCCCAATTTCTCATGGGGTGGTCAAGGAAATCAAAGACAACAACTTCCTCCAAACTTCCAACAATAGCCCTACCCACAGGAAAAGAAGCCAAACCTTGAGGAGATGCTGACAAAATCCATAGCAGTGTCAGAAACTCGTTTTCAAAACACCGAAACAACACTTAAAAATTAACAAGCATCGATTAAAGGAATCGAGAACCAGTTAGGGAAACTCGCTAAGCTGATCTCTAAACGACCACAAGGTAGCTTGCCAAGCAACACTGAGACTAACCCAAAAGAGCAACTTCAAGCCATAACCGCTCAGAATAGTGAAAGGTTAGTAGATTCTTAACCTGAGCCAACGCAAGAACCTGTGGTAAGTGAAGGTAAGGTTGACGTAAGCCAAGAAAAGCCAAAATCGGTAATTAAAGAATACCAACCTCATATACCATATCCCGATACGATGAAGAAAGACAATTCAGATGAACAGTTCGGTAAGTTTCTTAAACTTTTAAATAAATTACATATTAACTTACCGTTTCTTGAAGCTCTTTGCAGATGCCAGATTTAAGGAAATTTTTAAAAGAGCTTTTAACAAATAAACGAAAGTTAGACGAGGAGTCACATGTGGAATTAAACGCAGTGTGCTCAGCAATGTTGCAAAATAAACTACCACGAAAATTAAAAGATCCAGGGAGTTTTACAATTCCATGTTTAATTGGTAGTTTGACTATTAATAACGCGTTAGCTGATTTAGGGGCAAGCATAACTGTTATACCTTATAAAATGTTTAAACAACTAGGTCTAGGGAAACCCAAACAAACTATGATGAGTATTCAATTAGCTGATAAGACTATTTGAATTCCTAGGGGTATAATTGAAGATGTACTCGTTAAAATTGACAAATTCATATTCCCCGTAGACTTTGTTGTTTTAGATATGGATGAGGATAATACGGTTCCTTTAATTTTAAGAAGGCCTTTTTTAGCAACTACCAGATCTAAAATTGATGTTAGTACAGGTGAACTCACACTTCGTGTAGGTGACGAATCAATCAGTCTTCAAGCTCTTGACTCAGCTAGGACATCGAGTGGCAACGGTGAGAACGTAAATTCCATTGATAATTATTTGGTTCAACCTTCTTTATAGGAAGCACCAAGAAGCTACATATCTGAGCCAGATCATAAACCTCGTTCCAATAAAGAAGAAAGTCACGAGGAACGAAGGCTTCAGATTGATGAACTAGACGAGTGGAAAGCGCATTTCAAGGAGAAATCAAAACCACATGAAGTGAAACTGAAGGAACCCCCAGACGAGCTTACAGGAATATCAAATCACTTCAAAATAGGAGATAAGGTACTGTTAGATAAAATAGACCCTCAAATCGCCATATCAAACCTGAATACAAACGAAGAAATCCCTTTTAAAGTAATTAGTGTTTTTCTTTACGGAACAGTCGAGGTAAGTAATTCTACTTTCGGTACTGTTAAAGTAAATGCTACTCGACTCAAACTATATAATGATAGCATGAGAAAGGATTTTTCACTCCTCAAACCACCATGAATGTGTGAATGAGAGGTAAGTCTAGCTTAAGACTTTAAACGAGTGCTTTTCGGGAGGCAACCGAGCACTAACCCTATTTATTTTTATTCTCTTTCTTTTAGCACCTAACTACAAACTAACCAAGTTAATGAAGCGCAGATTTCTGCACCACACGGCCTTGCACATGGCTGTGGCCGTGGCTGTGTGGATACTACGAATTTCCATACTGGCATGACAGAGATAGTACAAAATAGGATGAAAAATATCTTCAAGCCACGGGCTCCGACTAAACACCACGGCCGTGCGACACAGCCGTTGGCCAACATTGTTTTATCAACACGAGCGTGGCAACCTGAATAACAGGCATGGAAAAATGAATAAACCACCGTATAGCCGTGCGATACGGCCGTGTAATGCGACACGCCCATGAAACATGGGCGTGGGGATGTACCAGAGCTGAAAATTTTATTTAAAACACTTACTCCCCTTCTCACCTACTCTCCATTCCCTTCTTCCACAACCTTTACACTCTCCTCCATTTTCATTTCCTCCTTCTTCATTTTCCAAACTCTTGATCTACACTTCATCCATGTCGAAGAAATGAAAGGATCCTATTCCAGTCTCCCTGTGCGAGATCGATCTACATAAGTTCATGCCGACCGCTTCATTAACTCGACAGGAAAAGGACCTCTGAGTCCATTTAATCTTTCTTTTTCCTTTCTCTTCTCTTTTATTTTCCTTATCTTTATTTTTCTTATACTAAATTTGGTTCATTTTATTTTATTTTCTTAGTTTTAGGTTCTAAAGGCTGCTAGGGAATCACCACACCAAGCCTTAGAAATCAGTCCCACCTCGCGAACCATCTAACAATAAGGACTTTTCAGTCCATTAATCTTTTCTTTTAGTCTTATTTCACTTTTTACACTCTTTCTTGTTATTTTTCTTTTCTTTAAATATATAATTAGTACATTTAGAATTATTCTTATTATTTCCTGGCTAACTCTTCACGAGATTCCCAATTTATTCATCTAGCGTAGGAATTAAAGGCGCCCCCTCCAACTTATCTTTCACCTTCGAATCAAGTTTCTACACTTCCAACTCAAGGAATCCATCCAAAAAATCAGGAAGTTTCACTTCTCACCCTCTCTTTTAATTTTCTTAATATATGATTACTATCTATCTTTGTACATTGAGGGCAATGTACATCTTAAGTGTGGGGGGTGAAAATTTATTTAGAAAAGTTCTTAACTTTTTGCATTATTGATAAATCATAAAATTAAAATATTTTAACCCCATATTTAGTATGTTTTTAGGATGATTTAGCCCTAATTTATGTAAAAAGGTACTTTTAATCCTTTCTTTTCATATTTCTACTCAGGAAAGCACCCGAGGACGAAAAGAACAAGAAACGGGCTTAAAACGGGCCAATTTGGGCCAAAAAGAAAATGGACATGGCCTGGACTTCAAGCCACATGGTCGTGCTTCTAAAATTAACTAAGACACGGCCATGCCACGATTTACACAGCCATACCCAAATCGACAGAATCGAGACACGGCCCAACCACGATTTACACGGGTGTGTGCCATGGCCGTATCCCTGTTACGGGAGAGAACAATTTCACTGATTTGAATACTTAGAGCCAAAGAAACACTTTCCAAAGCTTATTCAAATACCGAGTAAGAAGCAGACTTAAATTAGGACAATTAGAGGCCAAGTAAAGCATTCCAAGAGCCTATATAAACACCCTAAGTGTATCCTGAAAGGGAGCGGTGAGCTAGGCCAAGGAGTCGAGCCAGAAGGATCACATTTGTGGGAATCACTCGAAGATAGCCAGAAGATCCATCTCGAAGAGCCGAAAATCTACTCAAAACTGCGAATTTCTCCTTCAATTCCTCTAGGGGGTTTTAGGGATTTCTTATGTTTTGTTTTATCTTTTCTCTTGAGATGTTTTTATTCATTATGAACTAAACCCTTATTATTTTGTTATTATTTCTGAATTATATGATAAATACTTAGTTTGTTCTTAATTATGTTGCTTAATCCAAATCTGATGTGCTTAGGTGGAGGAGGAATAGACCCTGCTTAAGAGTAGATCTAGCATAATTAAGTGGAGTTGATTGAACGCCTAGAGATAGGGTTATGAGATTTTTTCGGATTAGGGTGAAACCTAATGTGGGAATCCATTGATCGATTTACTGCTATTCTAGGGGGTTATTATAAGTGAACGAGAGTTCCACTAATTAACTTAGGGTTAGATGTTATTCGCCTCAAGAGAGGGTTTAATATAGGTTAGGGAGTCCTACGGATCAAGCTAAGTAAAGAAATCATATGATTCAGTAATAAGTAACAAGTGAAGTCTAGGTGGATTCTTCCTGAGGGTATCGTCGTAATTAATTGAGTTTCTTCAAGTTATTTCCCAATTCGTTCTTTTTGTCTTTGCGTCTTTAGCTTAGTAGTCATTAAACTAGATTAAATCAACCAATCACTCCATATTTTAGGCTAAATAATAAAAAGAAAGTGAGTATTAGTACTTTTAGTTCCTTTGGGTTCGATAATCTGGTCTTGCCTAAGCTATACTCTTCGTTCGATAGGTACACTTGCCTTTAAGTCGTTGTCGAGTTAGTTTCGAGTTTGATCATTCTATTTATAAATTTTAAAGCTCTGATTTCAGCGATCAAGTTTTTGGCACCGTTGCCGGGGAACTAAAATATTAAGAAAACTCTATTTTATTACTTTAGCCATTATTTTATTTCGCAATTTGTTTTGTTCTATTATTTTTTTTCTAAATTTTTTTTCTTTCTTTTTCCTAGCAGGTACCTCTAGTTAATGACTAGACGGAACCCGACAGGATCTCTAGTATACGATAGTGAAATTAAAGCTACCGCTCGAAGAAATCGCAAAGAAATTAGGCAAGTTCTAAATTACACAGAAGAAGAGTGAGAAGACAGATCCAATCCTGCTAAAGGGATGGACGAGAATAATCCACCACGAGATGTGGCAGATGCTCCGCGCACTATGTTTGATTATGCTAAACCCAATTTGACAGGAGCAGAATCTAGTATTGTTAGGCCTACTATAGCTGCTAACAAATTTGAATTAAAGCCTAATACAATACAAATGATTCAACAATTTGTTCAATTTGATGGTTTGCAGGACGAAGACCCGAACACTCATATAGCAAATTTTTTAGAGTTCTGTGATACTTTCAAAATAAATGGCGTTTCTGATGATGCCATTCGTCTTCGGTTATTTCCCTTTTCATTAAGGAATAAAGCCAAGCAGTGGTTGAACTCGTTATCACGAGGGTTAATCACTACATAGGAACAAATGACCAAAAAAATTTTATTAAAATATTTTCCACCGGCCAAAATTGCTAAATTACAGAATGATAGTTTTTCTTTTGTGCAGATGGATTTAGAGACATTATACGATGCATGGGAGAGATACAAATATCTCTTGCGGAGATGTCCACACCACAGATTACCATTATGGCTTCAAGTCCAAACCTTCTATAATGGTGTAAATCCTTCAATGAGACAACTAATTGATTCAGCTGCCGGTGGAACCTTGAATAATAAAACTCATGAAGCAGCCTACGAATTCATTGAAGAGATGTCATTGAATAATTATCAGTGGCAGGTTACAAGGACAAAACCGACAAAATCAGCCGGAGTCTACAGCATTGATGCAGTAACCATGCTATCAAATCAGGTAGAGATGATGAATAAAAAGCTTGGTAGTTTATGTTCTTCACAGGTACACCCAGTCATGCAATGCAACGTAAGTGGAACTATGGCGAATCCTGAGTATCCACCCTACCAACCGGATGCAGAGAGCGAACAGACAAACTATATAGGTAATAATTTCAGATCTAATAATAATCCTTATAGTAACACTTACATTCCAGGTTGGGGGAACCACCCAAATATTTCATGGGGAGGACAAGGAATTCAAGGAAATCAAAGACAACAACCTCCTTCAAATTTCCAAAATCAGTCATATCCGTAAGAAAAGAAGCCAACCCTCGAAGAAATGCTGACAAAATTTACGTAGACACAGAAAAGCGCTTCCAAGAAACTGAGAAAACAATTAAGAGCAACGAGAATCGAATGGGGGAACTTGCGAAGTCAGTCAAGGAAGCCACGAATACAGTCAAACAACTCGCAAAGCTAATGCCTGAACGACCGCTAGGACGTCTACCAAGTAACACCGAGATTAACCCAAAGGAGCAAATTCAAGCCATCTCAGTTCAAGACAGTAAGGAGTTAGATGAACCAAAATCAATACAAGAAAACAAGGTAGAAGAAGGTAAGATAGAGGTAACACAAGAAAAGCCAAAACCGATAATCAAGGAGTACCAACCTCGCATACCTTATCCCAAGTGATAAAAAGAGACGATTCAGAGGAACAGTTCGGTAAGTTTCTCAAACTCTTAAAGAAAATACATATTAACTTACCTCTTCTTGAAGCTCTTTTTCAGATGCCAGATGCGAGGAAATTCTTAAGACAGCTCATAACTAACAAATGCAAATTAGATGAAGAGCACCACGTGGAATTAAACGCAGGATGCTCACCAATGTTACAAAATAGACTACCACGAAAGCTAAAAGATCCAAGGAGTTTTACAATTCCATGTTTAATTGGTAGTCTAACTATTAATAATGCGTTAGTTGATTTAGGAGCAAGCATAAATGTCATGCCTTATTCCTTGTTTAAACGACTAGGTCTAGGGAAGCCCAAACAAACTAGGATGGGTATACAATTAGCTGATAAAACTGTTAGAATTCTTAGGGGCATTATTGAAGATGTTCTTGTCAAAATAGATAAATTTATTTTCCCAGTAGATTTTGTTATTTTAGATATGGATGAGGATAATACCATCCCTTAATTTTAGGAAGACCTTTTCTAGCAAGCGCCAAGACTAAAATTGATGTTGCCACGGAGAACTCATACTTTGTGTAGGAGGCGAATCAATCGATCTTCAAGCTCTTGACTCGGCGAATAATAATCGATGAAGGTGAGAAAGTAAATACAGATGATAATCAAATTGTTCAACTTTCATCGCAGGAAACACCACATAACGACAACCCTGAGCCGACTCATAAGTCCCAAAACAACAAAGAAGAATCCTACAAGGGACAAGACCTTAGGATTGATAAGTTTGAAGAGCAGAGGACACACGTCAAAGAAGAACCGTACGAAGTAAAACCAGAGGAATCACAAGAAGAGGTCGTAGGAACATCAAACCACTACAAAATAGGAGACGAGGTACTGTTAGACAAAGCAGATTCGCACATCACCACAACAGACCTGAAGACAAAGGGAGAAATACTTCTTAAGGTACATGATATCTTCCCCCATGGAATAGTCGAGTTAAGCAATCCAACATTCGACACTTTTAAGGTAAACGTTTCTCGACTTGAACCTCATCAAGAAAATGAAATTTTAAGCAAGAGGGAAGATATTCAAACCTTTAAACCTCCCTAATTTTTCTAATTCGAGGAAAGTGTAGCTTAAGACTATAAACGAGTGCTTCTCGGGAGGCAACCCGAATACTAACACTATTTACTTTCAAATTTATTTTCAGTTTCTTTCCCTTCCTTCTTTATTTCCTCTTAAACTAACCGGAAGTGCAGAACTTCAAGGCCACACGGCCTTAGACATGGCCGTGTCCGTGACCGTGTGGACCACTAGAACCATCGTACTGACACAACAGAGGCCATGCACATCTGCCCCAACCACCCCACGACGTCACGGATCCAACCACTCCCCCACGAGCACTAGTAAATTGGCACGGCCGTGTTCCACAACTATGTGAAGCCACTGACTTATCAGACATGGGACAAACACGCCCATGTTGTCCAACCGTGCTAACACTGCTGTCTTTTTAGGCACTGGGCCGTGTCAAAGAAATGGGCATGAGTGTGCAAACACACCTAGACACTGCCGCAGTGCGATGCGACCTTTCCTTTGTACGTAATTATAGTATTAGTATATTATTAATGTTTCTTTAGATTTCTTGGCTATATCTTTTCAAGGCTACCCAATTTCTTTATCTAGCACAAAGATCATCGGTAGACACCCCACCAGCCTATAGAAAACACCACCACCACTTCTCCACCTACTTTCTACCACCAAAGATGCCAACTCCGGAATCATCCAAAATTCACGAAGTGTTATTTCTCCCCTTCTCTTTTGATTATTTTATCACATAATTATTTATCTATCTTTGTACATTGAGGCAATGTACATCTTAAGTATTGGGGTAAAAGTACCAAACTTTTTGCATTATTCTAAAATCTTAAATTTTAGTCTTGTCCCTAGGAAATTTTCTTATATTATTAATTAGGGTGAAATTTTTGATGATTTACGATTTTTATTGATAAGCTATTGAATAATTCATTGATAATTGTGCATTGATTATTTATCGTGAAGAATACTAGAGAATCAAGCATGATAAGTCTAATTTGATATCTTGAGATGATAAAGGCACCTAGGTTTTAACCTATTCACTCCACTAAAAAGCTTACCAACATAATGAACCCTTAGTGAACCCATTTGATCCCAACAACCCTTTTATTGAATTACCCGCTTAATATTAACCTAAAACCCTTTGTATTTGTTATCACCATTCTTTTGACCACCCTTCTATCGAGAATTGAATTGATCAAGTTATCAAATTAGTTTATTTGATAAAGTTCTTTATTTATTTAATTATATACTTAGTTTGTTCTTAAAAAACCAAAGTATATTCAAGTATTAGTATATGATTAAAGGAGCTTATGCATTTAAATTCCAATTGTTGAAGAAGAGCTCGTATCAAAAGTATTATCAATAGTAGTATTATTAGTTTCAAATTTTCAACTGATGTAATCATTTATTATTTTTAGTTAAGTAATTGGTCAGGTCAATCTCGATTCTAAACCCTCTAATTCAGCCTTTATTCACACCTTTAACCCAAGCCCCGTTACAACCCTGTCAAAGACCTTTTGATTTGTGTATCATCTCATATTATAGTGGTGGAGATTTGATTTTCAGGCAAGCCTATGGGATTAACTTTTCAAGTTCGACTTATGAGTGCTTTTTCTTGAAACTTAAAACACTTCAAGCGCTTTGAGTGAATCCTTAGTGAGGATGTCAATCCTTGTCGGTTTCAAATTAAAAGGTAATCGTTTAGATAAGGGGAGACACCTATGTTTTCGTACTACAAAATTCATGACTTATATTGTTTGAATCTTTAAGACTCTTTGAGTTAAATTATCCATGTATAAATTGTCTGTGAATTATGATGAAGCATTGTTGATAGGAATTGTAAATTATGGAAAGTTCGTTTTAATTGTAAGTTGAGAATTTTGCTTGAGGACAAGCAAAAGCTTAAGTGTGGGGGTATTTGATAAACCGTAAAAGTAACATATTTTAACCCTATATTTAGTATGCTTTTAGGATGATTTAGCCCTGATTTATGTAAAAAGGTCCTTTTAATCCTTTCTTTTCATATTTCTATTCAGGAAAGTACTCGAGGACGAAAAGAACAAGAAACAGGCTTAAAACGGGCCAATTTGGGCCAAAAAAGAAAATGGACACGGCCTGGACTTCAAGCCACACGGTCGTGCTTCAAAAATTAACTAAGACACGGCCATGCCACGATTTACACGGTCGTGCCCTAATTGACAGAATCGAGACACGGCCCAACCACGATTTACACTGGCGTGTGCCATGGCCGTGCCCCTGTTACGGGAGAGAGCAATTTCACTCGGATTTGGATACTTAGAGCCAAAGAAACACTTTCCAAAGCTTATTCAAATACTGAGTAAGAAGCAGGCTTAAATTAGGAAACTTAGAGGCCAAGTAAACCATTCCAAGAGCCTATATAAACACCCCAAGTGTATCCTGAAAGGGGGCGGTGAGCTAGGTCAAGGAGCCGAGCCAGAAGGATCACGTTTGTGGGAATCACTCGAAGATAGCCAGAAGATCCATCTCGAAGAGCCAGAAATCTACTCAAAACGGTAGATTTCTCCTTCAATTCCTTTAGGGGTTTTAGGGATTTCTTATGTTTTGTTTTATCTTTTCTCTTGAGATGTTTTTATTCATTATGAACTAAACCCTTCAGATACCTGAAGGGGATGAAACCTAGATGAATTTTGTTTTTATTTTCTGAATTATATGATAAATACTTAGTTCATTCTTAATTATGTTGCTTAATCCAAATCTGATGTGCTTAGGTGGAGGAGGAATAGACCCTACTTAAAAGTAGATCTAGCATAATTAAGCGGAGTTGATCGAACGCCTAGAGATAGGGTTACGAGATTTTTTCGGATTAGGGTGAAACCTAATGTGGGAATCCATTGATCGATTTACTGCTATTCTAGGGGGTTATTATACGCGAACGAGAGTTCCACTAATTAACCTAGGGTTAGACATTATTCACCTCGAGAGAGGGTTTAATATAGGTTAGGGAGTCCTACGGATCAAGCAAAGTAAAGAAATCATATGATTCAGTAATAAGTAACAAGTGAAGTCTAGGTGGATTCTTCCTGAGGGTATCATCGTAATCAATTGAGTTTCTTCAATGTATTTCCCAATTCGTTCTTTTTGTCTTTGCGTCTTTAGCTTAGTAGTCGTTAAACTAGATTAAATCAACCAATCACTCCATATTTTAGGCTAAATAATAAAAAGAAAGTGAGTATTAGTACTTTTAGTTCCTTTGGGTTCAATAATCCGGTCTTGCCTAAGCTATACTACTGTTCGATAGGTACACTTGCCTTTAAGTCGTTGTCAGAGTTAGTTTCCAGGTTTGATCATTCTATTTATAAATTTTAAAGCTCTGATTTCAGCGATCAATTGTTCTCAAATACCTGAATGATATCTTGTCGTAAGTAATTTTCTCACATCACTAATTAGAATGAAATTCCTGTTGATTTATGATTTTTATTGATATGTTTAGGATTAAGTCATTGATAATTATACAATAATGATTTAAAATTTAAGATACTAGAGAATCAAGCATAATGACTCTATTTTCAAAAATTAAAATTTTGTTAGGTTGTCTACCTGAATCTAATTATTACCTTGAATTTTAAAATTTACAAGGTTGTCATAAAAAACCCATAATTTTTGTGAGATTTTGAACCTTTTAGAGCATACATTCTTTTTGTGCTTACTTTTTTGATTATGAGTGTGTCAACATTGATTTGTTATTCTAGAACTTGCTTTGATTAAACAGGTCAAGACCACATCTTTGATTTGATATACTGAGATGACAAAGGCACCTAGGATTTAACCCACTTACTCCACTAAAAGCCTACCGTCACAATTAACCCCTAGTGAACCCCTTTGATCCTAACAACACTTTTATATATTCACCCACTAATACTAATCTAAAACCCATCTTGTATTTTTTATCACAATTCCTCTTGACTACCCTTCTATCGAGACTTGATTTGATCAGTTGCCTAATTATTTTATTTCAGTAGTTGAATTCTTCTTATATTATGTATTTATTGATTTGTTCTTAACAAAAATTCAAAGTTATTCATTATTAGTTTCATGATTAAGTGAGCTTATACATTTAAATTCAACATCGTGAAGAAGAAGCTCGTATTATTAGTATTTCAAGTTTTCAATTGATGTAATTATTCAGGATGAGTTCATTTTTCTAGTTAGGTAATTTGACAATTCAATCTTGATTCTAACCCTGTAATTCAGCCTTTATCCACTCCTTTAACCTAAGCCCGTTACAACCCTTTTAAAGACCATTTGATTTGTGTATCATCTCATTTTATAGTGGTGGAGATTTGATTTTCAGGCAAGCCTATGGGATTAACTTTTCATGTTCGAATTTTGAGATCTTAATTTTGAACCTTAAACACTTCGAGTGATTTGAGTGAATCTTTAGTGAGGATGACAACTCTTGTCAATTTTGAATTAAAGGTAATTATTTAGATAAGGGGAAACATCTATATTTTTCATGCTAAAAACTATAACTTTGATTGTTTAAATCTTTAGGACTCTTTGAGTTAAATTATCCATGTATAAATTATCTATGAATTATGATGAAACATTATCGATGAATATTATGAATTGAGGAAGTTCGTTTTAATTGTGAGTTGAGAATTTTGCTTGAGGACAAGCAAAAGCTTAAGTGTGGGGTATTTGATAAACCATAATATACACATATTTTAATCCCACATTTAGCATACTTTTGGATGATTTATCCCTTTATTTTTGGAATTTGGTGCTCTTAATCCTTTAATTTCATGTTTCATACTTTGGAGAGCACCGGAAGATGTGTAACACCCCAAACCCGGCCTATACGTTACGACCGAATCTAGAATGTCACAGGGTGAAGTAAAATCAAGTCTTAGTTATACTTAAGAAAAACCGGAGATTTGAAAGAAAACTTTTTTTCTTATTACTACGGTGTTTTGGAAACATCGATGTGTAGATTAATGAAACTCCACTTTTACTTTAATATTTAAACTACCGTGGTGTCGAATTTGATATAAACAGTAACTAATAAAAACCAAAGTACAACTTTGAAAGGCCTTATTACATAACAAAAGTCCCAAATCAAAATAAACTTATAGTAATATTGAGACTATAAAAGAAAGAAAAACGGAATTATGGCCTCCACGAGTCCGCCTCGGCTCCCGCATCCACGAGCTACTGCTCACCTGAAAAGTTAAGGAAAGGGGTGAGTCACCATGACTCAGTGTGTAAATTCTCCCACATTATACATACAGCCTGTAGCCCACAGTCACATATCAACATACAACATATGAATGTAATAAGCCCAACCCAAACCTAGATTTTCCATCCTCTACACACCAACCCATACCAGCCCATCACACCATGGGGATTTCTACATCAACCCTCCATCCGCTACACTCCATTTCGACTGTCAGGCTGCCAATTATACACGATCACTAGGTGACCAATAATACATCGTGGCACAGCTACTGATCACTGACCAAATAAAATATATAAATAGTGGCAAAGCCACCGATCACAGTGTGACCAAAAGTAGTGTATGAACATATATATATATATATATATCGTGGCAAAGTTGTAACATCCTGAATAGGGCCTATGCATTTCAGCCTCAATTGTATGAAATGACAAGTTTCAAGTACTATGAATAAATTTTGATACTTTGGAAACCTAGAAATGCATGGAAATGAAAATGAAAATGGAAATGGAAACACGAACATTTTGGAAAACCGAACATTTTGGAAACACGAACATTTTGGAAACTCGAACATTTTGAAACTCGAACATTTTGGAAACTGAACATTTTGGAAACCTAAACATTTTGGAAACCTGAACATTTTGGAAACTCAAGATGTAAGGAAAATGGCAAGTTACAGAGCCATGAAAATTTTAGGAAACTTAGAAATAAGGTAGGAATGACAAATTTTAAAGCCCAAAATAGGAAATAAGGGCAAGTGGGCCTTAAAAGAGAAAGTTGGTGAATTTTGACACACAATCGGGCTTGGAAAAGTGGCCTGAAGGTGTCACTTAAAGTTTATGGAAATGGCCTGAGTTCGAGTCACTTGGAAAGCAAATATTGAAGGTTTAATTTTGCTTCCCAAGGCTAGGGGTGGACGGCACTTAATTGCTAAAAAGGGAAGAGTTTTATTTTTATTAAAACTTGTCAAATTAAAGTGATAAATAAAAGATTTTCTCTACTAAGATAAATGAGGAATTAAAGGATGGATTAAAGACTTTTAATTTAATTAGGTGATAATTAATGGAGATTAAATTATCACTTGGGAGAGTAGTGGCCAAGTTTGCAATTTCAGTTAAAGAGGAAAATTGAGACTTTTCTCTCATTCACTCTACCTTGTCAAATTTTGCTCTCTCTTCCCCTCTTTGCCAAATTTCCCTAAGCAAGGACTCCATCTTTTCTTTTCCTCCCTTTGTCATTGTTAAGTCAAAACCTTTTCTTTCAATCTTGTTAACTCTCCATAGCCGGATCTCAAGAACTCAAGACAAGGAAGCAAGTGATTAAAGGCTTCAATGTAAGGTTAAGCCATTCAACTTCCTTTCTTTCTAGTTGTCGAAAGTAAAAGAGTCTAATTCTATTCTTGATCATGGCCGAATATACAAGGGATCTCAAGTTTCCACAACTACCGAATACAAAGATCAAGGACTTAAGGTAAGAACAATTAATTCTTGTTCTTCTGATTCGTTTAATCAAGGCTTAAGAAAATAACCTCTCTTATGTCTATGGCCGAATGTCAAAGGAGGAATTTCGGGATTTTAGATTCGAGGAAATTAAGGTAAGACATATTCGGCCAAAGGCCAGTTACAACCTATTAAAGTTAGATCGGATCTAACATATGAATTTTAGGAATTTCGACAGATATTCAAGAAAAAAAGGGAACTTTGGGATTCTAATCTATAAGGTAAGCCTCTAAAATATTCGCCAATGGTTGTAAGATTATCTAGATCAATTCCTTAATTTTGAAAAGCCAAAAACTAACCCATATTGAAATACAAGGTTGGTAGAATATCGTAGAGGAAAACCAAACTTTCGGATTTGTATAAACACCAAATCGGCAAAGGTGAGTCTTTTACAAATCCTACTAGGATTTGGTTTTGTTTTAAGCCAAAAGGGTTTATTAATGTGTTTTATTTGGTGGGCGAATATAGGAATTAATAGATCTAAAGTTAGATCAGATTCTCGAGATCTCAAGAAATCTATTGCTTAAAATGTGTGTACCCTTACTATCCTTCGATATTTTATGGCTAAATATTTTAATATATGATTATGAATAAGAATGTGAATGTGGCTATGTACCACAAATGTGGCAAAAGTACCTGTGCACGTTTCCTACTCGATAGGATTGTGAAATATGTTATTTAATAACATGCGAATATATGTATATAAACATGAAATTAAGTTATGCACAATATATATTTTTGGGGCATTCGGGATTTATGTGAAAGGGGAGAATAGGTGTTGACTTCGGTCTCACCAACTGAAGGTGTTGACTTTGGTCTCACCAATGAAATATGTTGACTACGGTCACATTATAAATTTTGGTAACCTCGGTTACAATAGTGTCTAATGACACAACGTATAAATTTGATTATAGTGTCTAATGACACAACGATATGGGCTGAATGCCTTTGATGGAGCGTAGCGGATGGAGGGTTGACTTAGTAGTCCCCACGGTGTAAATGGCAGGTACGGGTGGTGTGTAGCGGATGGACCATTAGGATTGGGTTTGGGTTGCATCATAATTTCATTATTATATGGACCTGATGATTTAAACATGAATGCCTGAATTATTGAATGATAGTATTGTGTGCACATTGAGTCTGTTGACTCACCCCATTGTGGGAATTATTTTTTCAGTGATGAGCAAGGATTTTGACGGGCGGTGGACCATGAGGTGGCTATGCTACATGCGAAAAATTTCATTTAGTTTGGACTTAATTTTATTTTTAGTTACTTTTATTCTATTTTGGGTTTTACTTGATGTAATAAGGCCTTAAGGCCCAAAGTGGATTATACTTTATGTTTGCTTCTCGTTAAGTTTCATGCTAAGAACTACATTGGATGTATTTAATTAAATGGGCTTACAAAATCAAATAAATGGGTTTCCAATCTAAGCCCAACTCAAAATAATAGCTTTTCTAAAAATTTACAATTTTCTCTAAGTATCGAAAATATTTCAAAATCAGTTTACTTTAGGGACATACCAGATCCGGTTCAGGCTCGTGGGCCGGGTGTGGGGTGTTTCAGTTTGGTATCAGAGCCCAGTTTTAAACTCTCGGCCTGTGGGCTAAGGCCCAAAACGTTTTCAAAGTGAGCCAAATGGTTTTCTTTGAAAAATAAGGTGCTTTTGGCATGGCCCCTAAGTCTCCAATTCATGATCCACCGTAAGTACCCCTAACTATATGTGTGATTTCATGATTTATATAAGGGTAGAAAAGGCATGGAACGAGAATAGAATGATAGGAATTTGAACCCCAGGATTAGACTACTCAAACACAAAACCACATAAGATTTAATACACCGAACCAACCTATGGCTAAGTCATTGAGCTAGTGGTGTGGTAACCCTCAGACGCATGTCTAGGATTGGATCCGGAAGAGCTTGGTATTTAAGGCCCTAGTGACTCACCTCCTCTTCGCAGAATCCACACAGTGCGTAGCTCGGCTCACCATAACTCGGAGGGCTCGGTGGTGTGGCAACCTCTCAAGCATGTCTAGGAATGGTTTGGTGGGAGCTTGGTATTTAAGAGTCGCGTGACTCACCTCCTCTCCACACTAATCTCGCCTGCACAGTGCGTAGCTTTGGTTCACCCCGACCAAGAGGGCTCGGTCATAGGCTAAACATAATGACTAAAACCCAGAAAGGAAACTAGCCATGTTTTAAAAAAAAAAGAAGAGAGAACAAAACAACAAACCCTAGTTTTTCAAACCTTTAAAACTTTTCTTTTAAATCTGAGAAAATTAATTTTTACAACATTCTCTAAAAACTCCTGATTTGCGAAAATTACAAAATGCCCTTAGGGTGAAATTACCAAACGCCTCTTGGTTTATGAAATATTCAATTACTCAACAACTTTATCAAAATTTCATGATTTCATAAACATTCAAAACCCTAATTTGTAAAATATCAAAATACCATGATTTTAGAAAAATTACAAAATTGCCCTAACTTACAAAATTACCAAAATGACCTCGATTTCCAAAATTTTGCAACATCCCCATTTTTGAAGGAACAATTTTGGAAGGAACCTCAAAGTTTTACAAACTTTTGAAATACCCTAATTCAATAAATTTACCTCGATTTGTGAAAATTACCAAAATACCCCGAGGTCAAAATTACCGAAATACCCCAGGTTTTAAAATTTTTTCAAATCACCTCTAGACTTCAAAATTTTCAAGAATAACTTTTGAAAAACCCCAAGAAATGATTTTTACAAAAATACCTCAGAGGACAAAATTACAAAAATACCCCGGGTAGTGGAAAACAACAACAAACAACAAAACTACAACGTTTCTCCGAATGAACGGAAGTTCATACTTGTTTGATGAATGAATGGAAGAATGGAAAAGAGCGTGTGTTTGTATGATACGAAAGAACCACTCTAAAATCCCTTCTCATAAAACTTCTTCACGATAAATAAGTGGAACAATGACTAATCCATAAAATTTCTTAATCGATCTCGACGTTAGAAAATGAGCTCTAGAGGACGTGGTCGCCGTGGTCGAGGAAGAGGAAGGATGACCGTGTTTGAACCCGTTAGGTCGGGTCAAGGGTCCGACAATGAGATGCCACCGCCACCACCACCCCATTTGTTAATGTTGAGCAGAGAGCTCCGACGGGAAGAGGGCATGTCGCAGTCAGGTCGCGAGTTTTGGAATTGGTACGCAAGGTGGAAATGGAGGAAATCGAAAGTCGGTACCTGAACGGCTCCGAGCTAATGGAGCAGAAATGTTTCGAGGAGTATCCAATGTGGCACCCAGTACAGCTGAGTACTGGTTGGAAGCAACGGAGCGTATCATGGATGAGCTTGATTTGACTCCAGAGGAAAAGTTGAAAGGGATGGTGGCGTTGTTACGCGATGAAGCGTATCAATGGTGGTTGACTGTTCGTGATGGTACCACAGCTGAAAATTTGACCTGGGAATATGTTAAAGAGGCCTTTCAGAAGAAGTATGTGGGAACCAGGTATACAGATGAGCAGAGGAAGGCTTTTCTAGGGTTAGTACAAGGGAGTAAGTCCGTCGCAGAATATGAGGCGGAATTTCTGAGGTTGAGCCGCTATGCTCGAGGGGTAGTGGCAACTGAGCATGAACGCTGTGTTCGATTTGAGGACGGACTGAAAGATGACCTGAGGCTGTTGATAGCACCGCATCAGGAGTGGGAATTCTCGGCTTTGGTGGAAAAGGCCAAGGTGGCCGAGGGGATTAAGGATTCTATCAAGCAGAACACTGATCGAAATAGGCCGGAAAGAGGTTTTGGTTTGTCTGGATCATCGGGGAATAAGAGGCCTAGAACTGATGGGCCAAAGGACCAGCAAGTTGGTACCAGAGGGCGGTATCATCCTTGTGAGCATTGTGGAAAGAAGCATTCAGGTGAGTGTTGGAAAAAGATAGGAGCATGTCTTAAGTGTGGGTCCAAGGACCATATGTTCAAGGACTGTCCAAAAATATCGGATGACAAACAGCCAGCAATTCAGCATGTTAATCAGGCTGGTAGGGGAGGACAGCAACCTCAACGAGGTCGAGGTTCGAATAACAGAGGTAATGGTTCCAGCCAAGGTCGTGGAGCACCAAGCGGAGGTGTTGAAGGTTCAGAAGCAAGGCAGCCAAGGTTAGTTTATGCAGTCGGCCGTCGCAAGGATAGTGATGCGCCAGACGAGACAACTAGTAAGTTTCTTATTTATGGATTATACTTCATTACTCTACTCGCTATAAGATTAGTTCGATCTTATGTTACTAATGAAGTATATGGAACCTTGATTGTAAACTTAGAGAATGTGCCTAGAAAGTATGATAGTTCTTTAAGATCGAGTCTGTGACAATAGCGTAGTGTGGTGAGTTAGATGATGCGGATGAACGATAGTAAGTAATTTCGAGGACGAAATTATTTTAAGGGGTAGAAGCGTAACATCCTCGAATAGGGCCTATGCATTTCAGTTCAATTGTATGAAATGACAAGTTTCAAGTACTATGAATAAATTTTGATACTTTTGGAAACCTAGAAATGCATGGAAATGAAAATAAAATGGAAATGGAAACATGAACATTTTGGAAACCTGAACATTTTGGAAACACGAACATTTTGGAAACCTAAACATTTTGGAAACACGAACATTTTGGAAACTCGAACATTTTGGAAACCTAAACATTTTGGAAACACGAACATTTTGGAAACCTAAACATTTTGGAAACCTAAACATTTTGGAAACTCAAGATGTAAGGAAAATGGCAAGTTACAGAGTCAGCGTGAAAATTTTAGGAAACTTAGAAATAAGGCGGAATGACAAATTTTAAAGCCCAAAATAGGAAATAAGGGCAAGAGGGCCTTAAAAGAAAAAGTTGGTGAATTTTGACACACAATCAAGCTTGGAAAAGTGGCTCAAGGTGTCACTTAAGGTTTATGGAAACTACTGAGTTCGAGTCACTTGGAAAGCAAATATTGAAGGTTTAATTTTGCTTCCCAAGGCTAGGGTGGACGGCACTTAATTGCTAAAAAGGGAAGAGTTTTATTTTATTAAAACTTGTCAAATTAAAGTGATAAATAAAAGATTTTCTCTACTAAGATAAATGAGGAATTAAAGGATGGATTAAAGACTTTTAATTTAATTAGGTGATAATTAATGGAGATTAAATTATCACTTGGGAGAGAAGTAGTGCCAAGTTTTGGACTCTTGGTCTAGCAATTTCAGTTAAAAGAGGAAAATTGAGACTTTTCTCTCATTCACTCTACCTTGTTAGAAATTTTGCTTTCTCTTCCCCCTCTTTGCGAAATTTCCCTAAGCAAGGACTCCATCTTTTCTTTTCCTCCCCTTTGTCATTGTTAAGTCAAAACCTTTCTCTTTCAATCTCGGTTAACTCTCCATAGCCGGATCTCAGTAACTCAAGACAAGGAAGCAAGTGATTAAAGGCTTCAAGGTAAGGTTAAGCCATTCAACTTCCTTTCTTTCTAGTTGTCGAAAGTAAAAGAGTCTAATTCCTATTCTTGATCATGGCCGAATATACAAGGGATCTCAAGTTTCCACAACTACCGAATACAAAGATCAAGGACTTAAGGTAAGAACAATTAATTCTTGTTCTTCTGATTCGTTTAATCAAGGCTTAAGAAAATAACCTCTCTTATGTCTATGGCCGAATGTCAAAGGAGGAATTTCGGGATTTCAGATTCGAGGAAATTAAGGTAAGACATATTCGGCCAAAGGCCAGTTACAACCTATTAAAGTTAGATCGGATCTAACATATGAATTTTAGGAATTTCGACAGATATTCAAGAAAAAAAAGGAACTTTCGGGATTCGAAATCTATAAGGTAAGCCTCTAAAATATTCGGCCAATGGTTGTAAGATTATCTAGATCAATTCCTTAATTTTTGAAAAGCCGAAAAACTAACCCATATTGAAATACAAGGTTGGCCGAATATCAGGTAGAGGAAAAACCAAACTTTCGGGATTTGTATAAACACCAAATCGGCAAAGGTGAGTCTTTTTACAAATCCTACTAGGATTTGGTTTTGTTTTAAGCCAAAAGGGTTTATTAATGTGTTTTATTTGGTGGGCCGAATATAGGAATTAATAGATCTAAAGTTAGATCGGGATTCTCGAGATCTCAAGAAATCTATTAAGCGAAACAGGTGTGTACCCTTACTATCCTTCGATATTTTATGGCTAAATATTTTAATATATGATTATGAATAAGAATGTGAATGTGGCTATGTACCACAAATGTGGCAAAAGTACCTGTGCACGCTTCCTACTTCGATAGGATTGTGAAATATGTTATTTAATAACATGCTAATATATGTATATAAACATGAAATTAAGTTATGCACAATATATATTTTTGGGGCATTCGGGATTTATGTGAAAGGGGAGAATAGGTGTTGACTTGGTCTCACCAACGAAGGTGTTGACGGTCTCACCAATGAAATATGTTGACTACGGTCACATTGCGAAATTTTGGTAACCTCGGTTACAATAGTGTCTAATGACACAACGTATAAATTTGATTATAGTGTCTAATGACACAACGATATGGGCGAATGCCTTTGATGGAGCGTAGCGGATGGAGGGTTGACTTAGTAGTCCCCACTGTAAATGGCGTGTACGGGTGGTGTGTAGCGGATGGACCATTAGGATTGGTTTGGGTTGCATCATAATTTCATTATTATATGGACTTGATGATTTAAACATGAATGCCTGAATTATTGAATGATAGTATTGTGTGCACATTGAGTCTGTTGACTCACCCCATTGTGGGAATTATTTTTTCGGTGATGAGCAAGTGATGGACGGGCGGTGGACCATGAGGTGGCCATGCTACATGCGAAAAATTTCATTTAGTTTGGACTTAATTTTATTTTTAGTTACTTTTATTCTATTTTGGGTTTTACTTGATGTAATAAGGCCTTAAGGCCCAAAGTGGATTATACTTTATGTTTGCTTCTTGTTAGGTTTCATGCTAAGAACTACATTGGATGTATTTAATTAAATGGGCTTACAAAATCAAATAAATGGGTTTCCAATCTAAGCCCAACTCAAAATAATAGCTTTTCTAAAATTTACAATTTTTCTAAGTATCGAAAATGTTTCGAAATCGGTTTACTTTAGGGACATACCAGATCCGGTTCAGGCTCGTGGGCCGGGTGTGGGGTGTTTCAAAAGTCATCGATCACAATGTGACCAATTAATCATGCACTTCCCCTTCATATCAAACCCATACCCCATGATCTACATACAAATCCTAACAAATGCAACATGCTATTCATAACACATCATTTTGCCATACATACATTCGGCCATACAAAGAAACGATACGGTCACGTACCTTGCAATCCTAGCCTTACCCCTAAGGGAATCACGACTGTCTACACAACCCTTTTTCTAGCTTTTCAGCCCACACAAATGTTAGCACGGATATAGTATAGTGTGTGAAGGTTTACACACCTGGTAACACGCAAAATGACACTCTCTATGCCGACACTATCACTAGTCGTCACAACTGCTATCTGCCTACTATTCTGCTCAGAAGTCGGCCCACAACTCGATGGCCAATCTCGAACAGCAGACACCACACGCTTCTTGAACTTTGGGGCTGGGACTATGGATCCAACCCCTTCCTTCGATTCACTGACATTCGAGTCCATGAATGAACTTGGTCGAAAGGTACTATATTGAAACAATGATCGCTTAATGAAACATTGGGTTAAGGTACGAATAACGAAAGGAAAACTGATCGAACAACTTAGAGAGAATTGAAACCCTACCTTGAGATCTCAAATGAAGTGATAGGATTCACTTGATTCCTTGACTTGGAGTTCGATTGCTTAAACTAATCAAGATTTCCCGAAGTAGGCACCCCAAAGAAAGTGTAAACACACAAGTCATTCATTGAGTCAATCAACCATTCGACTTTGGCTATCAAAAATCGAAAGACAAACAAAAGAATAAGAGAACGCTTCTTACCTTATCACAGTAGATTCGAATAACACTTAGGGGAATTTGGCACTAGCCCAACAGTGAACAGGATTTGGCAATGATTAAATTAGAAAAGAACTAGAAGAGAGAGCCGCAAAGAAAAATAAAGATACTTCAAATAGAGGCTTAGGCATTTCAGTTTTAGAAGAAACAGAGAAGAGATTTGAGAACAAGATCATTCGTCCATAGCATGAAAGTGGAGATGGGAATAGAGTTAGGAGTTTTTGGTTTTGGCGGAAAAAGAGAAGAAGAAACCATCAATTGCCGAAAATAGGAGGAGAGAAAAAAACTATGCTCTTAGAAAAACAATAGAAATTCGGCACACCCTTAGCCACATCTAGCCGATTTCCCTTCTTGCACTCAGTGTCCCACATTCGGCCACCACCTACACTCAAATCCTATCGCACATTTTCCTCTTATCCTTATCTTCCTATCTTCTGACTCAATCCACACTCACTCTTTTAGAGTCCCAGCTGAAACCACCTCTCAACTCCTCAGGCGCATATAATAAAAAAACACTCCCTTTTTGCTTGACATGGGATTCGAACCTGCTCCCTCACCACCTCCTTATAGTGTCACTTACCTATTCCCTTAGTGGCACCTCCTTGCCACTTTACCAGTTAGATTTTTGTGTTAATTTTCCCACTCAAGTACCCTTAAGGCCCACTTCACCTAGTTCTCCCTTGCAGTGTCTGAAAGCAAAATTTCTACCAAGGCTCAGGCTTCACCTCAAGCCTTCCCGAAAGCTCTAAACACACCAAACACACACACACATCATGGCATGCACACACAATGCATCACAAATGCAGAGCCCCCAATCTAAGATGTTACAGGGTGAAAAGAATGAGAGACAGGCTAAAAATAGAGAAAATAGGCCAAAGTACGAAATCGACACGGCCTGGGCCCAAGACACACGGCTGTGCCTCTTTAGCATATCCGACCAGGGGCTAGATTCAATTCACATGGCCGTGCCTCTTTAGCAAGACCAACCATGGCCTATAACTCAAATTACACGGACGTGGCACTCGAAGAATTGTGGGATTCACTCGAAAAAAGCCAGTTGATTCATCTCAAAAAGCAAGAATCATACTCAAGAAACAGGAATCATACTCAAGACTGATGATCTTTCCTTCAATTCCTTTAGGGGGTTTTAGGGTTTTTTTTATGTTTTGTTTTATATTTTCTTCTGAGATGTATTCTTTTATGATTATGAACTAAACCCCTCAAATACCTGAGGGGGATGAAACCTAAGACGGATCTTGTTATTATTTTCTGAGCTGTATGATAAATACTCGATTTGTTCTTAACTATGTGTTCTTAATTCTTGTTTTGATATTTCAGGATATTGATTCAAGCATTTATGCTCTTAGGCAGAGGAGGAATGGACTCTGTCTAAGAGTAGATCTAGCATAGTTAAGGGGAGTTGATCGTAATCCAAGAGATAGGATGACGAAAATTTGCCAGATTAGGGTCAAACCTAATATAGGAGTCCATAGATAGAGTTAATACGATTCTATGGGTTTTAATTAGAAAGAGATTTCAATTAATCAACCTAGGGTTAGACATTAGTAGCCTCGAGAGAGGTATTAATATACATTAGGGAATCCTATGGATCAAGTCAAGTGAATAAATCGTCTGGTTCAGAGTTAAATAACAAGTGAAGTCTAGGTAGATTCTTCCTCGAGTATTGTCTCAATCAATTGGTTTTTCCCACAAGTATTTCCCCAATTCATTCTTTTTTGTCTTAGCATCTTTAGCTTAGTAGTTAGTTAATTTTAGGTTAAACAACAATTCCTTTAATTCTTAGGTTAAATAATAAAAAGAAAGTTAGTATTAGTGCTTTTGGTTCCTTTGGGTTCGACAACCCGGTCTTGCCACTAAACTATACTACTGTTCGATAGGTGCGCTTGCCTCAAGTCATTGTCACAGTTAGTTTTTAGGCTAGATCATTCATTATATAAATTTTTAAGACTCTAACACACGACCACCATGTGGGCATTTGATGTGAGGCACACAGTCGTGTCCCAGCCCGTGTTCATGCCCATGTAACTCTCTAACTTGGGTCACATGGCTAGTCACACGCCCGTGTGATAGGCAGTGTGGACAATTTAATTTCAAAAAGTAAGTGCAGGTTTTACACGGCCAAGACACACGCCTTTGTGTTGAGCCGTATGTTTCACACAGCTAAGACACTCTCGTGTATTGAGCCGTGTGTTTCACGCAGCTAAGACACTCTCGTGTGTTGAGCCATGTGTTTCACACGGCTGAGACACATACCCGTGTAATCACTTCTGAGCATTCTGTTTCTCAATTTTTAAGATGCAGGGGACACATGGCCAAACCACATGCCTATGTGCATGGCCGTGTGTCACACACGGCTGAGACACATGCCCGTGTGGATGAAAATAGACCATTTTCAAGGCCATTTTTCTCACCCAATCGTTCTTCCACCTACAACCACATTTAAGCACATTCACCAACCAATCTAAGACATTTAAACCAAGCCAAAGCCAAATTCTTATGCATGATATATCATGACACTGATTCAAACATCCAACTTACTCAATTGAACATATTCTTACTTAAGCATATTTAAAACTATAATACCAATCATGTACACTTACATATCAAACATAGTATAACCTCATACACATACATTAACCATAAAATCACTAGCCATTCCAATGGCTAGTTACAACTAAAACATTTCATCATTTAATCTAGCTTAGTCTATACATGCCATTATACCAAAAGTAGTTTTGTAACACCCCTTACCCGTGTTCAAAACAGAAACCGGATATGAGGCATTAAACTAACTCAACTTTCTTAAACAAATCACATTGGGCTATGAAATTTTGTTCAATCCAAAATTTCTCATTCACATTCAAATTCACCCCTTATATGGGCCCACGAGGCCCAAAACATACATGAGGGACTATTCGGGACTAATCTGAGAACTCAGGAAACTTCAAGAAGTCTTATAAAATTTTTCATCAAAATAGGGGCCACAAGCCCGTGTTGCTCAAGGGACACGCCCGTGTTCCCTTGAGACATGCCCGTGTTCTTCACCCGTGGTCGACACTGACTTATTTCACACTGCTAGGAACACGATGTGTCCCTCACACGGCCTTGACACTCCCGTGTCCTAGCTCGTGTGCCAAAACCTTGGCATTCTGTTTATGATGTCATCAACTCACTACGGTCACAAGGCACACGCCCGTGTCCTTAGACCATGTATCGAATTAAATTCCTAACTTCAGGTGTAGACTTCACACGACCTGGGCATACGCCCATGCCTAAGGCTGTGCCTTCAACACGGCTGAGACACATGGCCGTGTCTCTGCTCGTGTGTTTACTACTGAGCATACTGACTTGCAGTTTTAGCATGCAAGGGGACACACACCGATCAACACGCCCATGGGGCTGAACATGTGTCACACACGGCCTAGACACACGCCCATGTGTCTACCTATGTAGACATTAAAAAGGCTATACTCCAAGCCAAATGTCACCCTACATAGCAACCACACTTATACCAACTCAATTTAACAATAAGATGACCATATGGCACCTCAAAGAACTCATAAAAATCAAGGCATCCACATACTCATATACTTCATGGAATCCATCATCATTGAATATATGAGCGTATCAATTATAGGCCAACTTCCCATGACCTTTTACAAAATAAATTGAACAACTATAATAGCCAACACATTTGGCTTGCAAATAGGACATAACAAAAAGACCAAGTCCTATACATGCAATACTCAAAATAAATCTAATTTGGCTATACCAAAAAGTGGTCGATAGTGCAATCTCCAACTCTGACGTCTGCAACTTCTCGAGTTAACTTGGCAATATTGCAAGGAAAAGGGCAATGAAAGGGGTAAGCATAAAGCTTAGTAAGTTTGCATGAAAATAAATAGCAACAATAAGCTAATGATAAAATCCATCCATGGCATTAAATAACCACACACAAAGTTATAGGCTCCTTATTTAGCACATACCATGCCACATATCGTAAATGTTCTTCGTGAATTACTCATAGGTGTTAACTCAATCACATAGCTTTAATAAAATCCTCGTTTCTATTTCTATGCTAATCTATTTATCCCAATAAATTACTAAGGGTGCTCAAAGATACATATTCATAATCATTAGCATAAACACGAAGCCAATGCCACATCCGGATGTGGTCTTACATGGGTCACCTTTGAATACTGATGCCATATCTCGGATATGGTCTTATACGGACCCTCACATCGATATTAATGCCATATCCCGGATATGGTCTTATACAATTTTTCACATTCAATGCCAAAGCCATATCCCAAATATGGTCTTACACGGGATCTCAATTTGATGCCGAGGCCATGTCCTCGACATGGTCTCATACAGGACCTCATCTATCTGATGTCTCAATGATAGTGTTTCACACTCATTATAGTCCAACTTGGACCTCAACATCTCAACTTACTCATTCAACATCAAATATTCAATTTAGTAGAATATCATGCAACGACATAATATCAAACATTCTCAAACATGCCAACATAAATGTTGAATCTATCTCTTACAACCTTACCTCGATTTCATAATAGGTTAGATTGTTGGTCTAGTTCGATATTTTATTTTTCCTCGATCGAGGTTGATTCTTGGCTCTTCTTGCTCTATAATAGCAAATTAGCTCATTTTAATCATCACATTAATAAAAGCATTTCAATAATCATGCTTTGGTAAAATTACTATTTTACCCTTAGACTTTGGCAAAATGACCATTTTACCCCTAGGCTCAGAAATTATTTCTAATCAAATTTCTACCTTCAACAAGCCTAAGTGAACATTTATTTCTCTTATGGCTATCATCAAAACCCAACATTTCACACATTTACTACAAACTTTTTAGTGAGGATGTCAATCCTTATCGGTTTTGAATCAAAGGTAATTATTTAAATAAGGGGAGACACCTATGTTTTCATGCTACAAAATCATGACTTATCTCGTTTGAATCTTTAGGGCACTTCGAGCTAAATGATCCATGTATAAATTATCTATGAATTATGATGAGGCATTGTCAATGGGAATTACGAATTTTGGGAAGTTCGTTTTAATTGTAATTGAGAATTTTGCTTGAGGACAAGCAAAAGCTTAAGTGTGGGGGTATTTGATAAACCGTAAAAGCAACATATTTTAATCCCACATTTAGTATGCTTTTGGATGAATTTATCTTTAATTTATGTAAAAAGGTGCTCTTAATCCTTTCTTTTCATGTCTTATACTCGTGAAAGCACCCAAGGATAAAAGGACGTAAAACAGGTTTAAAATGCACCAAAGTAGGCCAACCCAAGAAGTCGGCACTACCGGACTTCATGCCACTGTCGTGCCCCAATATTTAGATTGCACACGGTTACACCCTAATTTACAAGACCGTGCCTCATCGACAAAAAGCCCAACATGGCTCGACCGATGTACTCGGCCGTGCCCCAATTGGCAGACCTGAAGTACGGCCTCTACCCAGATATTGCATGGGCGTGTCATAGCCGTGCCTAAATCAACAGAATGGAGACACGGGCTGGACCACGATTTACACGGGCGTGCCTTAACCATTCCCTTACCACGGGAAAGAGCAATTTCACTCAGAATTGGATGCTTGGAGCCCAAGAAACACAATCCTAAGTCCACTCAAACACTTAGGACGAATTTCACTTGACTTACGAGTACTTAGGAGCCAAGTAAAGCATCCCAAACGTCTATATAAACAACCCAAGGCAGCAATTCAAGAAGATCAGGTTTTAGCAAAGTTTTTTGCCAGAGTTTTACTCATCTAGGGAATTACTCGAAGATAGCCAGTTGATCCATCTTGAAGAGTCGGAATTCTACTCAAGACGAAGGATCTCTCCTTCAATTCCTTCAGGGGGTTTTAGGGATTTCTTATGTTTTGTTTTATCTTTTCTCTTGAGATGTTTTCTTATTTTATTACGAACTAGATCCTTCAGATACCTGAAGGGGATGAAACCTATGATGGATTTTGTTATTTGATTTATTGGTTTATATGATAAATACTTAGTTTGTTCTTAATTATGTGGCTTAATTTAATCTGATGTGCTTAGGTGGAGGAGGAATAGACCTTGCCTAATAATAGATCTAGCATAATTAAGCGGAGTTGATCGGGCGCCTAGAGATAGGGTTACGAGATTTTATCAAATTAGGGTGAAACCTAATATGGGAGTCCATTGATCGATTTGATGCTTCCTTAGGGGGTTATTATAAGAGAATGAGAGTTCCACTAATTAACCTAAGGGTAGACGTTATTCGCTTCGAGAGAAGGTTTAATATAGGTTAGGGAGTCTCACGGATCAAGCTAAGTAAAAAGAAATCCTATGAATTGAAAGTTAGATAATAAGTGAAGTCATAGGTGGATTCTTCCCGAAGGTATCATCTTTATCAACTGAGTTTTCCAAAGTCTTTTCCCAGTTTATTCTTTTGTCTTTGCATTTAGTTTAAGTATTTCATTAGTCTTAGATAAGTTAATTAATCACTCCATATTTAAGGCTAAATAATAGGAAGAAAGTAAGTTGTAGTACTTTTAGGTTCATTGGGTTCGATAAGCTATTCTTGCCTGATCTATACTATTGTTTGATAGGTGCGCTTGCCTCTATCGTTGTCGCAGTCAGTCTACAGGTTCGATCACTCTTTTATAAATATTAAAACTAGACTGTTTTGCAGCGATCACTCTTCTCGACCTAAACTTTGTCACGAAAATAAAATTGTCAGTAAGAGGGAAAATATTCAAACCTTTAAACCTCCCTAAATTTTCAAAGCCTAAGACAGTCTAGCTTAAGACTATAAACAATCGCTTCTCGGGAGGCAACCTGAGCGCTAACACTTTTTATTTCTCAAAATTATTTTTCTTTTCTTTTCTTTTCTCTCTTCTCTCTCCACAATTAAAACAAAGATGCAGGTTTCCAGGCCACATGGCCTTACACACGGCCGTGCTCGTGGCCGTGTGGACCACCAGAACCACCACGCTAGCAGAGTAGAGCCGTGCAAGTAAGTCCAACCACCCTCCCCAACGTCACGGATCCAACCACCCATAGCACGAGCATCGACAAAAATAGCACGGCCGTGCCTCACAACTGTGCTAAGATACTGACTTATTTAGCACGGGCAGACCATGCCCGTGCAGTCCAACCATGCTCCTATACTGGCTTTTTAGGAATAGGCGCGCAAACCAACAAAACGGGCGTGGAAGGACAACACACCCCACAACACGGCCGTGCGATACGGACCGTGTGAATCGACACACCCTCGATACACGGGCGTGGGAACGTGCCAAATTTGAAATACTATTTAAATCCTCGCAACCCGTCCTCTTTGTCCCATCTTCTTTCTTATTCCTTCTTTCTCTTTTCTTTCAAATTTTTCTTCCTATTCATAGCAAAGATCCAAGACACTTGAGCAACACAAAGATCATGCCGAAGAAACGTAAGCATCATCTTCTCAGAGGAGACCTCAACATGAGTTCATGCCAGCAGTTTCACTTAATTGACACGCCAAGGGTCTCGAAAACATTTTCGGTTCTATTTTTCTTTTCTCCTCTCCTTTATTTTCCTTATCTTTACTTATTTCCTGCTTAAATTAATTTATTTCATATTAGTTTCTTGGTTTTAGGTTCTAAAGGCTGCTTGGGAATCACGCACCACAACCTTCTAGGTCACATCCACCTCGCGAACCATCCAACAATAAGGACTCCTTAGTCCATTAGTATTTTCTTTTAATTTCAATTTTCTTCTTAGTCTCCTTCATTTTATTTCCTTAATCATTAATTATATTATTAGTATAATATTATTATTACCCTAGATCTCTTGGCTATATCTTCACAGGCTACCCAATTTCTTCATCTAGCAAATTGCTTTTCGATAGCCACTCCACCGGGCCCATAGAAAACACCATCACCGCCACCAAAGACGCCAGGGATCATCTAGATTTCAGGGAGTATTACTTTCCCCACTTATCTTTTTGATTTGGCAGATAAATTTCATTATCTATCTTTGTACATCGAGGGCAATGTACATCTTAAGTGTGGGGGTAATAGTGCCTAACTTTTTGCATAATTCTTAAAACCTTGAAATTAGTCTTGATCTTAAGTATTTTTCTCATATTATTAATTAGGATGAAATTTCTAATGATTTATGATTTTTATTGATATGTTTTAGAATAAGTCTTAGTTAATTGTGCATTGATAATTAAATTTGAATAATACTAGAGAATCGAGCATGATAAGTCTACTTTCTAAAAATTAAAATTGATAGGTTGTTGAACCTAATTTGAGTATCACCTTGAAGTTCAAAATTTATAAGGATTGATGTCAAAACACCCATAATTTTTGTGAGATTTTGAGCCTTATAGAGCATGTACCCTTTTTCGTGCTCACTTTAATTGATTATGAGTGTGTCAACTTTGAACTGTTATTCTAGAACTTGCCTCGTTTACACATGTCGAGACCACATTAATGATTTGATACACTGAGATGATAAAGGCACCTAGGTTGTAACATCCTGATAATTAGGGGCTATGCATTTTTACTTAATTGAATGATGTTGCATGTTTATTTATTAATGAGTATATTTTCGAAGTTATTTAAGCTTCATTAATTAAGTGAAGGCTTAGTAAAACTTTTAATTTTTATTAAGAGAGAGAGAGCTAAGTAAATTAGGCCTTAAGAATTAATGACAAGGAGTTTCATGCATAAGTTGAGTAATTGGCAAAGTGGTTAAGATGCATGGATGTGTGCTTGAGGTGTAAGGTTCGAATCTCCTAGCTAGCATTAGGGGAAGATTTTAAATTTTTGTTTTCTTCCTTATAAGTGTCGGCCAAGAAAGTTCTTGAGTGGATGAGCTTTCATTCATTTTTGGCTAGTTGACCATGTGAAAAAGGAAGTTAAAAACTTAAGGCATGGGATCATAAGTTGGTGATAAGATGAAAGGGACAAAGGCTTGATAATTGGCTATGTTTTGGGGATGTGTTCATGGTCATTTGACCATGAACCTAGACGGCATGGAGGCTAAAGGGAGTAGTTTATTTTGTTGATAGCAAATCAAGAGTGGATAGGGAAGAAACAAGGAGGAAAAGGGGATATGTTGGCATTAATTTGGCGAATTTGTGCTTTGCCATTAGGGGAGTTAGCCAAAAGTATTACACAATCTTTTGTCCATCTTTTCTCATTTTCTCCAAAAGTTCTCTCCTAGCGAAATTGACATTGAGTTTAGGTAAAATCTTCTCTTTGTTTTAGTTTTCTTTTGACCAATTTTTCTCCAAAACTTCTACTTTGGCGAATGTACTTTAGACACTTTGGTACACTTTTACTTTTGATTTAGTCCTCGATTTTATTTGAACCAAATACAATTTTCGTTCTCCTTCTTCTTTTTTTTGAAACCGAAACTACAAAGTTCAAAGAACCAAATTCTTCATTTCCTTCTTTAATGAATGCATCTAAGTCTCAAAACTAATCTCCCTTCTCTTTGATCATTTCCTCTTTTCTTTTTCTTTTCACTTTATTTCTCTCTTCTTTTCCTCTCATTGCCGAAACCACATAGGATCAAGAATCTCCTCCTTGGCCGAATGTGCAAAAGTTCCTAATCATCTCTTTTCTTTTGAGAAATCACCATTATCATCTTCTTCTCCTCTTTCTCTTTTCTACTTTCTTCCTTTCCTTCTCTTTTCTTTTCTCTTTCTTCTTTTCCCTCAAACCGAAAACACTATTTCTCTTCTCTTTTTGTTAAAGCCAAATCTTGAAGGACTCAAGTAAGAATTCTATTAATTATTTTCATCATTTCCTTTCACTTTAGTAAAAATTAGAACTATAATCTTTTATTTTCTCTCCTAGGCGAATCTTTTGAAAAGATTTAACAAAATCCTTGTTGAAGACAACCTTTAAGTGACCATTCGAATCATCAAGGTAAGATTACTATTTTAGATAATATCAATTTCTTTAGATGGATCACTAATCACGTTATTTTAGGGCGATCTAAGATCAACAAGATAGGTAAGAAAAGGGTCATGCGAAGTGTTTGAAGAGAGGAGGTATTCCTTTACCATCGAACTACAAGCGAAGAGCAAGATCGGGGTTAGAGACTTTCCACGGGTTGTGAACCTTACGCTAACGAGGATCGGTTATTCAAGTAAGCGTATAACCTGAACCACTTTACGTTGGTGGAATATCGTGGTTTTGATCCATCTAGTGGAGAAAACCACAAATAACTGTCATTCGTGAATGAGGGTAAGGATTTAGATCCATCGTTTATAAGTTTAGTTTTGCTAACAATAGTTTATACTAACCGAGTGTATTAATCAATTAGGTGTGGACGAGCAAGAGGGTATTGTTCTCTTTGTTACTAGGTGTGTAACCATACATTAAAATTTCCATAGATTTATATTGTTAAAAAGTGATTATATGATAGTATGTTTTGATTGTGGATACCAATCATTGGTATACAAAATTCGTGTATGTTACCCAATATTTCGTTTATTTTGATATATGCATCAATATGAAATAAGCATGACTATATTATGATTTGTAGGTAAATAACATGAAAATCGATTTGATATGTATGTGCATGGGCATATGGGTATGTTTAATAAAGGAGGAAGTATTCGGTGGTTTTACCACAATTCAGTGACTTCGGTCACATATGTGAACCTGGTGACTTGGTCACATATTTGACTCGGTGTTTCGGTCACATATTTGACTCGGTGGTTTCGGTCACATATTTGACTCCGGTGGCTTCGGTCACATATTTGACTCGGTGACTTGGTCACATATTTGGCTCTGGTGACTTGGTCACGATTTGAAATTTGGACTTGGTCAAGTGACTTGGTCACATCTGTTTTGGTGGCTTTGCCACAATAAAGGCGATGTGCATGTTGACTGCAAAGAATCGCCTCGATGGTGTGTAGCGGATGGAGGGTCGATTTAGTAATCCCCACGGTGTGCTGGTTGGTACGGGGGTGTGTAGCGGATGGATATTTAGGTTGGGCCGGGCTTGCATTTCATTTCATAAGCATATCCATATAATATTGTATGATTATTATTTGATCTGTTATGAAATGGGCCTTTGGGCTAAATTTGAGCTAAAATGGGCCTTTGGGCTAAATATGAGCTAAATGGGCTTTTGGGCTAAATATTTGATTAAATGGGCCTATGGCCATATGTGAAATTTATGGGCTTTAAAGCATTTGATAAAATGGGCTTTTTAGTGTATGTGTTATACATTGAGTTTATGACTCACCCATTTTATGGGATAACTTTTCAGATGACTCAAAGTGCGATGGATCTAAGGCAACAAGGATTTTGAGGTGGCGGTGCTCGTATTAAGTATTGTGGAGATTTTCCAACTTAAACTATTTACTTTAAATTTTATTACTTAGACTTTATTTTGGGTTGCCAATATTATGTAATAAGGCCACTATAAACTATCTTTCATTTCGTGTTTGGATTTACTTTTATTTTGACATGAATAAATATCTATTAAATAACTAAATTAGTTTTCAATAATTATTTAAAAGGTTTTGTCTCTAATATATAAATGTTTTCAATGAAATTTTTCTTAAGTTTGGTTTCCTTTGATTTTATTAATTCCTCCTAAAAATAATATTTTAAAAGATAAAATTTCTTTAAAATGGAATTCCGCTAAAGTTTTACTCGAGGAACATACCAAATCCGGTTGGGCTTTTTGTGCCGGGTTTGGGGTGTTTCAGCTTGGTATCAGAGCCCAGATTTAAACTCTCGGCCTTGGGTTTTGAAGCCCACAACATTTTCAAAAGTTGGCCTAAATGATTTTTTTTTTTGAAAGATTTCTTAAGTTAAATGATTTTGTAAGAGCATGGCACTCGAGTTCTCGGCCCAGATCCATCAGGTATGTACCTTTATTTGATAAGTGATATGAATGTTTGATAAGCCTAAGGAAACTTTAGAGACATGGACCCTAGGTGTATGTGTGCTACTACGGAAACCACTGAATATCTGTTTCATAAGACTTTCTTCTAATAAGAAGTGAAAAGATTCTAATACATAAGACTTTTCGTAAAAACAGATAAGACACGTAGTAGACATGAGCTCTAGGGGACGAGGTCGTCATGGACATGGAAGAGGAAGGATGACTGTTTTAGAACCAGTTCGATCTGGTCAAGGTTCCGAGAATGAAGCTCCACCACCGGCTTTTGGGGCGGATTTTCAAGAACAAAATGAAGGAGGTGACGCAGTATCACAAGCTGTGCTGCGAGTTTTGGAACGTGTAGCGGAAGCTAGTTCTAGAAATGGGTCTCGAAAGTCAGTAGCTGAGAGACTTAGATCGAATGGAGCTGAGGTTTTCAGAGGAGTATCTGGAGTAGCTCCTAATGTAGCTGAATATTGGTTGGAGGCAGTCGAAAGGATAATGGACGATATAGACTGCACTGATGAAGAAAAGTTGAAAGGTGCTATTTCACTTCTCCGTGATGAAGCCTACCAGTGGTGGCTCACTATCAAAGAGAGTACCCCTGTGGATCGTCTGGATTGGGGGTATTTTAAAGTGAAATTCAAAGGAAAATATGTTGGAGCTAGCTACATCGACTCTCAGAGGAAGACATTTCTGAATCTAGTACAAGGAAACAAGTCGATAGCTGAATATGAAGCAGAATTTTTGTGACTTAGCCGTTATGCCAGGGGGATAGTGGCTACGGAATATGAACGGTGTATCAGATTTGAAGATGGACTTAGAGACGAACTACAAGTGATGATTGCTCCACACCGTGAAAGAGATTTTGCAATCTTAGTGGAAAGGGCAAGAATTGCTGAAGAGGCTAAACAGACTGAGAGACAGCAACCGATAAGAGGTCGTGGTTCAAATGGAAGGGGAAATGGTTCTGGTAGAGGACGCGAAACTTCAGCAGAGAGCGTTGGTAGCTCGAGGCGAGACAACCAGTTTGGTGTATGCAAATCGTCAGAGAGAAGACGTTGACGCCTTTTGATGTTATCACGATGCGTTTCGATTTACGGGTTGCCCTTTATTGCTTTGATAGATATAGGGTCAACTCATTCCTATATCGCTAGTGAAGTATCTGGACTTTGCATGTGACTTCAAAGCGTACCTAGGAAGATGATATATTTAGTCCTCTAGGATGCATGAGTTGTAGACAAACTTTTAAGGAAGTGCCTCTAGAAGTCCAAGGATACAGCTTCAAATGATTTAATAGAGTTGCCGTTTGGAGAATTCGACCTAATCTTAGGCATGGACTGGCTTGTGAAGTACCGTGCAAATGTGGATTGTGCTGCTAAGAGAATGTCCTTAAGAACTTTTGATGACAAGGAAGTTGTAGTGATGGGCGAGAGACGGAACTACTTATCTAATGTAGTATCCGCACTTAAGGCGGAAAAGATGGTTAGGAAAGGATGTGAAGCCTTCATGATGTTGGTGAGTGCTTTGGAGGCTAAGGAAGCAACTGTTAATGAAGTCAGGACGGTGAATGAATTTGTAGATGTTTTTCCGGAAGAACTTCCAGGTTTGCCTCCGGATCGTGAGGTAGAATTCGGGATAGACTTATTGCCTGGAACGGTGCCAGTTTCTATTGCTCCATATAGAATGGCACCGAAGGAATTGGTTGAGCTTAAGGCTCAGATTCAGGAGTTGCTTGATCGTGGATTCATCCGACCTAGTGTGTCTCCATGGGGAGCACCGGTCCTATTCGTGAAGAAGAAGGACGGATCGATGAGGATGTGTATAGACTACGGCGGTTGAATAAGTCGACCATCAAGAACAAGTATCCTTTGCCAAGGATCGACGACTTGTTCGATCACCAAGGAGCCGCAGATTCTCTAAAATTGATCTAAGATCGGGTATCATCGACTTAAAGTGAAAGAAGCGGATATCCATAAGACGGCTTTCCGAACTAGATATGGGCATTATGAATTTCTGGTAATGCCATTCGGATTGACGAATGCCCCAGCTGCGTTTATGGATATGATGAACCGAATTTTCCAGCCCTACTTGGATCAATTCGTTGTAGTATTCATAGACGACATCTTGGTGTATTCTAAGCCCGAAGTAGAACATGATGAGCATCTCCGAATTGTGTTGCGAGTTTTAAGGGAAAAGAAGCTGTATGCCAAATTCAGCAAGTGTGAATTTTGGCTGAAAGAGGTTGCGTTTTTAGGCCATGTGGTGTCTGCAGAAGGGATAAGGGTGGATCCTCGAAAGATTGAGGATGTGTTAGATTGGAAACCACCTAAGTCCGTGAATCGAGGTTCACGATTTCTTGGGTTTAATTGGATACTACGAAGATTCGTTGAAGGATTTTCATCGATAGTTGCACCTTTAACGAAATTGTTGAGAAAGGAAGTACCTTTTCGTGGGCTGATAAAAGAAGAGATTTTGAGAAGCTCAAGAAAGTTTTGTGAAGCTCGGTTTTGATCCAACTGAGGCGGTGAAAGGATTTTGTCTTGTATTGTGATGCTTCTCACACGGGATTAGGATGTGTTCTGATGCAAGGCAGAAAGGTAGTTGCGTATGCGTCTCGGCAGTTGAGACCGCACGAGGTTAATTACCCGACGCATGACTTGGTGTTGGCAGCTGTAGTCTTTGCTCTTAAGGTTTGGAGACATTACTTATACGGGGAAAAGTCGGTGATATACACGGACCACAAAAGTCTGAAATATCTCGACTCGTAAAGAACGAATCGAGGCGTGAAGGTGGATAGAGTTGTTGAAAGACTACGATCGTTTCTATCGAGTATCACCGGGTAAGGCTAATGTGGTGGCGAGACGCTCTAAGTCGAAAAGTGGTGTCGATTTGAGAGCGATGTTTGCACATCTTAGTCTCTACGATGATGGAAGCTTGTTGGCGTAACTTGAGTTAAGCCGACATGGTTAAGTCAAGTGAAAGAGAGAGTTAATAGATGAAGATCCGAGTGAAAAGCTTCGACAAAGTGCAGTGGGAAATTGGAAGATTTCAGATTAACAATGACGGAGTATTGTGCTTCAAAGGTAAAGTTGTATCGTCAAGGATCGGAGTTGAGACAAAGATACTTGAGAATCGCATGGTAGTCCCTATGCTATGCATCCTGGAGGAAATAAGTTATACCGAGATTTGCGAGATCAATTTTGGTGGCCTGGTCTTAAGCGGGAAGTTACTGAGTTTGTAGGGAAGTGCTTGACGTGTCAGCAAGTTAAGGCTGAACATCAAGTACCTTCTGGATTGCTCTGACCAATAAAGATTCCGCAATGGAAGTGGGAGAGAATCACCATGGATTTTGTTAGTGGACTTCCTCTTACGCCTACTAAGAAAGACTCCATTTGGGTGATAGTGGATCGATTGACGAAATCTACACATTTTATCCCAGTTCGGGTTGATTACTCTTTGCAAAAATTGGCGAAGTTATATGTGGCTGAGATTGTGAGATTGCATGGAGTGCCGTTGTCGATAATTTCGGACAGAGATCCGAGATTTACGTCACGATTTTGGAAAGCATTGCATCGAGCTTTGGGCACCAAATTGGACTTCAAGACGGCATTTCATCCTCAATGACGGCCATCCGAAAGAGTAACCCAGATCTTAGAAGATATGTTAAGGGGATGTGTGATAGATTTCAAGGAAGTTGGGAGGAATTCTTACTGCTATGAATTTCGTGACAACAACAGTTTCCAATCCAAAGATTCGGATGGCACCATATGAAGCACTATATGGACGAAAGTGTCGCACTCCTACGTGTTGGATGAAATTAGGGAACGATGATTTTGGGTCCGAAATAGTGGTGAATCGAAGAAAAGGTTAAGGTGTCTGGTCTCGGTTAAAGGAAGCATCGATAGACAAAAATCGTACGTAGATTTAAAGTGGAAGGAAATAGAGTATGCAGTGGGAGACCAAGTTTTCCTAAAGGTTTCACCTTGGAAAAAGGTTATGAGATTTGGACTAAAGGAAACTAAGTCCTGTGTTCATTGGACCTTATCGGATTGTGAAGCGGGTCGGATCTGTGGCATATCGATTAGATTTGCCTTGAATTGAAGCAAATGCACGATGTGTTCCATGTTTCAATGTTACGCTACCGATCGGATCCATCTCATGTAGTACCAGTTGAGGAGGTGGAATTAAGATCAGATTTGTCATATGAAGAGGAACCAATTCAAATTCTGGAGCGAGATGTAAAGGTTTTACGGAGAAAATTAGTTCCTCTCGTTAAGGTATTATGGCGTAATCATGGATCAGAGGAAGCTTCGTGGGAACCGGAAAAAGCGATGCGACAGCAATACCCTCACTTATTCCAGCCAGGTAATTTCGAGGACGAAATTATTTTAAGGGGGTAGAACTGTAACATCCTGATAATTAGGGGCTATGCATTTTTACTTAATTGAATGATGTTGCATGTTTATTTATTAATGAGTATATTTTGGAAGTTATTTAAGCTTCATTAATTAAGTGAAGGCTTAGTAAAACTTTTAATTTTATTAAGAGAGAGAGCTAAGTAAATTAGGCTTTAAGAATTAATGACAAGGAGTTTCATGCATAAGTTGAGTAATTGGCAAAGTGGTTAAGATGCATGGATGTGTGCTTGAGGTGTAAGGTTGAATCTCTAGCTAGCATTAGGGAAGATTTTAAATTTTGTTTTCTTCCTTATAAGTGTCGCCAAGAAAGTTCTTGAGTGGATGAGCTTTCATTCATTTTGGCTAGTTGACCATGTGAAAAGGAAGTTAAAAACTTAAGGCATGGGATCATAAGTTGGTGATAAGATGAAAGGGACAAAGGCTTGATAATTGGCTATGTTTTGGGGATGTGTTCATGGTCATTTGACCATGAACCTAGACAACATGGAGGCTAAAGGGAGTAGTTTATTTTGTTGATAGCAAATCAAGAGTGGATAGGGAAGAAACAAGGAGGAAAAGGGGATATGTTGGCATTGATTTGGCGAATTTGTGCTTTGCCATTAGGGGAGTTAGCCAAAAGTATTACACAATCTTTTGTCCATCTTTTCTCATTTTCTCCAAAAGTTCTCTCTTAGCGAAATTGACATTGAGTTTAGGTAAAATCTTCTCTTTGTTTTAGTTTTCTTTTGACCAATTTTTCTCCAAAACTTCTACTTTGGCGAATGTACTTTAGACACTTTGGTACACTTTTACTTTTGATTTAGTCCTCGATTTTATTTGAACCAAATACAATTTTCGTTCTCCTTCTTCTTTTTTTGAAACAAAACTACAAAGTTCAAAGAACCAAATTCTTCATTTCCCTTCTTTAGCCGAATGCATCTAAGTCTCAAAACTAATCTCCCTTCTCTTTGATCATTTCCTCTTTTCTTTTTCTTTTCACTTTATTTCTCTCTTCTTTTCCTCTCATTGCCGAAACCACATAGGATCAAGAATCTCCTCCTTGGCTGAATGTACAAAAGTTCCTAATCATCTCTTTTCTTTTGAGAAATCACCATTATCATCTTCTTCTCCTCTTTCTCTTTTCTACTTTCTTCCTTTCCTTCTCTTTTCTTTTCTCTTTCTTCTTTTCCCTCAAACCGAAAACACCATTTCTCTTCTCTTTTTGTTAAAGCCGAATCTTGAAGGACTCAAGTAAGAATTCTATTAATTATTTTCATCATTTCCTTTCACTTTAGTAAAAATTAGAACTATAATCTTTTATTTTCTCTCCTAGGCCGAATCTTTTGAAAAGATTTAACAAAAATCCTTGTTGAAGACAACCTTTAAGTGACCATTCGAATCATCAAGGTAAGATTACTATTTTAGATAATATCAATTTCTTTAGATGGATCACTAATCTACGTTATTTTAAGGCGATCTAAGATCAACAAGATAGGTAAGAAAAGGGTTGTGCGAAGTGTTTGGAAGAGAGGAGGTATTCCTTTACCATCGAACTACAAGCGAAGAAGCGATATCGGGGTTAGAGACTTTCCACGGGTTGTGGACCTTACGCTAACGAGGATCGGTTATTCAAGTAGTGCGTACAACCGAACCACTTTACGTTGGTGGAATATCGTATGGTTTTGATCCATCTAGTGGAGAAAAATCGCAAATAAGCTGCTCATTCGTGAACTGAGGGTAAGGATTTAGATCCATCGTTTATAAGTTTAGTTTTGCTAACAATAGTTTATACTAACCAAGTGTATTAATCAATTAGGTGTGGACGAGCAAGAGGGTATTGTTCTCACTGTTACTAGGTGTGTAACCATACATTAAAATTTCCATAGATTTATATTGTTAAAAGTGATTATATGATAGTATGTTTTGATTGTGGATACCAATCATTGGTATACAAAATTCGGTATGTTACCCAATATTTCGTTTATTTTGATATATGCATCAATATGAAATAAGCATGACTATATTATGATTTGTGGGTAAATAGCATGAAAATCGATTTGATATGTATGTGCATGGGCATATGGGTATGTTTAATAAAGGAGGAAGTATTCGGTGGTTTTACCACAATTCTAGTGACTCGGTCACATATGTGAAATCGGTGACTTTGGTCACATATTTGACTCGGTGGCCGGTCACATATTTGACTCGGTGGTTTGGTCACATATTTGACTCGGTGGCGGTCACATATTTGACTCCGGTGACTTCGGTCACATATTTGGCTCTGGTGACTTCGGTCACGTATTTGAAATTTGGACTTCGGTCAGGTGACTTCGGTCACATCTGTTTTGGTGGCTTTGCCACAATAAGGGCGATGTGCATGTTGACTGCAAGAATCGCCTTCGATGGTGTGTAGCGGATGGAGGTCGATTTAGTAATCCCACGGTGTCTTTGGTTGGTGCAGGGGTGTGTAGCGGATGGATATTTAGGTTGGTAGGGCTTGCATTTCATTTCATAAGCATATCCATATAATATTGTATGATTATTATTTGATCTGTTATGAAATGGGCCTTTGGGCTAAATTTGAGCTAAAATGGGCCTTTGGGCTAAATATGAGCTAAATGGGCCTTTGGGCTAAATATTTGATTAAATGGGCCTATGGCCATATGTGAAATTTATGGGCTTTAAAGCATTTGATAAAATGGGCTTTTTAGTGTATGTGTTATACATTGAGTTTATGACTCACCCATTTTTATGGGATAACTTTTCAGATGACTCGTAGTGCGATGGATCGGGGCAGCAAGGATTTTGAGGTGGCCAGTGCTCGTATTAAGTATTGTGGAGATTTTCCAACTTAAACTATTTACTTTAAATTTTATTACTTAGACTTTATTTTGGGTTGCCAATATTATGTAATAAGGCCACTATAAACTATCTTTCATTTCGTGTTTGGATTTACTTTTATTTTGACATGAACAAATATCTATTAAATAACTAAATTGGTTTTCAATAATTATTTAAAAAGGTTTTTGTCTCTAATATATAAATGTTTTCAATGAAATTTTTCTTAAGTTTGGTTTCCTTTGATTTTATTAATTCCTCCTAAAAATAATGTTTTAAAAGACAAAATTTCTTTAAAATGGAATTCCGCTAAAGTTTTACTCGAGGAACATACCAAATCCGGTTGGGATTTTTGGGCCGGGTTTGGGGTGTTTCATAGGTTTTAACCCGTTCACTACACTAAAAAGCCTTCCCATACAAATTAACCCCTAGTGAACCCCATTGAATCCTAATAACCTTTTTATTGACTCACCCACTAATATTAACCCAAAATCCCTTTGTATTTGTTATCAACATTCCTTTGACTACCCCTTTATCGAGAATTGATTTGATCAATTGCTGAATTAGGTTATTTCAAAGTTCCTTCTATTATGTTTATTTTAGTTTGTTCTAAAAAAAATTCAAGTATATTCAATATTAGCAGTATATAAAAGAGCTCAGAGCATTTAAACTCCAATTGTTGAAGAAAAAGCTCGTATTAAAGCATTATAAAATTTTAAGTGATGAAAATGCTCTTTATTATAGAGTAATTATCAATAGTGGTATTATTAGCTTTCATTCGATGTAAATATTCATATTTAGTTCATTGTTTCTAGTTAGGTAATTTGTCAAGTCAGTCTCGATTTTAACCTTCTAATTCAGCCTTTATCCACACCTTTTAACCCTAGCCCCGTTACAACCTTGATTAAAGACCTTTTGATCTGTGTATCATCTCATATAAAGTGGTGGAGATTTGATTTTCAGGCAAGCTTATGGGATTAACTTTTCAGGTTCGACTTAGAGCGCTTATTCTTGAACCTTAAACACCTTTGAGTGATTTGAGTGAATCTTTTATGAAGATGTCAATCCTTGTCGGCTTTGAATTAAAGGTAATCACTTAGATAAGGGGAGATACCTATGTTTTCATGCCATAAAAATGTGACTTATCATAATTGAATCTTAAGGGTTCTTTGAGTTGAATTATCCATGTATAAACTATCAATGAATTATGATGAGACATTGTTGATAGGAATTATGAATTAATGAATTATGGAAAGTTCGTTTTAATTGTAAGTTGAGAATTTTGCTTGAGGACAAGCAAAAGCTTAAGTGTGGGGGCATTTGATAAACCGTAAAAGTAACATATTTTAACCCCATATTTAATAGAGTTTTGGATGATTTAGCCCTTGAATTATGTAAAAAGGTGCTTTTAATCCTTTCTTTTCATGTTTATACTTAGGAAAGCACCCGAGGATAAAAAGAACACAAAACGGGCTTAAAACGGAGTAATTGGACCTTAGCAAGAAATCAACACGACCTGGCCCAAAACCTGCACAACCGTGTCTCGACAATTACCTAGAACACGGCCTAACTCACGAGTTACACAGCTGTACATCATCTCATTACCACATACGGGCGTGCCTGGTGATCTACATAGTCGTGCCCAAAATGACAGAATCAAGGCACAGCCCTACCCTGAAATTACACGAGCGTGTGCCATGGGCATGCCCCTACCGCGGGAATGAGTAATTTCACTCGGAATTGGATGCTTGAAGCCAAAGAAACATACTCCTAAGTCGACTCAAACACCCTAATAGTAATTCTACTTGAAGGAGATACTTAGGAGCCAAGTATAACATCCCAAAGCCTATATAAACAACCCAAGGTAGACATTAAAGGGAGCTTTTTGGGCAGAGGCTTTTTGCCGGAGCATTTATCTTTTAGGAAGTCACTTGAAGATAGCTAGTTGATCCATCTCAAGAAGTCGAAACTCCATTCAAGACGAAGGATCTCTTCTTCAATTCCTTCAGGGGGTTTTAGGGAGTTCTTATGTTTTGTTTATTCTTTACTCTTGAGATGTTTTCATATTTAGTTATGCACTAAACCCTCAGATACCTGAAGGGGATGAAACCTATGATGGATTTTGTTATTTGATTTCTAAATTATATGATAAGTACTTGGTTTGTTCTTAATTATGTTACTTAATTCAATCTGATGTGCTTAGGTTGAAACACCCCAAACCCAGCCCACAAGCCCTGACCGGATCTGACATGCTCCTTGAGCAAAACGTAGTTAAGTTTCGTATTGACATTTTAAAATCTTGGTGGTTTTGAAGTAAATAGGTTTGGATTGTTCTCAAGTTAAAACCATGTTGTAATTTAATTTTGTACTAAACGATATTTTCATATTGCAAAAGTTACAAGTTAAAAGAAATGCCGGATTTTAGAGTTTATTATTACTAACTTAAAAACCGTAGGTGTTTGGGTGTCAAAACAGTTGAAGTTGTTTTACGAAAAATGTTTATTTGTTTTGTTCGCATCATAATAAAAATTTAAAACGCATAAATAAAGTAGTTAAGGTATAATGGCCTTATTACATCAAAGCATAACCCGAAATAAATCAAAATGAACTAACTAACAAAAACCGAGAAAAAACTGAGCTGTGCATGGCCACCTCTAAGTTCCTGCCAACCCGGTCCATTTACTGAGTGCCATCTGGAAAATGTTAGCCCACGAAGGGTGAGTCAACAGACTCAGTGTGTAACTACCATCACAGACTCCCAAAACATACAAGGCATATTATATCACATACGAGCAAATATAAGCAATGATGCAACCCAAACCCACCTAGATATCCATCCTCTACACATCACCCGTACCTACCAGTCACACCGTGGGGATTACTAAATTGACCCTCCATCCGCAACACACAATCGAAGGCATTCACTGCAGTCAACTGCACATTGCCCTTATAATTGTGGCATAGCCACCAGATAATGTGACAGAGTCACCAGATTTATAATATGTGACATAGTCACCAGATAATGTGGTAAAAACCACCAGATCACTTCCCCTTTAACATAATCACCCATATGCCCATGCAACATACAAAACATGCTATTTATCATGCAATTTACCTTACCCCAAAATCATAACGGAATTTCACATTCTTTTCACATCAATGTTGTTAAACATTATTTATGAGTGTTAAGGGGTAACGTACCTGATTACACTATACCATTAAATGGTACCCTTAGCCATGTTTATTCGTCACTTCACTAACACATGATTAACATAATTATTATTAAACTATTAGGAAGTTAGTGTAGGGTTACACACCTGATTTCTAACGCGATTACCAAATCCCGAAAATCTTTAAGAAATCATCACCATCAATTCTACCTACATTCGGCCATCCTCCAAAACATCAAACCAACTGAAAACCATACTGATTCCAGCCCATATGGTATTCGGCCAAATAAAGAGAATCAAGAGAGGGCCATTCGACCGAACCTACCACTACCTACCTTCGGATTTTCCACCAAATTGGCACAGGAGACTTTTAATGAGACAGATTTGGCTACTAGAAGTAGAGAGGGAAAATCAAAAAACCTTAAGCAAGTGTTTCGGGTTAGATCTTAATGAAGAACGAAAGAAAGAAAAGAAAATAAAAGTGAATTCGCATAGAATGAAATCCCAAAACTCACCCGATTACTAAGGAGTATGCGGCTAATGGTGCACCTTCGGGAAACAGAAACCTCCCTTGTAGATTCGGTTATGGAGGAGGAATATGAGTAAGAAGAATTCGACTTTCAGAAAGATATTGGAGAGGAGAAGAAGACTAGGGAATTTCGGCTAGAAGAGAAAAGATGAGAAAGTGGGAAAAACAAATGGAAAAGATGATAATTCCCTTCCAAATTTCGGCTATACACAGGCACACACTCAGAGTTGATGTTTTAGCCAACTCTTCCCCTCCTGATAGCTCTTATCTTGCATGATAACCCAATCCCTATCTCATCTTTAGAAGAGGCCAACCTAGAGCCAACTCCTCCCTCCTAATTATCAGCTTTTAATTACTAAATATTAAAAGAAATAAAGCTCCTAAAATGTGGCTCATGTATCGTCCATCCCTTCCCCCTTGAAGTGCCGAATATTTGACCCACTAACTTGGGCCCTAAGCGGCCATACTAGGCCCAAACTTCTCCCCCTTGTGACGCCACCTACATACCCACTCATGGCACCTCCAACTTTGGGCCACGAGCCCAACTTGCTACTAAACCTACTCACTTAACTTTTAATTTATACACTAACATTATTTATAAGCAATTTAACCCAGGTTTTAAGCCCAAACCTGAGCCCAATCCACACCTTGAAGCTTTCACCTACTAATTTAGCCATGCAACGCATCAAATGCACAGACCCACAAAGTCAGGATATTACAGTTCTACCCCCTTTAAAATAAATTTCGGCCTCGAAATTTACCTGGCTAGAATAAGTGAGGGTATTGATGTCGCATTGCTTCCTCTGGCTCCCACGAAGCTTCCTCCGATCCATGGTTACGCCATAACACTTTGACTAAAGGAACTGATTTCCTCCGAAGCACATTCACATCCCATTCCAAAATCTGAATCGGCTCCTCCTCATAGGACAGATCTGGTCTTAGCTCCACCTCCTCAACCGGTATAATATGAGATGGATCCGATCGATAATGACGTAGCATCGAAACGTGAAATAAATCGTGCATCTGCTTCAACTCCAAAGGTAATTCTAACTGATACGCTACTGGTCCAACCCGCTTCAGAATCTGATAAGGTCCTATAAACCTAGGACTTAACTTTCCCTTGCGACCAAATCTCATCACCTTCTTCCACGGCGAAACTTTGAGAAACACATAATCTCCCACAGCAAACTCAATCTCTTCTTCGCTTAAGATCCGAGTATGACTTTTGCCGGTCGATGCCTCCTTCAACCGTGTCGAATTACCTTAACCTTTTCTTTCGATTACGCCACCATTTTTGGACCCAAAACCTGACGTTCTCCCAATTCTGTCCAACATGTAGGAGTGCGACACTTTCGTCCATACAGCCCTTCGTACGGTGCCATCCGAATACTTGCTTGATAGCTGTTATTGTACGCAAATTCCGCTAAAGGTAAGAACTCCTCCCAACTCCCTCTGAAGTCTATCACACAACCTCTCAACATATCCTCCAGCACTTGAATTACCCGCTCAGATTGGCCATCCGACTACGAATGGAATGCCGTACTGAAGTCCAATCTGGTGCCCAAATCTTGATGTAATGCTTTCCAAAACCAAGATGTAAACCTCGGATCCCTATCCGAGATAATCGACACTGGCACTCCGTGCAGCCTCACGATTTCTGCTACATACAACTTTGCCAATCTCTGCAACGAATAGTCAACCCGCACTGGTATGAAATGTGCAGACTTCGTCAACCGATCTACTATCACCCATACTGAGTCCTTTTTAGTAGGCATAAGAGGAAGCCCTAACGAAGTCCATGGTAATTTTCTCCCACTTCTATTGCGGAATCTTTATCGACTGAAGCAATCCCGACGGTACTTGGTGTTCAGCCTTGACTTGCTGACACGTTAGGCACTTCTCTACAAACTCTGTAACTTCTCGCTTAAGACCAGGCCACCAAAACTGATCCCGTAGATCTCTATATAACTTACTTCCTCCAGGATGCATAGCATAAGGGCCACTATGCGATTCCTGAAGAATTCTCTGCCTTAACTCCTCATCCTTTGGCATACAGACCTTGCCCCGAAAACATAGTACTCCATCACCATTTACACCATAGTCTTCCAACTCCCTATTTTGTACTTGTAGCAGCTTAGCACTTAGTTCACTATCTACCAATTGTTTCTCCTTTACCTGACCTAACCACGTCGGCTTCACTTGCAACTCCGCTAGCAAACTTCTATCATCATAAAGGCTCAAATGTACAAACATCGCCCTTAGCTCGACACTACTTTTCGACTTAGGGCATCCGCCACAACATTCGCCTTGCCCGGATGATACTCTATTGAGCAATCGTAATCTTTCAACAACTCCACCCACCTTCGCTGTCTCAAATTTAGCTCCTTCTGAGTCAGCAAATACTTCAGACTTTTGTGGTCCGTGTAGATCACCGACCTTTCTCCATACAAGTAGTGCCTCCATACTTTTAGAGTGAATACAACCGCCGTCAACTTCAGATCATGCGTCGAATAGTTAACCTCATGAGGCCTCAATTGCCGAGACGCATAAGCGACCACTTTCCCATCTTGCATGAGAACACATCCCAATCCTATATGGGAAGCATCACAATATACCACATAGTCCTTCCCTGCTCCCGGCTGAATCAAAACTAGAGCCTCTGTCAATACTTACTTAAGCTTCTCAAAGCTTTCCTAACAACTTCAAAGGTGCTTATCTTCGATAAATCGCCCATAGCTTGAAAGGTACCTCCTTTCTCAACAACTAAAATCGCCTCAAAGGTCTACTATTGTCGAGAACCCTTCGACAAATCTCCTATAATAGCACTTGCTAACCCCAAAGAAACTACGAACCTCACACACAATGACTTAGGTGGTTTCCAATCTCAATCCGAATGACATTACCAAGGCCTCAATCTTGTCCGGAAGCGGTCGAGGATCCACCCTTATTCCTTCACCCCTTAAGTCGAAACAACTAACACCATATGTCCTAAGAACATGCGCAAGTCCCATCCTTCCTTCACCAAAATTGGAGACACACTAGGTCGAATAAACCCACAATCGAGTAACTCTTGGCCGACTTAAGCTTGGTAACTTGGCATATAGCTTCTTTTCCTTACTATTCTAACTCCTCCCACGTTCTAAAATGCTTCCTTACCCTCCAAGGCACTGATCAACATCAAAAAAGCTACACACCCTTTTCTCACCATCTTCTCTGCCTTAAGGGCAGATACCACATTCGACAAGCAATTCCGTCTCTCGCCCATCACTACAATCTCCTTGTCGTCAGGAGTTCTTAACGACATGCGCTTAGCAGCACAATCCACATTCACATGGTACTTCACTAACCAGTCCATGCCTAAGATTAAATCAAACTCCTCAAATGGCAACTCCATTAAGTCAGCTGGAAATTGCGCCCCCTGAACTTCCAAAGGTACTGCCCTAAAGAGTTTGTCTAATACTACTGATTGCCCTAAAGGACTAAGTACAGTCATCTTCCTAGGTACAGTCTCAGAGTTCACATGCAGAGTTCCAGACACCTTACTAGCAATGTATGAATGAGTTGACCCAATATCTATCAACGCAATAAAGGGTAATCCAGAGATAAGGAACATACCCGTTATGACATCAAGTGCGTCACCATCCTCCCTCCGTCGAACTGCATACACTAGACCCGGCTATCTCTCCTCCGTGTTACCAACACCTATGCTCGGTGCTCCCCGACCTCTTCCAGAACCATTACCTCTACCAGTCGAACCACGACCCCACGGTGGTTGCTGTCCACCTCTTCCAGCCTGATTAAGACCCTGGCTTACTGGTCGGCTCCTGTCTATTTTCATAATCATGTGATCCTTGGACCCACACTTAAAACATCTTCCCGTCTTCTTCCAACACTCTCCCAAGTGCATCTTTCCACACTGAGCATAAGTACGGTACTGTCCTCCTGTAACAACTTGCTGACCTCGCGACCCATCCGTTCTAGGTCTCTTTTGGACATTCCCAGATAACCCTGATGATCCAAAACCTCTCTTTTGCCTACTCTTGTCTGTGTTCTATCTCACAGACTCCTTAACTCCTTCGGCTACCTTAGCCTTTTCTACCAACACAGCAAAACTCCGCTCCTGCTGTGGAGCAATCAACAATCTCAGGTCATCCCTCAGTCCGTCCTCAAATCGGACACATCATTTATGCTTCGTAGCCACGATGCCTCGAGCATATCGGCTCAACCTTAGGAATTCTGCCTCGTACTCCGCTACAGACTTATTCCCCTCTGCACATCAATATAGCTGGTCCCAATATACTTCTTTTGACTACGCCGCCTTAAAATACTCCCAAGTGAGATCATCTGCTATAGCACCATCCCGAATCATGAGCCACCATTGGTATGACTCATCACAGAGTAACGACACTACCCCTTTCAGTTTCTCCTCGGCAGTCAAGTCCAAATCATCCATAATTTGCTCCGTTGCCTCCAACCAATATTCAGCCGTATTGGGCGCCACACCAGATATACCACGGAATACCTCCGCTCCATTGGCTCGGAGTCACTCAGGTACAGACTTCTGAGCTCCCATACCTCCACCTGCTCCAGCCACCCTCTCAAGAACTTGTAGCATCGCCTGCGATACTGCATCATCCCCCGTCTGATCCTGATATTCAACACCAGCAGCTGGTGGTGGTGGCATTTCATTCTCGGACCCTTGACCAGACCTAACGAGTTCTGACACGGTCATTCAGCCTCTACCACGGCCACGCACATTACGACCACGTCCTCTAGAACTCATGCCTACGATCGCGATTTAAGCTGGTTGAAGAAATTTTATGCATTATTATTTCTTTCCACTTATTTATCGCGAACAGTCTTATGATTAATAGTTCTAAAAAGTAGTTCTTTCGAATTCATACACACACTACAGTCTCAAGTTCATTCATTCGATCATCACCATTCATGAACTTACGTTCATTATAGAGAAGTGTTGTGGTTGTCATTATTGTTGTTCTCCACTATCCAAGGGTATTTTCGTAATTTTTCCTATAGGGGTATTTTGGTAATTTTCCAAATTAGGATATTTGAAAATTTCGTAAAATAGGGATTTTTGGTATTTTTTTGCAAAATAGGAATATTTTGATAAGAAGATTCGAGGGTAATATGGTAATTTTATAGACTGAGGGTATTTTTGTAATTTTACGAACCGGGGCATTTCGGTAATTTTGTAAAATATGGTTCCAGGTGATTTTACGAAATAAGGGAAATTTTGGAAATTTTCAATTCGGGGTTACTTCGGCAACTTTCCTCACCGTGGGTATTTTAGTAATTTTACAAGTTAGGGGTAATTTGGTCAATTTGCAAATCAGGGGTATTTTGGTCATTTTTCGAATCAAAGGTACTTTGGAATTTTATAACCAAGGGTTAATTTTTAAGGTTGTACAAAACAAGGGGATTGGTCTCTTTCGGGTTTTAATTATTGAATTTAGCCTGTGATTTAGTCCTCTTGGTTAGGGTGAACCGTCACTACGCACCAAGTAGGATTCGAGCGGAGAGGAGGTGAGTCACTAGGACTGCTTAAATACCAAGCTCCCCCTAAATCCAATCCTAGACATGCGCACAACGGTTGCTACACGCTTATCTCGGTGACTCACTCACAGGTTTGTTTGGTTAGACGTTAAATTTTATGTAATTCGGTGTTGGAGTAAGCTAATCCTAGGGTTCAATAACTCCTAATCTACTAATCTACGTCCCTATAATTCCCACATACAAATCACACAAGGGTTAGGGGTACTTACCTGGTGGACTTCGGGCCGGAGACTCAGGTGCCATGCCAGAAAACCTGCTCATTCTTTAGTAAAACCCAACTTTTAAAATAAGAAAAACATTTTGGGCCCAAAAGCCCTCAAGGCCGAGTTTTGAACCGGGCTCTGATACCAAATTGAAACACCCCAAACCCGGCCCACAAGCCCTGACCGGATCTGGCATGCTCCTTGAGTAAAACGTAGTTAAGTTTCGTATTGACATTTTAAAATCTTGGTGGTTTTCAAGTAAATAGGTTTGGATTGTTCTCAAGTTAAAACCGTGTTGTAATTTAATTTTGTACTAAACAATATTTTCATATTGCAAAAGTTACGAGTTAAAAGAAATGCCAGATTTTAGAGTTTATTATTACTAACTTAAAAATCGTAGGTGTTTGGGTGTCAAAACAGTTGAAGTTGTTTTACGAAAAATGTTTATTTGTTTTGTTCGCATCATAATAAAAATTTAAAATGCATAAATAAAGCAGTTAAGGTATAATGGCCTTATTACATCAAAGCATAACCCAAAATAAATCAAAATGAACTTAATAACAAAAACGAAAAAAAAACTGAGTTGTGCATGGCCACCTCTAAGTTCTGCCGACTCGGTCCATTTACTGAGTGCCATCTGCAAAATGTTAGCCCACGAAGGGTGAGTCAACAGACTCAGTGTGTAACTACCATCACAGACTCCCAAAACATACAAGGCATATTATATCACATACGAGCAAATATAAGCAATGATGCAACCCAAACCCACCTAGATATCCATCCTCTACACATCACCCGTACCTACCAGTCACACCGTGGGGATTACTAAATCGACCCTCCATCCGCTACGCACCATCGAAGGCAGTCGTTGTAGTCAATTGCATATCGCCCTTATAATTGTGGCATAGCCACCAGATAATGTGACAGAGTTACCAGATTTATAATATGTGACATAGTCACCAGATAATGTGGTAAAAACCACCAGATCACTTCCCCTTTAACATAATCACCCATATGCCCATGCAACATACAAAACATGCTATTTATCATGCAATTTACCTTACCCCAAAATCATAATAGAATTCCACATTCTTTTCACATCAATGTTGTTAAACATTATTTACAAGTGTTAAGGGTAACGTGCACGATTACCTTTGCACCATTAAATGGTACCCTTAGCCATGTTTATTCGTCACTTCACTAACACATGATTAACATAATTATTATTAAACTATCGGGAAGTTAGTGTAGGGTTACACACCTGATTACTAACGCGATTACCAAATCTCGAAAATCTTCAGGAAATCGTCACCACCAATTGTACCTACATTCGGCCATCCTCCAAAACATCAAACCAACTAAAAACCATACTGATTCCAGCCCATATGGTATTCGGCCAAATAAAGAGAATCAAGAGAGGGCCATTCGGCCGAACCTACCACTACCTACCTTCGACTTTTCCACAAAATTGGCACAGGAGACTTTTAATGAGACAGATTCGGCTACTAGAAGCAGAGAGGGAAAATCGACAAACCTTAAGCAAGTGTTTCGGGTTAGATCTTAATGAAGAATGAAAGAAAGAAAAGAAAATAAAAGTGAATTCGTATAGAATGAAATCCTGAAACTCACCCGATTACTAAGGAGTATGCGGCTAATGGTGCACCTTTGGGAAATAGAAACCTCCCTTGTAGATTTGGTTATGGAGGAGGAATATGAGTAAGAAGAATTCGGCTTTCAGGAAGATATTGGAGAGGAGAAGAAGACTAAGGAATTTCGGCTAGAAGAGAAAAAAAGAGAAAAGAATTTTAGCTTGAGAGAAAAGATGAGAAAGTGGGAAAAACAAATGGAAAAGATGATAATTCCCTTCCAAATTTCGGCTACACACAGGCACACACTCAGAGTTGGAGTTTCGGCCAACTCTTCCCCTCCTGATAGCTCTTATCTTGCATGATAACCCAATCCCTATCTCATCTTTAGAAGAGGCCAACCTAGAGCCAACTCCTCCCTCCTAATTATTAGCTTTTAATTACTAAATATTAAAAGAAATAAAGCTCCTAAAATGTGGCTCATGTGCCATCCATCCCCTCCCCCTTGAAGTGCTGAATATTTGACCCACTAACTTGGGCCCCAAGCAGCCATACTAGGCCCAAACTTCTCCCCTTGTGACGCCACCTACATACCCACTCATGGCACCTCCAACTTTGGGCCACGAGCCCAACTTGCTACTAAACCTACTCACTTAACTTTTAATTTATACACTAACATTATTTATAAGCAATTTAACCCAGGTTTTAAGCCCAAACCTGAGCCCAATCCACACCTCGAAGCCTTCACCTACTAATTTAGCCATGCAATGCATCAAATGCACAGACCCACAAAGTCAGGATATTACATAGGTGAAGGAGGAATAGACCCTACCTAAGAGTAGATCTAGCATAATTGAGTGGAGTTGATCGGGCGCCTAGAGATAGGGTTACGAAATTTTTTAGATTAGGGTGAAACCTAATATGGAAATCCATTGATCGATTTACTGCTTCCTTAAGGGGTTATTATAAGAGAACGAGAGTTCCACTAATTAACCTAAGGTTAGATGTTATTCACCTCGAGAGAGGGTTTAATATAGGTTAGGGAGTCTCACGGATCAAGCTAAGTAAAGAAATCATATGGTTTAGGGAATAAATAATAAGTGAAGTCATAGGTGTATTCTTCCTGAGGGTATCGTCTTTATCAACTGAGGTTTCTTAAAGTCTTTCTCCAATTCAATCTTTTGTCTTTGCATTTAGTTTAAGTATTTCGTTAGTTTAATAATCCAATCACTCCGTATTTTAGGCTAAATAATAGAAAGAAAGTGAGTAGTAGTACTTTTACGTTCCCTTGGGTTCGATAAGATATTCTTGCCTGAGCTATACTACTGTTCGATAGGTGCACTTGCCTCTATTGTTGTCACGGTCAGTCTACGGGTTCGATCATTCTTTATAATTATTAAAACTCAACTGTTTGACACGATCACCCACCCGAAACTCCCCTGAAGATCTCTGCTCCATTGGATCGGAGTCGTTCCGTAACTGACCCATGACCTCCAATAATGGTATTAGGCTCAACAGACCCAGCAACTCCTTCCAAAATACGAAGCATTACCTAAGATAGTGCGTCATCCCCAGTAGCTCAATAGAATAACCCTGTCTCGATTATCGATGAAGTCTGTGCTTCTCTTGCCTCGACATTGGGCATGTGGTCTGATGCCGAAGACCCAGCCCTAGCACTTCCACGACCTTTACCGCGGCCTCTTGCACCCCTTCTAGCGCTCATTATCACTTCGCGTATTAGCTCAATTAGAAATGTTTTATGAAAGTAGTAGTTAAGAGTTGTTTTCGTAATCGCAAGCTCACTACAATTTTAGTCTCCTACGGGCCTTAATTTTACTCTAACTAAGAGTCTCTGTAGATTCTATCATCTAAAGTAAGCCCAGCAACTATCTGCAGTATAATAGTTTAAAACAGATTTCAGTATCAGGAGAACTTACTTGATCCGACGCCGGAGACTCGGTGTGCCACACAAAAAATCTCCCAAAACTACTTCAAAATCATTTGTAAACATCTTTAAAATAAAAACTAAAGCCCATTTCACAGCTCGAGTTTTGCAACCGAGCTCTGATACCATTAAATGTAACACCCCAAACCCAGCTTAGAAGTTAGGCCCAAATCTGGCGTGTCACATTGAGGTGTTTTTTGAAAATTGTGGTTTCATTGAAAACCCTTCTTGATATTTAAAACTAAAGTCTCAGTTTGCATTTGTTTATTATTAATTGACGTTTATTAAAAGTTATTAATTTCAAAACCTTGTTGTTGCGAAAGCTTCATTTAAAATAATGATTTATGTGTTATCCAAAAATTGAGTTGCAGAAACGTAGTGTTTTGAAAACAGTTATCATTTTAGGAAAATCGTGTTCAACTTTTAGCAAATTTAAATCATAATAAACTAAAAATCCCAAATTAAAAGCCAGAATTTAAGAGAGGCCTTATTACAACCCAATAAGAAAATGATTTAAATAAAGTAGAATAGAATACTAAAATTTAAGCTGCTTATAGTGTGGCCACCTCCGAGTCCTCCAGTACGTCGAACCGCCTACTGAGGATTACCTGGAAAAATTAAAAGAGGGGTGACTTTACGAAACTCAGTGTGTACAACCCTCATCAATAAAAAAACATGCCTCAAATCAATCCGGGCCTAAGCCCATTACAGTAACGGTGGTAATTGAGCCTTAGCCCAAAATAGCCTCAGTTGGGTCTTAGCCCCTAACAAATGTCGTATTTCATATTTATCTGGGCCTAAGCCCATCTGAGTAACAAAACAAGTGAATGCAATGCATTTGTTCCCATACCAACCCTACATTCCGTCTCCTGTCCAACCCTGCACTCCTATGGAGATTTAATCGACCCACCCATCCCTACACTCCTTATGTAGCACCGGTTGTAGCACTAACCAATATTGTCGCAGAGCTACCAGTCATATAATCGGCTTAAAGCCGTCGGTGGGTCCACAATCGTCAAGCGCCATGTGATCCTATTAGAACTTCCTCCGCATCAATAATCCTTTTTCCCCATGCAACATAATATCACATGAATGCAACATACCATAATTAACATACAATAACAATCATAAATCGTATACAAAAATAACCATATAACATGTAGGGGCATTTTCATCATTTTGCCCTTCAGGGGCATATCGGTCATTTTACCCATCGAAGGTATTTTGGTAATTCTACAACCTTTCCAAAGGTCTGCAGTAGCCTTGAACGACACAGATAACATATTTCATCAAAATGGTGTATTTGGGTCTAAAGCCCAATACTCGGCCCAAGTAAGCCCACACTCTCGTGTGGCCTATTCTACCCAAAACTATCTTTGGCCAAGTGATTGTCATGGTCGGCTCCTTATTTCCTATCCGTCCACAAAATTTATTCGCGTAGGGCCCACTCGGCCCATTTTATCCAAATGAGGCCCAAAATGTCCTAAGCCCATGAGAACGCTCATGGTGGCCTCAATCGTCTTAATATTCATGGGCTCGATCTACCACACGTGCAATCGCACACTAGTGTGGCATCATTTGTCGGTATTTTGGTTTTTCGGCATTTTTCGATCTACAGTTGTTAAGGTGTGAGTACACACCTTGTTGGAGAGAAACGCAGTAGCCCACGAGCATAAAACCTATATTTGATTAAGGTATTCGGTTAGCCATCCCATTAATAAGGTTTAACAAGCCTTTCTAATACAGAATTCGAACCCAAGATTAATACCTACCTTAATAGAATCGGCTCATACTTCCCAAGCCGTTTGATTGTGAATCGATCTTACTTCCCCGCGGTTAATTTGGACCACAACCAAAGTTAAGATTCAATACCCAAGTCCATGCCTCGTCTAGGATCTGAATTGAAATTAGCACTTGTTAGATAGGGACAACTAACACCCCATCCCTAGAAGGTAACATTCGGGTTAGAAGCATGAAGGGTACTACCATTACCAAAAATCGATTGTCAGAAAGTTTTCATGAAAAATAACTTACCAAGGATGATAGAACCGCAGAGTGCTCCGAAAACTTCCCTCTATTAGCAGTGTACTCAAAAATAGCTATACTAGCAGATGAGGGGTGTCCAGCCTAACTAACGAGAATCTACCGAGAAGCACAGAAAAAGAATAAGGTCACAAAATAATAGAGTAATCAGTTAAGAAGGGAAACCAAGTATCACTCAAACAGAAAGAAGAGATGAACCTTCACTCAATGACTGAAGAGGGTGGGAGAACAAGTGATTACAAAAGCTTAGTGGTCTAATGGCAAAGAAGAAAAGGTGTGAAATAAAGAATAACCCAAATAGGTTGAAAGGGAAGAGAGGACGGTAGCAAGGAAAGGCGTTACAGCAATATGCCAAAACCAAAAGAAAGACACAAAAGGAACAACACAAATGCCGAAAGTCTACTACCCTTTTATCCCACAAAAAATGACCAAAATACTCTTTGCAAAACAAAAAATCAAAAAATGAAAATGAAAAGAGATCAAAAGAAAGAATTTGGCCACACCAACACTACCCAAAATGCCTAACACAACTCCTTAGCCGAATTTCTCCTCCCCACAACACTCCCAAATTCGGCCACCACTACCACTCTCCCCTATCTCACGATTTTCTCCCCTCTTCCCTCCTCAATTTTCTCCCCTTCATCCATTTGAAAACATTTGACCCATTCTCCAACTCCCATAGCAGAGTTTGATCCCAACTCTTCTTCCTCTTCTCCCAAAGCATAAAATAAATGCATTAGTTTGCTTGCCAAGGGAATCGAACTCCACTCCCCCATGTCCCCTAGTGACGCCACCACCACTCCACCATGTGCTCAACTTGTGTTAGTAAGACACACTTTAATCTACTTAAGTCCTGCCTCCTACAGCCTTCCCCCCTAAAGGGCCAAAAACCAAAAATTTTCCAAAGCTCAACCTTGAACCCAGGCCTCTATAAGACCCCCAAACACACTCAAATAGCAAGCCAAAAAGCATAACATGAATTTAAGCAAATCTGCTAACCCCTAACTTTTGGGGCGTTACAAGATTTAACCTAAATGAGTTCGAATATCCTACGATAATTTGTTTAGTTCATTGGCAAAAGATGCTAATTATGTAAAATGGTATAGAGCTAAATTTTGTTTATGAATGACTTGAGATTCATTCATGATAAGAATGATGGAGAATTGAGTTTATGTTCATGTTATCATATGTTCTAAGTTATGTGATTGAGTGATACAGGTACGATGAATAAGTACAAGTTAAGAAATCATAAGGTAACATGAGATGGGTAAGAAAAAAGAGTGAGTAAGTACGAATAAGTATGTCCAAGTAATTGAGACGTATGTTGCCATTGTTTCATGAGATGAATGAATATAGTTTGAGCATTTATGTAGCTTTATAATTTCATCCAAACTTACTAAGCTATATGCTTACCTCTCTCTTTTCCTTTTTCCTTGTAGTTTCACCAAGTTAGCTCGGGGATCATTGAACGTCGGAGCTCAAAATCACACTATCAACCACTATTTTGGTATAGCAAAGTTAATTTATTTTGAGTATGGCATGTATAGGAACATAATCATTTTGAGTTATGTCATATTGAGAGAAAATGATTAGCTATCAAGATTATGCATTCTTTTGTATATGGCCACTTAGAAATTGGTCAATATTTGTTAAGTTACAAACACTTCATGATGACAAGTTTATGCATTTAATCCTTTGTATGGATGGAATAATTGAGTTGCTTGAGATGATATAAGTGTGAATATGTTTCAGGTGGCAATTGGCTTGGAAAATAGCCATATAATTGTCCACACGGGTAGACACACGAGCGTGTGTCCCATGTGTAACAGCCCGATTTTGACCCTAATCAGAACGGTGGTTTCGCAACCACGAATCTGAGTTTGAAAAATATTTTAATATTATTTTCTATGCTCATTATGTGTGAATTGGTGTGTGTGAAAATTTTGTATTAAAATTTGATCGTTTTAGTGCTTAATTGTGAAAAAAGGGCTTAATCGCATAAAAAGAAAATTTGGCGGATAAATGTGTAAGTACTGAATTGATGATGTCTTTATAAATTGAGGGCTTAACATAGCAAATTGACCATAAAATGGACTTAGTGCTAGTCATGATTATGCATGTAATAGTAATTGAATTTTTTATTATATTTATGTTAAACTATATTAGTTTAATATGTTATAATAATAATATGAATAAAAGATGAAAAGTGTTCATCTTTCTTCTAAGTTCATGGTCGAAACTTGAGAAAAAAAAAAGAGAGAAAAGCTTCATGAGGTTCGGCACTTGGGAGGACTAATTGGTAAGTGATTTTTTTCGGTTTTTATGATTTATACGTTTTTGAGATCGTTGTTATGTGATGTAGCTAGCCCATGCTTGAATTTTTGAATTGGTTATGTATTTTGTGATTTGCCATTGAAGAAGGCTTGTTATTTTTGTGAGTTGATGATGAAATGTTGATTATATGTGTTAGATAAACAATTTTTTTCTTTGAATTTTTGATGAAATTGAGTAGTTAGGATTAAATTACAAAGAATAAATTTTAGAGGGACTAAAATGTGAAATAAATGAATTGTATGAGCTTGTAATAGGATGACAAAGATTCGGCCCTAAAGAAGTGTGGCTAAATTTTGAGTATTTTGTGTTTTATGCAATAGGGACTAAATTGTAAAAATTGTAAAAGTCAGGGGTAAAATTGTAATTTGTCCGATTATGTGTTTTTGGATTAAATTGAATGAGAAAAATATTGAAGGATCTTAATTTGAAATTATTTAGATCAAGAACAAAAAGAATCAAGATTGGATCGAGGAAAAGCGAAGTTGAACGAATAGCCGAGAAAACCTAATCCGTCGATTTCCGAGGTAAGTTTTTAAACAATTGAATTGAATTGAAATTTTAACTATAATGAATTACATGTATTTAATAGAGATAGATATGTTTAATGTGATATTAGTTAAAAGTTGAATTTATTCGAATATGAAGTCTACATTCATGTTAATGATATAGCTATGGAGACAATAATTTGAGTGATGAATATTGCGAATGTAATGTATAATTACATGTTAATAATGTAGCTGAATGTGAGGTAGATATTTAAGCCTTTGGTTTATATGAATGGAAGGTGTAAATTTATATATATATATATAACGTTGACATGATCAAATGTGGTAATGAAAAGTGAGATGGTTGTATTCAAATAAGGTGTATATATGTATAATTCGAATGTGATAATGTTCTATGGGATGAATGAGTTGAATTTATATTTTGGCTTGATGATTATGTTTGGTTGTGGTTTTGGTAGATTTGGTTTTAGTATATATAAGAATGATTAATGTATAGAATTTAAATGAAATGGAGTAAAGATGTTATAAACTTGTTAACCATATTTTGCAATGAAACAATTTTTGGTTAGTAGCAGTGACATGAATTTGAAAAATCACCAAAAATAGGAGAAATAAAATTAGAAAGTAAATAAGATATAGAATTAAATCTTATTGTGTCTATTTTTATATGAAAGAAACAGAGTAGGCAAAGAAATTTTATATTATGAGATATTTAATTTTTAGTGAGACTGGTTCTGAAAGAATTTGTGATCCCTATTCTATCTTGGAAAAATTATTAAAATTTTAAAAATTAATCATGGAGCATAGTTTATATTATTAGAATCCTTAATGAGTCTATTTTTGATTGGAATAAATAATAACATTAATTGAATTCTGTACAATAAGAAAACTTAGTTTTTGTAAAGATAGGTCAGAACCATCAAACAGTGAAATAGGGGAAACTTTAATGAATAAACTGTACTAATTGGCCACAAGAAAAATTCTGGAAAAATTATAGTAAGAAGATATATGAGTATAGTTTCAATTAAAATTTACGGATCTAAATTTTGAGTTTAGTAACTCGAGTTCTAGTTAATTTAGTCAACATGACGCAGATGGACAGTTTCAATTTTTATGTCCCGAATTAGTAGTTAAGTTAGCTCGACTCCGACAACGGTCTCGGGTAAGGGGTGTTACATTTTATTGGTATCATAGCTATGGTTTAGTCGGTTCTCAGAATAACGTAGCGCGTGTGAATCTAGTTATACATGCCATAATTTTTACTGTGATAGTGTGATAACTTCTGACCGCGAAATGTGTTTTTCTTCTTTCATATAGTAATGGTTCCTGATCCCGAGCGAGTCGTAGCCGATGATGTTGAGAGTGTGGCACCTACTCTGGCACAAGGGACTGTGGTTGAATCTCAACCCACTAAGAGTAACCAAGATGAGGGGGCTGAGCAAGCCTTCTTTAGTATAATGAACTATTGGTTCAATCAATATATCAAGACCAATCCGGCTGTTCAACAACCCCAAATCTGAATACTCCACCTTAGTACCGATGGTACCCCCGATCATTAATCCTAAGAGAATAAATAAGCCTCCAGTCGATAGAATCAAAAAACACGGGGCTCAAGAGTTTAGAGCTGAAGATGATGATGATGCTGAACGAGCTGAATTTTGGCTCGATAATACAATTCGTGTTTTCGATGAACTATCCTGTACACCTGATGAGTGCCTGAAATGTGCTATATGCTATATCTTTATTACGGGATTCTGCCTACTATTGGTGGAACACTCTCGTATCGGTTGTTCCAAAGGAACGAGTTACTTGGGACTTCTTTCAGATAGAGTTTCACAAGAAATACATCAGCCAGCGATTCATAGATCTGAAACGCAAAGAATTTCTCGAGCTTAAACAGGGTCGTATGACCGTATCTGAGTATGAGTGCAAGTTCATGAGACTTAGCAGATAAGCCCGTGAGTGTGTTTCATCTGAGGCTGCTATGTGCAGAAGATTTGAAGAAAGGTTAAATGAAGATATAAAATTACTGGTTGGTATACTTGAAATAAATGACTTCGTGGTACTTGTTGAGCGAGCTTGTAAAGCCGAAGAGCTTGGGAAAGAAAAATGAAAAGCTGAGAGTGAAGATAGAGATTTCCATAAGAGATCAACGAGTAAATTTTCTCAATCGTCATCAAAGCTAATACAGGGATCTTTATACGAGAACGACCACCAGTGAATTCACGAGCTACCTCGATTGCTAGTGTCGGCAATACTCGACCGAATAAACTCGAGTGTCAACAGTGTGGTAGGCGACATTTTGGTGAATGTTGGAGCAAGTCCAACAACCGAGCTTGCTGCAAGTATGGTTCGCAGGATCACTTCATTCGAGATTGCCCGGAGTTGGCTAAAAATGATAATGCTCAGAGTGCAAGACCGAGCGGTACTGCAGCTAAAGGTAGACCACCCCGAAATGTTAGAGGTAGGAGCGGCACTCAGAGAGGTACTTCGGATACAGCTATTCGATCAGAGGCTCGTGTACCAGCTAGAGCCTATGCCATTCATGCCCTAGAGGAGGCTTCATCTCCAGATGTCATCATTAGTATATTTACTCTCTTTAATACTAGTGTAATTGCTCTGATTGATCCCGGTTCAACCCATTCCTACGTGTGTGAAACATTAGTATCCAGCAAGACTCTACCTGTTGAGTCTACTGAGTTTGTAATTCGGGTTTCGAACCCCCTGGGCTGGTGGTGTGTGTTAGTTAATAGAGTGTGCAAGAGTTGCCCTTTGATGATTCGAGATTCATGTTTTTTGTCTGATTTTATGTTACTACCATTTGATGAGTTTGATATTATCCTTGGTATGGATTGGTTAACTGTGCATGATGCGATAGTGAATTGCAGAAGAAAGATTATATATCTGCGGTGTCAGAATAATGAGATAATTTGAATTGAATCTGCGAATTTGAATGGCCTACCAGCAGTGATATCTTCAATGCTGGCTCGACAGTATTTGAGAAAGGGTTGCGAAGCTTACTTTGCTTATGTGATCGATAATAAAGTGACCGAAAAGAAGATAGAATCTGTACCAGTTGTATGTGAGTATCCGGATGTGTTCCCGGAGGAATTGTCGGGTTTGCCACATGTTTGAGAGGTAGAGTTTGGTATTGAGTTAGTGCCAGGGATGACTCCGATCTCGATAGCTCCGTATAGAATGGCAATCGACCAAATTAAAAGAGTTGAAAGCTTAGTTACAAGAATTGACAGATAGAGGTTTTGCTCGACTAAGTTTTTCTCCTTGGGTGCGCCAGTGTTATTTGTGAAGAAGAAAGACGGGACTCTGAGGATGTGCATCTATTATCGACAACTTAATAAAATGACCCTAAAGAATAAATACACGTTGCCACGTATTGATGATCTATTCGATCAGCTGAAAGGGGCTTCAGTATTTCAGAGATAGATTTGAGATCGGGTTATTATCAGTTACGAGTCAAAGATTCTGATGTGCCAAAGACTGCTTTCCAGACGAGATACGGCCATTACGAGTTTTTGGTGATGTCGTTCGGACTCACTAACGCCCCTGTTGTTTTCATGGATTTGATGAATGGGGTATTCAGACAGTATTTGGATCGGTTTGTAGTTGTGTTTATAGATGACATTCTAATCTATTCACGCAACAAAACCGAGCATGCCAAACACTTGAGACTTGTGTTACAGATTTTGCGTGATAAGCAGTTGTACGTAAAATTTAGTAAATGTGAGTTTTGGTTACGCGAAGTTAGCTTTTTAGGGCATGTTGTTTCAGCATCAGGTATTCGGGTTGATCCAAGTAAGATTTGGGCTATACTTGATTGGAAACCCCCGCGTAATGTTTCTAAAGTTCAGAGTTTTCTGGGACTAGTTAGTTATTATAGATGCTTCGTCAAAGGCTTTTCGATGATTGCAACTCCGATGAAAAAACTACTTCAAAAAAATGTTAAATTTGAGTGGACGGAGAGGTGCCAGAAGAGTTTTGACCAATTGAAAATTTTGTTGACCGAAGCTCCAGTGCTTGTTCAGCCGGAGTCGGTTAAAGAGTTCATTATTTTCAGTGATGCATCCTTGAATGGTTTGGGTTGTGTTTTGATGCAGGAGGGTAACGCCTCAAGACAGTTAAAGTCGCATGAAAAGAACTACCCGACGCACGATCTTGAATTGGTCGCTATAGTTTTTGCTTTGAAGATATGGCACCACTATCTGTTTGGTGAAAAATGTCATGTTTATTCCGATCACAAAAGTCTAAAGTACTTAATGACTCAAAAGGATTTGAATCTGAGACAACAACGGTGGTTGGAATTATTAAAAGATTACGAGCTTGTGATTGATTATCACCCGGAAAAGGCTAATGTAGTTGATGATGCTTTAAGCCGAAAATCATTGTTTGCTCTACGTGTGATGAATGCAGATATGGCTATAACTAACGATGGGGTGATTATGGCAGAATTAAAAGCGAGACCATTATTTGTTCAACAGACTTGCGAAGCTCAAAGGGTTGATGATAATTTAGTGGCGAAAAGGAAGCATTGTGGTTCGAATACTGACTCGAAATTTAAGATTGATGCTGAGGGATGTTTGCAATATAGAAACCGAATATGTGTACCAAAGGATCCTGAGTTGATTTGAATGATTTGTAATGAAGCTCATAATAGTAGATTGTCTGTTCACCAGGGTAGCACGAAGATGTACAATGATTTGAAACAGCATTACTGGTGGCATGGTATGAAGCGAGATATTTCAGATTTTATGTCAAAATGTTTGATATGCCAGCAAGTAAAAGTCGAGCATCAAGTGCCATCTGGGTTACTTCAGCCGATTATGATACCTGAATGGAAATGGGATCGAGTCACGATGGATTTTGTATCTGGGTTACCATTGACACCGAGCAAGAAAGATGCAACCTGGGTTATTGTTAATGGATTGACAAAGTCACTCACTTTATTCTGGTCCGTACGGATTACTCACTTGATAAACTAGCTGGTTTGTACATTTCTCAAATTGTAGGATTACATGGAGTTCCTATTTCTATTATTTTGATAGAGATCCAAGATTTACATCACGATTTTGGAAGAAACTGCAAGATGCTCTAGGTACTAAATTGCATTCCAGTACTGCTTTTCACCCTCAGACGGATGGTCAATCCGAGCGTGTTATTCTAATACTCGAGGATATGTTGAGATGTTGTGTTCTTGAGTTCGAGGGTACATTGGAACAATACTTGCCTTTGATTGAATTTGCGTACAATAATAGCTTTCAATCGAGTATCAAAATGGCACCTTATAAAGCTTTATACAGTCATAAATGTTGTACACCATTATATTGGACCGAGCTAAATGAAAGCAAGATTCATGGGGTTGATTTAATCAAAGAGATCGAACAAAAAGTAAAAGTGATCCGAGAAAGTTTGAAAGCCGCGTCACATCGTCAGAAATCATATACAGATTTGAAACATAAAGATATAGAGTTTCAGATTGGTGATCGAGTATTTTTTAAAGTCTCTCCATGGAAGAAAATACTTAGATTTGGTCGCAAGGGCAAGTTGAGTCCGAGATTTATTGGGCCGTACGAGATTAATGAGGGTATCGAGCCAGTTGCATACAGGTTGATGTTGCCACCTGAGTTAGAAAAGATCCACAATGTTTTTCATGTTTCTATGCTTCGACGATATAGATCCAATCCTTCTCATGTGATTAGTCCATCAGAGATTGAGATTCAGTCTGATTTGACCTATGAGGAAGAACCGATTCGTATTTTGGCTTGCAAAGTGAAAGAGTTGCGTAATAAGAAAATCTCATTGGTGAAATTACTATGGCATAAGCACGGGGTCGAGGAAGCAACTTGGGAGCTTGAGGATTCAATGAAAGAACGTTATCCTAACATATTTATCGGTAAGATTTTTGAGGACGAAAATCCTTAAGAGGGGAGAGTTGTAACAGCCTGATTTTGACCCTAATCAAAATGGTGGTTTCAGGACCATGAATTCGATTTGGAAAAGTATTTTAATATTATTTTCTATGCTCATTATGTGTGAATTGGTGTGTGTGAAAATTTTGTTTTAAAATTTGATCATTTTAGTGCTTAATTGTGAAAAAATGGCTTAATTGCATAAAAAGAAAATTTGGCGGATAAATGTGTAAGTACTGAATTGATAATGTCTTTATAAATTGGGGGTTTAAAATAGAGAATTGACCATAAAATGGACTTAGTGCTAGTCATGATTATGCATGTAATAGTAATTGAATTTTTTATTATATTTTATGTTAAAATATATTAGTTTAATATATTATAATAATAATATGAATAAAAGATGAAAAGTGTTCATCTTTCTTCTAAGTTCATGGCTGAAACTTGAGAAAAAAAAAGAGAGAAAACTTCATGAGGTTCGGCACTTGGGAGGACTAATTTGTAAGTGATTTTTTTTTTGTTTTTGATGATTTATACGTTTTTGAGATCGTTGCTATGTGATCTAGCTAGCCCATGCTTGAATTTTTGAATTGGTTGTGTATTTTGTGATTTGCCATTGAAGAAGGCTTGTTGTTTCTGTGAGTTGATGATGAAATGTTGATTATATGTCTTAGATAAACAATTTTTGTCTTTGAATTTTTGATGAAATTGAGTAGTTAGGATTAAATTACAAAGAATAAATTTTAGAGGGACTAAAATGTGAAATAAATGAATTGTATAAGCTTGTAATAGGATGACAAAGATTCGGCCCTAAAGAAGTGTGGCTAAATTTTGAGTATTTTGTGTTTTACGCAATAGAGACTAAATTATAAAAATTGTAAAGGTCAAGGTAAAATTGTAATTTGCCTGATTATGTGTTTTTGGATTAAATTGAATGAAAAAATTTTCAATGAGCTTAATTTGAAATTATTTAGATCAAGAACAAAAAGAATCAAGATTGGATCAGGGAAAAGCGAAGTTGAAAGAATAGTCGGGAAAACCTAATCCGTTGATTTTCGAGGTAAGTTTTTAAGCAATTGAATTGAATTGAAATTTTAAATATAATGAATTACATGTATTTAATAGAGATAGATATGTTTAATGTGATATTAGTCAAGAGTTGAATTTATTCAATATGAAGTATACATTCATGTTAATGATATAACTATGGAGACAATAATTTGAGTGATGAATATAGTCGAATGTAATGTATAATTACATGTTAATAATGTAGCCGAATGTGAGGTAGATATTTAAGCCTTTGGTTTATATGAATGGAAGGTATATATATATATATATATATATATATATATATATATATATTGACATGATCAAATGTGGTAATGAAAAGTGAGATGGTTGTATTGAATAAGGTGTATATATGTATAATTCCGAATGTGATAATGTTCTATGGGATGAATGAGTTGAATTGGAAGATATATGTATTTGTATGGATGGAGAGAAGATCTGATAATGGGCACTAAGTGTGCGAATTAAATTTCCGAGCACTAAGTGTGCGAAATCGGATAATGGGCACTAAGTGTGTGAATTGAATTTCCGAGCACTAAGTGTGCGAAATCGGAAAATTGGCACTAAGTGTGCGAATTGAAGTTTTGAGCACTAAGTTTGCGAAATCGGACATGAAAACTATAAACATATAAATTGAATTTCAGTACATTTCGGATTGCTTAAATTCAGCTAATGAGAGATAAAGGTAGATGTAAATATAAATTCAAAGATTGATTTTGGTAAGTTTCGATGCTATGTGATATTTTTATTTGAATGGTAAGTATAGATTTTGTAAGTAATATATGTATAAGATATTAATTGTTAAATGTATGCATATGCAGTTTTTGGAGCTATGAAAGGTAATAATTTGGTATGCAATTGTATTAAATTGAGGAATGGATTATATAATTGAGTGAAGCATATTATTGAATGCTGGAATATTCGGTTAAAGAGTCATGAAATGTGTAAATTTTCTATTAAAATGTTTAAAAACATTGTTATTTGTAATTGCTTATAACTTACTAAGCTATGTTAGCTTACAGTGTGTGTTTATTTGACTATTTTATAGATTTTGAAGTCTAACTACGAGCTCGGGGATCATCGTCAAAGTCTATCACACTATCTACTCATTTTGGTATTCTATAAACTGAATTTTTGAAACTATGAACATATATGGCATGTATAGGCTAGTAATATTATGTTTGGTCTTGAAGTTGTATATATTTGTATAAGCCATGCGAAAATGGCTTGTCCATCTTGTTAATCTTGGAATTTATATTTTGGCTTGATGATTATGTTTGGTTGTGGTTTTGGTTGATTTGGTTTTGGTATATATATAAGTATGATTAATGTATAGAGTTTAAATGAAATGGAGTAAAGATGTTATAAACTTGTTAACCATATTTTGCAATGAAACAGTTTTTGGTTAGCAGCAGTGACATGATTTTGAAAAATTACCAAAAATAGGAGAAATGGAATTAGAAAGTGAATAAGATATAGAATTAAATCTTATTGTGTCTATTTTTTATATGAAAGAAACAGAGTAGGCAAATAAATTTTATATTATGAGATATTTAATTTTTAGTGAGACCTGTTTTGAAAGACTTCGTGATCCCCTGCTCTATCTTGGAAAAATTATTAAAACTTGTAAAAAAATAATCATGGATCATATTTTATATTCTTAGAATACTTAATGAGTCTATTTTTTATTAGAATAAATAAGAACATTAATTGAATTATGTACAATGACATAACTAAGTTTTTGTAAAGATAGGTTAGAACCATCGAACAGTGAAATAGGGGAAATTTTAATGAATAAACTGTACTAATTGGCCACAAGATGTAACATCCAGAATAGGGCCTATGCATTTCCAGTTTAATTGTATGAAATAACAAGTTTCAAGTACTATGAATAAATTTTTGATACTTTTGGAAACCTAGAAATGCATGGAAATGGAAATGAAAATAAAATGGAAATGAAATGAACATTTTGGAAACTTAGACATTTTTGGAAACTTAGACATTTTGGGAAACCTGAACATTTTGGAAACCTGAACATTTTGGAAACCTGAACATTTTGGAAACCTAAACATTTTGGAAACCTGAAGATGTAAGGAAAATGGCAAGTTACAGAGCCGCGCGAAAATTTTAGGAAACTTAGAAATAAGGCCGGAATGACAAATTTTAAAGCCCAAAATAGGAGATAAGGGCAGGAGGGCCTTAAAAGAAAAAGTTGGTGAATTTTGTCATACAATCGAGCTTGGAAAAGTGGCCTGAGGTGTCACTTAGGGTTTATGGGAATGGCATGAGTTCGAGTCACTTGGAAAGCAATTTTGAAGGTTTAATTTTGCTTCCCAAGGCTAGGGGTGGACTAAGACTTGGTAGCTAAAAAGGAGAGAGTTTTATTTTTACCAAAACTTGTCAAGTTAAGGATAAATAAAGGATTTATTCTTCTAAGATAAATGAGGAATTAAAAGATGGATTAAAGACTTTAATTTAATTAAGTGATAATTAACAAGAGATTAAATTATCACTTGGGAGAGTAGTGGCCAAGTTTTGGACTCTTGGTCTAGCAGTCAGCGATTAAAAGAGGAAAATAGAGACTTTTCTCCCATTCACTCTCTTTGAAATTTTGCTCTCTCTTCTCCTCTCATTGCCGAAATTTCCCTAAGCAAGGACTCCATCTTTGCTTTTCCTTCCCTTTGCCATTGCCTAGTCAAAACTTTTTCTTCCAATCTCGGTTAGATCTCCATAGCCGGATCTCAAGAACTCCAAGACAAGGAAACAAGTGATTAAAGGTTTCAAGGTAAGTTAAGCCATTCAATTTTCTTTCTTTCTAGTTGCCGAAAGTAAAAGGCCTAATTCCTATTCTCTTTGATCATGGCGAATATACAAGGGATCTCGGGTTTCCACCATCGTTGAACATAAAGATCAAGGATCTAAGGTAAGAACAATTGATTCTTGTTCTTCTAAATCGCTTAAATCAAGGCTTAAGAAAATAACCTCTCTATTGTCTATGGTCAATGTCGAGGAGGAGTTTTGGATTTCGATTCGAGGAAAATTAAGGTAAGACACATTCGCTAAAGGCCAACTACCACTTATTAAAGTTAGATCAAATCTAACCTATGATCTTTAGGGATTTCGACAGATATTCAAGACAAAAGGAACTTTCGGGATTTGGAATCTCTAAGGTAAGCCTCTAAAATATTCTACTAAGGGTTGTGTGAGTATCTAAATCCATTCCTTAATTTTTGAAAAGCCAAAAACTAACCATATTGAACTACAAGGTTGGTAGAATATCAAGTAGAGGAAAACCAAACTTTCGGATTTGTATAATCACCAAATCGGCAAAGGTGAGTTTTTCCTTACAAATCCTACTAGGATTTGGTTTTGTCTAAAAAGGGTTTATTAATGTGTTTTAATTGGTGGGCGAATATAGGATTAATAGATCTAAAATTAGATCGGATTCTCGAGATATCAAGGAACCTATTGCGAAAAAGGTGTGTACCCTTACTATCCTTCGATATTATATGGCTAAATATATTAATATATGATATGAATAATAATGTGAATGTGGCTATGTACCACAAATGTGGCAAAAGTACCAGTGCACGCTTCCTACTTCTAATAGGATTGTGAAAATGTTATTTAATAACATGCTAATATATGTATATAAACATGAAATTAATTAAGTTATGCTATGTATATGTTTTGGGGCATTTGGGTTTTATGTGAAAGGGGAGAACAGTGTTGACTTGGTCTCACCAACGAAGGTGTTGACCGGTCTCACTAACTAAAAATGTTGACTACGGTCACATTGCGAAATTTTGGTAACTTCGGTTACAACAAAGGTCAATTGACACAACGCTTAAATTTGATTATAGTGTCTAATGACACAACGTGGAGAGTAGCGGATGGAGGGTTGACTTAGTAGTCCCCACGGTGTGAATGGCGTGTACGGTGGAGAGTAGCGGATGGACCATTAGGTTTGGGTTTGGGTTGCATCATAATTTCATTATTATATGGACTTGATGATTTAAACGTGAATGCCCGAATTATTGATTGATAGTATTGTGTGCACATTGAGTGCATTGACTCACCCCATTATGGGAATTATTTTTCAGTGATGAGCAAGTGATTTGATCGGTAGGTAGACCATGAGGAGGCCATGCATCACTTGAAGAATTTATTCGAACTTGGACTTTATTTAATTTTAATACCTTTTAATTTTATTTTGGGTTTATTTGATGTAATAAGGCCATAAGGCCCAATGGATTATTCTTTGTTTTTACATTACTTTTTATATTTTGCTAAGAACTATTTTGGACATGTTACATCAAATTGGATTTACAAGATTAAATAAATGGGTTTTCAATCTAAGCCCAACTCAAATCAATAGTTTTTCTAAAATTTACAAATTTTCTCTAAGTATCGAATGTGTTTGAAACGGGTTTACTTTAGAACATACCAGATCCGGTCCATTCTCGTGGGCGGGTGTGGGTGTTTGATTTAGTATCGAGCCCGCTTTTAAACTTCTCACTGTGGGCTCAGCCCAAACGCTTTCAAAGCGAGCCAAATGATTTATTTTAAGGTGCTTTTGGCATGGCCCCTAAGTCTCCCAACCCGCAATTCACCGGTAAGTACCCTAACTATATGTGTGATTCGTGATTTATATAAGGGTAGAAAAGGCATGGAACGTAGAATAGATGATAGGAACTTGAACCCTAGGATTAGACTACTCAAACACGTATACATAAGATTTAATGCACTAAACAAACCTATGGCTAAGTCATTGAGTGAGGTGTGGTAACCCTTGTACGCATGTCTAGGATTGGATCCCAAGAGCTTGGTATTTAAGCAGTCCTAGTGACTCACCTCCTCTTCGCAGAATCCTACCCGGTGCGTAGCAGCTCACCCTAACTCGGAGGGCTCGATGGTGTGGCAACCTCTCATGCGCATGTCTAGGAATGGTTTCTTGGGAGCTTGGTATTTAAGCAATCCCGTGACTCACCTCCTCTCCACATGAATCCTGCACTGTGCGTAGCTTTGGTTCACCCCGACCAAGAGGGCTCATTAAAGGCTAAACATAATGACTAAAACCCGAAAGGGAACTAGCCATGTTTTAAAAAAAAAGAGAAGAGAACAAAACAACAAACCCTAGTTTTTCAAACCTTTAAAACTTTCTCTTAAATCTGAGAAAATTTATTTTTACAACATTTTCTGAAAAACCCTTGATTTATGAAAATTACAAAATGCCCTTAGCAAAGAAATTACCAAAACGCCGGTTTGTAAAATGTTCAACTACTCAACAACTTTACCAAAATTTCATGATTTCATAAACATTCAAAACCCTAATTTGTAAAATACCAAAATACCATGATTTTGGAAAAAATTACAAAATTGCCCCTAACTTACAAAATTACCAAAATGGCCCTAATTTTCAAATTTTGCAACATCCCCATCTTTGAAGGAACAACTTTTGAAAGAACCCTCAAAGTTTTACAACTTTTGAAATACCCCAAATTTATTAAAATTTTCAAATTTACCTCGATTTGTAAAAATTACCAAAATACCCCCGAGGTCGAAAATTACCGAAATTCCCAAATTTTGAAATTTTCCAAAATTACCAAGACTTCAAAATCTTCAAAATACTTTTGACAAAACACCAAGAAACATTTTTTTTCTTCCGAAAATTACGAAAAAACCTCAGAGGACAAAACTACTAAAATACCCCGGTAGTGGAAAACAACAACAAACAACAAAAACTACAACGTTTCTCCGAATGAACTAAGTTCATATTTGTTTGATGGATGGATGAATGAATGGAAAAGATCTGTGTTTGTATGATCTGAAAGAACCACTCTAAAATCCCTTTTCATAAAACTCCTTCGTTGATAAATAAGTGGAACAAATAGCTAATCCATAAAATTTCTTAATCGACATCGACGCTAGAAAATGAGCTCTAGAGGACGTGGTCGTCGTGGTCGAGGAAGAGGAAGGATGACCGTGTCGGAACCCATTAGGTCGGGTCAAGGGTCCGACAATGAGATGCCATCGCCACCACCACCCCCAGCGGTTAATGTTGAGCAAAGAGCTCGCATGGGGAAGAGGTCATGTCGCAGTATTCATGAAGTTTTGGAATTGGTGGCTGCAGGAGGAAATAGAGGAAATCGAAAGTCGGTACTGAACGGCTCGAGCTAATAGAGCGTAAATGTTTCGAGGAGTATCCATGTGGCACCCAAGACAACTGGTGAAATGGTTGGAAGCAACGGAGCGATAATGGATGAGCTTGATTTGACTCAGAGGAGAAGTGAAAGGGATGGTGGCATTGTTACGCGATGAAGCGATCAATGGTGGTTGACTGCTCGTGATGGTACCGTGAGTGAAAATCGACCGGGAATTTGTTAAAGAGGCCTTTCGGAAGAAGTATGTGGAAACCGTGTCTGATGAGCAGAGGAAGGCTTTTCTAGGGTTAGTACAAGGGAGTAAGTCCGTCGCGGAATATGAGGCGGAATTTCGAGGTTGAGCCGCTATGCTCGAGGGTAGTGGCAATCGAAAGCATGAACGCCAGGTCCGCTTTTGAGGACGGCCGAGAGATGATTTGAGATCATTAATAGCACCGCATCGAACGGAATTCTCTATTTTGGTAGAAAAGGCCAAGGTGGCCGAGGGGATTAAGGATGCTACTAAGCAGACCGTAGATAAGAATAAGGCCAAAAGAGGGTTTGGGTCGTCAGGAAAGGGTTACAAGAGGCCTCGGGTTGATGGACCCCGAAATCAACAAGCTGGTACAGGCGGGCAGATTCGACCTTGTGAGTATTGTGGAAAGAGGCATCCAGGGGAGTGTTGGAAAAAGTTAGGAGCATGTCTTAGGTGTGGGTCCAAGGACCATATGTTTAAAGACTGTCCCAAACAATCGACGAGAGTCGACCCAGTAGTTCAGAATGCTAGCTGACCAGGTAGAGGCGACAAAGAACCTCAACGGGGTCGTGGTTCGAGTAACCGTGGTAGTGGTACAGGCAGAGGCCGAGGCACACAGGGTCGAGGTACTAATGCTAATACTGATGCAAGACAACCTGGTTTGGTTTATGCGGTTCACCGAAGGGAAGATGGAGACGCGCCGGACGTAATAACCGGTACGTTCTTTATTTTTGACAAACCCTACTTTGCTCTGATTGGTGTGGGCTCGACCCATTCCTATGTTGCAAGTAGTGTAGTAAAAACACTAGGCCTAGACTCTGAACTCTCTGATAGGCAGATGACTGTAGTAAGCCCATTAGGCCAAACTATAGTGGTAGACAAGATCTTTCGGAATGTACCCCTAGAGATTCAGGGAGTGAACTTTCGAGCGGACTTAATGGAGTTACCCTTCGGAGAGTTTGAGCTTATACTTGGAATGGATTGGTTGGTGGAACACCGAGCCGTGTTGGATTGTGCGGCTAAACGTATGGAACTAAGAACCACGAAAGATAAAGTGGTAATAATGATCGGAGAAAGGAGGAACTACTTATCGAATGTGGTTTTGCACTAAAGGTCGAGAAGATGGTTAAGAAGGGTTGCAAAGCGTTCTTAGCTTTTGTAAGTGCGATTGGTGGGAAGGAGGAAGGTGTTAATGGAGTTAGGACGTTAAGGGACTTTGTAGATGTGTTTCCCAAAGAGTTACGGAATACCCCTGATGGGGAGGTCGAATTTGGGATTGAATTGTTCTGGGGACAGCCTCTGTGTCAATCGCCCATACCGAATGGCACCAAAGGAGTTAGTGGAGCTCAAGGCTCGATACAAGAACTGTTGGACCATGGGTTCATCCGACCCAGCCAGTGTTCCGTAGGGAGCACCTGGCCTTATTTGTGAAGAAGAAGGATGAAACTATGCGATGTGCATAGACTACCGCCGCTAAATAAGTGACCATTAAGAACAAGTATCCCTTGCCAAGGATCGAGGACTTGTTCGATCGGTGAAGGAGCCACAAGAGTTTTCAAAGATCGATTTACGGTCGGGATACCATCGCTAAAGGTGAAGGAGGCCGATATCCATAAGACCGCTTTTAGGACAAGATATGGTCACTTGAGTTTGTGGTGATGCCGCTTGGGTTGTGAATGCCCCACCACATTCATGGACATGATGAATCGGATTTTCCAACCCTACTTGGATAGATTCGTTGTTGTGTTCATCGATGATATTTTGGTGTATTCGAAGTCAGAGGAGGAGCATGATGAGCATCTTCGAGTCGTGTTGGAAGTGTTAAGGGAGAAGAAGCTTTATGCCAAATTCAGCAAGTGCGAATTTTGGCTTAAGGAGGTGGCATTCTTAGGACATGTGGTATCCGCAGAAGGAATAAGAGTGGACCCTAGGAAGATCGAAGCAGTGTTGGATTGGAAACCACCTAGGTCCGTGGCTAAAATCCAAGCTTCTTAGGCTTGGTGCTATTGCGAAGGTTCGTGGAAGGATTCTCGCCAATAGTCGCGCCTTTAACCAAGTTACTAAGGAAGGAAGTACCCTTGAATGGACTAATAAAAGCAAGAGAGCTTTGAAAAGCTTAAGAAGGTGCCGACAGAGGCTCCAGTGTTAATTCAGTACGGAGGCGGGAAAGGAATTTGTGGGTAATTGTGATGCTTCGCAGACACGGGTTAGGGCGTGTGTTAATGCAAGATGGCAAAGTGGTTGCTTATGCGTCTCGCAGCCTAAGGCCTCATGAGCTTAACTACCCAACTCACGACTTAGAACTAGCAGCAGTGGTTTTCGCCTTAAGGTTTGGAGGCACTACCTTTATGGAGAAAGGTCACCATCTATACTGCACCACAAGAGTCTTAAGTATTTATTAACTCAAAAGGAGTTGAACTTGAGGCAACGAAGGTGGGTGGAATTGTTGAAGGACTACGACTGCTCAATAGAGTATCATCCGGGCAAGGCGAACGTAGTAGCCGATGCCCTAAGCTCCAAGGTTGTATCGATCTACGGGCTTTGTTCGCTCATATAAGTCTCAGATGATGATGGAAGCCTGCTAAGCGAGTTGCAAGTCGTGCCCACATGGCTAAAGGAAGTAAAGGAGGATAATTGGTCGATAATGACTTAAGTATTAAGTTGCGACAAGAAGCACATGCAAGGGGATTAGAGGATTATGATGTCAACAATGAAGGAGTATTGTGCTACAAGGGTAAAGTCAGTATGTCAAGAATAAGGAGTTGAGACAAAGGATTCTTCTGGAAGCGCATGGTGGCCCTTGTGCTATGCATCCCGAGGCATCAAGTCGTATAGAGATCTAAGGGAACAATTTTGGTGGTCCGATCCAAGCGAGAAGTGGTGAATTTGTGGGGAAATGTTTGACATGTCGCAAGTTAAGGTTGAACACCAAGTCCCATCAGATTGCTTCAACCAATCGAGATTCCCCAATGGAAGTGGGAAAGAATTACCATGGACTTCGTTAGTGGGCTTCCTCACGCCTACTAAGAAGGACTCGGTTTGGGTGATAGTGGACCGTTTGACCAAGTCCGCACACTTTATCCCAAATCGTAATGGATTATTCTCTTGAAGTTGGCTAAGGTGTATGTGGCGGAAATTGTGAGGTTACATGGTGTACCAATGTCGATCATCTCGATAGAGACCCAAGGTTTACGTCTCGATTTTGGAAAGCACTTCATCAAGCTTTAGGCACTAAGCTAGACTTCACTACTTTTCATCCACAATCGACAGGCGGTCTGAACGAGTTATACAAGTGTTGGAAGATATGTTGAGAGGTCGGTAATGGATTTTCGAGGAAGCTGGGAAGATTACTTGCCTTTAGCTGAATTCGCCTACAACAATAGCTATCAAGCCAGCATTCGAATGGCACCATACGAAGCATTGTATGGAAGGAAGTGTAGAACCCTACTTGTTGGACCGAGTTAGGAGAACGCCGAGTTTTGGGTCCGAGTTGGTGGCGTAAACCAAGAGAAGGTTGAGTTAATTAGACACGGTTGAAAGAAGCCTCGATAGGCAAAAGTCGACGCAGATCTTAAGCTTAAAGGAAATAGAGTTTGAAGTGGGGGATCAAGTGTTCCTGAAAGTCTCACCTTGGAAGAAGGTAATGAGGTTTGGCCGCAAAGGAAAGCTAAGCCCAAGATTTATAGGGCCTTATCAAGTACTAAAGCGAGTTGGGCCAGTGGCATACCAATTAGAGTTGCCACCAGAATTGCAGCAGATGCATGACGTATTTCATGTGTCCATGTTACGACGCTATCGATCGGATCCATCTCATGTGGTACCGGTTGAAGAGGTGGAACTAAGGCCAGACTTATCATACGAGGAGGAACCGATTCGAATCTTGGAACGTGACGTGAAAGTACTACGGAAGAAGACAGTTCCTCTAGTCAAAGTGCTATGGCGCAATCATGGAACAGAAGAAGCTTCGTGGGAGCCAGAAGAGGCGATGAGACAACAATACCCTCAACTATTTTAGTTAGGAAATTTCGAGGACGAAATTTTGTTTAAGGGGGGTAGAACTGTAACATCCTGAATAGGGCCTATGCATTTCCAGTTTAATTGTATGAAATAACAAGTTTCAAGTACTATGAATAAATTTTTGATACTTTTGGAAACCTAGAAATGCATGGAAATGGAAATGAAAATAAAAATGGAAATGGAAATGAACATTTTTGGAAACTTAGACATTTTTGGAAACTTAGACATTTTGGGAAACCTGAACATTTTGGAAACCTGAACATTTTGGAAACCTAAACATTTTGGAAACCTGAACATTTTGGAAACCTAAACATTTTGGAAACCTGAACATTTTGGAAACCTGAACATTTTGGAAACCTAAACATTTTGGAAACCTGAAGATGTAAGGAAAATGGCAAGTTACAGAGCCGCGCGAAAATTTTAGGAAACTTAGAAATAAGGCCGGAATGACAAATTTTAAAGCCCAAAATAGGAGATAAGGGCAGGAGGGCCTTAAAAGAAAAAGTTGGTGAATTTTGTCATACAATCGAGCTTGGAAAAGTGGCCTGAGGTGTCACTTAGGGTTTATGGAAATGGCATGAGTTGAGTCACTTGGAAAGCAATTTTGAAGGTTTAATTTTGCTTCCCAAGGCTGGGGTGGACTGCACTTGGTAGCTAAAAGGAGAGAGTTTTATTTTACCAAAACTTGTCAAGTTAAGTGATAAATAAAGGATTTATTCTTCTAAGATAAATGAGGAATTAAAAGATGGATTAAAGACTTTTAATTTAATTAAGTGATAATTAACAAGAGATTAAATTATCACTTGGGAGAGTAGTGGCCAAGTTTTGGACTCTTGGTCTAGCGATTCAGCTTAAAAGAGGAAAATAGAGACTTTTCTCCCATTCACTCTCTTTGCCAAATTTTGCTCTCTTCTCCCTCTCATTGTCAAATTTCCCTAAGCAAGGACTCCATCTTTGCTTTTCCTTCCTTTGCCATTGCCTAGTCAAAACTTTTCTCTTCCAATCTTGTTTAGATCTCCATAGCCGGATCTCAGTAACCCAAGACAAGGAAACAAGTGATTAAAGGTTTCAAGGTAAGTTAAGCCATTCAATTTTCTTTCTTTCTAGTTGCCGAAAGTAAAAGGCCTAATTCCTATTCTCTTTGATCATGGCCGAATATACAAGGGATCTCGGGTTTCCACCATCGTTGAACATAAAGATCAAGGATCTAAGGTAAGAACAATTGATTCTTGTTCTTCTAAATCGCTTAAATCAAGGCTTAAGAAAATAACCTCTCTATTGTCTATGGTCAATGTCGAGGAGGAGTTTCGGATTTGATTCGAGGAAAATTAAGGTAAGACACATTCGCTAAAGGCCAACTACCACTTATTAAAGTTAGATCAAATCTAACCTATGATCTTTAGGGATTTGACGGATATTCAAGACAAAAAGGAACTTTCTGGATTTGGAATCTCTAAGGTAAGCCTCTAAAATATCCCGCTAAGGGTTGTGTGAGTATCTAAATCCATTCCTTAATTTTTGAAAAGCCGAAAAACTAACCATATTGAACTACAAGGTTGGCCGAATATCAAGTAGAGGAAAAACCAAACTTTCGGGATTTGTATAATCACCAAATCGGCAAAGGTGAGTTTTTCCTTACAAATCCTACTAGGATTTGGTTTTGTCTAAAAAGGGGTTTATTAATGTGTTTTAATTGGTGGGTCGAATATAGGGATTAATAGATCTAAAAATTAGATCGGATTTCTAGATATCAAGGAACCTATTGCTTAAAAGGTGTGTACCCTTACTATCCTTCGATATTATATGGCTAAATATTTTAATATATGATATGAATAATAATGTGAATGTGGCTATGTACCACAAATGTGGCAAAAAGTACCTGTGCACGCTTCCTACTTGATAGGATTGTGAAAATGTTATTTAATAACATGCGAATATATGTATATAAACATGAAATTAATTAAGTTATGCTATGTATATGTTTTGGGGCATTTGGGTTTTATGTGAAAGGGGAGAACAGTGTTGACTTGGTCTCACCAACGAAGGTGTTGACTTTGGTCTCACTAACTAAAAATGTTGACTACGGTCACATTGCTAAATTTTGGTAACTTGTTACAAAGGTGTCAATTGACACAACGTTTAAATTTGATTATAGTGTCTAATGACACAACGTGGAGAGTAGCGGATGGAGGGTTGACTTAGTAGTCCCCACGGTGTGAATGGCGTGTACGGGTGGAGAGTAGCGGATGGACCATTAGGTTTGGGTTTGGGTTGCATCATAATTTCATTATTATATGGACTTGATGATTTAAACGTGAATGCTGAATTATTGATTGATAGTATTGTGTGCACATTGAGTCATTGACTCACCCCATTATGGGAATTATTTTTCGTGATGATGAAAGGTTTTGAACGGGCTTTAGAGACCATGAGGAGGCCATGCATCACTTGAAGAATTTATTCGAACTTGGACTTTATTTAATTTTGATACCTTTTAATTTTATTTTGGGTTTATTTGATGTAATAAGGCCATAAGGCCCAATGGATTATTCTTTGTTTTTACATTACTTTTTATATTTTGCTAAGAACTATTTTGGACATGTTACATCAAATTGGATTTACAAGATTAAATAAATGGGTTTTCAATCTAAGCCCAACTCAAATCAATAGTTTTTCTAAAATTTACAAATTTTCTCTAAGTATCGAATGTGTTTGAAACGGGTTTACTTTAGGAACATACCGATCCCGGTCCATTCTAGGTGGGTAGGGGTGTTTCACAAGAAAAATTCTGGAAAAATTTAGTAAGAATAAATATGGGTCCATTTTCAAGGAAAATTTATGGATCTAAATTTTGAGTTTTTTAACTCGAGTTATATTTAATTTAGTCAACATGACGCAGATGGAAAATTTCAATTTTTATGCCCCAAATTAGTAGTTAAGTTTAGTAATGCCTCGAGCTCAACTCTAGCAATGGTCTCGGGTAAAGGGTGTTACACCATGGGTGTGTTATTAGGCAGTGTGTCACCTGCACTAATTTACGAGAATACAATTCGTCACACGGGCGTGTGCCTTGGCCATGTGCTATTAAGTGTATGACGATGTCATAAACAGAAAGCTCCACGGGTAGGAGACACGGGCGTGTCTAGGCCGTGTGAAGGACACAAGTTGTAGACATAGGCGTGTGCTCAGCCATGTAAGATAAGTCAGCGTCAACCACGGGTGACGAACATGAGCGTGTGTTCAGTCGTGTGAGAAAAGTCAATGTCGACCACAAGTGATGAACACAGGCATGTCTTAGGGCACATGGGCATGTCCCTTGGACAACACGGGCGTGTGGCCCCTGTCTAGGAAAAAATTTTCTAAGAGTGTTAAAGTTCCCAGTTGATCTCCAAAACCCTCCGGATGTCAGTTTAAGGCCTTATAGGCCTATAATATGTGCGTTATGATTTAGAAGGTAAAAGTTTTAAGTTGGAATGAAATTTTGTAGCCCAAGAATGCATGTTCAAGTAAAGTTAAGCATGGTAATGCCTCGTATCCTATCTCGGCGTCAGACATGGGTAAGGGGTGTTACAACGAAAGCAAATTTGTTAGCTTAAGAAAATATGCTCAAAATATTGTCACAACTGAAGAGGAAATGTCTATTCAATTTGAAGATGGGTTGAATGATGAAATTTGAATGTTGGTTGGAGCTCTGAAATTGCGAGAATTTGTAGAACTATCCGAGTGAGCACAGAAGATGGAAGAGATTTGTAAAGATAAAAAGCAGTCAGATATGAGATCTCAAGATTTCAATAAAAGAGGGCCAGCTAAATCAGTTTAGACTTCTCCAACGAAGAAATATCTTAATGAGGCTGGTCGATTCACTTCACCTTTAGGGTTCAATGGTAGAAATAGACAACGATCAAGTAGTCTGAGATCTATAAATTCACCGACTGGTAGTGTGGGCAATGTTAGAAATGTTGAGAAATAGGTTTGTGAGCATTGTGGTAAAAAACATTTCAATGAATGTCGATTCAAAATGAGAACTTGTTTCAAATGTGGCTCCATAGATCATTTCCTCAGAAATTGTCCAAAGCGATACGACTTTGGTAATCAAACTGCTAAACTAGATACCACTTCACAGAGAGGTAGGAAGTTGGGTAATAGTAGAGGCGTCACAATTGGTTGAAGAAAAGCTATTGATATGACTGAGCAGTCAGAGGCAAGTGCACCAGGCAGGGCCTATGCTATTGGGGCCTATGCTATTTGAGCCTATGAGGAAGCTTCTACTCCAAACGTTATTGTTGGTACATTCTCCTTTTTTTGATATTAATGTATATTCCTTGATTTACACTGGGTCAACACATTCCTATATATGCACTACATTAGTAAACAAAAAGAATGTATATATCTTTAAAGTCAACTGATTACACTGTCAAAGTCACAAATCCATTGGGTGTGTTTTAATTAGTCAGATTTGTAGAATATGTCCACTCAAAATTGGGGTTACTACTTTCTTGTTGATTTGATGCTATTACCATTTGATGATTTTAATCTCATTTTAGGTATGGATTGGTTGACTGAACATGATGCTATAGTGAACTGTTGACAGAAACAAATCACTTTGCAATGTTAGAATGGTGAGCATATACGTGTTGAGGCTTGTGGAACAGATTATGCAATGAATATAATTTCAACATTGACGGCATAGAAATTGATCAGAAAAGGTTGTAAAGTGTATCTCGCATATATTCTTGATTCTCGAGTATCTAAATAAAAAATTGATCAGGTACCAATAGTTAAAGAATTTGCTGATATGTTTCCCGAAGTATTACCAGGGTTACTGTAATACCCTAACCTGTATCCTTCGCCGAAATTGGGTTACGAAGCATTACCAGAGTTTTCAAATCAAACGAACATAAATTTCAAACTTTTCAAATCATATCAATAAACATATTAAAATCAATTCAAAACATACATATAGTCCTTTATACGAGCCCTCGAGGCCCTAAATACGCGTTAGAAACAAGTCGGGACTAAATTAGAAACTCAGAGAATTTTTCAGAAAATTTTGAAAATTTTCAACACTGCAGGGGTCACACGGCCGTGTGGCCAGGCCTATGACTCACACGGCCAAGAGACACGCCCGTGTCTCATGCTGTGTAGGCATTCGAAGTAGGGGCACATGGTTGTGTCCCAGCCCGTGCCCGTGTAACTCACTGACTTGGATCACACGGCCAAACCACATGCCCGTGTGTCAGGTCATGTACCCTTCAAAGTAATCCTACACGCCCGTGTGCCAGGCCTTGTAACAGTCTTACTTGCAACCCTTTGAAAGTTACAGGGGACACATGGCCATGTCACTTGGCCGTGTGTCACACACACCTGTGTCTCTACCCGTGTGGATGAAAATAGGTCATTTTACAAGCCATTTTTCTCACCCAACAAGGCATGTACCTACAAAAAAATGCACATATATACAAGCCATAACAAGGCACCAAAATCATGCATATTCTAGCTTCATACATATGGTATATTCACATACACCTATATGCCTTTAGGCACCTCAAATGACAACATGGAAACATGTTTAACCATGTACTCTATTTGGTCAAAATAAGCAACTAACTTATAGGCACATTTGCATCAATACATGTCATTTAGTTTACTTACCAAAACATACCAAAACTTATCAAATGGTACTAAAAATTCCATTCAATCACTAACATTAATAGACATACATGCCTTTCATAACAAAGCACCAATTCAAAACAAATTACAAGACTTATACAATATGCATAATCAAACCATAATTTCATCTTCCAAATTCAAGTATATTAAGTCAAACATCAACCATTATAAAGCTAATATTTACATTTCATAAACTAAGCTCATAACATCATCAAAGTACCAAATCACAGGCCAAACCAATTGGCTATTCCAACAACCAAAACACATGGCCAACATTAGCCAAAATACCTTACATGCCATTATAACCAAAATTAAACAATTGAAAGTACCAAAAGAGTCAATGGATAGTGTGATATAGCTCCGACAAACTTCTAACTCGAACGAGCTTTCGATTCACTATAAAACACGAAAATAACATAGAGTAAGCATTTAAGCTTAGTAAGTTCATATAAATTAAAACATAACTTATCATTTAATCACAAAATAGGTAAGATAAACATAGCATATCCCAACATAATTTGGCCAAATGCCTAAAAGTATATACACCAATCATGTTAGCCATGTTAATACATATACAAGCCAATAATCATGGATGAGCACAACAATTGATTAAGTTTCATATACATGTATCATCCAATTCAATTTTCCATATACCATGTAACAACATTTCCATATGATTCATATGTATCCCTGTTAGAGTTCGTAATGAACCCTTACCATTTTGTATCAGAATAATACCCATTGAACCATTTAGAATACCGTTGGATACTCGGGATAACTCACACGTAGTGTGCTAACTCATATACTGTAATCTGTCAAATCATATACATGTATGCTCACACGAGCTGTGAATTGGTATACTCATACAAGCTGTAAATCAGTATGCTCTCATGAGCTGTGAAAATGGGCCTGCTCACACGAGCTATGGGTCAGAACATAGCTACATGATGCTGCTCACACGAGCTATGGAGTATTCACGACACATGTCAGACCTTAGTAGTCGGTAGGACAATCAGGACCAGCACCTGAATCATATAAACCCTAATGACACGTCATTTATATCCTACGAATTCTTAAGGTTCAAACGAGGCTCGGAAGTCATACGTAGTTGAATATGCAACCATGTATACACGTAGAAAATTTACAATTCTTGCATATTTCAAAATAAAACATATAATCACAATTTAATCACATGAACTTCCCTTGACGAGTATACGTAGATACAGAGGCGATTAATCTGAGACTCTCTTTGCCCTAATCTAAAGCCGTACGAGGTCTGTCTTGATTTACACGGATTAATTTAATTCAATTCAATATGCATTTTATTCAATTTAACCCAAAATCATATCTTGGCAAAATTACTATTTTGCCCCTATACTTTTAATTTCTTTGTAATTTAGTCCCTAGCTCATAAAATGGAAATTCATGAAATTCCACCATAACCCACTATGGCTGAATGTCAACTAGGTCCCTAAAAAGCCCTATATTTCATTTATTTCACAATTTCACCATGTAAAATTTTTTATTTTTTAATTTAATCCCTATTTGACATTTTCATCAAAAATCTCTTTACAAAAGTTGTTTATCTAACAATAATTATTCATTTTCTATCATCAAACATCAAAAATCATGTATATTCATTAATGGTAAAACCCTAATAGTTTAACAGTTTCACAAATTAGTCCCCGAGCTAGCTAAATTAAGCTATAACGACCAGAAAACATGGAAATAATTAAAAACTGGATAAAAATACATACCAATCAAGGAAAAATGAAGATGGTCGAACCCTAGCTTAGGATAACAATGAATTTTCGGTGGTGGCTTGACAAAATGAAGAAGATGAATGCCTTTTCATTTATTTTAATTATCATTAATTACCAATTTACTTAATTAACCTTTAAAAACATTAAAATTTACACAAATGCCAAGCCATCACATTCCACTATCCTCATTAATGGTCTAATTTCCATATAAGGACTTTTACTATAAGGTTCTATAGCTATTTAATACTTTTAGCTCTAGAACTTAACTTTTGCACTTTACGCAATTTAGTCATTTTTATCGAAAGGGACGATGCGTCAGACAAGGAGCCTAAGAAGCTTGGTTGGAGCAAGGGAAAGGTTGAAGCCAAGAAGGAAAGGAAGATCAAGAAGAAAAGAGTAAAATGCTTCTTGTGTCGTCGTCTGCATAAGTTGTGAAACTTTCTAAAGAAAATCGTGGTCAAAGAAAAGGCAACATTGGAACTTGTTGAGTCATCGAAAGAGCTTCCACCCAAGGAAGAGGTGAGTTTGTCATTAGACTTAGGGGAAAAAGTGGCGATGAAAATAGTGAAGTTAGGACTAATGAGGCTCAATTCGTGGAAAGTGATGGAGTTGGACAAGTCGTCGGTGAGGCTTCCACCCACGGAAGAGGTGAATTTGGCATCGGACTTAGAGGAAGAAGTAGTAATGGAAACTTTGAAGGTAGGATCAATGACGTTCACTTCTATTGACACATCAAAACAGAAACCACCTTTGGGAGAGGTGAGTTGTGCATCAAACTTTGGGAAAGTGGTGATGCAAGTTGGATAATTAACCAAAATAAATGCGACAAGTAAGGTACTTTTCAACACTATGCTAGTGTTTTGTATTCTAACTTGTTAACTTGACAAGAACGTTAGGGCCCTTTCAAATTTCTTAAGCAATGAGGTTGAGGGATTGTGGGCAATTCAAAGCCAAGTGGTGTGAATCAATAGGATTTCGTTCGAAGCGAGTCAAAATGTGGGCAAGAGAGAGTTGTGGCTTCTTACCATCGAGATGTACCAACAAGTGGGACAGTTAGAGTTAAGAGGCGATGAAAGCCAAGGCAAAAGTTTTGAAGGAAGAAAAAGCTAAAGCGTTGAGACGAGACCATGGCGAATCAAGATAGTGTCATTCCAAAGGCACAACGAGAGTGTTGAGAGAATGGGTGGGGAGAATGTCACAAACCACAATTCAAAGCCCGTGACCATTGCACCAAATGTATCCCATAGAGGTCTATCGTTTAGATGAGGATCATTTGGCCCACAAGAACTGGCCCAATTCAAAGAGCTACTGGAGAAGCTCGTCAGATTGAAGCCTGGGTGGCCCAATGATGAAAATATGAAAACATAAGCTACATTGGTAAAAAAGGAAACTAATCTTATAAGATTAAGAGTAATCATATCTTATAAGATTATATTAGATATGATTATGTAATCTTGTAAATCTCTTGATTTAAGGGATAGGCTAATCTCATTCTTTAATGAACTTGATCTTGACCGTTGACTTTGGAGGAGCTCAATTATAAATAGAGAGTCTTCCCCTCACTTGTAAATCACTCCATTCTTTATTTTTTCTTATATACTTTGAGAGAAAGTAATACAATTGAAAGTATTTACTCAAACACCTTTCGTGCATAATTTTATTTGGCTTTCTGTTATTTTAAGCCTTCTTTTAACTAAGTTCACTACAGGAAAATAGGGCTTTAGCGGCATTTTAGTGGCGTTTGGACAAAAAACACCGTAAATATTATACATTAGCGGAGTTTGAAAGAAAACGTCGTAGAAAACTGGGCAATAGCGTCATTTTTGCCTGTGGCATTTTTGGCAAAAACGCCACTAAAAACTAAGAAATAGTGGCGTTTGTTATAAAAATGCCGCTAAAAACTTAGCAATAGCGGCCGCTAAAAGTCACTATAAGAAATTAAGCTTTTAGTGGCATTTTTAGTGGCGTTTGGAAGAAAAATGCCACTAGAGTTACGCTTTAGCGGTACTAGTAATAAAACGTCGCAAAAGATTAGAGATATAGCGGCGTTTTTCTAGAAAATGCCACTAAAGGTAAGCAATAGTCAAAAACGCTGCTAAAAATCTAATTATTTCAAAACTCAAACGGCGCCATTTTGGTCCCCGTTTAATAATTCAATATAAAAATTGTAAAAAGGCCAAGCAATAGTGGCATTTTATTAAAAACGCCACAAAAAATCAATTTATTTCAAAACTAGAACGACGTCATTTTGGTCCTCATATAATAATTTAATATAAAAATATTTTATTTTGGGGTTTAGTTTTTAGGGTTTATGATTTAGTGTTAATGGTTTAAGGTTTAGTATTTTGGGTGTAGTGTGTATGGTGTAGGTTTGGGGTTTAGTGTTTAAGGATTTAAGGTTTAAGGTTTAGAGTTTTAGGACTTAGGATTTGTAATTAATGGTTTAAGGATTTAGTGTTTTGGGTTTAGGGTTTAAAGTTTTAAGATTTAAGATTTTGTATTTAAGGGTTTAAGGGTTTAGTATGTAACATCCCGAAATTGGGCCTAGTAGGATTGGGCCTTGGGCTTTAGGAAAAATTTGAGTATCATCTTGTTACTTGTGTTAGCTCGGGTAGGATTGTTTGTGTGTTTAGCATAGTCTTGTGAAGGTTTGGATTTATTTACGAAGTTAGAATAATTATTAGTATTAAAAATTTAGTGAAGTGGTTAGGTGATCTTGACACTTAAGTTAATTTAAGTGTTAAATTCTAGCACATGAGGAGTTAGTGGCAAGGTGGTTATGATGCATGAAGAGTTGCTTGAGGGAAGTGGTTCGAGTTGCATGGATTGCATTTGGAAGACTTTATTTTTATGCACCTTTGCATTAATTGTTGGTCAAACTATACATATGGTAGGTTGGACTTTCAACTTTTATGGCAAGTTGAATAGCAAAATAGGAAAACTTGTATTTTGGGATAAGATTCTTAAGATTATGGAAGGATGGGGGGACAAAGGGCTTAGATGATGGGAAGTGTTATGGAAACTTTTCTAAGGCCATTAGTCCATGAATGTGGACGGCATGTGTGGCTAGGGGTTGGTAGAATTTTGGTTAGCTTTTGGTAGAATTAATGCTAGTTGAGCACATATTTCTTTTAAGCGTCATTTTGTGTTTCTCTCTAATTTGTTTTCTCCTCTTAGTCGAATGTATTTTGGTCATAAGGTAAACCTTTTTCTTTCTTTATTTTTGGCCATTTGAGTTTTGACCATTTTGTTTTTAATTGTTCTTTCTCCCCTCAAGTCCATTTCTTCTTTCTTTTCTTTTTGTGACCAAACTACAAAACCATCAAAAGACCATTTCTTCTCTTTTTCCTTATTGCCAATGCACTTGGACTCAAAGTTCTTCCTTGATTCATCTTCTATTCTTGAGAACCCGAAACCCAAACTCCTCATTTCTATTCATCTTTTCCTCTTTGCTTTCCACAAGAGACTTTCAACATTATTCTCTCCCTAATTCTTCACCAAGGCCGAATGCTTGCGCATTTGTTGCAGGGTTCTAACAATTCTTAGGAATTATTTTTCTAGACTCTTCGGGACTTAGGAAGCAATCGTTCTAAGCCTCAATTTTCTGACAATCATTTTGGGTAAGCCAATAGGTAAGATTTGATATTTCATTCGTTAACCCTTCAGGATTTGATGGTATGGCCGAATGGTTTTGCTTATAGTTTTGTGGTTTGGCCGAATGTTCATAGTGCCATAAAAGGTGTTCTTTTGTGTGTAGCTAAAGGAAGGGAACTCAGAGTGTGGTTCGGGATTTGGTAGGAGACCAAATCGGCATTTAGGAGAAGGAAGAACCACGTTTCGAGATCGTGTTAGATTCGAGTAGTTCGGGATTTCACTAATAGGCAGGTGTGTAATTAGCCTACCGTTTTTGGGTATTTGTGTTATATTTGTATGTGTTAAATATGTGCTAACTAGTGCAATGGAAATTGTGATGTGGATACCCTCAAGGGGTATGTCGATAATCTGGTAAGTACCATATCTGATAAAAAGTGATTTTCTAATATGAATATGTGATAATATGCTTGATGAACATGCTCATACATCATTATATTATGTCATTATGGAATGTTGCATGTGCATAGGTTGGGATATGATATGAAAGAAGGTACGGGTGCACTTCGAGTATGTGGTTTGATGTTAGCCTTGAGCTACATCGTGGATTGACGTTGACTAAGGTCACATTGTGGATTAATTGCGATTTAGTTCGTGTGGCTCGATGAGTGGCTATGTGCCTCATCATGGTTGATATCGGCTACGTGCCATATCGTGGTTGATGAGTGACTATGTGTCCCATCATGGTTTTGGTGTTAGCTACGGCTACATCATGGATTGGCGCTGACTGAGGTCGCGTTGTGGATTATTGTGCTTAATTGCATTTGGACGGCATTGATTGCCTTTTGGAGTAAAAAGGAGAGGGTGATTTGATAATCCCCTGGTGTGTGGTGGATGGATACGGGGGTGTGTAGAGGATGAACCCTAGGTTGGGTTGGGTGCATTTTGCATAATTTTAATGGATATGTGGATTTATGCGGTTAATTACCCTGTTATCTGATAAGTGATATGAATAAGGGCCAAGCCCAGAATGTGTTATTAAGTGAATATGATATCTTGTTATCTGATATATGGGTTAATATGTGGTTAACATGTGGGTGGAATTCAGTGGATTAATTGCACATCGAGTCATGTAACTCACCCAAATTTTTTTTCTCAAACCTTTGGTGATGCTCGGACCGGGTTGGAGTGGATACGAGGTGGCCCATGAAGAAGATATTTTATTTGTTTTTTACATTTTATTTATGAAAAGTTATTTATTGTAATAAGGGCCACTTTAAGTATTTAAGGATTTTTCTTATGTTTTAAGTTGGATTGTCGATTATATTATTATTTGAAAATGTTTTATTTTAAACAACTTAATTTTATTTGGAACTTTAATTACACAATTTTTTTTGTAAAGATAACAAATTTTTATGTTTTTAACTCTAAGTCAAAAGTTTTTCAAACGTTTTTCCGCAGTGGCATTTCAAATTCGGTCATAGCAAATGGGCCAGGTTTGGGGTGTTACAAATTGGTATCAGAGCCTGATTCAAAACTCGGCTTTGAGGGTTTTGGGCCCAAAAACATTTTCAAAGATGGGCTTTTCAAAAATATGGATTTTTATGAAATTTTTCAGGTTATTCTGGCATGGCACCAGATCTCAGGCAAAGTCCACCGTAAGTACCTCGACTCTCAAGTGAATTAAATATGTGAATTTGATGGGCTTTTATGGGAACGTAGATTAGTAGGTTAGGGTTATTGAACCCTAGGACTAGTCTACTCAAACACAAGAGTATAAGACTTAAGGACTATTAAACAAACCTATGACTAAGTCACTGAGCTAGGGTGTGGTAACAGTTGTGCGCATGTCTAGGAGTGGATTCGGTAAGAGCTTGGTATTTAAGCAGTCTGTAACATCCTAAAATCGGGGCTATTTGTGATTAAATGTTTTTCTTTGTGTTTGAATTATTTATGAAGTGATAAGATTTAATTAAGGGTCTTAAGTTGGCTCGAGTTAGTAGAAATGTTATTTGGAAGCTTTCAAGGTAGGGAGCGTTAGTACATAGGGGTTATAAGAATAAATGAAGGAACATTTGACATAGAATAGCCTTGGAAAAGTGGCAAAAGGGAGGCCACTTAGGAGCTGAAGTTGACGCCACAAGAGGATAAGGGAGAGCCTTGGTTCGAGTCACAGAGTTCTCTCTTTTTGCTCTTGGAATGGACGGCATAGGAAGGGAGAGATTTTCTCTCTTTGAAACTCTTTTTATTATCTATTTAGATAATAAGTTAATAGAACATAAATAAGGATATTATTTGAATTGTTAAGAGATTATTAATTGATTATTTGGGGATTAATTCAAATTATTTTGAGTTAATTCAAATGGGTGGCCTAGAGTGAATTAAGGAATTGGTGGAATTTTGGACTCCTTGTTGAGGAGGAGTGGACGGCAAGGACTAGTTGAAGGGGGGAGTGCCGAATTTTCTTTAGGCATACTCTCCATCTTTTTGTTTTTTTTTCCTCCAAATTGCAAGTAGCCGAAATTCCCAAACTCTTCCATCTTTGATTTTTTCTTTTCTTCTCAATCTCTTAAAACCGAAAACCATTCTCCTTTTCTTAGACCTTGGCCGAATCCTCTACACCCTCACCACTAATCTATTTCTTTCCTTTTCTTCTCAAAACCCTTAGCCGAAACTCTTGTCACCTCTTTCTCTCCATTATTTTTCCATCTATAATAGCCGAATGCACCCAGTATAAGTGCCGAATTCTTTCTTTGGCAACCGATTTGGTGAAGGTAAGTGTGCCGAAACTCTATGGTTCCCTTCTCTGTTTTTTTTACTGATATCTACTAAGGGGAAATGCTGATTTCGGCAATGGTTAACAAGGCTTCTGAACGCTTTGTGGTAATCGATCTCTTCTAGGTACCCCAAGTGCGTGAAGCAGTCAACCCAAGCTCTTAATCTCTAGCATTCGGCTTTGGTAAGTGGTGGTAAGGGCCTATTGTTAATAGATTATTCTCTTAAGTGATTAAAAGCCGAAGGCTATTGACACTGTCGTTTGACTGATTATTTGGTGAAGTAGATCTGTGTATTGAGTGCCGTGGTTAGTAGCCAAAAGGGAAAAGGTAAGGAATCGGGATCACAAATAACCCTTTGGATTAATTGGGTTGGCCAAATAGGCCATAATACTAACCCATGTATTTGGCCGAATATAGGGACAAGTAGATCTAGGGTGGCCGACTTCTCTTTTCGGGATTTAGACTTCTCATTGGCGACAGGTGTGTACATACACACTTATAACTATTAATAACTGTGCGAAAGGCATGTTACATGTAAATCTGCTCTATGTAGATACGGATTTGGTACCTTAATGGTACAAGCGAGGATCTCGGTAAGTCTCTGTCAGTATGAGATTGTTAATAATGCTTTTGGGAAGCATGGCTTGTTTGATACATGTAATAAATGTATGTTGACTTAAACTCTGTTTATAACTGCTTGATATGGGTTGATGAGAGGAGGGGGCAGTGACATTGTGTCGACGGACACGGTGTTTTGGTAACACTGCTTGTGACTACGGTCACCGGAGGTTTGGTACCTCCAGAGGTTTGGCACCTCATAGCGTCTCGTCCCGTGGCTTAGCACCACCGTGGGTTGGCCCCACTTTGAGATATGGGATTGGCGCGGTGATTTGGTATCACGCGATGGGTTGGCCCCATCAACCGATTTGTGTCTTCGGACACGGAGGTTTAGCACCTCCAGTGATTTGGTATCACATCTGTGACTATCGTCACCGATGGTTTGGCACCACCGATGGTTTGGTACCACAATGGGGTGATGAGGCGTTTGGTTGGCTAGGTTGGGTACATGACTTAATGCATGTTAATATGTTATAAATTGTGTATGATGTGGTATTTACTCGGGGGAAGGGTTACATACTGAGTCTTGGTGACTCACCTTCTCCTTTATTTTTTTTTCAGGTGACACATAGTTCGCGGATATGGAGCCGGAGGGACTTGAGGTGGCCATGCAGTGGGATTTTAGTTTATTATACTTGAATTTCAGTTCTTTTACATTTTTTTATTTTATTTTTGGTTGATTTTAATTGGGTTGTAATAAGGCCTTCTAAAATTATTTTATTATTGTTATATGCTTGAATATTCGTTTTAAACTTTTTTGTTTATAAGAATGAATTCACTTTTTCCAAAGAAATCGTAAAGGGTTTTCAAGTACCATGGTACATATAAAATATACATAATAACTTGACTTAACCAATATTTTCAAAATAAATCCAAGTATGGGATTTGTACACCTCAACCTGTTTTAACAAAACGCTATCTTATATCAAAAACTTAAACCAGGTTTTAAAAGATTTCAAAAGGTTTTCTCCGTAGCAAACCAAATTCGGTCTAAGCGGTTGGGTAGGGTTTGGGTCTACATAAATTAGTATCGAGCCAGTTCAAAACTTCATTGTGGGGGCCCAAGGCCCAAAAATGTTTTAGTAGGCCTCTTTGAGTTATTATTGGGTTTTTAACGACATGGCACCGAGTCTCGGCACCTATCCGCCTGGTAAGTGTTCCTAACCAGTATGATTTATTTTCGTAGAAGGGTAGGAAGCATGGAACGTAGAATAGACTTATAGGAATTTGAACCCAGGATTAGACTACTCAAACACAAGCAGAGCATAAGACTTAATGAATTCAACCAACCTATGACCAAGCCACTGAGCTAGGGTGTGGTAACCCTGTACGCATGTCTAGGATTGGATCCGGAAGAGCCTGGTATTTAAGCAGTCCGAGTGACTCACCTCCTCTTGCAGTATCCTACCCAGTGCGTAGCTTTGGTTCACCCTAACTCGGAGGGCTCGATGGTGTGGTAACCTCTGTGCGCATGACTAGAAAGGTTCGGTGGGAGCTTGGTATTTAAGCGATCGCGTGACTCACCTCCTCTCCACTCGAATCCCTGCCTGTGCGTAGCTTTGGTTCACCACGACCAAGAAGGCTCGGTCATAGGCTAAACATAAACGACTAAAACCCGAAAGGGAACTAACCAAGTTTTTGAAAAAGAAGAAAACAACGAAACTTTAGTTTTTTTTCAAAACTTTTAAAATCACTCCTTCAAACTTGAGAACAACCATTTTCACAACTTTTTCTGAAAAATTTGATTTGTGAAAAATTACAAAAATGCCCTTAGGGGTAAAATTACTAAAATGCCCTTGACTCATAAAATATTAATTCAATGGTTTTGCCCAAAAATTTTATTATTTTTAGAAATATCCAAAAACTCTACTTTGCAAATCACCAATAAAAACTTGGGTTTTGGAAAATTACGAAAATACCCTCAACTTGTAAAATTACCAAAATGACCCTGAGTTCAAAATTTTTGCAACATCATCGTCTTAAGAAAGGAAAACCCTCAAAAGGAACCCTCCGAGTTTTACAATTATTAAAACATCCTTGATTTAAAAAAAAATTACAAAATTACCCCTGATTGACAAAGTTACCAAAATACCCTTGGTTCCCAAAATGATGCCATATCTTTAAATTTTACAAATTTTCAACAATACCCTCCGTCTTGGGAATTTCAAAGTGACTGTTTTGTTAAAGTTCGAAATCCCTCGGATTTTAATACAAAAATACCACAGAGGAAAATGGCGAAAATACCCCAGGATAGAAAGCAGGACGAAATGTCGAAGAGTGAATAAGTATGGAAAGTTTTAGGAATGGATGTGCCTTTTGTGTGAACTAGGGTAGAAGACTTAAAACATTGTTTGATCGAAAGAATCCTTATTAAACTTTTCATAAAATTCTTGCGGATAATCAAGCGGAACAAATTACTAATCCATAAAATTTTTCTTAATCGATTAAAAGCGCGTTAGATAGAATGAGTTCTAGAGGGCGTGGCCGCGTGGACGTGGTAGGGAAGAATGACCATATCCGAACCCGTTAGGTCGGGACGAGGTTACGAAAATGAGATACCACCGCCACCACCCCAACTTTTGGGTGAGGAGCAAGATCGGACGGGAGGTGAGGCGATGTCATAGTGTGTTCTGAGTCTTGGAGTTGGTGGTGGGGCTAGTGGAATTTAGGGCTCGAAAATCTGTCCCCGAGCAAATTCGGTCTATGATTTGAAGTGTTCCGGTGTATCGAGTAGCACCAGTCTGAGGGAATCTTGGCTAGAGTCTACAGAAAGGATCATGGACGATCTGGACCTGTCTGATGGGGAGAAACTAAAAGAAGCCGTGTCGCTTCTGAAGGATGAAGCATATCAGTGGTGGCTCACGGTCTGAGATGGCGCCACGGCAGAGGATCTTACATGGGAGTACTTTAGAGTTGCTTTCCAGAAAAAGTATGTGGGTACCAGCTACACTGACACGCAGAGAAAGGCTTTTTTGGGGTTGGTACAAGGAACGAAGTCTGTGTCGGAGTATGAGGCGAAATTCCTAAGGCTGAGTAGATATCACGAGAGGCATCGTGGCTCTGGAACATGAGCGATGTGTCCGCTTTGAGGATGGTGAGAGATGATTTGAGGTGCTGATTGCTCATGAGAGTTCGGGAGTTTTCGTCTCTAGTAGAAAAGGCTAAGGTAGCCGAGGGTATCAAGGCATCTGTGAGGCAAAACTATGATAGGCTCAAGCAGAATAGAGGTTTTGGGCCATCTGGGTCGTAGTAATGTTCGAAAAAAGGCTAGGCGAGTGGGTCAAGTCGGTGACAAGGCCCATGACTACTAATCGAAACCGATTCGATGTAATCATTGTGGAAAAGCCCATTGGGAGGTTGTTGGGTGGTGAGCAAGGTTGCTTTGAATGTGGGTCTTTGGAACACCGCGTGAGGATTATCCCGAAGCGAGCTCGAAATCGATCGGAGGCGAAGCAAATGCAGGATAGAATTGTGGGACCACAGAGAGGTCGTGGTAATGGTAGAGGGGAAATGGTGCTAATCGTGGTCATGGAACTCGAAGGCGAGGCACGGACAATCTGAGAGGCAAGACGACTGGCTTAGTCTATCTGGAGGCGTCGCGAGGAGGGTGACGCACCGGATGTCATAACCGGTACGTTTCTAATTTTTGGTCTTCCTTACGTTGCATTAATTGATGTGGGTTCAACGCATTCATACGTAGCGAGTAGTGTGGTAGAGACTTTGAACCTAGACTCTGAGACTGCTGCTAGGGAGACGACTGTAATTAGCCCTTTAGGCCATTCTATAGTTGTGAACAAGCTTTATAGGGATGTACCCCTAGAACTCCAAGGGGTCGTGTTTGTGGCTGATCTGATGGAACTACCGTTTGGGGAATTCGATTTGATCCTTGGAATGGACTGGTTGGTTAGGTACCAGGCAAGGTTGGATTGCGCTGCTAAGCGCATGGTTCTTAAAATGGCCGAAGGGGATGAAGTGGTCATGATCGGTAATCGAAGAAATTACCTGTCTAATGTGGTGTCGGCCTTGAAGGCTGAAAAGATGGTTAGGAAAGGGTGTGAGGCGTTTATAGTTTAAATTTGTGCCTTGGAGGCTAAGGAGTCAGCGGTTGAAAAGGTCCGAATAGTAGGGGAATTCGCTGATGTATTCCCAGAGGAACTTTTGGGTTTGCCTCCGGATCGGGAAGTTGAATTCGGTATAGATTTGCTACCTGGAACGGCACCTGTATCTATAGCACCGTATCGGATGGCACCAAAGGAATTGGTGGAGCTAAAGGCTCAAATTCAGGAGCTCTTGGATAGAGGGTTCATTCGACCTAGTATATCTCCGTGGGGAGCACCTGTATTGTTTGTCAAGAAGAAGGACGGTTCTATGCGGATGTGCATTGACTACCGACAGTTAAACAAGTTAACAATCAAAAACAAGTATCCGTTACCTCGAATCGATGACTTGTTTGACCAACTGAAGGGTGCGTCGGTATTTTCAAAGATTGACCTTAGGTCGGGTTATCATCAATTAAAGGTGAAGGAGGTTGATGTGCACAAGACGGCATTCCGAACTCGGTATGGGCATTACGAGTTCCTAGTGATGCCATTCGGGTTGACCAATGCACCAGCGGCATTCATGGACTTAATGAATAGGGTGTTTCAGCAGTACTTGGATCAATTTGTCGTGGTGTTCATAGACGACATATTGGTTTACTCAAAGACGGAGGAGGAGCATGACAAACATTTGCGAATAGTTTCGCAAGTCTTGAGGAGAAAGCAGTTGTATGCCAAATTCGATAAGTGCGAATTTTGGCTAAGGAGGTGGCTTTCTTAGGTCACGTGGTGTCGTGGAAGGATTAGAGTGGATCCCATAAGATTGAAGCGGTGTTGGATTGGAAATCGCCTAAGTCGATGGCGAGATTCAAGTTTTCGGGTCTAGCAGGTACTATTGAAGGTTTGTGGAAGGATTCTCGTTAATTCTTTGCCGTTAACTAAGCTATTAAGGAAGGGAGTACCATTTGTTTGGTCGGAAAGGCGAAGAAAGTTTTGATAAGTTGAGGAAGATTACGACGAAGCTCGGTTTTGGTACTGACTGAGGCGGGGAAGTTGTTTATAGTTCTTGTGATCGTCCCATCTGGGTTGGGATGTGTATTGATGCGAGGAAGGGAAGGTAGTAGCCTATCGTCCGTCGGCTAAGACCGCATGAGGTTAACTACCCAACTCACGACTTGGAGTTAGCAGATGAGTCTTCGCCTTGAAAATATGGAGGCATTACTTGTATGGGGAGAAGTCGATAGTTTACGGATCACAAAAGTTTAAGGTATCTCTTGACTCAGAAGGACTTGAACTTGAGGCAACGACGGTGGACTGAACTGTTAAAGGACTACGACTGTTCAATCGAGTATCATCCGGGTAAGGCCAACGTGGTGGCTGACGCATTAAGTCGGAAGGTCGTGGCAGACTTAAGGGCGATGTTTGCTCATTTAAGTCTATACGACGATGGAAGTCTTTTGGCGGAGCTGCAAGTTAAGCCAACTTGGATCGAGGAGATTAAGGATAAGAAGTTGGTAGACGAAGGATTGAATGCAAAGAGATTGCAAGTCCAAAATGGTGGTTTGGAAGGGTATAGTTTGACTGATCATGGTGTATTATGTTTTCAAGGACGGCCCTGCATGCCGAAGGATGGGGAACTGAGACAAAGAATTCTTTAAGATGCACATAGCAGCCCATACGCTATGCATCCTGGAGGTAGCAAAATGTACGGAGATTTGCGGAGACAATTCTGGTGGCCTGGGTTGAAGCGTGAGGTTACTGAGTTCGTGGGAAGGTGTCTGACGTGTCAGCAAGTTAAAGCTGAACATCAGTTACCATCAGGACTACTTCAACCAGTAAAGATTCCTCAATGGAAATGGGAGAGGATCACTATGGATTTCGTCAGTGGTCTACCCCTCACGCCCAGCAAGAAAGACGCAGTTTGGGTAATTGTGGACCGCCTGACTAAGTCAGCTCACTTCGTACCGGTGAGAATGGATTACTCCCTCCAGAAGCTAGCAAGGTTGTATGTGGCTGAGATAGTCAGATTGCATGGTGTACCAGTATCAATTATCTCAGATAGGGATCCAAGGTTCACGTCGAGGTTTTGGAAAGCGTTGCATCAAGCTTTGGGTACGCGATTGGATTTCAGTACAGCTTTCCATCCACAGTCGGACGGGCGATCGAGAAAGGTCATCTGAGATCTTAGAGGATATCTTTGAGGGTTGTGTCTTGGAATTCGAGGTAGTTGGGAGAATTTTACCATTAGCGAGTTCGCCTACAACAATAGTTACCAAGCAAGTATCCAGATGGCACCATCTGAAGCAATGTATGGGCGAAAATCTTTGAACTCCGAGCGTGTTGGGCAGAGTTGGGTGAACGACAAGTGTTGGGTCGAGTTGAATTCTGTAAACGGAGGACAAAGTTAGGGTGATTCGAGCTCGTCTTAAGGAAGCGTCGGATAGGCGAAGTCTTATCTTGATCTGAAGCGCAAAGAAATGGAGTATGATGTAGGAGACAACGTTTTCTCAAGGTATCACCTTGGAAAAAGGTGTTGAGATTTGGGCGAAAAGGAAGCTAAGCCCAAGATTCATTGGCCCATATCTGATGTTGAAGCGAGTAGGGCCGGTAGCTTATCATTTCGAAGCGCCGCGGAGTTAAGTCGATTCATAACGTCTTTCATGTGTCGATGCTTAGGCGGCATCGGTCGATCCATCACACGTGGTGCCTGTGGCAGAAATTGAGGTCAACTCGGACTTATCTTTCGAGGAAGAACCGGTTCAGATCTTGGATAGGGATGTGAAGGTTCTGCGTAGGAAGTCAGTGCCTTTAGTGAAAGTGCTATGGCAGAACCATGGTGCAGAGGAAGCTACGTGGGAACCCGAGGATGTGATACGGCAGCAATACCCCCAATTCTTCTGATCAGGTAATTTCGAGGATGAAATTTTTTTAAGGGGGGTAGAACTGTAACATCCTAAAACCGGGGCTATTTGTGATTAAATGTTTTTCTTTGTGTTTGAATTATTTATGAAGTGATAAGATTTAATTAAGGGTCTTAAGTTGGCTCGAGTTAGTAGAAATGTTATTTGGAAGCTTTCAAGGTAGGGAGCCTTAGTACATAGGGGTTATAAGAATAAATGAAGGAACATTTGACATAGAATAAGCCTTGGAAAAGTGGCAAAAGGGAGGCCACTTAGGAGCTGAAGTTGACGCCACAAGAGGATAAGGGAGAGCCTTGGTTCGAGTCACAGAGTTCTCTCTTTTTGCTCTTGGAATGGACGGCATAGGAAGGGAGAGATTTTCTCTCTTTGAAACTCTTTTTATTATCTATTTAGATAATAAGTTAATAGAAGATAAATAAGGATATTATTTGAATTGTTAAGAGATTATTAATTGATTATTTGGGGATTAATTCAAATTATTTTGAGTTAATTCAAATGGGTGGCCTAGAGTGAATTAAGGAATTGGTGGAATTTTGGACTCCTTGTTGAGGAGGAGTGGACGGCAAGGACTAGTTGAAGGGGGGGAGTGCCGAATTTTCTTTAGGCATACTCTCCATCTTTTTGTTTTCTTTTCCTCCAAATTGCAAGTAGCCGAAATTCCCAAACTCTTCCATCTTTGATTTTTCTTTTCTTCTCAATCTCTTAAAACCGAAAACCATTCTCATTTTCTTAGACCTTGGCCGAATCCTCTACACCCTCACCACTAATCTATTTCTTTCCTTTTCTTCTCAAAACCCTTAGCCGAAACTCTTGTCACCTCTTTCTCTCCATTATTTTTCCTTCCATAATAGCCGAATACACCCAGTATAAGTGCCGAATTCCTTCTTTGGCAGCCGATTTGGTGAAGGTAAGTGTGCCGAAACTCCATGGTTCCCTTCTCTGTTTTTTTTACTGATATCTACTAAGGGGAAATGCTGATTTCGGTAATGGTTAACAAGGCTTCTGAATGCTTTGTGGTAATCGATCTCTTCTAGGTACCCCAAGTGCGTGAAGCAGTCAACCCAAGCTCTTAATCTCTAGCATTCGGCTTTGGTAAGTGGTGGTAAGGGCCTATTGTTAATAGATTATTCTCTTAAGTGATTAAAAGCCGAAGGCTATTGACACTGTCGTTTGACTGATTATTTGGTGAAGCAGATCTGTGTATTGAGTGCCGTGGTTAGTAGCCAAAAGGGAAAAGGTAAGGAATCGGGATCACAAATAACCCTTTGGATTAATTGGGTTGGCCGAATAGGCCATAATACTAACCTATGTATTTGGCCGAATATATGGACAAGTAGATCTAGGGTGGCCGACTTCTCTTTTCGGGATTTAGACTTCTCATTGGCGACAGGTGTGTACATACACACTTATAACTATTAATAACTGTGCGAAAGGCATGTTACATGTAAATCTGCTCTATGTAGATACGGATTTGGTACCTTAATGGTACAAGCGAGGATCTCGGTAAGTCTCTGTCAGTATGAGATTGTTAATAATGCTTTTGGGAAGCATGGCTTGTTTGATACATGTAATAAATGTATGTTGACTTAAACTCTGTTTATAATCGCTTGATATGGGTTGATGAGAGGGAGGCGGTGACATTGTGTCGACGGACACGGTGTTTTGGTAACACTGCTGTGACTACGGTCACTAGAGGTTTGGTACCTCCAGAGGTTTGGCACCTCATAGCGTCTCGCCCCGTGGCTTAGCACCACCGTGGGTTGGCCCCACTTTGAGATATGGGATTGATGCCAGTGATTTGGTATCACGCGATGGGTTGGCCCCATCAACCGATTTGTGTCTTCGGACACTAGAGGTTTGGCACCTCCAGTGATTTGGTATCACATCTGTGACTATACGTCACCAGTGGTTTGGCACCACCAGTGGTTTGGTACCACAATAGGGTAGACAGAGGCGTTTGGTTGGCTAGGTTGGGTACATGACTTAATGCATGTTAATATGTTATAAATTGTGTATGATGTGGTATTTACCTGGGGGAAGGGTTACATACTGAGTCTAGGTGACTCACCTTCTCCTTTATTTTTTTCAGGTGACACGTAGTTCGCGGATATGGAGCCGGAGGGACTTGAGGTGGCCATGCAGTGGGATTTTAGTTTATTAGACTTGAATCTCGGTTCTTTTACATTTTTTTTATTTTTATTTTTGGTTGATTTTAATTGGGTTGTAATAAGGCCTCCTAAAATTATTTTATTATTGTTATATGCTTGAATATTCGTTTTAAACTTTTTGTTTATAAGAATGAATTCACTGTTTTCCAAAGCAATCGTAAAGGGTTTTCAAGTACCATCGGGTACATATAAAATATACATAATAACTTGACTTAACCAATATTTTCAAAATAAATCCAAGTATGGGATTTGTACACCGCAACTGTTTTAACAAAACACTATCTTATATCAAAAACTTAAATCGGTTTTAAAAGATTTCAAAAGGTTTTGCTCCGTAGCAAACCAAATTCGGTCTAAGCGGTTGGGCCGGGTTTGGGCTGTTACACAGTCCTAGTGACTCACCTCCTCTTTACTCGAATTCTACCTGGTGCGTAGTAACCGTTCACCCTAACCAAGAGGACTTATTCATGGGCAAAACCAATCACTAAAACCCGAAAGGGCCTAGCCATGCGGTTTTATAAAAACTCTAGTTTTTAAATCACTAAACTACCCTTTTGATCTGTACAAACTATTTTGAAGACATTTCTCAAAATATTTTTTATTTACAAAATTACGAAAATACCCCTGGTTGTAAAATTACTAAAATGCCCTTGGTTTCTAAAAGTTTCAATACTACCCTTGATTTTAATAAAATTTTCTTACTTTGAAAAAGTATCCAAAAACCTTATTTTACAAAATATCAAGATGCCTTGATTTAGAAAATTTACAAAATTACCCCTGATTGACAAAATTACCAAAATAACCCTGATTTTCAAAATTTCTATCATGGTTCTGATTTGGGAAAATTTTTGAAATACCCTCGAGTTTTGGAAAATTTTAAAGTGCTTTGATTTATTAAAATTTTTGGAATTGACCCTGAATTATTACCAAAATACCCTTATAGGACGAATGACGAAATTACCCCTGGGTTGGGAAGGACTGAAATGACCATAGAGGTGTAGTGAATGAATGTGTCTCTGCTTATGATTGTGAATGTGACTCTCTAAATTAGAGTAGTGAACTTGAACCGAACCTTTGTGTGATCGAAGAACTACTTTAAATACTTTATAAAAAAAATTATTTGCGGTTAATAAGTGGAACAAAATTACGATGCATAAAACTTCTTAATCGATTAAATGGCGTTAGAAATGAGTTCTAGGGGCGTGGTTGTCGTGGACGTAGTAGAGGTAGAATGGCGATGTCGAAACCGTAGGTCGGCCTTGGGTCGAAAATGAAGTTTCTTGCCGCCGGTGGGGCGGAGGATCAAGATCGAGATAGGAGGCGATGATGCGATCGCGGGCCATGTTGTGAGTGCTCGGCGAGTGGCAAGAGCTAGTGTAAGCGGAGCTCGAAAGTCGATGTCGGAATGACTCGGGTTGAACGGGCTAAAGTTTTAGAGGAATATCCGGAGTAGCTCGAATGTGGCGGAGTATTGGTTAGAAGCGATCGAAAGAATAATGGACAATTTGGACTGCTGGATGAGGAGAAGCTGAAAGGTCTTGTTTCGTTGCTTGGATGAAGCTTATCGATGGTAGCTCAACGTCGGACAAGGTGTCCCGACAGATTGATTGGATTGGGATTATTTTAAGGTTAAATTTGAAGGAAAATGCGTTGGAACCGATTACTTGGACTCGCAAAGAAAAGCGTTTCTCAACTTAGTGCAAGGAAGTAAGTCGGTAGCAGTCTGAACCAAAATTTGTGCGGTTAAGTCGAGACGCCAAAGGGATCATGACCATCGATTATGAAAGGTGTGTCCGGTTCAAGATGGGTTCTGAGATGAGTTGCGAATGTTGATTGCTCCGCAAAGAGAAAGGGACTTTCTTTGTTCTAGTGGATAAAGCTCGGATCGTTGAAGAAGTTAAGAAGGCGTAAGGGAGAGGCGAGAAAAGGATAGGAATTGGAACAAGAGGAGTTTTGGACCAGCAAAATCGCCGGAAGACTTTCAGAAAAGACCGAGGGTCGAGAATTTTGTACGTGCACCTGTACCAGTTGCTGAGAATCGGAATCATTTATGTGCTCAGTGTGGGAGAACTCACAGGAGAGTGTTGGGGTAATAGTAAGGAATGTTTTCGGTGTGGATCTAAGGCTCATTTGGTTAAGAATTGTCCTCAGACAACGAAGGTTCGTGGTCCAAACCATGGAGGAAATGGTTCTGGCCGAGGTCGTGGAACACCCGGTAGAGGTGCTGAAGGTTCGGATGTGGGACAACCAAGGATGTGATAGCGGGTAAGTTCTTTGTTTTGCTTTAGAGATTGCTCATTCTTGTGTTGCTAGTGAAGTGCTTGAAACTTTGGATATGAACTTAGGAACTGTGCCTAGAAGGTAAGATAGTTTTATCAAAGTGCGCAGCATAAGCGTAGTGTGATGAGTAGGATTGCACGACTGTTAGTTAGTTGGAAATTTCGAGGATGAAATTTCTTTAAGGAGGGTAGAACTGTAACATCTCGAAATTGGGCCTAGTAGGATTGGGCCTTGGGCTTTAGGAAAAATTTGAGTATCATCTTGTTACTTGTGTTAGCTCGGGTAGGATTGTTTGTGTGTTTAGCATAGTCTTGTGAAGGTTTGGATTTATTTTGAAGTTAGAATAATTATTAGTATTAAAAATTTAGTGAAGTGGTTAGGTGATCTTGACACTTAAGTTAATTTAAGTGTTAAATTCTAGCACATGAGGAGTTAGTGGCAAGGTGGTTATGATGCATGAAGAGTTGCTTGAGGGAAGTGGTTCGAGTTGCATGGATTGCATTTGGAAGACTTTATTTTTATGCACCTTTGCATTAATTGTTGGTCAAACTATACATATGGTAGGTTGGACTTTCAACTTTTATGGCAAGTTGAATAGCAAAATAGGAAAACTTGTATTTTGGGATAAGATTCTTAAGATTATGGAAGGATGGGGGGACAAAGGGCTTAGATGATGGGAAGTGTTATGGAAACTTTTCTAAGGCCATTAGTCCATGAATGTGGACGGCATGTGTGGCTAGGGGGTTGGCCGAATTTTTGGTTAGCTTTTGGTAGAATTAATGCTAGTTGAGCACATATTTCTTTTGCGTCATTTTTGTGTTTCTCTCTAATTTGTTTTCTCCTCTTAGTCGAATGTATTTTGGTCATAAGGTAAACCTTTTTCTTTCTTTATTTTTGGCCATTTGAGTTTTGACCATTTTGTTTTTAATTGTTCTTTCTCCCCTCAAGTCCATTTCTTCTTTCTTTTCTTTTTGTGACCGAAACTACAAAACCATCAAAAGACCATTTCTTCTCTTTTTCCCTTATTGCCGAATGCACTTGGACTCAAAGTTCTTCCTTGATTCATCTTCTATTCTTGAGAACCCGAAACCCAAACTCCTCATTTCTATTCATCTTTTCCTCTTTGCTTTCCACAAGAGACTTTCAACATTATTCTCTCCCTAATTCTTCACCAATGCCGAATGCTTGGGCATTTGTTGCAGGGTTCTAACAATTCTTAGGAATTATTTTTCTAGACTCTTCGGGACTTAGGAAGCAATCGTTCTAAGCCTCAATTTTCTGACAATCGTTTTGGGTAAGCCAATAGGTAAGATTTGATATTTCATTCGATAACCCTTCGTGATTTGATGGTATGGCGAATGGTTTTGCTTATAGTTTTGTGGTTTGGCGAATGTTCATAGTGCCATAAAAGGTGTTCTTTGTGTGTAGCTAAAGGAAGGAACTCAGAGTGTGATTTGGGATTTGGTAGGAGACCAAATTGGCATTTAGGAGAAGGAAGAACCACGTTTCGAGATCGTGTTAGATTCGAGTAGTTCGGGATTTCACTAATAGGCAGGTGTGTAATTAGCCTACCATTTTAGGGTATTTGTGTTATATTTGTATGTGTTAAATATGTGCTAACTAGTGCAATGGAAATTGTGATGTGGATACCCTCAGGGGTATGTCGATAATCTTGTAAGTACCATATCTGATAAAAAGTGATTTTCTAATATGAATATGTGATAATATGCTTGATGAACATGCTCACACATCATTATATTATGTCATTATGGAATGTTGCATGTGCATGGGTTGGGATATGATATGAAAGAAGATGCGGTGTACTTGATGCGTGGTTTGATGTTATCCTTGAGCTACATCGTGGATTGACGTTGACTAAGGTCACGTTGTGGATTAATTGCGATTTAGTTCGCGTGGCTCGATGAGTGGCTATGTACCTCATCATGGTTGATATCGGCTATGTGCGATATCGTGGTTGATGAGTGACTATGTGTCCCATCATGGTTTTGGTGTTAGCTACGGCTACATCGTGGATTGGCGCTAACTGAGGTCGTGTTGTGGATTATTGTGCTTAATTGCACGTGGGCGGCATTGATTGCCTTTTGGAGTAAAAGGAGAGGTGATTTGATAATCCCCGGTGTGTGGTGGATGGATACGGGGTGTGTAGAGGATGAACCCTAGGTTGGGTTGGGTGCATTTTGCATAATTTTAATGGATATGTGGATTTATGCGGTTAATTACCCTGTTACCTGATAAGTGATATGAATAAGGGCCAAGCCCAGAATGTGTTATTAAGTGAATATGATATCTTGTTATCTGATATATGGGTTAATATGTGGTTAACATGTGGGTGGAATTCAGTGGATTAATTACACACTGAGTCTGTGTAACTCACCCAAATTTTTTTCTCAAACCTTACAGGTGATACTCGGACCGGGTTGGAGTGGATACGAGGTGGCCCATGCAGAAGATATTTTATTTGTTTTACACATTTTATTTATGAAAAGTTATTTATTGTAATAAGGGCCACTTTAAGTATTTAAGGATTTTTATTATGTTTTAAGTTGGATTGTCGATTATATTATTATTTGAAAATGTTTTATTTTAAACAACTTAATTTTATTTGGAACTTTAATTACACAATGTTTTAGTAAAGACAACAAATTTTATTTTTTAACTCTAAGTCAAAAGTTTTTCAAACGTTTTTCCGCAGTGGCATTTCAAATTCGGTCATAGCAAATGGGCCGGGTTTGGGGTGTTACATAGTATTTAGGGATTAGAGATAAAATGTACATATTTAGGGTATAAAATCCTAAACCACTAAACCTCTAACCATTAACCCCTAAATTTTAAACCCTAAAACATTTAAATATTAAATCTTTAAACCCCAAACCTACCCATACACACTACACTCGAAACACTAAACCCTAAATATGTACCCTAAATATATAGTTTAGGGTACTTTAATAGGGGATATAGTTTAATGGTTTAAGGTTTAGAGTATTGATTAATTAGTGTTATTGTTTTGTGATTTAAAGATCAAGGGATATAATTTAGGGTTATGAATAATTCATACATTTTGTGGTTAAGGCTTAAGGGTGATTATTTTGTGGTTAATTTATGGTTTAGGGATATAGTTTAGGGTTTAAGATTATAAAGATATAGTTTAATGGTATAAGATTTAGGGTTTTGATTAATTAGTGTTAATAATATTAGGGTTTTGATTAATTAATAATATTATAAAATATAGAGAGTAAATTATACTTTGTTATTAGTGGCACTTTTAGAAAAAACGCCACAAAAGCTATGAATTACCGGCATTTGTTTAAAAATGCCACAAAGTTTTGTTAATTAAACGTTGTTGTTTTCATCTTTTATTAGTGGCGCTTCTTATAAAACGCCACAAATAGCCGTGAATAGGTCGCAGACGGCGTCATTTTTTTTGTTATTAGTGGCGTTTTATTTTAAACGCCGCAAAAATCATGAAAAACGTCATCATTTCATCAGTTTTATTAGTGGCGTGTTTTATAAAACGCCGTAAAAGTTTAGAATTGCGACATTTTTGAAGAAAATGCCATGAATTTCTTTTAGGATTTTTGCAAAACGTCATCGTTTTTATTCTTGTATTAGAGGCCCGAATTTGCTTTATTCTCTGCCTCTGTTGATTTCCCCATTTTCCCCCAACTTATTCTTCCCCAAAATTTTTAACCTAGTGTCCCAATATACAATCTTCTCTCCTCAGTTTTACTGTTGCAACTCTTTGCCTCTTCTCTCCGCCGACGCATCTTCTCTCCTTTAGCGTCGTTGGAAATTCGGTTCGTAGAGGTATTTTACTCTTAGAAGCTGATAAGTTTAGAACATAAATTCCCAATCTCTTTTATGCAAATTAGGGTTTAATATTTTGCTAATATTTTCAATTTGATATGTATACTTCTCTCTCTCTCTCTTTGCTTCTTACTTTCTTTTCCCATTTCATCAGTGTTTTTATTCTTGGGTTTATGGATTTGGATTTGGTTACAAATTGGCTGATTTATGTATTGAAGCCGAGTGGCGGCCTTGTTATTACTTGTTCTGCCTTATTCTCTTTTAACATTAAAGAAGGGTTTGAAAGTTGATAAGGTGTGGATTGTGTGCTATTGTTGCAGAGTGACACTGCTATTGTGTTGTTAGAAGTTATTGGGTATATCAGACTCCTCCATGATCAACTTGAGGTGATGATTCTTCCACACAGGCTCTTTAATTTTTTAACAGTTTCTACCCTACTCCGAAGCTACTTCTGTCTTACTTTTTCAAGAAGAGATAATTGATGGTTTTTCTGTTAAAAACCTCATATTTAAATATTATTTGAATATTGGGACCATATTTTATTTATAAAAGTTAATGAAATCTACAATCTAACTGGTTTTTGTCCTGTCGATTTTACCTTAAATTAAAAATAATTAATTTTATGATTACTATATATTCATATATACTTTATATATTATAAAGTTATATTATTTATATGAATCTTTAAAATTGTATATTTTATATTTAGGAAAATAAAATAAAAATTATGAATGATTTTAATTTTTATATTTTTAAGTGCATTAATAAATATCAACAGTAATTGCCGATTGTGATGGGTTTTGTTAACAGTAATTGCTGGAATTGACTCTACCATCCAATTTACAATTTCTAAGAGGTATGTATATTTAATTTGCTTAATTTAAATTTCACATAATATCATCCAATTTACAATCATATATTCCTTACTAATTTGTACTGTATTGGGTTTTATTTTTGAGAAATTGTTCTAAGGAAGGAACGCTAAAATTTCGGTTTAACTTTATTGTATCTCCATCGGCAGACCTCTGCTGCTTGTCCAGTTTTTTGCCATTCACTTTTTTGTTATCTGCCATACTGTAAGTTCTTTTTCTAAAAAGTCAGTGAATTAATGTTGTCTGATTTGATTTTTTTTTTTTAAACTTTAAATTTGTTGGAATGAATGGTAAATTGGAAGGTTCAAATTGGAGTATAAATGCTTGTTGAATTGGAGTTTAAATGTTGTCGAAAGCAGGGTAGGTTACTTAGGTTTTGTCGTACATAATTGCTTGTGCAAATTTGTTAAATTCATTATCCTAATGTGTCGCCATTTATGTTGTTTTATTAGTCAATAAAGCTACTCAAATGTGTTAAATTCACTGTCCAAATGTGATGTTAATTATGAGGTTTTTATTTAACTAATTGAACTATTCAAATGTTAACTGCTGTTTATTTGCATTTGATGACTGAAGGGCCACGATAAGGTTGAGGGCCTCTTTATTTTATTTTTTATTGCCCTTCTGTTAATGCCCCATCACATTAACCATTTTTTGCTTCAATCTTCCTATTTCATACGCTTAACACTAGTATGTATATAACATCTACTTTATTTATTTTATTACAAGGTAAACAATATGGCATTATGATTGTTCAGGTGATTGCTACCTTGTGGATATTGTCTATTTTGGAAGTTGGTGCAACTTTGTGACGTTGTTTTACATAGGTACCGGAGATATTTCCAAGTGCTTTGGTTTTTTATTAGAAATAGTGTCTTTTCTTAATGTTAATTAAAAAAATTGTTTAAAGGGAAATGATATCTTGTTTGAAGTGCTTATCGTCAGATATTTTACATTGACATTAAAATTGCTTATTGCTGATAGGCCTATTTCAACTATTTTATTAACTGGTGATTGGCAGAAGAAATTGCATCCTGACCTTGTTCATCCAAACACCAAGATTTGTTCAATCCAAATGAATAATTTGGTTATTATTTGCAAATGGTTGGTGAAATTGATAGTAAAGTTTGGCTTAGTTGATGATGATGAGAAGTAAATAAATTATGGTTATTATTTGGCAGCCCTCTAAGTCACTGTTGGTAGCCCTCGACATCGCCTTTAGTAGCCCTCTAAATCGCTGTTGGCAGCCCTCTGTTGCATCTCCATCGGCAACCCTCTGTTGCTACTCCATTTTCTGCCATCCACTTAATTGTTATCTGCCATACTGTGAGTTCTTTTTTTTAAAAAGTCAGTGAATTAATGCTGTCTGATTTTATTTTTTTTTATTATCCCTGGTTGTTGGAATGCATGGTTAATTGGAAGGTTGAAGATGTCCAAAGCAGGACATGTTTCCTATGATTATCGAATGTTAATGCTTGTTTAATTGGAGTGTTAGTGCTGTCCAAAAGAGGGTTGGTTACTTATGTTTTTTCGTATTTAATTGTTTTTGCAAATATGTTAAATTAATTGTCCTAATGTGCAGTCATTTATATTGTTTCATTAGTCAATTATGAGGTTTTATTTAATTAATTGAATTGTTCAAAAGTTATGTGCTGTTGTTTATTGACATAACGAAAAATATTGTCGATTTTATTTTATTTTTAAATTATGTAATTTTATTTCTCATGTTGTTTCAAATAACAAGATCAAATAATTCATTTCCAAAATCCCATTTTATGCTATTTTAATCAAGAAAAATATTTTGTTTTCTTTTCTTTTCTTTTTAATTTACATAATTAAATAAATTGTATTTAAAGTTTTATTTTAAATATATTATTTTATTTTAGTCAGGAAAAATATTTTCAATATTTTATTTTATTTTAACATTACTAAATTAAATTAAATTGTATTTCAACATTGCTTTAACAATCTATCTCCTTTTCTTCCCTCAATTTCCTTTTAATTTAACTTTAATAACAAAAATATTTTATTTTCTTTTATTTTATTTTAAATTACCTAATTAAATAAAATTATTTTAAAGTTTCAATTTAAATATTTTATTTTATTTGAATCAAGAAAAATATTTTCAACATTTTATTTTATTTTAACGTTAGTTATTAAATTAAAGCTGTATTTAAAGTCTTACATAATTTGAAGTTCAAATTTATAACTTACATAATTTACATAACTTTCATAATACATAACTTACATAATTTAAAGTTTAGATTTCATAACTTACATAATTTACATCACTTACATAATACATAACTTACACAATTTAAAGACCAAATTCCATAACTTACATAATTTACATAACTTACATAATTTATATAACTTACATAATTTATATCACTTACATAATACATAACTTACATAATTTAAAGATCAAATTTCATGACTTACATAATTGACATATCTTACATAGTACATAAATATATATCATATCATTACTTACATAACTTATAAATAAACAACTCACCAGTGTAATTTATTGTCAACTTTAGACTTTAACAACTAGGAAATGGATAGAACTTGGATGAATTTGTCAAGGGTAAGCAACGGCTATCGAAATGGAGTAGAAACTTTTCTAAATTTTGCTTTTCAAAATGCAAGCCAAGAGAATATGATTCTTTTCTCGTGTAAGAAGTGTTGCAATATCAATTGGCATTATCGTGAAGTTGTCTACAAACATCTAATTGTTGATGGCTTTGTCCGGGGGTATAAAAAATGGATTTTCCATGGAGAGTGTACATCTAGTGGAGCCTCTTCAACGATGAATCTGGGTTGTCCTCATAGTGCTTACAATCAGAATGTTAGAGAAGATGACATGGAAGGCATGTTACAGGATGCATTTAATATGTGCAGTGAAGGTTTGCAATCATTTGTACCTGACTTGGGTGCAACCGATGATTATAATTTTGGTGGAAATACTTTCACCGAAACGGGAAGAAGTGTACCTGATGAATATCCAAATGAAGAAGCGGCAAAGTTCTACACGTTACTTGGTGAAATGAATGAAGAATTGTATGAGGGATCAAAATTTTCAAAACTATCTTTCTGTATTCATCTTTTTCACTTAAAATGTTTGGGAGGGTGGACCGAAAACTATTTGACAATGCTGTTAAAGCTTTTAAGAGAAATGTTCCCGTTTGCGAAAATCCCTCAATCTTCCAAAGACGTGAAGAAACTAATAAAAGATTTGGGCCTTGGGTACAACAAAATTCATAATTGCCCACATGACTGCATGTTGTATTGGGGAGACCGTAAAAACCAACAGTGCTGTCATGCATGCGGTCAATCCCGTTGGATGAATAGAAATACAAAAGATAGTAACGAGGATGAAAAAGATACACATTCAAGGAAAAAGCAGTTAAGATTTTGCGGTATTTTCCGCTAATACCAAGGCTTCAAAGGCTTTTCATGTCATCGAAGACAGCCGAGTTAATGACGTGGCACCATGATGTACGAACCAATGATGGATTGTTATGGCATCCTGCATATTCTTTAGCTTGGAAATCATTTGACTCCAAATTTCCAAGCTTTGCAAGCGATCCTCGAAGTGTGAGGCTTGGGCTAGCATCTGATGGATTTAATCCTTACAAAATCATGAGCACTGCATATAGTACTTGGTCTGTGGTGCTTGTTCCTTACAATTTGCCTCCATGGGTTTGCATGAAACAATCATCCTTTATCTTATCTATGATTATCCCTGGAGAGAAAGGTCCCGAGAATGATATTAACATATATTTGCAGCCACTTATTGAAGAGTTAAAACAATTATGGGCTGGTGTTGAGACATATGATGTACTGAGAAAGGAGAACTTTAATTTACATGCAGCTTTGATATGGACTATTAATGACTTCCCGGCTTATGTCAATTTATTTGGTTGGAGTACCAAGGGACGTTATGCTTGTCCTTATTGTGCTGTGCAAACATGTTCGCAATGGTTATATAATGAGAAGAAGTTCTCTTACATGGGGCATCGTCAGTGGTTACCAAAAAATCATAGATTTATATTTCAGAGTACTCAGTTTGACGGTACTAAAGAGTTGAGAGGAGCTCCTTCGCAGACCAGTGGATTTGAAATCTTGTTCATGTTGAAAGATATGAATTTCATTTATGGGAAGATGAATCAACCGTCAACACTCAAAGAAATAGAAGATCAAGGGATGAATCTGATGATGAATCTAATGAAGAGGATGATTCTAATGAGGCGGACTTGTGGAAAAAAAGAAGTATTTTTTTTAGTTGACTTATTGGAAGCATCACATTTTACGACATAATCTTGATGTCATGCATATTGAGAAAAATGTCTGCGAGAACATCATTGGGACTATTTTGAATGTCGATGGAAAATCGAAAGACAATCTTCAGAGTCGACTTGATTTAGTCCACATGGGAATTCGGCGTGAGCTTCATCCCCAAGCACTTTAGAATAGGCAATATCGGTTGTCGCCATCTATTTTTTCAATGTCGAAGACGGAGAAATAAGTGTTCTGCATGGTGTTGAAGGATATAAAGGTCTCGGATGCGTATGCATCAAATATATCTCGATGTGTGAGTCTTAAATATCGAAGACTATATGCCTTAAAATCACATGACTATCACATCTTGATGAAAGATTTATTGCCAGTTGCTATGCGGTGTTGTCTGTCGAAAAAGGTGACGTCTTGTGTAATTGAACTATCCAATATAATGAAAGGCATTTGTGGCAAAGTTTTGGATGTTCAAGAACTTGAGACACTACAAAATCGAGCCGCATTGACTTTATGCAATCTGGAGAAGATCTTCCCACCTTCCTTCTTCACTATTATGGTGCACTTGATAATTCATCTCCTTCGTGAAGTAATACTTGGTGGACCCGTTTTCTATCGATGGATGTATCCCATAGAAAGGTGTTAATTTATTTGTAAATTATTCCTTCATTCACCTCAATGCCTTAGTTGCAACTTTTGATAATGTTGTATATCTTGTTTAGGTTCCTATCCAAATTGAAGGCTTACTCCACAATAAGCATTATCTGAAAGGATCAATTGTGGAAGGCTACTTGGCAGAGGAATGTATGACTTTCTGTTCAAGGTATTTGGAAGATGTTGAAACAAGAATGAACAGACCAAGTAGAAATGTTGGGCTCACAGATCATAACTTGGCCGAAACTTATTTATTTCAAAGTTTCGGAGAACCAACCGAAAAAGTTGAAATTGTAGAATTAGATGATAGATCGTGGGTCCAAGCACATCGATATGTTCTTTTTCATCAAAATTCAATGGAAACATTAAGCAAGTAAGTTGTAGAATTTGATAAATATTTATCAATTATAATTTGTTTGTCTTCTAACAAAGTAAACCTTTTTTTAACATAGTGAGTACAAACAAATATTGAGAGCTCGTTCACGGTCCGAAGATTACAACAACAAGAAATTAATAAGTTGTTACAGAATCATTTCATGAATGATTAAGCCAAACGGTATGCAATTGAAGCTTTCATTGACAAGTAATAATGTTTTATCATAACATTTATAATTACTCAATTTACTTTCGATTCAATATGTTTGGAGTCGGAATGAAGTAAATGACAAAGTTAAATGGCTTTCCCAAGGTCCAAATAGAATAGTGAAAAGATATAGTGCCTTCCTCATCAATGGATTGATTTCATACAAAATATCGCGAGAGATTGAGGAGAACTCAAAATTGTGGAATTGTTGTTAATTCTTCAATTACAAGTTATGCTAGTGTTAGGGACAGTAATCCAGTTAAGGGAAATGTAGAGTATTACGAACTTCTTACTGACATAATTGAGTTGGATTATTATGGCAAATGGAAAGTTGTCTTATTTCGAGGTGATTGAGCTGATGTTAATACGGCTCGCGGAATTAAACAAGATCAATTTGGTTTTACAATGGTGAACTTCTCTCGATTGATTCACACTGGACAACAATTGATAGATGAGCCGTATGGATTTTCTTCTCAAGTGAAGCAAGTTTTTTACTCGAAAAATCCAACTAAAGAGGGTTGGTACATTGTACTCCGAAACACTCCTAGAGACTTATTTGACATGGGCAATGGAAGTAGAGATGACATCGTCGAAAGATCAAAAACTTTGCATTCTTAAATGAAAATATCCCTAGTACTAGTACACAATTTCAATGGGTTCGTCAAGACGTGGACGAAGATATTTACGAATTATGATGTAGTAAGATTTTACGATTTTTTTAAATATATGTAATATTATAATTTTAATATTGGTCATGTTATATAATTTAACTATTCTATATGTACTATTATTGTTGTTATTTGTTACTAAAATTTCTACTATTTTATGTGTATTGCAGGAAAAATGCCTAGAATAAGATTAAGAAATTTAAGTATTGTCCAGAATACTCCAAATTCGGAAGAAGGAAATAGTGAACACCAGACAGCTATTGGATCTTCGAATGTGCCGGAGACAGACGACGAGCCTGCAGAAGTTCAAAGTAATGTTAAGTTTATTTTACATGCGTATAGACTTTTATTATTGCTCGTATTTCTCAATTTCAATATAATAATATATTATTTTTCAATTGAAAGTGGTGGGATGCGCAGAGGTCGAGGACGTACGCTACTTAAAGATTTATAAGATTTAAATCCTGTCGAGCGTGTGAAAGTAAATAGAAACAGTCATGGTTAGCCTGTTGGAGCAGAAGCTTGACTTTTAGCAGGCTATTTGGGCATTATAGCACGAAATTCTAATATGTTGCCCATCAACTACGAATCATGGCATCACATGCCTGATAGCAACAAGAATCAAGCTCTCGATAATATTAAGGTAACAAAACATGAATGTAATTTATAATACTTTGGTTTAAGTTTCATTTATATTTACTTTCTAAACTTGTGTTTTTTAGGAGAGATTTGCTTTAGAGGTCTCGAATGCCTATATCAAGAAGGCATTGGGTAAAAAATGGAGGGACCATAAAAGCACTTTGAAAAAAGATTCTTTTAAGAAAGATATAAGCCTCAAAGAAAAATTGCGAAATGTCCCGCTGGGAATGCTGAGGTACCAATGGGAAGATGCAGTTAGATTCTAGAATTCAAAGAAAGGAGAGGTATTATGTACTTCCAAACTCTTATAAATTTTTCGGTTTATAGTATTTACTATATAAGTAACAATAATTTCATTATGTAGGACCGTGAGCGAGTTGGAACAAGCAGCAGGCAAAAACAAAAATTCACGCACACGGCAGGGTCGAGAAGTTTTGCTTGTGTAGCTGAGGCCCAGGTATTATGAATTTATTAATTATGTCAAATATTAATGACTTTCTACTATTAATTGATTTATTTTTACTACTATATTGTAGGAAACATCGTTTGGTCAAAAAGTTGGATGCCTTCAGCTTTTTGATATTACACATAGGAAGAAAGATGGATCTCCGATGACATCCGAAGCTGCAGAAATTATGGTATATTTACTTAATAAAATTTGATTTATTATAAATATTTATAATGGTTTAATTCGTCTTTAGTAGTTTTAAATAATGTTAAGTTATGTTGCATTCTTTTTTTATTATATATTTTGTTTTTAACTCTTTAATTGATTTATTAGAAGAAACTAAAAGATAAGAAGGAGGAGTATGAAGCTATTGCTTCGACTGATAGTTCTGTTAATTGTGAGGACATTGATAATAGAATTATAAATGAAGTTTTGGGTCCTGAAAGGTATGGTCGGGTTTGATTTCAAGGATCTGGTGTTAACCTGACCCAATATTTTGGATCCAGTTCGCAGCAATACATGCCTTCCGGGAGTCAAGCTCAAGCTAAAGTTTAGAGGTTAAGAGACAAGATATCTCAGATGCAAGCGAGCACAGTTGAGCAAATTTCTCAACTTAAAGCGAAGGCAGCAGCGAGGGAGGCAGAGCAGAACAGAAAGTATGATGAACTCTAGCTACAACTTCAAACCATGATGAAGATGTTCCAGCAGTCGCAAATGCCATCATCTTAGACATTTGTTTTTTGTAACTTTAACATTATTGTAAGAAAATTTTGAATTATACTTTATTTATAATTTATATCATATATTTTTCGTATAATTTTGTATCATTTAGATTTGCTGTTTTTGGTTGGATTTCATGCAGGAAGGGTTGGAAATTGGTGAAAAATGTATATTGCAAATCTGCCCAAATTAGCGGCGTTTTCAATAGAAGCACCGCTAAAGACCAGGACTTTTAGCGGTGTTTTCTATAGAAGCGCCGCTAAAGACCAAGACTTTTAGCGAAGTTTTCTTTAGAAGCACCGCTAAAAGTCCTAGTCTTTACGGTGTTTTTTCAAATAAACGCCGCAAATTTTAGCGACATCTTTTGCGGCGCTTAATAGTTTTAGCGGTGCTTAGAAGCGCCGCTAAAGGCAAAAAAAAACGCTAAAAAGTTTGTTTTCCTATAGTGGTTGCTTCCGCTATATAAATTGGTGCATTGGAGGAATTCTTTGTGAATCCTCAATTGTTTGGTGGTTTGGCTGACTTAGGCGTGTTTGCATAGAAAGGACCGCCTAAGGCCTCACGGAACGTGAGACTAAAGTTCTAACCCCATGACACGATTACTTGCATGCTAACATATCATCACTTGTATCATATACAAGAAAAATATAAAGCAGTAAATAAATGCAATGGTTATAGCCCATAAAACTAAGGTGGTTTCTCCCAAGCCAATGGAAAAACCATAGGGAATCCTAAGGGTTTATGCCGCTTCTCAAGCTTCTTTTCCACTTTAGGTAGCCTTCTTTTCTACTAAATTGTATCAACTCGTACTATTTAAAATTATAGAAACTCATTTTACATACGAGAGAGTAAGATGAGAAGAGAAGTACAAGACAAATATAGAAAGGCACAACACGCAGGCCGTATTTATAAAATTGCAATCTTTGCAAATAATAAATTAAATGGGTTATTAGGCTATAACCATGCATTTTTCAAATACCGTGAATATCAAACATAGTATAAAACATGTATCTCATACAATCGCATCAATCAATAAATTTAATCTCGAATCCGTATTGTACAAGTGACTCTAATACCACTATTGGGATCGCCGGTACATCCTCCTGTGCAGTGGAAAAATATTCTGACGATCCACAGCTAAGAGTCCATGTATAAGAAATGAATCGGGTTGAAATAGGGTTGAAAATATACCTTCTTTACTGAAAATGTTGAAAGGATGTTGCTGATTCGATGTCGATTCCAAGCCACAACAAAAACGTCCCAGCCTCTACGTAGTCACCCGTAAAAAATGAACAACCACTTTCTCTTAAACTTTTCAAAGAGAATTAAAAACAGTTGCTAGACCTTTTAAATTATTAAATTGGTAACATTAACACACAAAGGGATTATCTTCATTTTATCCTATTTGATATCACATATTAGAAAGGAAAATCAAGATTATTCCCTTATTAATAGAGAAGGCAAATGGAAAGTTAGAAAAATGAATTATATTATTTCCAAAAGAATATTTATTTCTATGTCTTTTATATATTGATCGAATTAATTAATATAATTATTTATATTAATAAATTAGGTAAAATATATACAATTAATATTTTGTATGAATCAAAGTCATATATTAATTATATTCTTTCCAAAAGAATATTAATATCCCGTCTTTTATATTTTGACCGAAATTAATTAATATATAATAAATTCGGTAAAATATATATAATTAATATTTGATATGAATCAAAGTCATATATTAATTATATTCTTTCCAAAAGAATATTAATTTTCATGTCTTTTATATTTTGATTGAAATTAATTAATAGAATTGTTTATATTAATAAATTCGATAAAATATATACAATTAATATTTTGTATGAACCAAATTCATATATTAATTATATTCTTTCCAAAAGAATATTAATTTTCATATCTTTTATATTTTGACCGAAATTAATTAATATAACTGTTTATATTAATAAATTCATAAAATATATACAATTAATATTTTGTATGAATCAAATTCATATATTAATGTTTTCTATTTGTGCACAACAAGTTTGTATATAAAATGTGTTTAATATTTAACTATACAATACCAAATGTATTTTGATTTTGTTCATTTCAACTATAGGGTGTGACCCTGTAGGCTCTTGTAACATAGGTAGTAATACTAGAACGTTTTCAACATTACAAGCAATGAGTGGCATCTAGCAATGCATCATTACCACCCAAGTTAGAAGAATTCGTGATTTGACATAACTTTCTGTGATAATCTTTTCATGTATTATATACTTTTATCCTTAATATCTAGATTGGACACAAGTAATGGAATAGTCACACTTGTATAGTCCAATCTCATATTTCTTGATTTTCTGAGCAGACTACAATAAACAAATAAGTATGATATCTCATATCAACTTATTCAAGTATGGTCATGCATCTCTAGTCTTACTCCATCAAGAGGCCTAAGATATTGCTCTCATTATGTAGGAGAGATAAATCCTTTATTGATCAACCATATCCCACCACATGGATTGTGGTATATCCAACATTAGTCTTTATAGTAAAACATGTTACGGTAGATGTTTTGACTGTATCAAAATATATGACTCACGATATTGGGATAATAATTATCTCAAGTCTAAGGATCATATACATAGTTATCATTATGAGTAATATTGTGAGTATTACATAATAATCCAAGAAACATACTAATAGCGAGTCCATCCAATATATTGTTCTCTAACACATACTCATATATTGATTTTGACATCTCTATGTCAATAACAATTTTTGTCATCAATCAACTACACATTAGTCTCAATGCATTATTGTTGTCCAAACCCATAATAATACTTAACTAAGGACCTTTTTAGGAATAATCATATTTCCTCAGACTTTATTACAATTCAACTTATTTATATATATAGAAAAAAAACTAAAATAATAATGGCAATGCCTTATATTAATAAATAAGGTAAAACGAGTATGTGATTACAATCATCTCATGATTGGTCTTTGGGCATACTCTAACAATACTTTCGTGCCAGATGCATCGTAGATGATGCTACTAAGATAAATATTGTTGTTATGTATTTTACTAATTTCGCTCTTTTATGGTAGCGTCGTAGGTCCATAGATAAGAAACAAGGTGGAGCTGCAATTTGGACTTGTGAAAAGTTCCAAACGAAATTCAAGAGGCAATTTTACCCAGAGTATGCTAAAGATGAGGCCCAGGCTAAATTGCGTCGGCTTGCGCAACAAGGCACAGTTAGGGAGTATGTGAGGGAATTCAATGAACTAATGCTCCAAATTTCTAATTTGGGTGAGAAATGGGCATTTCTCTCCTTTATGGATGAGCTGAAGCCTTGGGTAAAACAAGAGTTACAGTGTCGATGGGTAAAAGAATTTACCAAAGCCATGAATATAGTAGATTCCTTAATTGAGCTTATTCCGAGAAAAGACAAGTTAAAGTCTTCCAAGGCCTAAGAGAAGGGCAATGGTAAGAGAGATGAAGAAACACATGTTAAAAACAATGGTGACAATGGAAAACCACATAATGGGAAGTTGAATCCCAACAAAAAAACCAAAAGAGTTGACACAATGCTTCTTATGTTGTAGTCTACATAAGATGTGAGACTGTTCAAAGTAGTCTAAGATGTTTATGATCAGTAAAGAAGATTAAGTGGAGCCTGTTGAGGATAAGGCATTAAGGTTTGGATCAATGATATTCAATTATGCGAAATCGAAGGGAGATCACAAGCAGAAATGGTTAATGTTTGTGGACATCAACATCGCAAGTCAAAGAATGAGTGCTCTTGTTTATATAGGGGCATCAAACATGCTCATGTCCAAAAAAGCGGGTAAGCTTGGTCTCTCAGTTAGCAAATTGACTAAGAAGATCAAGATTGTTAATTCCAAAGAGGTCTCAATTGTGGGAATAGCACAAAGAGTTGAACTACGGACCGATTAGTGGAAAGGCAATGAAAACTTTGAGGTAATTCATTTAGATGATTACGACTTTGTTCTTGGCTTAAATTCTAATGACAAGATTAATGCTTTGTTGGTTCCTTTTTCTGATTGCATATGCATATTGGACACTCATCAACGACAATACATTTTGCCGGTGAGTCATGATGAAAAAAGTGGAACCAAGGTATTATTGACAATCCAGCTAGTAGAGGATGTTCATTTTGGTAAAAACATTAACTTGATAGATCGAAGTGCTAAAAATACCTTATTGAAAATGTTAAAAGGGCAACAAACCTACATAAACCCTGTTGAGTTATCAATGAGGCTACCACTTATGAAATAGATGGGTTGTGCATCAAACTTTGTGGGAAAAGTGGTAATACAAACTAAGCAGTTAAATAGAGTAAAGGTTATGAGAAAGATACATCTCAAACAATTTCCTATTATTTTTAATTATGACTTACCATTGGTTTGGCAAAGACACAATGGTCGTTTCAAAGTTCTAAAGCGAGTAAGTCAAGGAGCTTACAAACCGAAATTAGCGACAATACTCAAAGTTAACCCAATGTTCAATGCAGGTGTGTCAAAGTCTTTTCTTGTGGATCAAGGGGATCCCAATCGAGGCAAGCCACAATGAGAGCAAGTAAAAGCGGTGGGCTCTTGCAAACGAGATGTACAAAGGAAAGAAACAATTCGAGTTAGACGACGATAGAGACATAAGCTGAGGCAAATGTTTTGAGGGGCGAGACTACCAAACTGGGAGATTGGTTGGGAAACAGCTAAGGCATTGATGCAGTTTCAATACAAATTAAACTAGTATCATTTCGAAGATGTGACAAGGGCATCATGAGAATAGGTGGCAGAGAATGTCACAAGCTGCAAATCAATGCTCATGACCATTACACAGAATCGCCTATAGAGATCAACTGATTAAATGGTGTTCATTTGACTGACATAAACTGCCCAGTTCATGAAACATATAAAAAATCTCATCTACTTAAAAAATTGATGGCCCAATAAAACTAAAATTACCATGGTAAATATTTTGTAATCCTAAAAGATAAAAATTAAATAATGTTTAAATCCCTTAGAACTCTCATCTTGTAAATAGTATTTAATCTCAATTATCAATGTAATTTAAATTGTACCTTAGATTTGGGAGAACTCAATTGTAAATAGTAGTCTTTTACTCACTCAATTGTAATTATCCAAAGTAATAGAAAGATTTTAAGAACATTTACTCAAACACTTAGTGTTTGTTGCTTTTTTGTTCGTTCGTAGCTTCTTTGCCTTTCGAGTTTGCTTCCGCTTTATCCTAGTGCCTTAAAGAATTTCCTTGTGAATTCTCACTTTTCGAGAGTTAAGCTGATTTAGGTGAATTTGAAATTAAGTTTCTGCCTAAGACTGCGCAATTTGCAAGACTTGAGTTCTAGCCTCCTGGCATATGCACAGCTATGATTAGCAAAATATAAGAGAAGTCATACCTCAAACATAAATACATCGCTCCATAAGAAAACGGTAAAACTTAGAAGCAATTCTTTTGCAAGAGTTACTATTTTTGCAAATTATATACAATCAAATGTGAAGATATTGTTCCAACTTATGCATTAAATACTTTCCAAATAACTAGACACGATGATCAATGATCAAAAAATGATGGTCACAATTAACTCTTTATCGAAGGAAAGCTTCCAATTACCATGCTTTATATGACAAAGAATCGAATATTGTGATGTTCACAGCTTCAAGATTAAAAAAATTCAGTAGCAAGGTACAAGTACACTACTAGCTCTATAACAGACATGCATAAAATCAACATATCTCTTCCGCAAATACGATGTCAAATATGTATTGTACTGCAAAGCGAGAATATGAGAAGCAGAAGTTAGAAACTAATATGCACAAATACAATATCATCAAACTGAAAAAATAGGAAAAACAAATAAAAATAATTAATATCACCATGATGCAAAAGAACTCTAAAAAGGAAAAGATAGAAGTCAAACTTCCATATAGCAAACAAATCACAATAATTGCCAGTATAAAGCTAAAATTTGTGGTTATATTATTTGATTAGTTGAAGCTACTATAGCAGCATTTGGAATAAAGTTCCAAAGAAGGCTAAATAGAAATTTGTTCTGTTCAATAACGCAAGAGTATTGAGATACCTTCTAATTTGAGTATAACTAATATTAATATTCAGTATCTTCAGTATCTATCAAAGGACTATAGATTGCTATTAATGTGCAGCTGTTTCAGCAGGATCAGAGATTCTTGTTGAGCAGTCCAAATCCTTGCGGATTCATTCTTTTTAAAGTGTACAAATCAAAGGTGGAATTATGGAAATGCTTACTTGACAGGGTTAGATACCTGATAATGATTTTATTCTAGACATGAATTTATAGGAAGTTAACTCAATAACCCAAGATATCATATAGGTAAGAACAACAGTCTCCATCTATTAGTGTCTTTCCATAATTATGATTATAAGAAGTTGATTGTTACAGAAAATCAGGATAATTAAAGGTAAGCATGACTAACTTTTCCAGAATATTACCTTCCTTTTTAGTATATTGCATCGATCAGAAAGGTAAGTAAAGCTAAAAACATAAAAAATAAGTTATGCGTTGTCCAAAATGTACCTTCCTCGTTTAATATATTGGGTTGATCAACCAAAAGTTGGTGAAGAGCACCCAGATCACCAGAACTGCAACATCAAAAAAGATTCATAAACATTACAAATCCATGAATTATAGAATGTAGTAAAAGAAATTCCTTTTTTTTATCAAGTTTAAATAAATTTAACAGACCAGGAAGCAAGTTAACAAAAAATCATATTTTCACGTGGAAAAAGTATAACTAAGCACAATTATTAGGATAACATCAAAAAATAACCTCTCCATATGTCATTGCGTGGATTAGGATTATGAACGTTCATTTCATTGTAATCCTACTCGTTAAAACAGAAAATGGGCAAATAAAGTCCAATTGCCAACACTACTTAAAATAGGATTCTCTCAAGTAATTGTCATTGAGTTCATCCAAATAAATTCATGTTAGCAATTTTTAGAGATTACATCAGTCAACAAAAGAAGGTTTTCAAGAAAATATTATATTTTATAATGTCAAGGTTCTCATTACAAATTTACAAAAAAAAATAAAAACTTATTACCTTAATTCCATGAAATAAAGATAGGGAACTTATTTTCAAGTTCAAGGTGATGTTCGAGGGAGCTTATTTTCAAGTTCAAGGTGATGTTCGATATGGGTATTATTCCATGTATTACATGACAAAAAGCAGGCATGCTAAAGACATTGGCTATAGAAACTAAGTTTAGATGAACGTAAATTTTACTTATCATACTTCTTCAATCTAAAGAACAATCATGTTTTGCGAGCACCATATTCTATTGGACTCATTAAGGGTGTCCAATCATTGATGAGGGGTGCAACACAGTGGGTTTGACTTCACCATACCCATCTTGTCACTCAAATGCTTTGGCATGGTGCCCTTGCACCTTACAGGGCCGCAGTTGAACCCATATGGAGCCTTTAGCAAGATAAAAATAAAATAAAATACAACAATAGGTCAGTTTTATTGACATTTTTGAATTGCAAGAGCAAAATAATGAGTTCCCCTTACTTGGGTTTCAAGGCAAGAGCTGAAAGTGCAGAAACCAATGAAGATTTAAGAAGGTATCTAGCAAATACAAAACAATCAGTCATTTAGAATCTTGCTAACTCAGAGTTTGACCAAAAGCCAATCAAAGCAAATTGTTCAAACCACAGACAGTGAAAAGTGCAATCATGAAAAATCTAGGGAAACATAAATAGGTCCCAACACATTCCTACTTGCAGCATACTGAAAAGAATACATTCTCGGGAAATTTTTGAAAGAGGAAACGGTTAATTACTCGTCGTGATAGATTTCATGGAGAAGTACAAGCCCATCTATGCAATTTGTAAGAGTCGGTTTTACGCCAATTCTATGTTGCAGTTGTTTCTTATTCATCTGATTGGAGCTACCTTTTGCTAGCTGTTTACCATCATGTTGAAGCTTCTCAAGGGAAAGAACAACACCGCGAAAGTCCTCCCTGAATATCTTTTTAAAACTAAAGTTAAAACATAACACATTAAAAAATTATAGTTCAAACCTAAGATTTAGCCTTGTTTGTTTCCAACTTCAATCAATCATTCAATAAATTAATCATAGTGTCATTTATATTCTCAAAAAGCAAATAGAAACAGAGACTTAAACACTTACATTGTATTTTTCATGGAAAGTAAAATGGTTTGCAAAGAATCCATCTGCTTTTGCATCACTGCAGCTTCCATTCCTCCAACACAATTTAAACTGGCATAGTTTTTGGAGTTTTGAATAATCTGATCACCAAAACAAAAAAAAAAAAACTGTTTTTTGAAGGAATTAAAATAAATAAACAAAATTAGGGAGAGAGAAACAAAGGGGATAACAGACCTGTAATCTGGAAATAATGGACGAAGCATTTCGAAAGTGGGAAATTAAGCGAGATTGAAGGTAGTCCCATTTACTCATTTCATCTTTTGCTTTCTTGAATTTCTGCTGATATTTCTTTATCATAGTCTCCATCAATTATCGAGTGAATAATGATGGATATCAGGGTGGCGGCGGCAATCGGCAAAACATTACAAGGACCAGGTGGGTTTTGGAATAAAGAAGAGAAAATGTTTGAATTAAGCGGAAGGGCTGTGACTGCAAAAAGGAAAGGAAATAATCTGAAAGTACCCATGAGTTCTGGGTCAAATTCAAAGGTAGAAATGAATCCATGGGCCACTAGTTTTTGTTTTTGGTATTCATAAATATTTTCTTTTATATATTAATAGTCCTTTTTTAGTTTGATTTTTTTCACAATCTCATACTCGAATTTACGTTTTTATATTGACAACAATATTTATATCTATCAAGTTAATAATTTAGATTTTTAATAATTGTATGAGTCATGAACTCATTTGAAAAAAATATCAATCATTTGATTTGATTATTCAACAATGTGTTTAGTGATGTGTTAAATTTAAATTCGATTTTGATTTTCTCATGTTGTCTGTACATTTTAATTATATTAATTGCACCTTATTTTGCTATTTTTCTTTTATCATGCTCATTTGTTTGTGGTATTGCATATTAAATAACGCCAAGGGTTGATTGGAAAGAAAGAGGAAATTGAGAAAATAATAGTATAGGGACTAATTTAAAAGGGAGTGAAATTAGAGGCTTTATGTCTTCATTTGCCCAAGGGCCTAAAAGCCTCCCTAGACCTTTTATGTGGCGGCGGCGGTGTTCATATGGGCCTCGAATGGTTGTGAAGCCGATAACGTTGTTGTTTGAAGATTCGAATGAAGTACTACTATTGGGCTACTCTAAGTTCAAGCTTCCCAAAGTTGCAGTCACTATGGAGAACAAAAGCATTGAAAGCGCTTTACTGAACCCGTAGGATAATACAAGCCTTTAAATAAGACTGTTTTTACATTTTATCATGAGGGGAAGCCATAAACAACACTTATTTGCCCAAAATAACCCATCTGGCTATTTTTTAAAAGCCAGTTTCATTGCTTCGCTTAGTGAAAAGACTCATCTGGGCAGGGGACTTTGTAGTCAAATAACATGTGCCTTTTTTGCAGTCAGAAAAATGGATAACTACAGCAAAAAACGAAGAGTTCTCTCATCTGCTTTATTCCTTCTGCATATTTTTCATGTTCACAAAAACACAACTTGTTAGGTTACCTTTAAATCATTAATTGAATTTTGAACTTATTGGTCCATAGGAGGTGGTGCCATGGGGTAAGCAACAGGGACAATGTGAGGAGGGGGGGAATGAGGATGGTGAGCAGGAGGAAGCATAACAGGAGTGCCTACAGCAGATCCAATATGCCCTGGAGCAGCAGCAATCGGCCGCCCAACAGGCGCTCCGTACATGCCTAAACCCGGCAAATGCGGCTGAGCCCTGTGCTTCACTGATTGCCCCATGACCGCTGCACCGGGTGAGTTTGTGTTAGCCTGTTGGCCGGTGATAGGAGCTTGATGAGACGTATCCCCATTGTTAACACTCGTGATGTCGTGGATGCTGGACCGCCGCCGGTCTCTATTCATCGAATTTAAGCGTATAAAATACTTTTGTGCATGGCTAGCCACCTGCGTCGGAGTTCTCGATATCACAAAGTTCCTTGAAATGCTTCTCCAATCTCCTTTCCCAAACTTGTCTAAACCAAGTAGAAATAACCTGAATAACAAATGTAATGTTGCTTGTCACATTGCATATATCTTTATTTTCTATAAGACCCCAAATCCTAGGGCACTCAAGTCTTAATTAGAGTCACGTTCCAATACTTAAGTCAGTATTTAAGAAAAAAAAAAACAGACAAGAAGTAGTAGAGGGGAATACCTATGCTCTTCTTCAGTCCATGGGATTCCTTTCCTTCTTTCTTGGTCGGACCTCGAACTCTGTTTCCCTCCATGTCCGGTAGAATCAAGTGTTAACCCCGAAAACCCATTTCCGTAACCGGAATTGGATCTCCTATCAGAATTAGGAGCCATGGAAGGTCCATGAAATTGATCCTTAGCAGAAGAGGAATGTTCTTCTCCTTTATAACAAGGAAGTGGGACATGACCAGCCTCTATTGCTGTAACATCTTCCACTAATAATTCATAGTGAAGCTTCAATTCCTCAAGACTTTTAGTAGGAACCGTTGAAGCAATCTTTTCCCATTGCTCTTCACATTCCTCTTTCTCTATCCAATGCAGTGCTATTGCGTTTTCAAATGCCTTCTCTTCTTCCCTGCTCCAACTAACACTTCCTGCCATACTACCAATAATACCCTACAAAAGAGGTCACTCAATTTCTAAGCTCAATGTTCTCTTATGTTCAACAGCTTGGTTGCATTTGGAAGGGGTCGAAAATAAAAAAAAATAATGAGAAATGAGAGTGTAGGATAAGGGATAGAAGTATAAAATAAATTAGGGGGAAATTAAAATATAAAACATAAAATGAAATTGATATGGACCACTTTGAAAGCAATTCATAAATTGTCATCTTCACTGATAGTCGATTGAAAGGAGTAGAGTCGACTTGTTTTCAAGTATCTAGACTGAGTTCAAATTCTGAAATTATCAATGTTGGAAAGGTTTCTCCTACATACTACTTCTACTCAAATAGAATTAGTCTCAAACAATAAAGTGAATTATAAAACTTGTACCTATAAGAAAAAAAAATTAAATTTTCATGTTCCTAATTAGAAGGTAAGAAAATTTTAAAAATTTTTAAAAAATACATAAAATGCTTTCTTTTAATGCAATTGTAGTTATACATATTTTTTAAATTTCTTTATTTTTCAAGAAATTTAGTCTATATAGTTTTTTTTGTTTTTTAATTTAAATCTAATTAATAAATTTATGCTAAATTGAATATATAATATTTCAATTCAATAATTTAATTTAAAGAAATTAAAGTCCAATCAATAACACATTCAAATTTAATAAAAGTTAACAAAAGGTTTTATCAATTAATTTTTTTATATTAAAATTTTAAATCAGATTATTCAAGAGATTAAATTTTTAAAATTAAAAGTAGAATAGTTAAATTTAATTTTTTTCAAAAATGTATAAGGACTGAGATGCAAAATAGACTCTCTTTTTTACTCTAATCATAGAGGGAGCAAAATCAAGGGGATGAGGTCCCAGAGAATCTTTCTAGAAGATTACCACCACGCGCGCATTTTGTACATTCTTCTCATAATTAAATTAAAATATGTCTTAGGGTTTTATACTTTTCATAAATTTAAATTTTAGTAGTTATATTTTAAGAATTTAATTTATTTGTTTTTAAAATTTTAAATTTAAATTTAATTATTAATAAAGTTAAATTTAATAGTGTGACACTGAAATAATAAAAATGTACTCACTCGATAGCAATATAATTAAAAATTTAGTGTTATAATAAACCTAAATTTAAAAAAATTAACAACTTTAATAATTAAACTTAAATTTTAAATTTTAAAAAATAAAAAATTAAATTTTAAAATAAAAATATAAAAACTAAATTTTAAATTTACAAAAAAATATAGACAGCTATGAGATAAAACAACTATTCTGCCTTCTTTCCTTGTTATTTGGACTGTTGATAGAAATTTTATACCTTTTGCAGTAATAAAAATTTCAAAATTATATTTTTTATTTGAATTTTTAAACTTATTTTAATTTGGTAATTTTATATTTTCAACTGTGCTAAATTTTTACAAAGCTTTGGTAATATAGAAGTAATTTTAATGTCATCTCTTCGTAAAGTAATGTAAGATTTCTAATTATTTAAAATTAACGAACAACTTATTTGAATTAATATATTTATTTTTTAACAAAATAGATCAATTTCAATTATATTAATATATTTTTAATAAACATTAATATTTATATCTTTAAATTACATCAGCTTCAATATCGAAGACTTCAATTTTAATAAGTCTAATTTTTACACTTAAATTAAAAATATGTATAATTGTCATAATTTTTTAATTTCATAAGTATAATTGATTTTACAAGATGAATTAAATACATTTTGAGATCTATACTATTTACTAATTTTATTGTAAATTCTAAAATTATTAATGATGAGTGGCTTATTCTAAATTTGCAAAATCAGCAGGATTGGCGTTTGGGAGATGTTGACTAGCATTGTCTATTTGGGATCATTGCTTAGCGCTTGTGGAAAAACCGCAATTTTTTCATTTTTCAAGGTACTTCATGGAGCGATAGTGAAATTATCAAGGAGCCATATAGTTGGGCAAAACAATACGTTTCTAATAAAGGGGGCAAGACAAACGACCCACAAGGTAAGTTTCTGCCTCCTTTTTTAACTAATGACTATGTCCTTTTGAGTACAAATGGTTTCGATTTGGAGGAAGTTGGACTCACGACGACAGGGGGAATAGTAAGTGATCGGGCGAAGATTAGATTCTTGAATACAATAAATATTTGGGGAGCTATTTTGTTTTTAATGCTGAGTCGTGGGGTATTCTGGAAGGTCTGTCTCTGATTGTGGAGCGAGGATATGGCAGTGCATTAATTCAATCTGACTGTTTTGAAGCAGTTATAGCTATTCAAAAAGGATCTTCTGAAGGGTCCAACTCTGCATTGGTTCGAAGAATTCATCAAATACTGTTGCATTTTAAACAATGGGACATCAAGCACATTTCTAGAGAGGAAAATCAGGAAGCTGACCATTTGATCAAATTGGTCCAACATAGAGATTATGGGTTATGTTTGCTTGCGATCTCTCTGTTAGAGGGCATGGTCTAGTTTTTGTAATTTGCTTTTATTTCTACTTTTTCACCCCAAAAAAATTTCTATATTAAAGATAATTTAGTAAATATGGATTTCATTAATTAAATAATATAACTTTTTAATCAAATGAATCAAACAAGATAATAACATACCTAGTAATGTACTGAGTAATTTTACATTTTGATAATCCTATTACAAAAGGTAATATTACATTCCATAAATTAAATGACCTTTTAATATATCGGGATTACCAATGAGACCTTAACATTATTGGTAAAGGTTAGGGTCCTAAAATTTTGAGCGTTTAAGAATCAAGCCTTACCTTATATGAATCTTTTTCAAAGCTATTCTAATTTGATACCGAATATAATTCGATTAATTCGAATGTGCTTTATAATCAGATTCTGATTATAATTGATTTACATTTTATTATTTATAATTATAGTTATAATTATACTTGAAATTTAAAAAAATTATTGAACTCTTAAATAAAGTTACTTTATATTTATTATTGGATTATAATATAATATAATGGGAATTTTTAACTTCAACTCTGATATATCAAATAATTATTTTTTGTTTTATATTTATTTGTAAAAGTAGATATGAATTCTCATATAACAAAATAAAAAAGAAAAAAAAATGAAAATAAAAACAAGAGGGGTAATAATGAGTGGAGAGTCGTAAGGCGCACAGCCAAGGAAGGGCGTGGGGGCGGGAGAGAATCGGTCCAAAGTGCAATACTCCTACTTTCTTTCCGAAACGTGGCCGATTCTACATTTCTCGTTCCAAGGCCATATGCACCTCACATTATTCCTCTCTAATAGATGGCCTAATTTTAGATTTCATATGTATAAAAAAATGTTAACTTCCAATATTTTAATTAGAGGTGTTTATAGGTCGGGTCAGGTTAGGTTTGAGTTGGGTTCAATTAAAAATTTAAGTATATTTTTTAGGTTTGACCTAAAAAATGAGTTTAAAATTTTACTTAAGCCCGACTCAGATAAAAATGCTAAAACTCAGGCCCAATCCTGCCTGCCCATATTAATTTTTGTATTATTTTTATAAAATTTTTAAATATATATAATATATCAAAAATACTAAAAATATCAAAATAAATATTTCTCAATAAATTGAAAATAAATTTTAAAAAATATGTAGAATTAAATAACATTAAAATAAATACAACTTAGCAAGCAAATGCCTCTAAAATAATAACAAAATTAACAAAAGCTTTTAAAATAATAACAAAATTAACAATAAAATAAGTTTTATATAATATTCAAACAATAACGATAAAATAGTAGTAATATAATAATAAAATAGTAGCAAAATAGGGAGAAAACAACAAGAAAACAACATTCAAAAAAAAAAAAAAAAGAGTAGATTTTTTTTTCTTTTAGTGAATTTCGGCCGGGCTAGGGCCAAAAATACCTTACTCGTGGCTTGGCCTGTTTTTTAAACGAGCTTTATTTTTTAGTCCAAGCTCATTTTTAGGTCTATATTTTTGCCCAAACCCTCTCACATTTCGGGCACCCATGATCAGATCTAGTTCTAATTAAGTGTTTAAAATAATAATATAATTAGATTTTTTTTGTCAACCTAATTAATAGTTTGGGTGTTAATTGCTCACTCTAACCAAAGAATATATTTAAAACATATAAAACAAACAGTAAACACATATGTAACTATTGCATAAATTATTTAAATTTTAGGGTTAAAAAAATAATCCTCCTAAATTTTATTAACATTGTTTGTTCTGTTAACGCTTTAAATTTAAATTGTTCATGCGTAGACACACATATTTGTAATTTATTCACATATTCTAAATCGCTCTACATCATGTTCTAATTAGTATTAAATACTTAAATTGATGACTAAATTAACAAAAAACTTAATTAATATGATATTAATATCTTGAAAATATTCTGAAATTTATAAATGAAAATAATTTGGAAACATTTAAAGCAATTAACCCTCAAAAATAATTAAAATATCTGTCTTGACTTATTTGCTCAAAAGATTATGTAAATCAAACCATAAACCCATATTATGTAATATGTAGAACAAAACCTCTATAAAATGTAAACAATCTTATGTGGAACATCTAAAATTTTGACACATAAATGTCTTAAAACTTTGTCACATATTATTATAAATGCAATCTATTATATTTAATATGTTTTAATTTTAAACAAATAAATACAGTGTTAAATTGTTTAATAAATATTAATATATACAATATTTTAGATTGATATAATAAAAAAGCAGACCAGTTTAAAAATTTATATGCATCACAATAGAGGTGAGCGTTCGATCGAATTGAGTTGAATCGGCTGAAAATTTTTTGAATTAATTGAGTTGACGAGTCATATTTTATCATCCTAACTCGAATTGAATTTTTTTGAATCGAGTCAAGTGAAATGAAATTCGAGTCGAATCGAATCGAGTGAAATTGTTTTAATTAAATTAAAAAAATTAAACATGCCAATTTAAAATTTTGTAAAGTATAGCAAATTCCATGTTAGAAGCATAAATTCAAAATCATATATATTTTAAAACTTTTTCAAAGCAAAATAATAAAAAATAAGGTATTTTAATATTATAAACTTGAATAATTAATTAACTTATTTAGGTCCCAAAATTATTCTTTTAAAAAATTTTAAAAATTTAACTTGTTATAAAATAAAGATAGATGGAGAGAATAAAAACAAAGAAAATAGAAAAGTGTGAGAGAATGTACTTTATTGATCAAAAGGGTGATTATAATGCTTCATTAGAGTTTCTATTTATAGGCATAAGAAGTATAAAAGAAGTAGAAATCTAATTCTAATAACTATTAGAATTTAAAGTATACCAAAACTTTTATCTTGATAATGATGGACATCCACTTAATAAGATATTCATAACACTTCCCTTGGATGTCCATTGGTAGATAGTGTGACTCGTTAAAACCTTATTAGGAAAATCCCTGTGGGATAAAAACCTAATGAAGGAAAAGAGTACACGATCTATAATACACATAATATGCTGCCTCATTAAAAACTTTATCAGGAAAACCCAATGGAATAAAACATTGGTTAATGAAAAAAGAGTGCAATGTATATTACTCCCCCTCATGAAAACGTCACATATTTTCTCATATTCTACGTATTCAATCTTGAATACTAGTTTTTCAAATGATTATTTGAATGTATTTGATAAGCATTTATATTACCATTCTTTTAAAAGTCATGAGTGAGGGAAATTTGGGGAAATATATTTTGATCTCTTCAGGTTATTCAATAGTAATCATAACAAACTTTAATCATGATTCTTTTAAAAAAACACAAATAGGTATTTTGGATCATTTTATAATCCTCCTTCAACTACTATGTACTAAGTCAATTTTACCACATATGTTCAAATTATTTCAATTCATATAAATGAATAATTTCTCGAGAATTTCAATATGCTTTTAGCATCCTAAATCCTTCAAGGATTTAATTAAGGATTTAATTATAAACTTTACTATATAGTGATTCATAAAAGGTTGTAACAATAACCATTGAGCATAAGTTAAATCTTTTATGAATTGTCAATTTAATAATATATCTAAAGGTTATTGCATTCACCACAAAAGAATATTATATCTTTTCATAATCAATGCTAGGACTTAGTGAAAAATTTCATATTTTATTCCGCTTTTGCAAAATTACTTCAATTGTACCATTACTGGTTTTATACCTTTAGATATTTGGACTACTGGTCCAAAAACTCCACGAATTTAATTGTACTTGAGTTGCATCTTTTTATTTTGATCAATTTATTCCATATCTATATTTCTCAAAAGATTTATTCAAGATCCTCCTTTTAATACATTATTTCAATAAAAATATTGCATGCAAAATCATTATCGACCACTTTTATTATTTGGTTGCACATTTTCTTAAATTGACATAGCTTATAGAGATATCTTATTTTCATTATTTTAAAATTCAATTTTAAGTACTTAAATCTCTTCTGAAGTTTTACTTATTAGTTATATATTGGGTCTCTTTTAGAGCACTCGCCTCCAATATATGACCATCTAGAAGAATTTTCATCATTGGAACCGATCAATCTATTATTTATTCTATCTGATTATTAAAATATTAGATAGTATATAACACTAGGTTATTCTCATTAAGTTTGTAAATACATCTAACAGTTAACTTGTAATGAGTTATCCTTATTGAACTTCTAGCTCAATTACTCTCCCCTTAACTCATTACAAGTTATTGTTTCTCTCCCCCTAATGTAGGAAAAACTATAGAATCAAAATTATAATCACAAATCATGTCATAATTGAATCTCGAATACATTCAAAACATCTAATAATATAAAGAAATTTGTAATTAATATATATTCCCAATTTTCTTTGATGATTCACTCATCTTTGTGCGCTGTGGTGGAGCAATTGAAACATATACGCGCATACAAAATTCAAAGATGAGAAATATTTAGCTCTTGATCAAAAACCAATTGTAATGGAGAGTATTTATAACTTATTGGCTTGATGAGTACAACACGTAAAGCAACATAATCTCATGTTGAAATAGAAAGTTTTGTCCTCATAAGTAATAATTTATCTATTAGTTGGAGGCATTTGATAAACAATTCAACTAAATCATTTTGTGTGTGAACATGAGCTACAGGATGTTCAACTTTTATCCCAATTGACATGCAATAATTATTGAAAACTTGGGATGTAAACTCACCAACATTAGCAAGATGAATTGTTTTAATTGTATAATCTAAAATTAATCATTTAAACAAGCAATGTTGCAAACAACATGTTGCAAATTGATAGAACATATGTGATTATTTTGTAAATGCATCTACCAAAATCATATAATATCAAAACCATCCACATGGTGGATGAATGAGCCCATATTCGTTTCAGAAATGTAAGAAATTAAATCTCAACTTTAGCTAGTGAGTTTCTAATAATCAATTTTTCTTGAGAACAAGCAACAAATGATAATTCTTTTAAATTAAAGAATCTTCTGGTTCTTTAATGAATGTCCATATGAATTCTTAATTAATTTTCATATCATATGTGATCTAGGATGGTCTAACTGGTCACGCCAAGTAATAAAAGTATTTGTATCAATAAACTTCTGGTTTACTTTAACATGTGTTTCAATTGTACTAAATTGTAACAAATTAATAATTTTACTATCATTCCTTTTACTTTGTATCCACATATAAGTGCTATTGTGACATTTACTACTGGAAATGTCTAAATCAATGTGAATATTATAATGTCACTAAGTTAACAAAATAAATATAATTTCCAAACAATTATATGCAATATTCGCTTCAGGGAATATGCCAAAATCTTCAAATATCTTAAATTTTTTTTTTGCAACTTCAGGTGCATCCAACCATAACGAGCTTTAGATAGAATTATCATATTTTATTGCTAATAAATAGATATTTCACAGTCAAATATTTTACTTTCAACTCCTTAATGGGGATGATGACAAAAGAAGATCACAATGATTATAATGTAAATTAATAACTCAATCCTCTCTTTTTCATCTTTTCAAAATAGATAATTATAGTGTAACACCCCTAACCCGTATTCATCGCCAGAGTAGGGTTACGAGGTATTACCGATCAATACATATCATTTAACATACAATACTTATATATTTATGCATTCATACTCAAATACCATTTAATACAATCATATTGTCCCTTATAATGGCCTACGAGGCCTTAGACATGCTTTAGAAGTGGTTCGGGACTAAACTGATAACATACAAAAGTTTTGGAAAACTTAGAAATTTTCTTCCATCTAGAGGTCACACGCTCGTGTGAACAAGCCGTGTGCCTCACAAGGCTTCAGACATGCCCGTGCCTGAGGCTGTGTGAAAATAGGTCATACATACTGACTTGGGTCACACGGCCGACCACATGCCTGTGTGTCTAGCCCGTGTACCCTTCAAAGTGGCCACAGAGGCCTGTGTGCCAGGCCGTGTGTTAGGATGTTCCAAACCTGTAGGGTATACTGACTTATGTAACACGGCCAAGTCACATGCCCGTGTGCTAGGCCGTGTGCCATTTAGGGGGGTATACTGACTTGTACCACACGGCTAGTCACACGCCCGTGTGTGAGACTATGTGGAGCATACTGACTTCAATTTAATATCAATACCAGGGGACACACGGCCATGTAACATGACCGTGTGTCGCACACGGCTGAGACACACGCTCGTGTCTCTGCTCGTGTGGACAAAAATAGACCATTTGCAAGGCCAATTTGTCACCTTTTTGCACATACCTATATAAGCTCAATTGGTACCATTTCAAGACACATATGTGGAGCCAAAAGTCATCAACCAATACACAATCATACCATATCCAATTCAACCAAATTCAATGCTCAATTCAATGCCATTTACCTAATCAAATAATTATAAACTAAATTTTTAAAATCATACTAAAGGATTTTTCAAGCTTTTATACCCACAAATGAATTAACCATATGAATAACTATAAAACCATAATCACATCATACCAAAACATACCAAAACATATACATTTATAAGCCACTTCAAATGGCCAAACACACATTAATATTAACATCATTTACAAGCCAATTCTCATGGCTATAATCACAACCAAATATCACATCTAGCCTATACATGCCATATTCCATATATGTAACTTAAAAGTACCAACTTAGATATTTGATAGTGCGATGATGTTCCTGACGACTCTCGAATTTGAGCTAACCTTGATTCTCTATAAAACATAGAAAAATAACACAAAATAAACTTCTTAACTTAGTAAGTTCATATTAATGTAACGAGCAACTTCACCATTCATTCCCAATTCAAATAATATAAATACAAGATAACACAAATACATTAAGGATACGTTTGTTTATCATCAAAACATTTTTCAAAAAATATTTTCCTAATTTTACAATATTTGTTTGCTTGAAAATCAATTACATAGACAAAATATTTTTCAAAATACGGTAAATAACATGGTAAATAAGATGGGTTTTTAGGGAAAATGTCTTACGATTTTATTTGTGTAAGACATTTTCTGAAAAATCTTCCTCCACTCTCACCATATTCTTTCTCATTCTTCCGTTCTTTATCTTCCTTCTCCTTCTCCATCCAGTTCCCTTCTTGAATCTCAATCAAGGTAAGTTTTTTATGTTTTTTATTTTCTGTATTTCATCTGTCTGTTAAATAATCTTCTTCTTTCTTCCTTTTTTATGCTTTTTTTTATGCTCTGTTTGTTTCTGGGTTTCTGTTTGTCTTGTGCTAAGCTTCTCCCTTTTCCCCTTGCACTGGACGCGTGTGCTGGGTAACGGAGACCTTCTTCCTCCCTCTCCCTTCTTATTCTGCCTTACCTTTCTTTCTTCCGTGAACAAGTTTTACATATGTTGATCTAACATAAACGTGATTTCTAATCCCATACCCACTTTGCTGAGAAGAAATTGCATCGTGATGTCAATCCGTGAAACAATGTACTGCTTTGTTAAGTGTGTCAAATGTGTAAAGAAGAGTCATCTTTTTTTTTATTTATGGATCATGTATGTGATACTAGGGATTTATTAGAAGATAGAGCTTTCCATATGTAGGTAAGTTTGAGAAGAGAGCAACTTGTGATGCTAATTACAAAGCATACTGATATTGGTTTTTCATTCTCATGGTTAAAGCGAGTTGTTCTGTTCTGCTTCTGTTAGTTTAATAAATATGTGCACTTTTAGATTGCGATTGTTGGCACATCTCAATAAGTTTATGTGATAAGCAGGCAGGGTGGTAGTCTGTGGGAAATACATACCCGTTTCTTTGTAGGGTCAAACTTTGTCTGTAGTCAATGCTTCCCCTCAAACCTGACATTCTGTGTTCCCCTCTCTTACAACATTCTATTCTGTACACTTCCCCTTCACATTAGCTTTCTGCTGCTGCCTCAGTGCTCCTTTCTGTTACCATCGTTGTAGTTTTCTACTCTTTCTTTCAATTCAACCGGCAATGAGAAACTAAATGAATTATGAATCCTATATATAATTTGTTTCCTATAATACATAAATGATTTATTTAGTTCTAGAGGCCGCAGAGGCCTTGGAAGATTTGTAATTGCAAATTTTAAGTCAAGTTGCACATGATCGCATTTTCAGAGCAGCCATTAGTGCTTTCAGTGTGCATTATTCACTGTCCAAAATTATTTTAAATTTAAGTTACCTTTAAAGGTTTAAAGCTAAGGCTAGATTATAAGATATCTTTATGGTTTAAATCTAAAGCTTGGGTTAAAACTTTATTTGTAGCAATAGTATAAATAAGCTGTAAAATATTTACAACCGCAACATTATTATTATTTTCTTTGAATTGGAAGAGAGAAACTAGAAATTCTTTTATAACCCTAAGTTTTCTAGTGTTCCAACTTTTACTTGTTTTTCAGTTCTAATTCTACTCATTTACTACTGTTGGAACTAAAACTTAACTTTTGTTTCTTGTTGATTTATAATTTATAATCTTGATTTCATTGGACAAAAGGCCTTCACTCGCTGTTTGTTGTTGTGTTTGATTAAAAAACAATGGCTTAGATAAGGAAGCAGGCAAGTTGTGTTAATGTTGGAAAATTCTTCTACAGGGATAATAAAGATAGAATTTTGTTTTTCTCTCAAATGGAAACGTATAGGATTAATCAGTTGGAGTTTAACTGTTTTGGTCTTATGAGTTCCTATATATATATATATATATATACTGATCTCTATTTTTCTGGTTTCATGCGATGTTGATGACTTTTTAGAATGTACTTGTTGTTGTCCTGCTTTTGGTTCTGAAATTTTCTTTCACAGATTCTGGATGAAAACTAGAGATTTTAGTTTATTAAGTGCCAGGTTATGTGTATCTTTCCATAAACTGCCTGCTTTGGCACTGCCTTGTAAGTCCTTTACCCTTTGATCGAGAGGCACAGTTGTGCACTCTTTGGAGATGAGCAGACAGGGATTCCGGAGACCGATGAGGTGATCAGGACATCTTTTTCAAGTCTGAAGAGGTTAGTTTTGGAAGCTGTCGCCTTTGGTTCTTTCCTTTGGGACATTGAAGAATATGTTGATACGGTCTATAAGCTGGAGGACAACTGATTTGGGGAAGAAGTTACAGCAGTTGAGTATAATGCTTTTGTATAGAGGAGTTGATGTTTTTGGCATTTTCTACTTCATTGTTCTGGTTTGGGAGCACTGGGCAATACACATTGTATAGTTATAAGTTGATACGATGAAATAATGTACAGTAGAAGACTTTGTTCATCAATGGGATCAACTCCCTTGACTAGTATTTTGTTGATAGTTCTAGTACGGTATATGGCCAAGTGTTAAGTTCATGGTTTGAAATGCGAAGGCCTTATTTATGTGGTCAAATTGTACAAATAGTTCTTGTACTTTTTGTTTTGAGCGGTATAGCCCCTTCACGATTTTTTTTAATCATAAATATAATTAATGTTACAAACACTTTTTGGGGTATAAGATTAGGTAATATCACCATTGAAGCCCAAATAGAAACCTTTCCTTCTTCCCTGGTGGAACCAGCAAAAGCTTAAGAAGCATAAAACGGAGAGAGGATAGAGGAAAATGCCAAATAGCGGAAAACATGAAGGAGAAAAGTCCTTGGTTCATTCTGAAATGCTATTTTTCAGTCCAAAAATAGATGAAGGGTTTGCTGGGAACCCTACGTTTTGCATGTTACTGAAGTAGTGCATGATGTTTGGATAATCATGGTGACAAAATTTCACCGCACCACACTCAAGTGATCTTAAAGGTTGAGTAAAAAATTGATGCTGCGTTATGTAGCTTAAATTCTTTTTTTTTTTTTTTTTTTGTACTATTTATTTTTTCTTTTATGATTTTGGAATTTTATGGTTTTCGATTTTTGTATTAGATTTTCCAAGTGTCAAATAACCTGAGGTGTAATATTGAATACTTAATTATATAAAAATAAAAAAGTTATAAAAAAATAAAATAAAATAAAATAAAATATCTAACTATATAAATAAGAAATCTCAATTGAATAATTGTAATTAAATATGTTATTAAAATAAAATAAAATGACAATATTTTTGAGTGTATAAAATTTAAAATTTTGAAATAATAAAATAGATGAAAAATATGTAAATATTATCTTATTATAAAATTATATATATATATATATATATATATATATATATAACTCAATTAAACAATGAATAAGATAATAAATTCTTAAATATATATTTGTTTAATTTAAAACAGATTTTATGAAATATTTTCAGGAAATCTGCCAAACAATAGAAAATATTTTACACAGATTTATCCAAACACCAGAAAAGTAAATCATTTTCTAGAAATTATTTTTCGAAAAATATTTTACTGGCAAACAAACGGAGCCTAAATCTCAAGTCATTTGATCATTCATTCACTAGCTTACCAAGAATTCATCCATTTTATAGATTCAATGTTTATAAACTTTACTCACATACTTGTACCAACTCGTACCAATCTCATTATGATTCACATCTTTCATTTTCCTGTTGAACCATTCGGAATAGAAGTCAAATACTCAAGAATCTCAATTGATAAGTACCTATACCATGGCCTGTAGCCAGATCAAGGTACTTATCCCCGGAGTACCTATACCATGGCTCGTAACCAAATCAAGGTAACTCTTCCAACGTGCTCATACCATGGCCCGAAGCCAAATCAAGGCATAACTCGCACCCGAAGTGTCGATGTCATGGCCCAAAGCGAACTTAATACCCTAATGACATGTCATTAATATCCTAGACTATTCCTAAGGTTCAACCAGGATTTTCCAATACCAAGTCATAGTTGAACCATTTCGAATTACTGTCGAATCGTTGTCGAATCATGGTCGAACAATTCCGTAGTCTAGTATTTACAATTTATGCATAATCAAAGCATTTAAATACAATTATAATAGAGCTCGTTACATATGAACTTACCTCGTATTCGGAATTGACGAATCGGGTCGACTACTCGATAACCTTGTTTTTTCTCCGATCTAAATCCAAATTCTTTCTTTCTTGATCTATATGAATTAAAAATTAACTTATTTATTCATCTACTCATTCAATTAATCCAAAAATACACATTTGGGCATTTTTACACATTAGCCCCTAAACTTTCACTTTTTTACAATTTAGTCCATATCACATAAAATTGCAAATTCATACAATTTAGTACAAGCCCATGCTTAGCTGAATTTCATATATAGTACTAGCAGCCCATATTTTCAATTTATTCTCACTTTTAACCATATAATTTCACATTTTCTCAATTTAATCCCTTTTTGACATTTTTGTCAAAAATCACTTTACAAAAACTATTAATCTAACATTAAACCTTCCAAATCTATCATCAATCATCAAATTACTCAAACATTCAACAATGGCAACATGTTAAATCTTTAACAGTTTTGAAATCTAAGGTACGGGCTAGCTAGATTGAGCTGCAATGATTACAAATGTAACACCCCAAACCCAGTCTATGCATTTAAGATCAGATTTGGTATGTCACACAAAACGAACATGCATCTAGTCATCTAATGATTTAAGAAAATAGATCCTCAAAACTATTTTGGAAATGGAGTTATTAAAAACTGAGGTTAATTTAAAATATATGATTTAAGATATAAGAATTTATACATTGAAAATTAGAAAATAATTGGTTTAAATTTTACGAGCAATCTAAAAGAGCTCAAAAGAAATTTGAAAACAAGATTCTTAAAGGAATTCTTGTAGAAAAAATTTACAAAATAATGATTTTTAAGAAAAACCCCCTTTTTCTTTTGCACTTAAATTTGAGGAAAACATTTGATTTTATTTTAAAATTAAATAAACCCACTTAAGTACCTAAACATAATTAAAATCCATCCACGAGTAAAACATCCATAAAAATAATACCAAAGGCCTTATTACAACACCATTGAAATAGAAAATAAATAAAAATACTTAAAAGAAGTTCAAAGTTCATATAAACCATCATTCATAGTATGGCTTCCACAAAGTCATTCTCGGCCCAAGCCTCTATTACTGATTATTACCTGAGAAGGGTAAAGAAAACGGGGTGAGTTACTTAGAATTCAGTGTGTAACCCCTTACTATAGTCCACTGGGCCAAACCCATTTAAGCATGTATTTGGGCCAGAGCCCATATACAAATATAACAATTTAACATGTATAGCATGCATGTGATATGCAATTCCCAAACCAAACCTAGTAATCCATTCGCTACACACCACCCGTACCAACCAACACACCTGTGGGGATCATTAGTCAACCCACCCCGCCAACACACCAATCGCAGGCATTAAGCCATTTATAACAATAATTAAGTGAGCGGTGGCCATTTATAATCGCATGAGCATTTAGCCATATATCAAATTGGGCACGAAGCCATATATCAAACTGGGCACGAGGCCATATATCAAACTGGGCACGAGGCCATCAAAATTTTGTAGCAAAGCTACCAGAACTTCTCTTCGTCAAATATCCCAACCCATGCAATCATGTAAACAACATGCATAATAATTCATACATATAATAATTTCAACATAAGGCCCATACAAGAATTATTACAATCTGGCCCATATTACAAATTGGCCCATTTCGCAATTTGGCCCATTTCACATTTTGGCCCATTTCCCATCTCATATCACACTTGGCAAATTTTATCAAATAACTCATATGGCCCATTTATCACATGTGGCCCAAAATATCACTTTTCATCATTTTAGCCCATTAAGGCGATTTTGAAATTTTCACGATTTTAATCTGATTTCATGTTCTTAACACTAAAGTATTTATTATACCATATTTTCCAATTTCACCAACTTTGCGATTTTTAATCCAATGCTTAATAACGGTATAGTCATCTAACCCATGAGATACAGTGTGAGATTACACACCTGATTACGGTGAGAACTATACTTTCCCGATCGTCGATACCTAAATACGTATCATGTTCGATTAGAACACTAATACTTAAAATATATCTATGCTAAAGATAAGCGATCTAGATCTTTACCCTCGAATTTCAGTGGTAGTGGGATTTTGAGTAGTGGGTGGTTATGATTGTGAATGTAGTGGGATTTGGGTAAAACTCATTTGTTTCCCAAAAATCTCTCCCTTTGGAATCTGACGTCTCTCTCCCTTTCTCTGCGTTTTTTTTTCTCTTTTCCTTTTCTAGTTGCTTTTTCCTTGTTTTGGGCAAAATTGTTTAATAATTTTGACGTTTCGATTCAAGGTGTTCGTATGTTGGTAAGTAAGGGTTAATATGTTATGCTTGAGTAGGGAGTTTTCTTTAAATCCGTTTAATGTACTCTCGAATCTTCTGTTGGAATTAAAATTGTGTTTTGACAGAAGTGAATCGTGAAGAATGGGAGTTTCCTCTCTTGGAATCGTAGTTGGAGTCATTCGGGGAATCGGGTAAGCGTTGAATACTCAAATTTTGTATTGGTCTATTTCGAGGAAGTGCAGTTTATTATCGATTTAAGTGATTAATTAGGGGTTTAATTGGTCAATTTAGTTGCTGGTGGTCTCAAGAGTGTTTTTGCAATGAAACGATATCAGGTGTGTAGACAAAAGTCAAAAAACTGTTCTGTCGACGCCACACAAGCATGTGGTCGCCCGTGTGGTTGGCCGTGTGTGAGATATGGCCGTGTGTAAGACACGATCATGTGGTGATATGGGTGTGGCTGTGTTGGCCACACAGGCTAGGCCAAGTTGGGCGTGTGGGTATCGGGCCAGGCCATGTGGGCCCACATAGGCAAGCCACACGGGCATATGGGCCAAAAATTCTAAAATTTACCCTAGGGTCCCATGGGTGGTTTCAATCGACTGTGGGCCTACCGTAGGGCCGATAAGGGCTAACCAGACCCTATTTCATATGTTATGATATTTTGATAGACTGATCTGAGTAGGATACTATTTGCATGCCTATTATCTGTATATAGACATGTTGAGCATGTTAAATCTGTTATTTCTGTATCTGTATTCTGTATCTATTTTGGGGTGGGATTTGCATATGAGGAGGAAGTGTTCTGTATGGCGATCATCGCCTATTATCTAGTAGCTTGGCTACACATTATTTGATATGTGTCGCATCGACACTATATGGTGTGTAGGGATGGGTGGGTGTTTTTAACCCCACATGGTGTGATGGAATAGAAGGAGATGGTGTGTAGAGATGGGGGTAGGACTTACAGTATCTGTTTCTGTTATTTGTATCTGAAATGGACATAAGTCTGAATCTGCATCTGATTGTATATGAGTTCACTGTATGTTTTGCATGTCTATTTACGGTGAGTTTTGTAAACTTACCTGCATTGATGGGTAATTTGTATAAGTCTTCTTTGACTACAAGTCTACGAACTAATTTTAATTAAAGGTTTTATTATTCAAGGGTTATTTCTAGGAGTTTTGTATTATTTGGACTCTCCGGACTGTTGACTTAAATTTTGGAATTTGGATTTTTTTATTTAATAATTTATTGGGACAACTAGCTAAAAACACGATTTTTACTAAAACAAAGGTTTTCTAAACTTACGAATGAGATTTTAAGAAAATAACATTTACTACAACATCCGTTGTAAAATTTTGTTTTGGCAAATAAAGCAATTAATTTACATTTTCGACAATAGATATAAACGAATATGAGTTGTCTGAATCGAAACGATTTAACGTAACCATTTTCAAAACCCATTCTTTGTGACATCTCCAGATTTAGCCATAACATTTAGGCCGGGTTTGGGGTGTTACACGGATTATGGGTCTTGTTCGATGGGATCAGGGATGGTGGGGCCAACGTCAACGCGGATGTCACTGTCGGTGAGGGAAGGAGAGGCAAATGGGCTGAGGAAAAGGGAGAGATCCAAAACAGGAGGGATTTTAAGGGTTCGAATTCAATGGAGAATAGGGAAAGGGAAAGGATAATGGAAGAGATTGAAAGGGAAATGAAAAGGAAAAAATACGAGAAGAAGATGAAGAAAAAAAGAAAGGAAAAAAATGTACGACAGAAAAATTGGGGGGAAGAAAAGTCAAAAGAAAAAAGTTTTTTTTTTAAAAAATTTTAGATTATGACATCACCATTGCCACGTGTCAAAATATTATTCTACCACGTGTTCTAGACTTAACGGCGTTAGAGTCAGATACCAATTTAGTTAACGGGAAAAAAAGTTCGAGTAGCAATTTGCGACAAAAAGAAAACGTAACTACCAATTTGGGAGAAGTGGATAAGTTTGAGTACTAATTTTATATTTCACCCTTTCCAATTAACAAGGACCAAAAGGGTATTTACACCAATCTATTATTCGAATTGTAAAATTTAACTCGACTCAAACTTAAAACTTGAAACTCAAATAACTTATTCGAGTTGAGTCAAATAATTCAAATAACTCAAATCGATTGTCTCGAAATTCAAAATATTTTTCAATTTTCTCAAATTGAATCGAATTTTACTTACAATTACATTACAAGTTCAATTCTATTAATAATTTAAGGGTTAAATTATTAAAATATTAATTATAAAAAATATAAGGAATGGTTTAAAATAACCTGTATAAGTAGAGACTTTCCTTACTTTACATATATTTTAATAAAATTAAATTTAAGATTATAAACTATTACTTTTAATGACTTTTTAATTATAAATATTTAATCTTAAATTACATTTAATTTAATATCCACTTGTCTAATTTTTTTTATCGTAACTTTTTTTTTACTTTGATGTGTAAATATAACTTTATATATAAGTAAATAAAATTCAAAGTTTCTCGCCAAAAAAAAAAAAATTCGTGTAAGAATAATAAATTTCTTGACTTATTATTTTTTAATCATTACCTGCTATGATTGATTTTTTTGAAAAAAAAATTGAAGGCGTACAATATCAATTCTTGAAAAAATCGTGGTAATTTATTGAAGTCACTTTTAACTTTTTTTAAAATTAATTTTCTTATTTATTATCTTATATTATATCTATTTATATATTAAAACCATAGCCTCGAGCAATAAAAGAGGTCACTCAATTTCTAAGCTCAATGTTCTCTTATGTTCAACAGCTTGGTTGCATTTGGAAGGGGTCGAAAAATAAAAATAAAAAAGTAGGAAATGAGAGTGTAGGATAAGGGATAGAAGTATAAAATAAATTAGGGAAATTAAAAATAAAACATAAAATGGAATTGATATGGACTACTTTGAAATTAATTCATAAATATTAACGGTTACTAATTGGCGATTAAGAGGAGAATATGTACTGAGTTTGAAATTTGAAATTATTATTATTGGAAAGGTTTTGACATGTGGTCTTTATTTAATAATTTTAGTTTTATGAAAAATGATTTAAAATAAATTTTATTTAGTTAGTTGAAAATTTATAATATTGATATTTAAAATTGTTACCAAATCTTGCATAAAAAATTAATTTAAATAATTCTTTTTTATATTAACTTTGTAACACTTTGCAGTCGGATTGGAAGACAATCAAATATAAAGTGCCATATCCATTATGGAAGCAATTTAAACAATCAACTTACAATGAAAATGCATATAAATTTGAGTTAAAAACATGTTACGCAGCGATACCGATAATTACATATCAATGAAAGTGAAAAATGAGCTCAAATGGACCCTAATATGAAGTTTCAGGTTAAAATTCATCAAATGGGGAGCTAGGTCTTGATACATGGGCCAAGGTAGAAAGTCAAGGCCTTATGTCTTGAGACACAGGGTTCATGTCTTGAGACTCATAACCCTTAGAAAAATTTTAGATACTAACTTGCATGTCTCGAGACAATATGTCTCGAGACAATACATGACAAATCATGTTATGTCTCGAGACATGCACCTAAAAAACACATGTTAATACAACCTTTGTTTAACCTAATCTCAAGACATGCTCAATTTGTCCTGAGACTTAAACCTATAAATGTAGAAAATTGGTATGTTAGGTCATGCAGTCACGCCTTTAAGTATCCTTATGTTGGAAAAATCAGTTTCGAAAACATATTTCTTTGCATCACAAAGTTTTAATTTTTTCCCTCAAAATCAAGCCTTTGTGATATTTATATCAATAAATCATACGAAATTTAGTACCTGTGTTATTCTCTTAGCGGGATTCGTCGATTCTTGGCATTCAACCAACACGATTTTCTCCACTATTCTCGAACCCTTAGTTGCTTAAAGAGTGGACTCTAATTCACGAGTAGATCGCTCAATGAAAACTTTAACCTTTCAGTAGGGAAAGTTAATTCTCACTCTCAATGGGAAAAGAAATCTAAGTCAAATCTCGAGTTTTTATGAAAATAAAATTTATTTGGGAAATAAATCTCACTATATTTTAGCAAAGTACCTATACTCAAATATCTGTGTATTTGACTTAACTCATAGTCCCTATATATAAGGAAAAATCATAAGATTTCTACTTGAATAAGAACATACAAAATAATAATATTTTAATAGAAAACACTGACTCCTTTGGGACATCATATAGTGAGCGACGCATACACTGGGAATATTCGAGTGTGTTGCCCACTCCTAATACAGGTGGGTTTTATTCAACCTTTCATGTATTGGGTTCAATTATATGTGTTATTCAGTGTAACAGTCTGATTTAGACCTTAGTCGGAACAGTGGTTTCGGAACCACAAATCTGAGTTTGAATAATATTTAATATTATTTTCTGTTCCTTTGATATGTGACTAAGCATGTGTGAAAGCCTCATATGAAAATTTGATCATTTGTGTGTTTAATTTGACAAAAAGGATTAAATTGCATTGAAATGCAAATTTGCATGCTTTATGAAAAGATACCTATTTGTCATGTCTTTATAAGTGTGAAGGCTTTATGTGGCAATTAAGCCAATATTAAGGTTAGTGGATGGACAAATGACCAAATAACCTTAACGTTTGTTTGTCTTATATGTTTATAAGAAGGGTAAATGAGTAAATTGGTAAATCAAAGATAATTAAGTAAAACAAAAGCTTGTAAATGGCTATAATGTTCATCCATTTAGCCAAATATTGAAAGGAGAAAAGAAAGAAAGTTAAGCTAGGTTTCGACACATGCAAGCTTTGATTTAGGTAAGTTTTGACTTTGGTTTTCGATAATTTCTATGTTTTTGCAATCGTTGCTTCGTCTACTTCAAAATCCATGTCTTAATTTTGAGTATTGGTGATGTTTATGAGATGAGCCTTTGATGAACTCATATGATTTGTAATGCTTTATAGTGAAATATGAAAGATATGTATATGATTATCATAGTTTGTTTTTTGGAGTTTTGTTGAATTTGAATATATTGGACTCAATTGAGAAAAATGATTATTTGAGGAATTAAATTGCAAATTTGATGAAATGTTTGGACTTGTATGAGATACATGGGTATTCAGCTAAGCATGGATATATGGTGATTTTGTATATTTGATGTTTTGTGAAAAATGGACTAAATTGATAAAATATGCAAATATGAGGGTTAAGTTACAAATAGCCCTAAATGTATGTTTTTGGATTGAATTGGATAAGTTGATGAATGAAAGGGTTAAATTTGAATATGTATAGATCAAGAACCGAAGAAAACAGACTTAGATCGCAGGAAAGCGAAGGTAGTAGAATACCCGAGTCCGAACGAATATCCAAATTCGAGGTAAGTCAATATGCAAATAAATGTATTTGTATTGAATTATGTTTGTTCTTATGATTATTGATAATGATGAATGTATATGAGATGATGTATACATGAATTCGAGATAGAATTGACATAGTGACAATGTCCGAGAAGTCCCGTTTGAACCTAGGAATAGATAGGGTAGTCTATGTCATGACATATGTGTCTGTTATGTGATATCATGTAAGACCACGTCTGGGACATTGGCATTGTATGACTATTCTGAGCACTTTGCATATCCTATTAGATTCTAGATGGTTCAACGGGCAAATCTGAGATATGAATAACTATGAGATTTGTATATCCGTTTCAGGTACGTTTGATATGTATACTAAGTGTGCATGAAAGGTAAGTACCTATGTGAACTTACTAAGATGAATATGTGAATTGGGATGATGAGACAATATGTGAGAATATGACTGAATGAGCTACGTGTATAAGTGATATTGAAGTTGAAGAATTTGGTATGATATGGCTAAACATATTAGCCAATGAATATGAGATGAATTTGCTATGAGAACTATAAATGACATCTTATCAAATTGAATATGTGTAATGTATGTTATGTTTGTTTGTATATGGCTTACTAAGCTTTTGAAAGCTTACTCTGTGTGTGTTTTCTCTGTTTTATAGATCGTCAAAGCTACTGAAGGCTCGGGGACCGTCGAGGATTGTCATCACACTACTCAACTTGTTTTGGTACCTTTGAAATATGTATATAGCTATATATGGCATGTATAGGCTAGTCATTTTGGATTATGTTTGCAATGTGTATAAATAGCCATGAGATGTGGCTAGTTTAATGTTGGTAATATGAATGAGTGAATTTGTTATATGATGCATAGTTTGGTATGGCTTGATAGCTAATGAAATGGTCAAAGTTATGGAAAGCATATGAATGCATTATGAGTATGTATATTTGAGAAAAGGAATGATTATATGAAAAGTAAATGTAGATGAATCATGTTTGAATGCATATGTGTTTTTAGTTGGGTAAAGTAGTATGATTAGAAATGAGTTTTTAAATGAAGATATGTTGATTGTTTGACTTGTTTTTGGATGACAAGTGTGTATGAAATGAGTCGATAATTTTCTTGTAGGAATGGATCTTAGTGTAGGTGGCATCTTGACCTTACAAGTGGTCTGTTTGACCTACACGGGCGTACCTAGTGGCCGTGGATATAAGTCAGTAGCCAGCCTAAGTGTACACGGCCATGGCATATGGGCGTGCCTAGTAGTCGTGTGAATAAGTCAGTAACTAGCTTAATGTTACACGGCCAAGACCACGAGCGTGTCTGGTAACCGTGTGGAAAAGTCAGTATACAAGCTCTGTTTTGGCACGGTCTAGACTCATGGGTGTGTCTAGTAGACGTGGAAGGCACACGACCTGCTCACACGGGCGTGTGATCTCTGTAACTTAGAAAAGTTTTAAATTTCTGAGAAATTCTATATGTGTTCGGTTTAGTCCCGACCCTATTCTAAAGTATGATTAAGGTCTCGTTGACCTTTACAAAAGGGACGTTCTGATCTGATTGGTTGTGTTGTAATATAAAATGTCTGTAAAAGTTTCTGATCCGTTTGGTAATGCCTTTAACCCTAGTCCGATGATGGATACGGGTTAGGGGTGTTACATTCAGTCCTTAAATCAATTCATATAATTTATCCAACCTAACAACAACTTTTATATTTCTATAATATTATTTATTTAATTCATGAAAATAAAGTTAATTAATTCTATCAAGTAAATTATTTTCTAAACCCAATTCTAATTTCATTGAAATTATGAAACTTTACCATACTAGAACTTATGAGTAAATAAGTTTAATTGTTTTGTTTTATAAAACTACGATAACAACTTAATTTAATTTTCACTTTGGACTCAATTATTTAATTACAATCAATTAAATAATAATTTAAAGAAATTATATTAATCACTAAGTCATTCCTTGTTCCTTGCGAAAAAATGTATTTACCGCGGATAGTATTACATGCAATCTATTTCCCTTTCATCATATTCATTCAATCAGCATATTGGTTCTTATTGCAATCCGTTCAGGGTTGTGTTGAGTTAGCAGAGGGATTGATTTAATATATATAATTAGAACTCAAATAATTTGTAATTAAGTTTTGAATCTTCTATTAATTACAACAATATTTAGTTATGGAGTTAATCCACTAAAAGTATCATGATTGGACTCTCCCTTATTATATACAATTACGAGAGCGCTTGTCCAATAATCCTGCCATTAGTGTGTTATCCTTGTAGCATACCCTTAATCTCTTTGGGTTAAATTCATTCATACAATATGATTCTATTTTATCTTACGATAGTCAATGCATCTTCCTCTATGAAAAAGTCTATTTTAACAAATAATAAAAAAATATACATCCCAGACAAATGACCCATGACTATGTTTCTTTTCCATCAACCATGCAATGCCAATAAGAGGATATCATTTTGGAAACAAGGAAATAAAAACACTTTTTCATACCCTTTTTAACTTGCAATTTCGTAGTCATTCTTGACGAAAATATATAATAATTATAAAATAATTAAATTGTAACAGCCCGATTTTGGGGCTAGTTGGAAAAGGGGTTTTGAAGCCACTAATTCGAGGTTGAAGAAAATTATTTTTAGTATTATTTTTGTGTTATAGCATGATAATAAGGATGCATGAAAATTTTGGTGCTTTAATTTTAGCGATTGTATGCTTAATTGCGAAAAAAGACTAAATTGCATAAAGTGTGAAAGTTTCATTTTACAAGCTAGAGGTGTCTAATAGCTATGGATTATTGAATTGGAGGTCTTTAAAGTGCAATTAGACCATCCTAAAAGTGATGGCCGGCCAAGGAGACAAGGTCATTAAAATTGGTCAAAAATTTGGTGGTTTTAGGTAACTAAAATGAATAAAATAAGATAAATATAAGAGATATCATCTTTTACTATTCCCATTTCTTCTACCACCAAAAATTGAAGAGAAAATAGAGGTTTTTGGAGTTCAAACTTTCAACCAAGCTATTTCATTGCAAGCAAGTGACTTTAGAGGTCTTTTTTGATAATTTTTGTACTTTTGGAACTCCTAAAGCTTAAGCTAGCTAATGAGGGGGCTATTTTGCAAAATGGTTAAAAGTTAAGGGATTTTCCATGAGAGTGTTTATGTTGTTTTTCTGAGTTTTTATGGAAGAAAATGAATGCTAGTGGGGTAAGGAATAACTTTTGTGCAAGATTTTTCCATGAAAGCACTTAAATAGGACTTATTTGTAAAGGTTATAATTGAGTAATAAATGCATGAAATGATTGGTTTTATGAATTGTTATAAGAGAAGTAAATGTTCAGCTAGGCTTGTTTAATGAGAAAATGTGATGAAAAATGATTTACGAGCCTAAGGGCAAAATCATAATTTTGCCAAAGTATAAGGGCAAAATGGTCATTTTTGCCTAAGTAGAAATTTTGATGTATCATGAGTTATGTAGTGATTGAATGAGTAAATTTTATTATTATAGATCAAGAAGAGCGTGGAAACAATCTTGATCGAGGAAAAGGCAAGGTTACGGACTAAACCGTCAATTAACACATTTTACACCGAGGTAAGTTTATGTGTAAACGATACATCTTTAATACATATGTTGTTACCTATTGATGCATTTTATGGATGAAACCACTTATTGGTGAGATTGATTGAAAATGATAGATAATGTGTAATTCTCGTATGAACCTCGGAATAGAGATGTAAGTACGAATAAATATCCGTAATTATCCTTGTTGGTGGGTTGTGTGCGATACCACCCTAATTATCATTGTTGGTGGGCTGTGTGCGATACCAACTTATTATTTATTCACGATAGGCTGTGTGGGATACCATCGTTTATATTATTATTTGGTGGGCTATGTGCGAAACCACCGTAATTATCCTTATGGTGGGCTGTGTGCGATACCACCTATTATTGATTAATGGTAACCACCGTACTTCATTATCATTAGAAGGGTTCATCGAGAAACTTGTCTAAGAAATATTTCATGTGGCTTTGTGGTGATGAGTGCAGGGTGTATGTATACAAGTAAATGTGAGCAATATATATGTCATATGGTCGGAATTTGGTAAGCGATGAGATGAGTAAGCATGATTATGAATATGTGTAACACCCTTTACCCGTGTCCGACGCTGAGACAGGATACGAGGTATTACCATGCTTAACCTTACTTGAACATGCATTCTTGGGCTATAAAATTTTGTTCCAACTTAAAACTTTTACCTTCTTAATCATAACGCACATATTATAGGCCTATGAGGCCTTAAATTGACATCCGGAAGGTTTCGGAGATCAACCGGGAACTTTAATGCTATTAGAAAATTTTTGCCTAGATAGGGGCCACAAGCCCGAGTTGTCCAAGGGACACGCCCGTGTGCCCCTAAGACATGCCCGTGTTTGTCACCCTTGGTCGACACTGACTTATCTCACACGGCTGAGCACACGCCTGTGTCTATAACCCGTGTCCTTCACACGGCCTAGACACACCCGTGTCTACTACTCGTGGAGCTTTCTGTTTATGACGTCATCATACTCTTAACAGCACACGACCAAGGCACACGCCCATGTGCTGGACTGTGTGACGAATTGTATTCTTGTAAATTAGTGCAGAGGACACACGGCCAACTAACACACCTATAGGGTGGGCCATGTGTCACACACGACCTAGACACATGCCCGTGTGTCTACATGTGTGGAAAATTATATGGCTATTTTCCAAGCCAATTGCCACCCTGAAACATAATCACACTTATATCATCTCAAGTAACTCAATTATTCCATCCATACAAAGGATTAAATGCATAAACTTGTCATCATGAAGTGTTTATAACTTAACAAATATTGACCAATTTCTAAGTGGCTATGTACAAAAGAATGCATAATCTTGATAACTAACCATTTTCTCTCAATATGACATAACTCAAAATGATCAAGTTCCTATACATGCCATACTCAAAATAAATTAACTTTGCTATACCAAAATAGTGATTGATAGTATGATTCCGAGCTCCAACGTTCAATGATCCCCAAGCTAACTTGGTGAAACTACAAGGAAAAAGGAAAAGAGAGGTAAGCATATAGCTTAGTAAGTTTGCATGAAATACTAAAGCTACATAAATGCTCAAACTATGAATATTCATCTCATGAAACAATGGCAACATACGTCTCAATTACTTGGGCATACTTATTCGTACTTACTCACTCTTTTCTTACCCATCTCATGTTACCTTATGATTTCTTAACTTGTACTTATTCATGGTACTTGTATCACTCAATCACATAACTTAGCACATATGCTAACATGAACATAAACTCAATTCTCCATCATTCTTATCATGAATGAATCTCAAGTCATTCATAAACAAAATTTAGCTCTATACCATTTTACATACTTAGCATCTTTTGCCCATGAACTAAACAAATTATCGTAGGATATTGGAACTCATTGAGATTAATCTGGTTACCAATGCCATATCCCAGATATGGTATTATATTGGATCACCTCTGGATGCCGATGCCAAATCCCAGATATGGTCTTACATGGGATCACTTCTGGATACCGATGCCACATCCCAGATATGATCTTACACGGGATTTTAAAGCTCGATGTCGATGCCATATCCCAGATATGATCTTATACGAGATCGTACAAGAATTTCGATGTCATGTCCCAAACATGGTCTTATACGAGATCTTTCTTTGGTGCTGAGGCCATATCCCAGGCATGGTCTTACACGGAACCTTTTTTATTCAATGTTAATACATTATTACCCTCATTTCTCTGAATCTTTATTCGGGATTCACACAACATATTTTGACTACTTCCTCATCAAGACTTCACCACTCAATTATTCATAGAAATAACATACTTTATCATAATATTAAGTATTTGTAAACATCAAATCATCATGAAACTTTAGCTTCATACAAACTTACCTCGAATCTTAAAATATGTATCAATGCTAGATTTAGTCCTCGATTTTGTTCTTGCCTCAGTTTTGATCCAGGCTTCGCGTTTCTTGATCTATAATATCAATTTCACTTGTTAAATATACACATTGGCTAAATCGACTCATAATTCATATTTTGGCAAAAAGTATGATTTTGCCCCCAAACGTTTACATAATTACACTTTTACCCCTAGGCTCGTAAAATGATTTTCATTCAACTTTCTTGTATTTCAAACCTAGGCGAATCATATTCTCAACTATAGAGACCTTTAATTTCCACTATTTCACTCATGTATGACCATTTTTATAGCCTTTACATTTTAGTCATTTTATGCATTTTTCATGAAAATCACTTAGAAAAAGATGTTTTCATACATCAATCTTTCATATTCCTCCATAAAACATCAAAATACATGCACGTCACACATGGGTAAATTTTTTAATATGAACCCTAGCTTAAAATATAGCTAGAAATAGCTAAACCGAGCTACGAGGGTATCAAAAATACGAATAACATTAAAAATGGGGCTAGAATGCACTCACTATCAAGCTTGGAAGTTGACCAAAACCCTAGCTATGGCTCTTTATGATTTTTGGCCAAGAAGAAAGAATATGGACATGATTTTTGCTTCTTTTTCCCTTTTAATTCTTTTATTAACCAAATGACCAAAATGCCCTTAATGGTCCTTTTTTAAGATTTTTCCTTCCCATGTCCATTTTTTTCCATCATCAAATATAAAGGTATAATTTCTAAATAAGGACTTCTATAATTTTCATAATTTTATTTCATACTTAAATATTCTAGAATCTCATATTTTCCATTCTTTGCAATTTAGTCCTAGTGGACAATTTAATTACTAATTAATAAAATTCCTTCATGAAATTTTCACACAATCATGCAAATACCTCATAAGCCTCATGGGAATCATAAAAATCATATTTTCTACTTTGAATTTATGGTCTTGTACCACTATTCTGTCTAGGCCCTGAGTCAGGCTGTTACAATATGTGAATTGTTCTTACATAATATGTAATGGAGCATATAGTATGATTAAAGCTTCTTTTCCCTTGCTTTATAATGTCGAGACTTACTAAGATTAAAGCTTATTCCCTTTCTTTTCCCTTGCTTTATAATGTCAAAGAGCCTGCTCAGGATACGAAGATAATCAGAAGATCATCCACATTATCAACACATCTTGGTATATTTAGACTTAATATTTTGAGTATGGGATGTATAGGGGCTAGACTTAGTGAAATGTCATGTTGTTTTGGCCAAGTGTATTGGCTCATTCAAGGATGAACTCTTTTGTATAAGGCCATAGATGATGGTTCATTTTTATTAATCTATGAAAAGATGAGGCTATTCATGAATATGTATGATGCATGATTGGGTTTCTTGGTTAAAATATGCATGAATGGATTGATGGTTGAATGTGATTTATGTTTGTAAGAGTTAGGGTCATAAAAAGAGCTTGGAAAATTGCCTTGTTCTTGTCCACATGAGTAGACACGCAGGCGTATGTCTAGGCCGTGTGTGACATACGGTCAGCCTCATGGGTGTGTGGTTAGGCCGTGTGTCCCCTGCATGTTAGTTTTACAAGTTAGTATGCTCAATAGTAAACACAAGGGCAGAGACACAGCTATGTGTCTCAGCCGTGTGGATGGCACGGCCATGAACATGGGCGTGTGCCCAGGCCATGTGAAGTCTGCACCTAAAATTTGGAATTTAATTCGCCACATGGTCGAAGGACACGGGCGTGTGCCTAGGCCGTGTGACATTTTTGGATTGATGACATCAGAAATAGAATGCCAAGGTTTTGGCATATGGGCTAAGACACGGGCGTGTCGAGGCCGTGTGAGGGACACGGGCATGTGTCCGGTCATGTGAAAACCCCTGTAGGTTTGAATTGAGAAATAATTCCACACGGGTGTGGAACACGGGCGTGTGATATGTCACACGGGCGTGTCCTTTCCTCCACGGGTGTGTGGACTATTTAGAGAAAATTTTTTTAAGGTCTTCCAGAGAGCTTCAAAGGAGCTCGATTTGTTCCCAAACCATTCCTAAACTATGAATTTGGCCTCGTAGGATTATTTAGGAGGTGTTAGTAAAAGTTTTAAATTAGAGAGAAAAGTCAAGTTTCTAAATTGCATGATTGGCTATGTATAAGCTTAGTAATGCCTCGTACCCTATTTCAGCGTTGAATACAGGTAAGGGATGTTACATTTAGTGGTATCAGAGCTATGGTTTAGTCAGTTTTAGGACTACCATAGTGTTTGTAAGAGTCTAACTATACATGCCATAAATGTATATTGATAGTGCGGTGACTCCTGACAATATTAAATTGTGTTTTCATATAGTAATGGATCCCGACTAAGCTACTATTGATGACACTGCTAGTAATGCGTTGGCTCCCGCGCAAGGGATCGCACCTGTAGAAAGTAGACTCAAGACTTTGGGTCAAGGAGAAGAGGCTCGGGAAGCCTTTCTCCACATGATGTGTAATTAGTACACCGAATTTATGCGAGAAAATCCTAATGCTCAACCTCTTCCACCCCTTTTTATACCTCATCCAGTTCTCGTGGCTTCTCAAGGTATAGAATTGGTAAAAGTGACTAAACCTCCGATCGATAAGATTTAAAAACAAGGGGCCGAGGAATTCAGAGCTAATATAGACGATGACCCTGAGAGAGCGGAGTTCTGGCTCGAGAACTCTATGCGGGTATTCGATGAAATCTCTTGTACGCCTGAAGAGAGCTTAAAATGTGCCATGTCTTTGCTGAAGGACTTGACATATCATTGATGGAAAACGTTGATGTTGGTAGTTCCAAGGAGATAGTGACATGGGACTTCTTCTTAGAAGAGTTCCGAAAGAAGTACCATAAGTTAGAGATTTGTAGATTAGAAACGAAAAGAATTTCTTGAATTGAAGCAATGCAAGATGACTGTGGCAGAGTATGAGCGCGAGGTTGTTAGGCTCAGCAAGTATACGCAGGAGTGTGTGTCTACGGAAGCTATCTTGTGTAAGAGATTCGAAGATGGGCTGGATGAGGATATCAGATTGTTAGTTGAGATTTTAGAATTGAAGGAATTTGTGGTCTTGGTCGATAGAGCTTGCAAGGCTAAAAATTTGAATAAGGAAAAGAGAAAAGCCATGATTGAGGCCCGGGATGCAAGAAAGAGGCCAATGAGTAAGTCATTCCAAACTCAATCAAAGAGGTCCAAGAAAATAAACCCTCGGACGACTGCTTCAGTTGGGTATTCACACCGAGATCGAGGTAATACATATTCGAGCTCGAGAGTTCAAGCCACCTTGATGGCAAGTGTGGGCAATATAAAGTCAAATAAGCTAGAGTGTCTAAATTATGGTAGGCAACATATTGGGGAGTGTTGGGGAAACAACCATAATTGCTACAAGTGTGGTTTACCCGACCACTTCATTCGAAACTGTCCAGAGAGGGATGAGAAGGATAGAAAACAAGAAGTAAGGGTAAGCAATATACCTTTGAGGGGTAGACCACAAAGGAACCCGGGGAGTGGGACTAGTAGTAGAGGTGCACATAGAGACTCTGTTGTGAGATCGAAGGTCAAGCACCTGTAAGGACTTATGCCATTCGCGCTCACGAAGAGGCACCATCTCCAGATGTGATATCGAGTACTTTTTCTCTTCATGATATCTCTATTGTTGCTTTGATTGATCCAGGGTCTACTCATTCTTATATTTGCATGAAATTGGCATCTAGCATGAGTATGATTGTTGAGTCTACGAAATTTGTAGTAAAAGTGTCAAACCCATTAGGCAAACATGTGCTAGTTGACAAGGTGTGTAGGAATTTTCCTTTGACAATTAGAGGTCCGAAAAATATCATGTTGTTGCCATTTGATAAATTTGACCTGATTCTTGGTATGGATTAGGTGACTGCTCATAATGTTTTAGTAAACTGTGGTAGTAAGTTTATTGGATTGTGTGTAAATGGAGATGTCATTTGGGTTGAATCAGGTAAATCGAATAGTTTTCCTATAGTGATTTCATCTATGGTAGCTGAGAAATACATGAGAAAAGGGTGTGAGTCCTATCTCACCTTTGTGATGAATACTCAAGAGTCAGAGGTAAAGATTGAATCAGTGCCAGTAGTATGCGAGTATCCAGACGTGTTCCCAGAAGAGTTACCCGGATTGCCTCCAGTTAGAGAGGCTGAGTTTGGTATTGAGATAGCTTTGGGTACAACACCTATTTCGGTTGCTCCATATAGGATGACACCCTTGGAGTTAAAAGAATTAAAGGTTCAGTTGTAAGAGTTATTGGATAAGGGTTTTCCAAGATCGATCTATTCACCGTGGGGTGCCCCGATACTTTTTGTAAAGAAGAAATATGGGTTGATGAGATTGTGTATAAACAACAGACAACTTAACAAGGTGAAAGTGAAGAATAAGTATCCTTTGCCAAGGATCGATGATTTGTTCGACCAATTGAAGGGAGCTACGGTGTTTTCTAAGATATACTTAAGGTCTGGCTATTACTAGTTGAAGGTTAAGGAGCAAAATATGCCAAAAACTGCATTTAGGAACAGTTATGGCCATTATGAGTTTCTTGTCATGCCATTTGACTTAATGAATGCTCCTGCAATCTTTATGGATTTAATGAACCGTATCTTTCGACCGTATTTGTATAAGTTTGTAGTTGTTTTTATCGATGACATATTGATTTATTCTCGGGATGAGAGTGAACATGCAGTGTAACATCCCGAATTTGGGCCTAGTAGGACAGGGCCCAATGGGCCATAGGCATAGTAGTGTTTAAAATTTTTGAGAATAAAAGAACGGCTTTAATGCAAGTTGGATCTAGTAGGTGAGTGATTTTAGAAGGTTAGGGGGCTTCTATGAAGTCCCGGGATCAAACTTTGGCTTTAGGGAAATTTTGGTTTTAGGTGAAAAAAACCCTGGGAGTTTGTAGGTAGGCTTTAAGGATAAAATGTGGAGAAAATGACATAAGTGGAGTGTGTGGTGTAGTGGCAAAGTGGTGCCACTTAAGGAGCAAGGGAGTGACGCTAAAAGGAAGGAAGGAGGTCCAAGGTTCAAGTCTTGGCTCTTGCATTTTGGTTTTCTTTTTATATGGACTTTAGAATTTGGCCATAGGTTTATATTTAGTTGCGCATGATTTTAGACACAAGAGGAGCTTATGGCTTACTGGAAAGTGGTGTGAATTGGCTGATTGGAGAGCTTGGGTTTGAATCTCATGGAAAGCAAGGGAGTATTTATTTTGCGGATTGGATGGCAAGAGTTTGATTTGGATTTAAACTCTACTTACGGAGGATAGTGAACTAGACTATGTGAATCTCATATATGTGGCTAGGTTTAGGCTAAATGGGTCACACGAGTGTATGGGCCCACTTGGGTTGAGAATGGGCTTTAGGCCCATTCGCATCATTATCTCTGTTTAGAATACTTGAGGCGACAGTGGACCTTCTGTTGGGTTGTTAACACCTGATTTGTAAAATTGCCAAAATACCCCTGGTTTGTAAAATTATCGAAATACCCCTAGTTTGTGAAATTACCAAAATACCCCTGGTTTGTAAATTATCGAAATACCTCTGGTTTGTAAAATTACCAAAATACCCCTAGTTTGTAAATTACAGAAATACCCCTAGTTTGTAAATTACCAAAATACCCCTGGTTTGTAAAATTATCAAAATACCCCTGGTTTATAAAATTACTGAAATAACCCTGGTTTGCGAAATTACTGAATTACCCTTGATAGGTAAATTACTGAAATACCCTCGGTAGGTAAAATTACCGTTATACCCTTAGGGGTTGATTAGCGTGATTGTGTGTAAAATATTCACACTCTGTTATTAATATGTGTTATTAACTGTTTGACTGAAAAGCTGAAGTGACTGAATAGGAAGTCATTATACCCTTGTGGGTAAGGCTGGGGATACCAGGTAAGTGACTATAACATTCTATTAATGGGTATGAAAATGTATGCTGTAATCTATTTCTATGATGAGAGCATGTGCATTCATTTGATTTGTATGTTCTGCATGGGTTGGGTTATTATGCGAAAGGGGAAGTATTAGAGAGTGTCACGGTGTTTGGTACCACAAGTGGGTTGCCCCCACATATATCTGATTCAGTGACCATGTCTTAGTGGCTTGGTGCCACGGTGGTTTAATACCACGTATATATATCTATGATTCGGTGACTCGTCCCAATGGTTTGGTACCACAGTGGGTAGGCCCCACATACATTCATCAGGGATTGTCACGGTGATTTGGTACCACGGTGGGTTGGCCCCACATATGTTATTAGTGACTCTGTCACGGTGATCTAGTATCACGGTGGTCTGGAACCATGAGTGGCTTGGTGCCACATATGAGGTGTGTAGCGGATGGAGGGTTAATTGTAAAAATCCCCACGGTGTGATGGGCTGGTACGGGTGGTGTGTAGAGGACGAAAAATTAGGTTGGGCTGGGTTTTCATCGCATTGCATACATTATCTGCTGTGACATATGATATGAGTTCAGGCTCAACCAAGGCTATTTTGGGCTAAGGCCCAATTACCACCGTTACTATAATGGGCTTCGGCCCGAATTATTGTGATGCATGTTCTTACTGATGAGGGTTGTACACACTGAGTTTTCGTAAACTCACCCCCTCTTTTTATTAAATGTTTTAGGTAATTCCCAGCGATAGAGGATTGGGAGCCGTGGAGGACTCGGGGGTGGCTATACATCAGAGATACTACTCGTGAACTTTAGTAATTTTGATTTTTGAATTTTCTTTTAGATTATTTATTTTGGGTTAATATTTTGTAATAAGGCCTCTCTAAGATAGTTTTTTGGGTTTTATTATTTTATTATTTATTTAAGTATGACATTATTACATTTTAACATGATAATCAAATTGGAGTTTTCAAAACCTAAGCAACATTAAGCAATCGTTTTCTCAAACCCCACCTAAGTTAACAAATGGAATTTGACTCAAATCTTAAATTTTCATTAATCATTAAATCGCTGGTTTTCAAACTGCACCCTAGATGAAAAGTTTTTCAAACTTACAATATTTTCTTAAGATTTCAAAAAGTTATTTTTACAATTTTTCCCTGTAACATTCCAGATCTGATTGTAACGTCTAGACCGAGTTTGGGGTGTTTCAATTTTGTTATCAGAGCCAGGTTGCAAAATTTGGCTGTGGAATGGGTTCGAAAATGTTTTTCAAAGTTATTTGAAATTTGGTTTTTTAAAAAAGTATTTTTATTGGAAGTATGCTTTTAGAGTCTCGGCACCAAATCCGTAAGTCCCTTACTTATTATTATATGCTATAATGATTGTATTTATTCGTGTATGTTTTGGATGTGATGTTTGAATGAAAAATTTTTAAGTATGAGTGTTAAATATCATTTTATACAGTATTAGATATTTGGTTGTGCGAAGAGGTTCCAAGCTTAAGTTAGAAAGTGTATTACTATTTTAGAATCAGAGTGCGCAGCAAGAGCGTTGTGTGGCAGGTTAGGATGTGTGACTGTTTCTTGGTTGGAAATTTTGGGGACAAAATTTCTTTAAGGATGGTAGATTTGTAACATCCCAAATTTAGGCCTAGTAGGATTGGGCCCAATGGGCCTTAGGCGTAGTAGTGTTTAAAATTTTTGAGAATAAGAGGACGGCTTTAATGCAAGTTGGATCTAGTAGGTGAGTGATTTTGGAAGGTTAGGGGGCTTCTATGAAGTCCCGGGATTAAACTTTGGCTTTAGGGAAATTTTGGTTTTAGGTGGAAAAAACCCTGAGAGTTAGTAGGTAGGATTTAAGGATAAAATGTGGAGAAAATGATACAAGTGGAGTGTGTGGTGTAGTGGCAAAGTGGTGCCACTTAAGGAGCAAGGGAGTGACGCCAAAAGGAAGGAAGGTGGTCCAAGGTTCAAGTCTTGGCTCTTGCATTTTGGTTTTCTTTTTATAGGGACTTTAGAATGTGGCCATAGGTTTATATTTAGTTGCGCATGATTTTAGACACAAGAGGAGCTTGTGGCTTAGTGGCAAGTGGTGTGAATTGGCTGATGGGAGAGCATGGGTTTGAATATCATGGAAAGCAAGGGAGTATTTATTTTGTGGATTGGACGACAAGAGTTTGATTTGGATTTAAACTCTACTGAGGGAGGAATCCCACATCGGAAAGATACAAAGAAGGAAGGTGAGAAGCTAGCTATATATAGAGCTGCCTAAGAGGAGAAGGAGCATACCTGGTTGGCATTGGGCATAGGGTGCTCAGAGTGTGGTTTAGCAGCTTCAGATTCCTATCAGGTGTGTATTCTCTCTACTCTAGTTGTAGAGCGGCAAATTCTGAAATGCCGGTCACATGGAGATAGTATCCACACAAGCGTGCGAGCGCACGTGTGGGGTTTCAACGCGATAGTTGATGTAACACCCCAAACCTGGCCTAAACGTTACGACCGGATCTGGCATGTCACATGAAAGGAATGTTTAAAAACTGTGTGTTCGTTAAAAAGTTTGTGTTCGTTATATTTGTTGTGAAAAATCGAGTGTAAGTAATTTTAAAAAGAAATGGTTTATTAACATTTTAGGAAAATCCGTATTAAACATTTAATAACAAGCAATAACAAATTAAAAGCTAAAACCAAATAAAATACCAAGGCCTTATTACATTGCAAAATCCCAGAATTAGAAAGTAATTTTAAATAGAAACTGAAAGTTTACGAGAAAACAGTGCATGGCCACCACAGAGTCCACCTCGGCTCTAAGTCCTCAAACTAAGGATTTCCTGAAACATTTAAAAAGAGGGGGGTGAGTTTAAGAAAACTCAGTGTGTACAACCCCCAATAGTAAGAACATGTATCAACCCATACAAATACAACATATTAAGCATGTATGCAATGCAACCCAGCCCAACCTAAGTATCCAACCTTTACACACCACCCGTACCTGCCATCACACCGTGGGGATTAATAAATCGACCCTCCATCCGCTACACACCATCGAAGGCAGTCGCTGCAGTCAACTGCACATCACCCTTATAATTGTGGCATAGCCACCAGATAATGTGACAGAGTCACCAGATTCATAATATGTGACATAGGTCACCAGATAATGTGGTAAAAACCACCAGAACACTTCCACTTTATCATTATCACCCATATGCCCATGCAACATACATAATATTACAATTCGTGTATGCAGTATGACATGTATGCAATCATATATCAAATAACGTATGAAACGAATTACCATCATAATCAGAATAATAATATACAACATAATTAATCTAACCAACCTCTAAGGGTATAACAGTAATTTTACCTACCAAGGGTATTTTCGTAATTTACCCACCAAGGGTATTTTCTAATTTACCCACTAGGGGCATTTTCGTAATTTACCCACCAAAGGTATTTTCGTAATTTACCTACCAAAGGTATTTTCGTAATTTACCCACTAGGGGTATTTTCTTAATTTACCCACTAAGGGTATTTTCGTAATTTACCCACCAAGGGTATTTTCGTAATTTACCTACTCAAGGGTATTTTTGTAATTTACCCACCAAGGGTATTTTTGTAATTTTGCACCTACAATGGCCCTCCCGGAGGTCTAATGTTACCCTGAGCGACTCGGCTACCATTTTCGATCGTCACTAGACTATTGGGCCTAAAACCCGATTTTGGCCCATTCAGGCCCACACTCTCGTGTGGCCCACCTAACACAAATCTAACCACATATATAGGTTCCACCTAGTCTAGTTCACTATATACTATATCATTATACAATTTATTCCAATTGGCCCCACGGGCCCATTAGGCCTATTTCGGCCCATTGCGGCCCAAGCAGCCCCAACCCACAAGAATACTACTGATGGCCTCAACTATCGTGTTGAAGCCCCACACGTGTGCTCACACGCTCGTGTGGATACTAATGCCGTGATCGACACTTGGCATTTGATTTGCTCTACAACTAGAGTAGAGAGTTACACACCGATAGGACTCGGTGCCAAATCACTGCGACCACTCCTGTGCCCAACGCCCACCAAGGTATGTTAACCTCCTCCGGCATGCTCTTTATATAGCTAGCTCTTCACCTTCATTCCTTGTATCTTTCCGATGTGGGATCCTTCACAAGAGAGTTTAAATTCAACTGAAACTCTTAGCGTCCAATCCAAAAACAAATACTCCTTTGCTCCTCATGAGATTGAACCCAAGCTCTCCCATCAGCCAATTCACGCCACTTGCCACTTTACCAACCAGCTCCTTATGTCTTAAACCATGCGCGACTAAATAAAACCCTATGGCCAATGTCTAAATTCATTTAATAAAAAATAATCTAAAAGGAATGCAAACGCTACAACTAGAGCCTTGGACCTCCTTTCTTCCTTGTGGCGTCATTCCCTTGTCCTTAAGTGGCGTCACTTAGCCACTACACCACACACTCCACTTGTGTCATTTTCCTTCACATTTTATTCTTAAGGCCTACCCGCCAACCTCCAGGGTTTTTTTCACCTAAAACCAAAACTTTTCCTAAGGCCTAACTTGAACCCGGGACTTCATAAAAGCCCCCTAACCTTCCAAACTCACTTATCTAATTGGTCCAACTTGCATTTAAGCCGATATCTTGTTCTCCACGCTACTACGCCTAAGGCCCATTGAGCTCAATCCTACTAGGCCCAATTTTAGGATGTTACAAATCTACCCTCCTTAAAGAAATTTTGTCCTCAAAATTTCCAACTAACTAATAGTCACACATCCTAACCTACCACACTACGCTCATGCTGCACACTCTGATCAAATTAACACTAATAAACAAAATCTTGAAACTTCTTTCTCACAACTAGATATCTAAACACAAAAGCAAATTGATATTTATACATACAATTTCTATATCCAAACCAGCACACACAAAATAAATACCAAAAATAGAGTCATAACATTGTCTTAACAAACATAAAATAAGGAAACTTACGGATTTGGATGCCGGAGACTCAAGGTGCCATACTTCCAGACAACATGTATTTTCAAAACTAACTTTTGAAAACCTTTTTTTTGAACCCCATAACCCACAACCGAGTTTTTGAAACCTAGGCTCTGATACCAAAATTGTAACATCCTAAACCTAGTCTAAACGTTACGACCGGATCTGGCATGTCACATGAAAGGAATGTCTAAAAACTGTGTGTTCGTTAAAAAGTTCGTGTTCGTTATATTTGTTGTGAAAAATCGAGTGTAAGTAATTTTGAAAAAGAAACGGATTATTAAGATTTTAAGAAAATCCCGTATTAAACATTTAAAACAAGCAGTAACCAAATTAAAAGCTAAAACCAAATAAAATACCAAGGCCTTATTACATTGCAAAATCCAAAATTAGAAAGTAATTTTAAATAGAAACTAAAAGTTTATGAGAAAAGCAGTGCATGGCCACCACAGAGTCCACCCACTCTAAGTCCTCAAACTAGGATTTCTGAAACATTTAAAAGAGGGGTGAGTTTATGAAAACTCGGTGTGTACAACCCCAATAGTAAGAACATGTATCAACCCATACAAATACAACATATTAAGCATGTATGCAATGCAACCCACCAACCTAAGTATCCAACCTCTACACACCACCACACCGCCACCACACAGTGGGATTACTAAATCGACCCTCCATCCGCTACACACCATCGAAGGCGATCATTGCGATCAAGCGCACATCGCCCTTATAATTGTGGCATAGCTACGAGATAATGTGACAGAGTCACCAGATTCATAATATGTGACATAGGTCACGAGATAATGTGGTAAAACCACCGAACACTTCCCTTTATCATTATCACCCATATGCCCATGCAACATTCATAATATTACAATTCGTGTATGCGATGACATGTATGCAATTATATATCAAATAACGATGAAACAATTACCATCATAATCAAAATAATAATATACAACATAATCAATCTAACCAACCTCTAAGGGTATAACAATAATTTTACCTACCAAGGGTATTTTCGTAATTTATCCACCAGGGTATTTTAATTTACCCACCGAGGGGTCGTAATTTACCCACCAAAGGTATTTTCGTAATTTACCCACTAAGGGTATTTTGTAATTTACCCACTAAGGGTATTTTCGTAATTTACCCACCAAGGGTAGTTTAAGTAATTTACCTACCAAAGGTATTTTAAGTAATTTACCCACCAAGGGTATTCGTAATTTACCCACCAGGGTATTTTTGCAATGGCCCTCCGGAGGTCTAATGTTACCTCGAGCGACTCGACTACCATTTTCGATCGTCACCTGACTATTGGGCCTAAAACCGATTTTGGCCCATTCGAGCCCACACTCATATGGCCCACCTAACACAAATCTAGCCACGTATATAGGTTCCACCTAGTCTAGTTCACTATATACTATATCATCATACAATTTATTCCAATTGGCCCCACGAGCCCATTAGGCCCACTTCGACCCATCGCGCCCAAGCAAATTTCAACCCACAAGAATACTCTCGATGGCCTCAACTATCGTGAAATGAAGCCCCACACGTGCGCTTGCACGCTCGTGGATACTAATGCCGTGATCGGGACTTGGCATTTGCAACTCTACAACTAGGGTAGAGAGAGTTACACACCTGATAGGACTCTGGTGCCAAACCGCAGCTGCGACCACTCCTGTGCCAATGCCCACCAAGGTATGTTAACCTCCTCCGGCATGCTCTTTATATAGCTAGCTCTTCACCTTCATTCCTTGTATCTTTCGATGTGGGATCCTTCACAAGAGAGTTTAAATTCAATGAAACTCTTACCGTCAATCCATAAAACAAATACTCCTTTGCTCCTCATGAGATTCGAACCCAAGCTCTCCCATCAGCCAATTCAAGCCACTTGCCACTTTACCAACCAGCTCCTTGTGTCTTAAACCATGCGCAACTAAATATAACCCTATGGCCAAGGTCTAAATTCATTTAATAAAAAATAATCTAAAAGGAATGCAAACGTTACAACTAGAACCTTGGACCTCCTTCCTTCCTTGTGGCGTCATTCCCTTATCCTTAAGTGGCGTCACTTTGCCACTACACCACACACTCCACTTGTGTCATTTTCCTTCACATTTTATTCTTAAGGCCTACCCGCCAACCTCTAGGGTTTTTTTCACCTAAAACCAAAATTTTTCCTAAGGCCTAACTTGAACCCGGGACTTCATAGAAGCCCCCTAACCTTCCAAACTCACTTATCTAATTGGTCCAACTTGCATTTAAGCCGATCTCTTATTCTCCAAAAAAATTTAAACGCTACTACGCCCAAGGCCGATTGAGCTCAATCCTATTAGGCCCAATTTTAGGATGTTATAGTTGAGGCCATCAGTAGTGTTCTTGTGTGTTTAGGCTGTTGGGCTACGATGGCCCGAAAGGGGCCAAGTGGGCCCAATAGGCCCGGGGGTCCATATGAGTAAATTGTATGATCGAGTAGTAGATAGTGAACTAGACTATGTGAATCTCATATATGTGGCTAGGTTTAGGCTAAATGGGCCACACGAGTGTGTAGGCCCACTTGGGCCTTAGGCCCATTCGCATCATTATCTCTATTTAGAATACTTGAGTCATTTGAGGCGACAGTGGACCTTCTGTTGGGCCGTTAACACCTAATTTGTAAAATTACCAAAATACCCTTGGTTTGTAAAATTACCAAAATACCACTGGTTTGTGAAATTACCAAAATTACCCTAGTTTTTAAATTACTGAAATACCCCTGGTTTGTAAAATTATCGAAATACCCCTGGTTTGTGAAATTACCGAAGTACCCCTAGTTTGTAAATTACCAAAATACCCCTGGTTTGTAAAATTACCAAAATACCCCTGGTTTGTAAATTACCGAAATACCTCTGGTTTGTAAAATTATCGAAATACCCCTAGTTTGTAAAATTATCGAAATACCCCTAATTTGTAAAATTACTAAAATAACCCTAGTTTGCAAAATTACCGAATTACCTTTGGTAGGTAAATTATTGAAATACCCTCGGTAGGTAAAATTATCGTTATACCCTTAGGGTTGATTAACGTGATTGTGTGTAAAATATTCACACTCTGTTATTAATGTGTTTTATTAACTGTTTGGCTGAAAAGCCGTAGTGACTGAATAGAAACTCGTTATACCCTTGTGGGTAAGGCTGGGGATACTAGGTAAGTGACTATAACATTCTATTAATGGGTATGAAAGTGTATGCTTTAATCTATTACTATGATGAGAGCATGTGCATTCATTTGATTTGTATGTTCTGCATGGGTTGGGTTATTATGTGAAAGGGGAAGTATTAGAGACTGTCACGATGGTTTGGTACCACAAGTGGGTTGCCCCCACATATATCTGATTCAATGACCATGTCTTAGTGGCTTGGTGCCACGGTGGTTTAATACCATGTATATATATCTATGATTTGGTGACTCGTCCCAATGGTTTGGTACCACAGTGGGTTGGCCCCATATACATTCATCAGGGATTGTCACGGTGGTTTGGTACCACGGTGGATTGGCCCCACATATCTTATTAGTGACTCTGTCACGGTGATTTAGTATGAGGTGTGTAGCAGATGGAAGGTTGATTGTAAAAATTTGCATGGTGTGATGGGCTGGTACGGGTGGTGTGTAGAGGACAAAAAATTAGGTTGGGCTGGGTTTTCATTACATTGCATACATTATCTGCTGTGACATATGATATGGGTTAAGGCTCAACCGAGGCTATTTTGGGCTAAGGCCCAATTACCCCCGTTACTGTAATGGGCTTTGGCCCGGATTATTGTGATGCATGTTCTTACCGATGAGGGTTGTACATACTGAGTTTTCGTAAACTCACCCCCTCTTTTTATTAAATGTTTCAGGTAATTCCCAACTATAGAGGATTGGGAGCCGTGGAGGACTTGGGGGTGGCTATACATCGGAGATACTACTTGTGAAATTTAGTAATTTCAATTTTGAATTTTCTTTTAGATTATTTTTTTGGGTTAATATTTTGTAATAAAGCCTCTCTAAGATAGTCTTTTGGGTTTTATTATTTTATTATTTATTTAAGTATGACATTATTACATTTTAACATGATAATCAAATTGGAGTTTTCAAAACCTAAGCAACATTGAGCAATCATTTTCTCAAACCTCACCTAAGTTAACAAATGGAATTTGACTCAAATCTTAAATTTTCATTAAGCATTAAATCACTGGTTTTCAAACATCACCCTAGATGAAAAATTTTTCAAACTTACAATATTTTCTTAAGATTTTAAAAAGTTATTTTTATAAATTTTCCCTGTGACATTCCAGATCTGGTCGTAACGTCTAGACCGGGTTTAGGGTGTTACATGCAGAGCACCTGAAAACTATTTTGCAGACTCGAAGAGACAAGCAGTTCTATGCAAAATTTAGCAAGAGTGAGTTTTGACTCTGAGAGGTCAGATTCTTAGGACAATTGTGTCGGGTGATGGAATTAGAGTTGATCCGAGTAAGATCTCAGCTATTGTGGAGTGGAAATCACCGAGGATGTGTCATAGATTAGAAGCGGGGTACTACAGATGATTCGTTGAAGGGTTCTCCATGATTGCTACACCGATGATGAGACTATTACATAAAGATGTTAAGTTTGAATGGACCGAGAAGTGCCAGTAGAGTTTTGAAAAACTAAAAGCTTTGTTGACTGAAGCACAGATTTTAGTTCAACCTGAGTCGGGAAAGGAGTTTGTGGTCTATAGTGATGCATTATTAAATGGCTTGGCTGTGTGTTGATGCAAGAGGGTAAAGTAGTAGCTTATGCCTCGAGACAGCTAAAACCGCATGAGAAGAATTATCTGACTCACGATTTGGAGTTGGCTGTGATCGTTTTCACTTTGAAGATTTGGTGTCATTATTTGTATGGTGAAAAGTGCCGAATCTTCACCGATCATAAAAGTTTGAAGTACCTGATGAACCAAAAGGATTTGAATTTGCGACAATGGCTGTGTCTCAAATTACTAACGGATTATGAGCTAGTAATTGATTACCACTCGGGGAAAGCGAATGTGGTTGTGGATGCCTTGAGCAGAAAATCCCTATATGCTTTGAGAGCTATGAATATGAGTTTAGCTTTGTCTAATGATGGTGCTGTATTGGCCGAGTTGAGGGCTAGGCCATTATTTCTTCAGCAGATATGTGAAGCTCAAAAGAATGACAGAGAAATGCAAGCTAAGAGAGCTAAGTGCGAATTAGGAAATGACTCTGATTTTTGGGTTGGTTCAGATGATTGTTTGAGGTTTCATGATAGAGTTTGTGTACCAAAGAATGATGAGTTAATCTAGAAAATTTTACATGAAGCACACAATGGTTGCTTGTTAGTACATCCAGGCAGCCCAAAAATGTACAATGACTTGAAAAAGTTGTATTGGTGGCCGGGTATGAAAAGAGACATCTTCGAGTTTGTTACAAAGTGTTTGATCTGTCAACAAGTGAAAGTCGAGCATCAAGTACCTTTAGGATTACTTCAACCAGTGATGGTTCTCGAGTGTAAGTGGGATTGAATCATAATGTATTTCATAACAGGGTTACCTATGACTCGAAAAAGAAAGATGATGTGTGGGTCATTGTGGATAGGTGTGGATTACTCACTTGATAAGTTGGTCGAACTATATATTACTGAGGTGGTAAGATTACATGGGGGTGCCTATATCTATTATCTCAGATAGAGATCCAAGATTTACTTCGAGGTTTTGGAAAGAAGTTACAGGGAGCCTTGGGTACAAAAGTTGTAACAGCCCTGTTTTATGGCTAATCGAAACAGGGGTTTTGGAACCACTAATCTGAGGTTTAAGAAAATTATTTTTAGTATTATTTTTGTGTTATAGCATGATAATAATGATACATGAAAATTTTGGTGCTTTAATTTTAGTGATTGTATGCTTAATTGCGAAAAAGGACTAAATTGCATAAAGTGCAAAAGTTTCATTTTACAAGCTAGAGGTGTCTAATAGCTATGGATTATTAAATTGGAGGTCTTTAAAGTGAAATTAGACCATCTATTCCCTTGCAAGGAAGTGACTTTAGAGGTCTTTCTTTATAATTTTTTTAATTTTGGAACTCCTAAAGCTTAAGCTAGTTAATAAGGGGACTATTTTGCAAAATGGTTGAAAGTTAGAGATTTGCCATGAGAGTGTTTATGTTTTTTTTGGAGTTTTTATGGAAAAAAAGGAATGCTAGTGGGGTAAGGAATAACTTTTGTGAAAGGTTTTTCCATGAAAGCACCTAAATAGGACTTATTTGTAAAGGTTGTAATTGAGTAATAAATACATGAAATGATTGGTTTTATGAATAATTATAAGAAAAATAAATGTTCAGCTAGGCTTGTTTAATGAGAAAATGTGATGAAAAATGATTTACGAGCCTAGGGGCAAAATCGTAATTTTGCCAAAGTATAAGGGCAGAATAGTCATTTTTGCCTAAGTAGAAATTTTGATTTATCATGAATTATGTAGTGATTGAATGATTAAATTTTATTATTATAGATTAAGAAGAGCGAGGAAACAACCTTGATCGAGGAAAAGACAAGGTTGCGGACTAAACCATCAATTAACACATTTTGCACCGAGGTAAGTTTATATGTAAACGATAACCTTTAATACATATGTTGTTATCTATTGATGCATTGTATGGATGAAATGTACCGCCGAATTTGGGCCTAGTAGAATTGGGCCTATTGGGCCCTAAGCGTAGTAACATTTTAGAATTTTTGGGAATATGGGAATGATATTATTTCAAGTTGGACCGATAGGAAGGTGATTTTGGAAGGTTATGGGGTTTCTATGAAGTCCCGGGTTCAAGTTAGGCCATAGGAATAATTTTAATTTTGGCCTTTTAGTGGATAGGGCTGATGGTAGTAGGATTTAAGAATAATTGGGTGCATTTAGGAGACACAAGGAGTCTAGTGGCAAGGTGGCTGTGGCGTCATGCGCAGAGCAGGGAGGGAATGAGTTTGAATCCCACAGATGGCAAGTTGAAGGCTTTTCTTTTGCTCAAGAGATGACAAGAGGTTTTGTTGGAATCAAATTCTAATGGAAGAGTGTTTGAATTGGTCATGGTGGTTTGGTGATTTCGAATGGGAGATGGAGTGTGAATTGGGGAGATATTTGTGGAGGAAATCAAGAGATTATGGTGTGGGAAGAGTTGGCCGAATATGGGGAAATGAATGGGAAAATTCAGCCAAGGGACTTGGCATAGGAAGAGTGCACATTCGGTCAAGGGTAGGAAGGGCGCCGAATTTCTCTAGCCCTCCTTAGCAATTTCGTATTTTAGTCAGTTTTCTTTTCGAGGCATTTGGGGTCTTTTTGTCTTTAATTCTTCCTTACCAAAACCTCAACTTCACTATTCCTTTCTTCCCAATTTTCTTTCCAAACTCTTTTCTTTTCTCATTTTCCTAAACTTTGATTGGCCGAAACTCACCCTCCATCTTTTCCCCCCATTTGCATCTTTCTTCTACACCATAGCCGAAACCCCTATGCTTCTAGTCTTGGTTTGGCTTATTTCTTTTCTTTTTCATCATTAGATTCTTTATTTTGGTCCAACCCCTTAGCCAAACTTGAACCTTTTGCTTTGGTTGCTAAGTGCCGAATTGCTTCATAGTGATCCTCAGTTTCTTCGTTTGGTTGCTAAATCTCTTCTCCCATTTCGACTTATCTCTAATCTAAGGTAATGGTTGTTCCTTTCTCTACTTTCTTTCTTTTCTCTCTTGTTTCTCTTCAAAATTGAAACTCTCATTTTAACTTTTATGGCTAGGCCAAATCTGATTCCTTCTCCATCTTGAGTCTCATCCACTTTTTCTTTTGTGTGGAACCCGAAATCTTGGTTGCAACTATTGACTCTGTCGCACTTTGGTAAGTGTATCCTTGACCGATTAGGGTGGAAGTTTCCCTTATCTTGGTGAGTTTCTTAAGGCGAATAGCCTTGTCTTTGTGAACTTGGAGCAACAATATTGACTTATGTTCTTTGGTTAGGGACCCAACTTCGTAATCAAAGGGACTAACCAAGTGTTCTAGCATAGCAAGGAGTTGTCGTCGGGGTGCTAAGTAGGGTGGTTCGTTATCAATCTCAATTTCGGGAAGTTGTATGGATTAAGACTAATCGTTAGTTATTATGATATCAGGTGTTTGGGAAGTGTCGAGTATCGAAAACTCGTAACAGGTGTGTAATCTCACACCCTTTTTGATGAAAGCTTGTGATGTTCTGTGAAACGACCAAAAGTCGAAAAGTTGAAAAGCCGAAAATTGTGACCACTTGAGCGTGCGAGTTCTCATAGTGTTAAATTGAGATACGAATCATGACATTAAGTCGTTGACGGTGTCACAAGCACTCTTGCGAAACCGAGGCTGTAATGGGCCTGATCGAGCCAAAACGGGCCAAGCGGGCCCAATGGGCTATCTAGCCCACCTGGGCAAAACTGTTGGAAAACTACCATATGATAGGTCCAAATGCAAAATCTACAAATCTGAAACCGAAACCATACGTTTTGGGCCACACGAGCGTGTGGGCCCGTTTGGGCCTAAAATGGATTTAGGCCCAATAGTTCCGTAGAGACCTAAAAAGGGTTTTGTGTCACTCGAGGTGATAGTAGGCCTTCGAAAAGGCTGTTAAATGTGAAATTACAGAAATACCCCTAGAGGGTAAAATTACCAAAATACCCCTGGAGGGTAAAATTACCGAAATACCCCTAGAGGGTAAAATTACTAAAATACCCCTAGAGGGTAAGTTATCAAAATACCCCTAGAGGGTAAATGACTGTTATACCCCTAGTGGTAGTTTAAGTAATATGTGTGTGATATTTATATGATTGATTATGATTGTGACATACTGCATACACGAAATATTTATGTCATGACATCATGCATTGGGTTGGGTTTGATGATCGAAGGAAGTATATTCTAGTGGCTCTGCCACATATTTCGTGGCTCGCCATTAATCAGATAGTGGCTATGCCACGATATATTCGTTATTCGGTGGCTTCACCACAAATTCTATAATTAGCGACTTATCCGCCTTTATTGTGTGCAGTGGACGGGTGGATCGATTTAGAAATCCCCACAGGTGTGTTGGGCTGGTACGGGTGGTGTGTAGCGGATGGGTTATTAGGTTGGGCTATATACATTATCTGCATTATCATGTTTATAGGGCTAAGGCCAAGATTGTTACCGCATAGGGCTTCTACCAATCTGCTTCTACATGGGCTTCGCCTAGTTTTTTTTCAGATGGGCTTCACCTGACCTTACTGCTTGGGCTCGGGCCCAATTAGTGACCGATTAGGGGATTACACACTGAGTTCTCGTAACTCACCCTTCTACTTTAACCTTGCAGGTGATCCCGAGCATTAGAGGATTTGGAGCTGCGTAGGACTCTGTGGTGGCCATACGTCGAAGTATTTCTCTCGACCTTTAGTAAATGTTGGATTTGCTTCATTTTAAGATTATTTTAATTTGGGTTTGGTTTTGTTGTAATAAGGCCATTGGACTAAATTTTCTTTTAAACTTTCATTTCAGTTATATTCAAATTATAAATGATTAAAATCTGGGTTTTCTTAAAAAGTTAATAATTATTTTCAAAATATCACGTTTTCGCAAATTACTGAATCTGATTTCTGCTATAAAAAAAGTTTTTGCGAACAAAAATTATAACCTTTTACAAGAAAACCATGAAAGCAATTCTGAAGTTCACAAACAACAAAGCTCTTTTTCTTTCAAAAAGAATACAAAGTTTTAAACGAACACACAGTTTTTAAACAACCTTTCTATGTGACATGCTAGATCCAGTTATAACGTCTAGGCCAGGTTTGGGGTGTTACATTTTATGGTACCGAGCCTAGTTGCAAAACTCGACGTGCAATGGGTTCGAAAATATTTTTTCAAAATTTGATTTGAAATATGATTTAGAAAATGTATATCTTTATTGGAAGTATGGCACCATGAGTCTTTGACACCCAAATCTGTAAGTTCCCTTACTTTATCTGATTATGTGATGAAGTGACTGTAAGAGGAAAACCACTAGAGTTAGTGGTAGTACACTGAAACTGTTAGCTATAGGAATTAAGACTATAGAGACTGAAATAGTAGGAAACTCGATCTGCGAAAACTACTCATATTGTTGTTCTTTCATAAAACATCTGTTAAAAATTACTTGAACACTAAGCTGATGCATAACACTCTTAATTAGATTAACGTGTGACATCGAGATGAGTACTAGAGGACGCGAACGAGGTGTACGTGGCCGCAGTAGAGGCCGAGATACTAGGGCTGGATCCTCAGCACCGGGGCATATGCCCGAAAGGGAGGCACCGACACCGCCAGTGACTGAGACAAGATCTCATGACCGAGCTGGAGCTGATGTGCTGACTCAGCTTGTTAGGGAGGTATTGAAGGAAGTTAAAGAAATTATTGAAACACTTCGAGTTAGGTGCGTGGACTGTAAGATGAAAAGAGATTGCGATTCTTTGGGGTCACTATCTCATTCCATGAAGCATGTTAAGGAACGTCCAAACTTTTTGGCTTGCGAATATCGTAGAAGGCATCATCCGGGTGAATACTGGAGGAGGTCAGGAGCATGCTTGAGGTGCGGGTCTAAAGAGCATAAGGCTCGAGATTGTTTCGTCACGATTAAGTCGGGTATGTTTTGGTTGGATGTGATGTTGTACGTAAAAATTTTATGTATGCGTGGTAAATACCTACTTGCTTCTGTGGTTAGATATCTGGTTGGGTGAAGAGGTTTCTAGATTAGGCTAGAAGTGTATTAGTGTTATTGGAATCAGAGTGCGCAGCAGTAGCGTGGTAGAGTAGTCTATGTTAAACCATAGTTAGATAGCTGGAAATTTCGAGGACGAAATTTCTTTAAGGGGTAAATTTGTAACGCTCCGAATTTGGGCCTAGTATAATTGGGCCTATTGGGCCCGAGTATAGAAACATTTAGAATTTTTGGGAATATGGGAACGACATTATTTCAAGTTAGACCTATTATGAAGATGATTTTGGAAGGTTATAGGGTTTCTATGAAGTCTCGGGTTTAAGTTAGGCCATAGGAAAAAAATTTTTTGGCCTTTTAGTGGATAGGGCAGATGGCAGTAGGACTTAAGAATAATTGGGTGCATTTAGGAGACACAAGGAGTCTAGTGGCAAGGTGGCTATGGCGTCATGGGCAGAGTAGGGAGGGAAGGAGTTCAAATCCCACAGATGGCAAGTTAAAGGCTTTTATTTTGCTCAGGAGATGATAAGAGGTTGTGTTGGAATCAAATTCTGATGGAGGAGTGTTTGAATTGGTCAAGGTGGTTGGGTGATTTCAAATGGGAGATGGAGAGTGAATTGGGGAGAGATTTGTGGAGGTAATCAATGGATTATGGTGTGGGAAGAGTTGGCCGAGTATGGGGAAGTGAATGGGAAAATTTAGCTAAGAGACTTGACATGGGAAGAGTGCACATTCGATCAAGGGTAAGAAGGGTGCCGAATTTCTCTAGCCCTCCCTAGCAATTTCACGTTTTAGTCACTTTTCTTTTCGAGGCATTTGGGGTCTTTTTGTCTTCAATTCTTCCTTAGCAAAACCTCAACTACACTATTCCTTTCTTCCCAATTTTCTTTTCAAACTCTTTTCTTTTCTTATTTGCCTAAACTTTGATTGGCTGAAACTCACCCTCCATCTTTTCCCCCTATTTGCATCTTTCTTCTACACCATAGTCAAACCCCTATACTTCTAGTCGTGGTTTGGCTTATTTCTTTTCTTTCTCTTCATTAGATTCTTCATTTCGGTCCAACCCCTTAGCCGAACTTGAACCTTTTGCTTTGGTTGCTAAGTGCCGAATTGCTTCATAGTGATCCTCAGTTTCTTTGTTTGGTTGCTAAATCTCTTCTCCCATTTCGACTTATCTCTAATCTAAGGTAATGGTTGTTCCTTTCTCTACTTTCTTTCTTTTCTCTCTTGTTTCTCTTCAAAAATTGAAACTCTCATTTTGACTTTTGTGGCTAGGTCGAATCTGAGTCCTTCTCTATCTTGAGTCTCGTCCACTCTTTCTTTTGTGTGGAAGATGAAATCCTGGTTACAACTATTAACTTTGTGGCACTTTGGTAAGTGTATCCTTGACCAATTAGGGGTGGAAGTTTCCCTTATCTTGCTGAGTTTCTTAAGGCCGAATAGCCCTGTCTTTGTGAACTTGGAACAACGGTATTGACTTATGTTCTTTGGTTAGGAACCCAACTTCGTAATCAAAGGGAGTAACCAAGCGTTCTAGCATAGCAAGGACTTGCCATCGGGGTGGTGAGTAGGGTGGTTCGTTATCAATCTTAATTTTGGGAAGTAGTATGGATTAAGACTAATTGTTAGCTGTTGTGATCTCAAGTGTTTAGGAAGTGCCGAGTATCGTAAACTCGTAACAGGTGTGTAATCTCACACCCTTTTTGATGGAAGCTTGTGATGTTCTGTGAAACGGCCAAAAGCCAAAAAGCTGAAAAGCCGACAATTGTGACCATTCGAGCATGCGAGCGCTCGTAGTGGTAAATTGAGATACGAATTGTGTCGTTAAGTCGTTGAGGGTGTCACAAGCACTCTCGTGAAACCGAGGCTGTAATGGGCCTGATCGAGTCAAAACGGCCAAGTGGGCCCAATGGACTATCCGACCCACTGGGCAAAACTGTTGGAAAGCTACCATATGATAGGTTTGAATGCGAAATCTATAAATTTGAAACCGAAACTATACGTTTTGGGCCACACAAGCGTGTGGGCCCGTTTGGGCCCAATAGTTCTGCAGAGACCCAAAAAGGGTTTTATGTCGCTCGATGCAATAGTAGGCCTTTGAAAAGGCCGTTAAATGTGAAATTATCTAAATACCCTTGGAGGGTAAAATTATCGAAATACCCCTAGAGGGTAAAATTACTAAAATACACCTGGAGGGTAAGTTATCGAAATACCCCTAGAGGGTAAATGATCGTTATACCCCTAGTGGTAGTTTAAGTAATATGTGTGTGATATTTATATGATTGATTATGATTGTGACATACTACATACACGAAATATTTATGTCATGACATCATGATTGGGTTGGGTTTGATGATCCGAGGAAGTATATTCTAGTGGCTCTGCCACATATTCTGGTGACTCTGCCACAATCTGTGTAGTTGCTATGCCACATATATTCTGTTATTCTGGTGGATTCACTACAAATTCTGTGATTAGCAACTTGTCTGCCTTATTGGTGTGTAGCAGATGGGTGGGTCGATTTAGAAATCCCCACAGGTGTGTTGGGCTGGTACGGGTGGTGTGTAGTGGATGAATTATTAAGTTGGGCTATATACATTATCTGGATTATCATGTTTATAGTGCTAAGGCCTAGATTGTTACCGAATAGGGCTTTGGCCCGATCTACTCGCATGGGCTTGGCCCGGTTTATTCATATGGGCTTGACCCGCTACCCTTCGCTAGGCTCGAGCCTAGTTAGTGACCGATTAGGGGATTACAAATTGAGTTCTCGTAACTAACCCTCTACTTTAACCTTACAGGTGATCCCGAGCATTAGATGATTTGGAGCTACGTAGGACTCTGTGGTGGCTATACGTCGGAGTATTTCTCTCGACCTTTAGTAAATTTCAGATTTGCTTCATTTTAAAATTATTTTAATTTGGGTTTGGTTTTTTTGTAATAAGGTCATTTGACTAAATTTTCTTTTAAACTTTCATTTCAGTTATATTCAAACATAAATGATTAAACTCTGGGTTTTCTTAAAAAGTTAATAACTTTTTCAAAATATCACATTTCGCAAATTACTGAATCTGTTTTCTGCTATAAACAAAGTTTTTGCGAACAACAATTATAACGTTTTTAAAAGAAAACCATGAAAGCAATTCTGAAGTTCACAAACAACAAAGCTCTTTTTCTTTCAAAAAGAATACTAAGTTTTAAACGAACACGCAATTTTAAACAACCTTTCTATGTCACATGCTAGATCCGATCATAACATCTAGGCCGAGTTTGGGGTGTTACATGAAACCACTTATTGGTGAGATTGATTAAAAATGATAGATAATGAGTAATTCTCCATAATTATCCATAATTACGAATAAATATCTGTAATTATCCTTGTTGGTGGCCTGTGTGCGATACCACCCTAATTATCATTGTTGGTGGGCTGTGTGCGATACCACCTTATTATTTATTCACGATAAGCTGTGTGAAATTGTAACAGTCCGGTTTAGACCCTAGTTGGAACAGTGGTTTTGGAACCACGAATCCGAGTTAGTGAAATATTTTAATATTATTTTTTATGCCTTTAATATGTGATTAAGCATGTGTTAAAATTTCGTAAGTTAATTTATCCATCTGTATGCTTAATTTGATAAAAAGGGTTAAATTGCATTAAATGCAAAATTTGTATGCCTATTTGTTAAGGTAATTATTTGTTGTGGCTTTTAAAAGAGGATGCCTTAAGAGGCAATTAAACCACTATTTAGTTAGTGGATGTACAAAGGACAAATATGCCCTTAATGTATGTTTTTTAAAGTTATTAATTGAATGTTTAATAAGGTAAATAGATTAATATGTATGTTATAATATGATAAAACATTAAAAATGGCCATATTCATTTATCTTTTGACCGAAAATATAAAAGAAGAAGAAAAGAAAACATAAGCTATGTTTCGGCCATATACAAGCAAAATTAAGGTATGTTTTGACTTTGGATTTTGATGATTTTATGTTTTTGAGATTGTTGCTTAGTCTACTATCAAGCCCATGTTGTAATTTGAAGAATTGATGATGTTTATGAGATGAGCCTTTGTTGAGCTTATGTGATTTGTAATGCTTTATAGTGAAATATGAAAGATATGTATATGATTATCATAGTTTGTCTTTGGAGTTTTGTTGAATTTGAGTATTTTGGACTCAATTGAGAAAAATGATAAGTTGAGGGATTGAATTGTGAATTTGATGAAATGTTTGGACTTGTATATGATACATGAGCATTCGACTAAGCATGGATATATGGTGATTTTGTATATTTGATGATTTGTGAAAAATGGACTAAATTGATAAAATGTACAAATGTGAGGGTTAAGTTGCAAATAGCCCTAAATGTATGTTTTTGGATTAAATTGAATAAGTTGATGAATGAAAGGGTTAAATTTGAATATGTATAGATCAAGAACCGAAGAAAAGGACTTAGATCGCGAGAAAGTGAATGTAGTAGAATAATCGAGTCCGAACGACTATCCGAATCTGAGGTAAGTCAATATAAAAATAAATGTATTTGTATTGAATTATGAATGTTCTTATGATTATTGATAATGATGAATGTATATGAGATGATGTATACATGAATTTGAGATAGAGTCGACATAGTGACAATGTTCGAGAAGTCCCGTGTGAACCTAGGAATAGATAGGGTAGTCTATGTCATGACATAGGTGTCTGTTATGTGATATCATGGAAGACCACATCCGGGACGTTGGCATTGATTTGAGATTTTGTGTAAGACCATGTTTGGGACGTTGTCATCGTTATGAGAATTTACGTATAATACCATGTCTGGGACATTGGCATCGTAATGATTCGTGTAAGACCCTGTCTAGGATAGTGGCATCGATATTTGATTACATGTAAGACCATGTCTGGGACGTTGGCATTGTATGACTATTCTGAGCACTTTGAGTATCCTATTAGATTTTGAACGGTTCAACGGGCAAATCTGAGATACGAACAACTATGTTATCGGTATTTCCATTTCAGGTACGCTTGTTATGTACACTAAGTGTGTATGAAAGGTAAGTATCTACATGAACTTACTAAGATGGATATGTGAAATGAAATGATAGAATGATATGTGAAGAGATGGTTAAAAGAGCTATGTGTATATGTGACATTTGAGTTGAAGAATGTGGTAAGATATGGCTAAGAAAATGACCCAAAGAAATACATGTGATGAATTTGCTATGAGAACCATTAATGTCATTGTATCATTATGGTTATGTACATTTTATACTAAGTTTATTTGTATATGGCTTACTAAGCTTTAGAAAGCTTATTCTATGTGTGTTTGCTTTGTTTTATAGATCATCAAAGCAACTGAAGGCTCGGGGACTTTCGAGGATCGTCATCACACTACTCAAACTCATTTTGGTACTTTTGGAATGTGTATATAGCTAGATATGACATGTATAGACTAGTCACTTTGAGTTATGTTTGAGATGTGTAAAATTAGTCATAAGATGTGGCTAGATAAATGTTGGTATTATGTTTGAGTAAATATGATACATGATGTATGTTTGGTATGACTTGATAGCTAATGGAATTGCCAAGGCTATGGTAAGCATATAAATGCATTATGAGTATGTATGTTTGAGCAAAGAAATGGTCAAATTTATGGTAAGTGTGGATGAAATATGTTTGAAAGTATATGTGTTTTAGTTGGGCAAAGTGGTATGATTGGAAATGAGTTTGTATATAAAGATATGTTGAGTTTCTGACTTGTTTTTGGATGTCAAGTGTGCATGAAATGAATTAGTAATTTTGCTTGTAGGTTTGACCCTTGTGTGGTGGCATTTTGGCCTTGCAAATGGTCTGTTTTACCTACATGGCCGTGGTACACGGGCGTGCCTAGTGGCTGTGGGTATAAGTCAGTAGCTATCCTAAGTGTACACGGCCATGGCATACGGGGGTGCCTGGTAGTCGTGTGAGTAAGTCAGCAGCTAGCCTAATGTTACATGTCTAAGACACACAAGCGTGTCTGGTAGCCGTGTGGAAAAGTCAGTATAACGCTCTGATTTGGCACAACCAGGACACATGGGTGTGTCTAGTAATCGTGGGAGGCACACGGCCTGCCCACATGGGCATGTGACCTCTGTAACTTAGAAGAGTTTTAAAATTTTGAGAATATTAGTATGTGTTCAGTTTAGTCTCGACCCAATTCTAAAGTATGATTAAGGTCTCATTGACCTATAAAGGGGACATTTTGATTGCGATTGATGAATGGTTGTATAAAATGTATGTAAAAGTTTACGATCTATCCGGTAATGCCTTAAGCCTAATCCAGTGATGGATATGGGTTAGGGGTGTTACATTTGATTGGTATCAGATCTACAGTTTAGTCAATTCTCGGTCTAACGTAGCTTGTCAAAGTCTAGCTATACATGCCATATATCTAAACTGTGATAGTGTGATGAATCCTGATGTGTAAAATGTGATTTTCGTATAGTAATGGATCCCGAAAGAGCCGTAGCTGACGATGTAGAAAGCAGTGTGCCTGCTTCCGCTCAAGGGACAGCGCCCTCTGATTGGAGATCGGCTACGAGCGGTCAAGAGGGAGAAGCTAAACAAGCTTTCTTCCAAATGATGAGTGAGTGGTTCACTCAATTTGTGAGAAATAACCCGACTATTTCATAAGCTCGCCCCACCTAATCCCCATCAGACATCTGTTATGCCTCTGACTATAAATCTGAATCTATTGAATAAGCCTCTGGTCGAAAAAATCCGTGAGTATGGGGTTGAAGAGTTTAGGGCCACCAGTGATGATGATAATGAAAAAGCTAAGTTCTGGTTAGAAAACACTATCCAAGTATTTGGTGAGATGTCCTTAACTCCGGAAGAAAGTATTAAATGTGTTGTATCATTACTACGAGACGTGGCTTACCAGTGGTGGAAGACTTTGATTTTCGTGGTTCCAAAGGAACGGGTCACTTGGGATTTCTTCCAATCTGAGTTCTACAAGAAATATATCAGTGAGAGATTAATTGATCAGAAATGAAAGGAATTTTTGGAACTAAAATAGGGTCGTATGACTGTTACGAAATATGAATGAGAGTTCGTGAGGCTGAGTTAGTATGCTCGAGAATGTCCATCCATCGAGGCAATAATGTGCAAAAGATTTGAAGATGGCCTTAATGAAGATATCCGCTTGCCAGTCGGGATTTTAGAATAAAAGAGTTTGTTGTGCTTGTTGATTAAGCGTGCAAAGCTGAGGCACTTGGGAAAGACAAAAGAAAAGCTGAGTCTGAAGCTAGAGATGTGAGAAAAAGATTTCCAAGTAAATCATTTCAGTCTGCTTCGAAGAAATTTCGAGATGAGCATAGTCGTTCAAAGGTTAATATGGGACATTCGAATAGAGATCGAGCTAGATCACAAATGAGCTCCAAAATTCTAGCAACTTCAATAACAAGTGTTGGAAATGTTCGATTTGAGATACCTGAATGTAAGCATTATGGAAAAAGACATCCGAGAAGTTGTAGATTAAATGATCGAGCCTGCTTCAGATGTGGATCATTAGATCATTTTATCCGTGATTGTCCAGGGTCTGTTGAGCCAGAGATTGTTCAGAATCCAAGATCCAATAATGCTCTAGTGAGAGGTAGGCCTTCACAAAATGTAAGAAATGTCAGTAGAAGTTAGAGAACTTTAAGAGATACTATTGTGAGATCCGGAGTTAGAGCACCTGCCAGAGCGTATGCTATCCGAGCTCAGGAAGAAGCTTCATCTCTAGATGTTATAACGAGTACATTTACACTTTATGATACTTATGTGATTGCATTGATAGACCCTGGTTCTATATATTTGTATATATGCATGAACTTAGTATTCAGTAAGACTTTGCCTGTAGAGTCTATTGCGTTTGTTATAAAAGTATCAAACCCCTTAGGTAAAAGTGTCCTGGTTGAAAAAGTATGCAAGAATTTCCCGTTAATGTTTCAAGATATCTGTTTCCCTGCTGATTTGATGCCTTTTCCATTTGATGAGTTTGATATCATTTTGGGCATGGACTGGTTGACATTGCATGATGTTGTTGTGAATTGTAAAAGGAAGACTATTAATTTGAGATGTTCGAATGATGAAATAGTTTGAATTGAGTCTAATGATTTGAATGGATTGCCTGCTGTGATATCTGTGTTGAAAGCTCAGGGTTATGTGAAAAAGGGATATAAAGCGTATTTTGCTTATGTGATTGATTTAAAAGTTTCTGAAAAGAAAGTTGAATCAATGCCCTTTGTTTGTGAGTTTTTTGATGTATTCCCTGAAGAATTACTGGGATTGCCTCCGATACGTGAGGTTGAATTTGGTATTGATCTGTTGCTTGGTACTATACCTATTTCGATAGCTCCGTATAGAATGGCACCAATAGAGTTGAAAGAGTTAAAGTTACAGCTGCAAGAGTTGATTGATGAGGGTTCACTAGACCGAGATTCTCACCTTGGGGTGCTCCCATTCTATTTGTGAAAAAGAAAGATGGCACAATGAGAATGTGCATTGACTATCGTCAGTTGAATAAAGTGACCATAAAGAACAAATATCTGTTGCCCAGGATTCACGACTTGTTTGATCAGCTAAAAGGAGCCACTGTGTTTTCTAAGATTGATCTGAGATTGGAATACTATCAGTTGAGAGTGAAAGATTCAGACATTCTGAAAACTGCTTTCAAAATGAGGTACGGGCATTATGAGTTTTTAATTATGCCTTTTTGATTAACAAATGCTCCTGTTGTTTGTATGGATCTGATGAACAAAATTTTAGACCGTACCTAGATCGATTTGTTGTTGTATTCATTGACGACATTTTGATTTATTCACAGGATAAACTGAGCATGCCGAGCATCTAAGGATTGTGTTGCAAACTCTACTAGAAAAGTAATTGTATGCGAAATTTAGCAAATGTGAATTCTGGTTGCGTGAAGTTAGTTTTCTGGGACATATTGTATCGGCCTCATGAATACGAGTTGATCCGAGCAAGATTTCTACTATTCTAGATTGGAAACCCCCAGAAAATGTATCTAAAATCCGTACTTTTTGGGACTTTCTAGTTATTATCGTCAGTTTGTAAAAGGCTTTTCGATGATAGAAACTCCGTTGACTAGATTACTTCAAAAAGATGTAAAGTTTGAATGGTCCGATAAATGTCAGAAAATTTTTGATCAGTTAAAAGTCCTTTTGACAGAAGCTCCAATTTTAGTACAGCCAGAATCGGGTAAAGAATTCGTGATATACAGTGATGCTTCGTTAAATGGTCTGGGATGTGTTTTGATGCAAGAAGGCAAAGTAATAGCTTATGCTTCGAGACAACTAAAACCGCATGAAAAGAATTATCTGACACATGATCTTGAGCTAGTTGCAATTGTGTTCGCATTAAATATTTGGCGACATGATCTGTTCGGTGAGAAATGTCATATTTTTTTTAGATCATAAAAGTCTGAAATATATGATGACTCAGAAAGATTTGTACCTACGATAGAGAAGATGGTTAGAGCTATTAAAAGATTATGAACTTGTAATAGATTATCATCTGGGTAAAACTAATGTCGTTGCCGATGCATTGAGTCAAAAATCACTGTTTGTACTACGTGCTTTGAATGTCCAATTAGATCTGTCTAATGGTAGTTCAGTGATAGCTGAATTGAAAGCAAAATCGTTGTTTTTACAGCAGATTTGTGATGCTTAGAAAGTTCATAATGAAATAATAGCGAAACGAGCTCAGTGTGTTTTGAATTTCGATTCTTAATTTTGAGTGGATGATAACGATTGTTTGAGATTCCGAGATCAAATTTGTGTCCCGAGAAACCTATAGTTTATTCAGTTGATCTGCACATAACAGTCGTCTATCTGTTCATCTGAGAAGTGCAAAGATGTATTGTGATCTAAAACAACACTATTGGTGGTCTGGTATGAAACAAGATATCTCTGACTTTGTGTCGAAATGTTTAATCTGTCAGCAAGTTAAAGCTAAACATCAGGTACCATCTGGTTTATTGCAACAGATTCTGATTCCCGAGTGGAAATGGGATAGAGTGATAATGGATTTTGTTTCGGGATTGCCTCTGACTCCGAGAAAGAAAGATGCAATTTGGGTCATAGTTGATCGATTGAAAAAAATTGCTCATTTTATTCCGGTACGATATAATTTCTCACTTGATAGATTAGCTAAGCTTTATATTTCTGATATTTTGAGATTGCACGGGGTACCATTGTCTATAGTATCTGATAGAGATTTGAGGTTTACTTCAAGATTTGGAAGAAATTGCAAGAAACTTTAGGCACGAAATTGCATTTCAGTACTGCTTTTCATCCGCAAACGGATGGTCAGTCTGAACGGATTATTCAGATTCTCAAGGATATGTTGAGATGCTGCATTCTTGAGTTTAATGGTACGTGGGAATAGTACCTACCATTGATTGAATTTGCGTATAATAACAGTTTCTAGTCGAGCATTAAAATGGCACCTTATGAAGCTTTGTATGGACGTAAATGTCGAAACCTCTGTATTGGACTGAGCTCAGTGAAAATAAGCTGCATGGGGTTGATTTGATAAAAGATACTGAACAGAAAGTAAAAGTAATCCGTGATAGTCTGAAATCAACATCTGATCATCAAAAGTCCTATGCAGACTTGAAACGAAAAGATATTGAATTTGAAATCGGTGATAAAGTGTTTCTGAAAGTGTCTCCGTGGAAGAAAGTACTCCGATTTGGACGTAAAGGCAAATTGAGTCTGATGTTCATCGGACCATATAAAATCATCGAGCGTGTTGGACCTATTGCGTACAAATTGTTGTTACCATCTAAGCTTGAAAAGATACACAATGTATTCCATGTTTTGGTGCTCCGTAGATACTGATTTGATTCGTCACATGTGACCCGTCTAAGATTGAAATCTGATCTGATATGACAAACGAGGAAGAACCTATCCGTATTCTAGCTCTTGAAATGAAAGAGTTGAGAAACAAGAAAATTCTGTTACTGAAAGTGTTGTGGTATCGACATGGAATAGAAGAGGCTACGTGGGATCCTGAATATTTAATGAAACAACAATATCCGAATCTGTTTAACGGTAAGATTTTTGAGGACGAAAATCTCTAAGAGGGGAGAATTGTAATAGTCCAGTTTAGACCCTAGTCAGAACATGGTTTCGAACCATGAATTTGAATCAGTGAAATATTTTAATATTATTTTTTGTGCCTTTAATATGTGATTAAGCATGTGGTAAAATTTCGTAAGTTAATTTATCCGTCTATGTGCTTAATTTGATAAAAAGGGTTAAATTTCATTAAATGCAAAATTTGTATGCTATTTGTTAAGGCACCTATGTGTTATGTCTTTTAAAAGAGGAAGCCTTAAGAGGCAATTAAACCACTATTTAGTTAATGGATGGACAAAGGACAAATATGCCCTTAATGTATGTTTATTTAAGTTATTAATTAAAAGGCTAATAAGGTAAATAGATTAATATGTATGTTATAATATGATAAAACATGAAAAATGACTAGATTCATTCATCTTTTGACCGAAAATATAAAAGAAGAAGAAAAGAAAACATAAGCTAGGTTTCAGCCATATACAAGCAAAATTAAGGTATGTTTTGACTTTGGATTTTGATGATTTTGATGTTTTTGAGATTGTGGCTTAGTCTACTATCAAGCCCATGTTGTAATTTGAAGAATTGATGATGTTTATGAGATGAGCCTTTGATGAACTTATGTGATTTGTAATGCTTTATAGTGAAATATGAAAGATATGTATATGATTATCATAGTTTGTCTTTGGAGTTTTGTTAAATTTGAGTATTTTGGACTCAATTGAGAAAAATGATTATTTGAGGGACTAAATTATGAATTTGATGAAATTTTTGACTTGTATATGATACATGGGCATTCGGCTAAGCATGGATATATGGTGATTTTGTATACTTGATGATTTTTGAAAAATAGACTAAATTGATAAAATATGCAAATGTGAGGGTTAAGTTGCAAATAGCCCTAAATGTATGTTTTTGGATTAAATTGAATAAGTTGATGAATGAAAGGGTTAAATTTGAATATGTATAGATCAAGAATCGAAGAAATAGGACTTAGATCGTGGGAAAGCGAAGGTAGTAGAATAACCGAGTCTGAACGAATATCCGAATCCGAAGTAAGTCAATATAAAAATAAATGTATTTATATTGAATTATGTATGTTCTTATGATTATTGATAATGATGAATGTATATGAGATCATGTATACATGAATTCCGAGATAGAATCGACATAGTGACTATGTCCAAGAAGTCCCGTTTGAACCTAGGAATAGATAGGGTAGTCTATGTCATGACATAGGTGTCTGTTATGTGATATCATGTAAGACCACATCCGGGACATTGGCATTGATTTGAGATTTTGTGTAAGACCACATCTGGGACGTTGGCATCGATATGAGAATTTACGTGTAAGACCATGTCTGGGACATTGGCATCGTAATGATTTGTGTAAGACCCTGTCTGGGACAGTGGCATCGATATTTGATTACATGTAAGACCACGTCTGGGACTTGGCATTGTACGACTATTCTGAGCACTCTGAGTATCCTATTAGATTCCGAACGGTTCAATGGGCAAATCTGAGATACGAACGACTATGTTATCGGTATTTTCGTTTCAGGTATGCTTGTTAGTAGTTATCCTAAGTGTACACGGCCATGGCATACGGGGGTGCCTGGTAGCCGTGTGAGTAAGTCAGCAGCTAGCCTAATGTTACACGTCCAAGATACACGGGCGTGTCTAGTAGCCATGCACAAAAGTCAGTATACATGCTCTGATTTGGCACAACCAAGACACTTGGGTGTGGCTAGTAGCCGTGGGAGGAAACTGCTTGCCCAGACGGGCGTGTGACCTCTGTAACTTAGAAGAGTTTTAAATTTCTGAGAATATTAGTATGTGTTCAGTTTAGTCCTAACCCAATTCTAAAGTATGATTAATGTCTCGTTGACCTATAAAAAGGACACTTTGATTGCGATTAATGAATGGTTGTATGAAATGTATGTAAAAGTTTTTGATCTGTCTGATAATGTCTTTAACCCAAATCCGGCGACAGATACAGGTTAGGGATGTTACAGTGATACCCTCGTTTATATTATCATTTTGTGGGCTATGTGCGAAACCACCATAATTATCCTTATGGTTGGCTGTGTGCGATACCACCCTATTATTGATTAATGGTGGGTTGAGTGCAAAACCACCATGTACTTTGTATCATTCCAAAGGGTTCATTGAGAAACTTGTCTAAGTAAATATTTCATGTGACTTTGTGCTGATGAGTGCAAGGTGTATGTGTGCAAGTAAATGTGAGCAATATATACGTTATATGGTTGGAATGTGGTAAGAGATGAGATGAGTAAGCATGATTATGAATATGTGAATTGTTCTTACATAATATGTAATTGTAACACCCCTTACCCGTGTCCAACAGGGACAGGATACGAGGCATTACCAGACTTAACTTGCTTAAACTTACAACATTGGGTCATAAAATTTATTTTCAACTTAAAGCTTCTTATTCATATTCATAATATCTTATTATGGGCCTATAAGGCCCTAAGCGTACATACGGGAGGTTTCGAAATTAATCAGGAAACTTTTACGCTCTTAGAAATTTTTTGCCTAAATAGGGGCCACACGCCGGTGTGAAATGGAACACGCACGTGTAGGATGGCCGTGTGGTCACACACGCCCATGTTCCTAGCCCATGTGGGATTTATTTTTGTTTTCAAACCTACATGGGTTTTCAAACGGCTGGACTCACGCCCGTGTCAGTGGCCCATGTCCCTCACATGGCCTAGACACGCCCGTGTCCTCACCCGTGTGTGAAAACTTGGGTATTCTGTTCATGACTTCAGCAACCTCTTAAAGGGCACACGACCTAGGCACACACCGTGTGCTGGACTGTGTGACGAATCTAATTTTGCAATTTGATACAGGGGACACACGATCTATCAACAAACCCATGGGACTGACCGTGTGTCACACACGGCCTAGATACATGCCCGTGTGTCTACTCGTGTGGACAATTAGAAGGCTATTTTCCTAGCCAATTGCCACCTTGAAACATAATCACACATATACCAACACAAGCGACACATAACATGGCAATAATACACTATGAAGAACCACTAATCATCATTCATACATTTCACATTTTACTCCATGACCATTAAAATATGAAACTTGACCAATATTGGCCAATTCACAATGGCCATTTACAAAATGAGTATATAACCATAGTAGCCAACACTTTGGCTTTCAAAACTAACATAACACAAGATTACCAAGTTCTTATACATGCCATACCCAAAATAAATCAACTTTACTATACCAAAAGAATGATTGATAGTGTGATCCGAGCTTCGACGTTCTACGATCCCCAAGCTAGCTTGGCGATACTACACGGAAAAGGGAAAAGAGAGGGGTAAGAATATAGCTTAGTAAGTTCGCATGAATTAAGATAGCAACATAAGTACTCATAGTAAAAATCCATTCATCCTATAAAAAAATAACAATACAAGTTCGCAAGTACTTTGACATACTTACTCATACTTATTCTTACCCATGACATATCACATTACGATTTTCATAACTCGTATTTTACTCATGGTACCTATATCACATCAGCACATAATTTAGCATTTATGCCATCTTGAACATAAACTTAAATCATTATCATCTTTAGCTTAAATGGAACTCTTTGTCATCCTTGTATAACTTAGCTCATTATCATCTTTACATGCTTAGCTCTTTGCCCATTGAACTACTCGGAATATTGGAGGATACTCAATCTCATCATACATGTATCATGATGCCAATGCCATATCCCAGATATGGTCTTACATGGGATCACCTCTTGATGTCGATGCCATATCCCAGATATGGTCTTACACGGGATCTCTTAGCTCGATGTCAATGCCATGTCCTAGACATGGTCTTATACGAGATCTTCCTTTGGTGCCGGAGCCATGTCCCAGACATGGTCTTATACGGGACCTTTCTTATTCGATGTCGATGCCATGTCCCAGACATGGTCTTATACGAGATATACATTCGGTGTCGATGCCATGTCCCAGACATGGTCTTATACGGAACCTACATTCAGTACCGATGCCATGTCCCAGACATGGTCTTATACGGGACTGTCCGTATCCCATGTCGTGACATAGGTATCCTCGTTATTCCAAATATTAAATCGGGACTTTAACTTGTCATATTCTCTTCACTTTCTCATCGAGGTATCATTAATCAATTTCATGGAAATAATAATATGCATTTCTCATAATAATAAGTAATTTAAACATAAAAACATATGTAGCCTTAATTTCACACAAACTTACCTTGGTATTCAAAATAGGTGTAGATGTTCGATTTAGTCCACAACTCTATTATTGCCTCAGTTTTGGTCTAGGCTTCATGTTTCTTGATCTATAAAACAATTTCACTTGTTTAATACTCACATTGATGAAATTGACTCATGAATCATACTTTGGCAAAATTATAATTTTGCCCCTAAACTTTCACATAATTGCACTTTTGCCCCTAGGCTCATTTACTCAACTTTCATGTATTTTAAGCCTAGCTGAATCATTTTCTTAACTACAACAACCTTCAATTTCTACTATTTCACTCATGTATGACCATTTTTACAACTTTTACAATTTGGTCTTTTTTATGTAATTTTAATGAAAAATCACTTAGAAAAAGATGTTTATAATAAATCACACTTTCATATTATTCCATAAAACATCAAAATACATGCATGTCATAAATGGGTAAATTTTTGAACATAAACCCTTGTTGAAAATATAGCTAGAAATAGCTAAATCGAGCTACGAGGATCTCAAAAATACGAAGAACATTAAAAATAGGGCTGGGGTGCACTTACTATCAAGCATGAAAGTTGAAGAAACCTTGAAGATGAGCAAATTTTGTTTGATTTTTCCCTTTTTAATCTTTTATTAACCAAATGACTAAAATGCCCTTAAGTCCCTTTCTTGAGATTTTTCATTCCCATGTCTATTTTTGTCCATCTTACCATATAATGGTCTAATTGATAAATAAGGACCTCTAGTAATTTTTATAATTTTATTTCATACTTGAATATTTTAGAATCTCATATTTTCTAATCATTGCAATTTAGTCCTAATGTACAATTTAATCACTAATAAATAAAATTTCCTCATAAAATTTTTACACAACCATGCAAACACATCATAGGCCTCATAATATCATAAAACATATATTTCTACTTCGGATTTGTGGTCTCGTTGTAACGGTTCGATTTAGACCCTAGTCAAAATAGTGGTTTTGGGACCACAAATCTGAGTCAAAAAAATATTTTAATATTATTTTATGTGCTTAAAGTATATGATTAAGCATGTGTGAAATTTTCGTGAATTGATTTTATTGTTTGTGTGCTTAAATTGAGAAAAGGATTAAATCGCAGAAAATGTAAAAGTGACATTCTATATGTTAAGGTGCTATGTTTTTATGTTCTTTTAATATGAAGGCCTTAAAAGGAAATTAGGCCATTTTATTATGGTTTGGAGGGTAGTCGACATGTATTTTAAAGATTTTATAATGTTTCATTAAGGGTAAAAATGGAAATAAATAATTATTATGGTTATTAATTAAAACAAAAGCCTGAAATTAGCCTTCATTCATCTTTTAATGCCAAAAATATCAAAGAAAAGAAAGAAGAAAAGCTTTAAGGGTTCAGCTATGTTCAAGCAAAATTAAGGTATGAGTTTTGTTCGATTTTTGATAAATTATATGTTTTTGTGATCGTTGCTTAACAAATTATCAAACCCATGCTTTAATTTTGGAATTTGATGAAGAATTTGAAATGTTCCATTGATGAATGCTTGAGCTTTGTGATGTTAGTTGATGAATATGAAATATATGTGTTAGATTAACATGTTTTGTCTTTGGACTAAATTGAGTAAATTTGGACTAAATTTGAGTAATTTGGACTAAATTATGAAAATAATATTTTGAGGGACTAAAATGTGAAATAAATTAAATAAATGGGCTTATATGAAGCATGTAAAAATTTGGCTAAGCATGGGTACAAAGAAATTATGTGTAAATTGTGAATTTGTGAAATAAGGACTTAAATGTCAAAATGTGAAAATGTGAGGGCTAATTTGTAAATTTCCCTAAATGTGTGTTTTTGGATTGAATTGAATGATTTGGTGAATAAAAGAGTTAAATTTGAATATGTATAGATCAAGAACCAAAGAAAACGAATTTAGACAGAGGAAAGTCAAAAGTGATCGAGTAGTCGAATCGTCCGTTTATTCCGAATACGAGGTAAGTCTATATACAAATAAATGTATTTAAGATGATTTATTCATGTTCATTTAGTATTGAATTGTGATGAATGGCTTTGGAAGATATTCATGTGAAATTAGAGAAAGTATCGACAATGTGTCAAGGTCTGAAAAGTCCCGTACGAACGGTAGGAATAGATAGGATTCATATATCATGACATAGGGTTTCGATATGTGATATCGTGTAAGACCACATTCAGGATGTTGGCATCGATTTGATATTTACATGTAAGACCATGTCTGGGACATTAGCATCGTATTTGATTCGTGTAAGACCCTGTTTGGGATAGTGGCATCGATATTTGATTACATGCAAGACCACGTCTGGGACGTTGGCATTGTACGATTATTCTGAATTATCTGAGTATCCTATTTGATTTTGAATGGTTCAACGGGAAATTTTAAGTAATGAAAGACTATGTGAAATGTGTTACTGATTCAGGTACATATGGAATGTGTACAATGTTTGAATATGAAATGTAAGTATATATGAATTTGCAAAAGTGAGATATGCGCATAAGCTTGTTAAGGCAAAATGTGATATATGTATGAATGTGATATAATCCAATGAGATACATGGAGATGTAATTTGTTGACAAGCAATTGATTAGATACAATTAAGCCAAAGGAGAAATATGAATTTGAAATTGAGATGTAATAATGAGCTTGTATTAGATATGGTTATAAATGTTTATATGTTAAGTTTATTTGTATATGGCTTACTAAGCTTTTGAAAGCTTACTTTGTGTGTGTTTGCATTGTTTTATAGATCGTTAAAGCTATGGAAGGCTTGGGTATTGTCGAGGATCATCACCACACTATCAAACTCTATTTTGGTACTTTTTGAATGTGTACATATTTAAGTATGGCATGTATAGTCTAGTTGAATTGGATGATATTTTGAGTTGTATATATAAGCTATGTGATATTACTTGTAAATGGATGTGCATATGGTAATATTTGATCTATGTTTTGTGATGCAAAGTTGGTATATTGGTGATGAAAGGTTGTCATAATGAATTGGTAAGTTTGTGGATGGATTATACTTAGAAATGGTTATGATTAGAATAAGATACATGGTACATAAGTTGGTGTGCTTGATACGTTCTTAAATGGTTAGAAATGATGGTCATTTTGGTATGTTTTGGTTGCTTTTGGTCCTTGAAATAATGCTTGGTTATGCATGTAGGTCTGATCCTAAAATGGGTGGCAAATTGGCCTTGTAAATGGCCTATATTTGCCCACACAGGTGAGCACATGGGCGTGTGGCTCGACTGTGTCATTCGAGTTTGTATTTCAAAACAAGTTAGTGTCAACCACGGGTTGGACACACGGGCGTGTGACTGGCCGTGTGAAGCAAGTCAGTGTCGACCACGGGTGAGGCACACGAGCGTGTCCTCGGCCGTGTGGACAAGTCAGTATGTACACCCTATTTTGCCATGGCTTAGACACATGGGCGTGTCTTCACACGGCCGACCCACACGATCGTGTGACCTCTCTAGTTTTGAAAAATGTTTAATTTTTAGAAAATTTCATATGTGTTCGGTTTAGTCTTGACCTTTTTTTTAATGCTAGTTTAAGGTCTCATGGACCTTCTTAAGGGACTCTTTGATTTAAATTGTTAAATTATGATGTGAAATGTTCATAAAAGATCCGATTTTTCTTCTTTTAACCCTAGACCGGCGATAGTTATGGGTTAGGGGTGTTACACTCGCAACCACTATTCTAACTAGGCCCTAAATCGGGCTGTTACAATTCTCCCCCATTTGGGATTTTCGTCCTCGAATATCTTACTAGCAAAAAGGTTTGGGTACTGGTTTCTCATAGCCTTCTCGGGCTCCCATGTAGCCTCTTCTACCCCATGTCTTTGGCACAATACTTTCACAAGAGCTATACTTTTATTCCTTAGCTGTTTGAATTCCCGTGCTAGAATCTTAATCGATTCTTCGCCATAAGTCATGTCGTATTGAATTTCAACCTCTATCGGTGTAATCACATTCAAAGGATTTGATTGGTAGCGTCGCAACATAGACACGAGGAATACATCATGAATCTTTTATAATTCAGACGGCAAAGCATATCAATAGGCTACCACCCTATCCTCTTGGTAATCTCATATGGTCCGATAAAACGCGAACTCAATTTGCCTTTTGACAAAACCTGAGAATTTTCTTCCATGGTGACACTTTCAAGAATACCTTATCACCAACTTAAAACTCAATCTCTTTTCATTTCAAGTCTGAGTAGGATTTTTGTCTATCAGAAGCAACTTTTAAACAATTACAGATTATTTGTACCTTCTCTTCAGTTTCTCTAACCAGATCGACCCCGTGAATCTAATTTTCCTTGAGTTCAGTCCAATACAAAGGCATTCGACACTTGCGCCCATACAAAGCCTCATAAGGCACCATTTTCAAACTCGATTGAAAACTGTTATTGTAGGCAAACTCTACAACCGATAAATATTTTTCCTAGCTGCCTGAAACTCAAGAACACAACACCGAAGCATATCCTCAAGTATCTATATTAATCTCTCCGATTGTCTATCAGTTTGTGGGTGAAAAGCTGTACTAAAACTCAATTTTGTGCCCAAAGCTTCTTGCAACTTTTTCCAAAATCGAGACTAAATCTCGAATCTCTATCCGATATAATCGACAAAGGCACTCTGTGTAGTTTTACAATCTCTAAAACATACAAGCCTGCCAACTTATTAAGTGAATAATCTACACGTACATGTATAAAATGGGCTGACTTTGTAAGTCTATCTACCACAACCCATACAGTATCTTTCTTGCTCGGTGTCAACGGCAAACCCGATACAAAGTCTATAGTAACATGATCCCATTTCCACTCAGGAACCATAATAGGTTGAAGCAAACCCAAAGGCACTTGGTGTTCGCCTTTCACTTGTTAACAAATCAAGCATCTTGATACAAACTCAGAAATATCTTTCTTCATACTCGGCCACCAATACCATTTCTTCAAATTGTTATACATTTTTGTGCTGCTCGGATGTACAGATAGACATCCGCTATGTGCCTCGTGTAAAATCTTTCGAGTAAGCTCATCATTCCTCGGTACACAGACTCTATCTCTAAACATCAAACATCCATCAGAATTTATCCAAAAGTCAGACTTAACACCCGACCCGCACTAAACTCTTTAGGCTTGCAAGTCACTATCATCTTTCTGAACCTCATAATCTCTTGAAGGAACATCGGTCTAGCCTTCAACTCAGCTAGAATGGAACCATCATTTGAATAAGTCAACCGTGTATTCATAGCCCTCAAAGCAAATAGGGATTTTCTACTCAAAGCATCAACGACTACATTCGCCTTTCCCTTGTGGTAGTCAATGACTAGCTCATAATCCTTTATTAGCTCTAACCATCTTCACTGCCTTAAGTTCAATTCCTTTCAAGACATCAAATACTTTAGGCTTTTATGATCGGTGAATAACCGACACCTTTCACCATACAAATGGTGTCTCCATATCTTCAATGCAAATACAATGGCAGCCAACTCTAAATCACGTGTTGGGTAATTCTTCTCGTGTGGCTTTAACTGTCTAGAAGCATACGCTATCACCTTGCCCTCTTGCATAAGTACACAGCCCAATCCATTCAAGGATGCATCGCTGTAGATCACAAATTCTTTTCCCGATTTAGGTTGCACTAGAATTGGAGCCTCAGTCAACAATACTATTAGTTTCTCGAAACTCTGTTGGCATTTTTCTATCCATTCAAACTTTCGTCTTTTCGTAACAACCTCGTCATATGTAACACCCCTTACCCGTATTCAATGCCGAAACCTGGTACGAGGCATTATCGGACTTGACTTGCTTGAACATTAAACTTTGGGCTATAAAATTTCGTTCCAACTTAAAACTTTTTCTTTTACATTCGTAACGTCCCCATTACAGGTCTACGAGACCTTATACATATACTCAGGATGCTTCGGGACCAAATCGAAAATTTTAAACACATGGAAAATTTTGACATAAAATAGGGCCACACGCCCTTGTGAAGAGTGGGACACGCCTATGTGACATATCACACACTCGTGCTCCATGCCCTGTAGAATTATTTCTAAATTCGAACCAACAGGGGTTTTCACACAGCCAGACACACGCCCATGTCTTTGGCCCATGTCAGTCACACGACCTAGACACGTCCGTGTTCTCACCCGTGTGTGAAAACCTGGGTGTTCTATTTATGACGTCATCAACCTCATAAGGGGCGCACGGCCTAGGCATACGCCCTTGTGTCTAGCCCGTGGTCAACACTGTCTTGCAATATTAACATGCAGGGGACACACGGCTCAACCACACACCTATGGGACTGACCGTGTATCACACATGGCTTAGACACATGCTCGTGTATCTACCTGTGTGGACCAATTCTAGGCTATTTTCCAAGCTATTTAGTCACCCTACTTGCACACATTCACACAACATCACATATCATTTTCAAATTAAATTTTCACAATTAAACCATGAAAACTAAACTATCTTCCCATATAGGAGGGAGTACTATCACCAGCACAAATACAATCGACTTAAGCCATCATCCATGGCTATACAGAATCGAAACATAAATTATTTTAGGCTAACACATTTGGCTACCTTAACTATGACTTAATTAAACAAAGAATAAGATCTCTATACATGCCATGTAACACCCTAAAAATCTGAGTATCGATATATTGTATGTTTTGGTGTTTAGCTTATGAATGAAAATTTTCTTTCCTTCTTTTCGTGTTTATTATAGCCTTGAAAAGGGTATAGAATTATTCGGGTATAGAATAATTTTTAGTATGGAGAATTTAGTGAAGTGGATCTAGTGACCCTGATACTTAAGTTAATTTAAGTGTCTAAAATTAGCACAAGATGAGTAATTGGCAAGGTCGTGTTGGCGCATGAGAAATTGCATGAGGGGAGAGGTTCGAATCCTTGGATAGCAACTAGGTGATTTTTCTTTTTGCTCTCTTCTCTAATGTGTTGGCCAAGCTGAAACACCCCAAACCCGGCCCAAAAAGCCTAACCGGATTTGGTATGTTCCTCAAGTAAAACTTTAGCGGAATCACGTTGTAAAGTATTTTTGTCTTTTAAAACATTATTTTTGAAAGGAATTAATTAAATCAAAAAGGAAAACAAACTTAAGAAAATTTCCTTGAAAACATTTATATAATAGTAACAAACACATTTTTAAATAAATTATCGAAAACCATTTAGATATTTGATAATTATTCATGGCAGAATTTAAAATAAACCCAAACACAAAATTAAAGATAATTTATAGTGGCCTTATTACATAAAATTGGCAAACCCAAAATGAAGTCTAAATAATAAAATTTAGCTTAAAAAGTTCAAGTAGGAAAATTTCCAAACGTCATTGTTTGAGCTTTGGCCACCTCGAATTCCTTCTTGAATTCGATCCATCGCACTACTGAATTATCGAAAAGTTATCCCATAAAATGGGTGAGTTATGAACTCAATGTATAACACATACATTAAAAAGCCCATTTATCAAAAGCTTTCAAGCCCAAAATTTCACATATGGCCATAGGCCCATTTAACTCATATTTGGCCCAAAGGCCCATTAAATCAAATATTTAGCAGAAGGCCCATATAGCTCATATTTAGCCCAAAGGCCCATTTTAGCTCATAGCAGATTAAATAATTATCATACAATGTTACATGGTTATGCACATGATATGAAATGCAAGCTTGCCCAACCTAATTATCCATCCGCTACACACCCCGTACCAACCAACACTTGTGGGGATTACTAAATCGACCCTCCATCCGCTACACACCATCGAAGGCGATTCTTTGCGATCAACATGCACATCGCCCTTATTGTGGCAAAGCCACCAAAAGCAGATGTGACCAAGTCACCGACCAAGTCCAAATATGTGACCGAAGCCACCAGAGTCAAATATGTGACCGAAGCCACCGGAGTCAAATATGTGACCGAAGCCACCAGAGTCAAATATGTGACCGAAGCCACCAGAGTCGAATATGTGACCGAAGCCACCAGAATCAAATATGTGACCGAAGTCACAATTTCAATTGTGGTATAACCACCGAATACTTCCTCCTTTATTAAACATACCCATATGCCCATGCACATACATATCAACTCAGATTTTCATGCTATTTATCTACAAATCATAATATAGTCATGCTTATTTCATATTAATGCATGTAGCAAAATAAACGGAATATTGAGGTAACATACCTGAATTTTGTATACCAATGATTGGTATCCGCAAACAAACATATTATCATATAATCACTTTTAATAATATAAATCTATGGAAATTTTAATGTATGGTTACACACCTAGTAACAGTGAGAACAATACTCTCTAGCTCGTCCACACCTAAATGATTAACACACTCGGTTAGTATAAACTATTGTTAGCAAAAACTATACTTATAAACGATGGATCTAAATCCTTACCCTCAGATTCACGAATAGCGAGTTATTTGCGGTTTTCTCCACTAGATGGATCAAAACCATGATATTCCACCAACGTAAAGTGGTTCGATTTATACGCACTACTTGAATAATCGATCCTCGTTAGCGAAGGTCCACAACCGGTGGAAAGTCTCTAACCCAAATCTTGCTCTTCGTTTATAGTTCGATGGTAAAGGAATACCTCCTCTCTTCCAAACACTTGACGGCTCTTTTCTTACCTATCTTGATGATCTTAGATCGCTCCTAAAAATAACTTAGATTAGTAATCTATCTAAAGAATTTGATATTATCTAAAATAGTAGTCTTACCTTGATGATTCGAATGGTCACTTAAGGTTGTCTTCAACAAAGTTCTTTTCAAAATCTTTTCAAAAGATTCGGCTTTGATCACTTGGAGGTTCGGCTTTGAAAAAGAAGAAAAGAATATGATGATTCGGCCTTCACAAAATAAAAGAATAAAAAAAATGGTGGTTTCAATATGATGGTTTCGGTTTTGAAGAGAAAGAAGGAAGAGAATGAAAAGTGAAGGAAGTAAAGAGAAAGAGAAGAAGAAAATGGTATTGGTGATTTGGCAATGAGAGAAAGATAAGAGAAAAATAAGATGAAAAGAAAAAGAAAAGAGAATATGATCAAAGAGAAGAGAGATTGACTATGGAACTTAGATGCATTCGGCAAGAGGAGAGAAAATGAAGAAGAATAATGGTGCTTAATCTTTGTGGTTTTTGGTTTCAAAATGAAAACTAAATGAGAGAAAGAAGGTTGTGTTTGGTTCAAGCAATTGAGGCTAAATCAAAAGCGAAAATGTACCAAAATGACTAAGGTACATTCGGCCAAAATGAAGAAAATTGGTCAAAAAGATGAAAGCTAAAACAAAAGAGAGTTTTTACCTAAACTCTATAGCAAATTCGGCTAGGAGAGAATTTTTGAAGAAAATGAGAAAAATGGACAAAACAAAGACTTTTGGCTAACTTTTCCCCCCTAATGGCAAAGCATAAATTCGGCCACATCAATGCCAACATATCCCCCTTTTTCCTCCTTGTTTCTTCCCCATCATATCCAAAGAATTTACTACACAACTAGGCCTCTCCCTTTAGCCTTCATGCCGTCTAGGTTCATGGTCAAATGACCATGAACACATCCCCAAAACATAGCCCTTTTATTATGCCATTGTCCCCCTCATCTTATCATGAATTTGTGATTCCATGCCTTATGTTCTTTAACTTCCTTTTTCACATGGTCAACAAGCCAAAAATGGATGAAAGCTCATCCACTCTAGAATATTCTTGGCCGACACTTACAAGGAAGAAAACAAAAAAATTAAAAATCTCCCTAATGTTAGCTAGGAGATTCGAACCTTACACCTCAAGCACACATCCATACATCTTAACCACTTTGCCAATTACTTAACTTATGCTAGAACTTCTTATCATCAATTCTTAAGGCCTTATTAGCTTAGTTCTCTCTCTAATTAATAGAAATTAAAAGTTTAGCAAAGCATTCACTTAATAAATGAAGCTCAAATAACTTCCAAAGTACACTTAATAAATAAACATGCAACATCATTCAATTAAGTAAAATGCATAGCCCCTAATTATCAGGATGTTACAGTTCTACCCCCCTTAAAATAATTTCGTCCTCGAAATTACATGCAGAATAAGTGAGGGTATTCTTTGTCGCATCACTTCCTCCGTTCCCACGAAGCTTCTTCGATCCATGATTTCGCCATAATATCTTAACGAGAGGAACCGATTTTCTCCGTAAAACCTTTACGTCTCGCTCCAGAATTTGAATTGGCTCCTCTTCATATGACAAATCGATCTTAATTCCACCTCCTCAATGGTACTACTATGAGATGGATCCTATCGATAACGACGTAACATTGAAACATGAAACACATCGTGCATTTGTTTCAATTAGAAGGCAAATCTAAGCGATATGCCACGAGATCAGACCCGCTTCACAATCCGATAAGGTCCAATGAACCTAGGACTTAGTTTCCTTTGCGTCCAAATCTCATCACCTTTTCCAAGGTGAAACCTTTAGGAAAACTTGGTCTCCCCTTGCATATTCTATTTCTTTTTGCTTTAAATCTGCGTCGATTTTTGTCTGCCGGCGCTTCCTTTAACCGAGCCAGATTACCTTAACCTTTTCTTGGATTCGGACACTATCTCGGACCCAAAATCGGCGTTCCCTAATTACATCCAACACGTAGGAGTGCGACACTTCCGTCCATATAGTGCTTCATACGGTGCCATCCGTATCTTTGGATTGAAAGCTGTTGTTGCATAAATTCGCCAATGGTAAGAATTCCTCCCAACTTCCTTGAAATCTATCACACATCCCTTAACATATCTTCTAAGATCTGGATTACTCTTTCGGATGACCGTCGGTGAGGATGAAATGCCGATCTTGAATCCAATCTGGTGCCCAAAGCTTGATGCAATGCTTTCCAAAATCGCGACGTAAATCTGGATCTCATGCGAAATTATCGACAACGGCACTCCATGCAATCTCACAATTTCACCACATATAAATTTAGCCAATTTACGCAAAGAGTAATCAACCCAACGGGATAAAATGTACAGATTTGGTCAATCGGTCCACTATCACCCAAATGGAGTCTTTTTTAGTAGGCGTAAGAGGAAGCCCACTAACAAAGTCCATGGTGATTCTCTCCCACTTCCACTGCGGAATCTTTATTGGTTGAAGCAACCCCGATGGTACTTGATGTTCAGCCTTGACTTGCTGACACGTCAAGCACTTTCCTACAAATTCTGTAACTTCTCGTTTAAGACCAGGCCACCAAAACTGATCTCGCAAATCTCGATATAACTTACTTCCTCCAGGATGCATAGCATAGGGGCTACCATGCGATTCCCAAAGTATCTTTTGCCTCAACTCCTGATCCTTCGGCATACATACTTTACCTTTAAAACACAATACTCCGTCACTGTTAATACCAAAATCTTCCAATTTCCCACTCTGCACCTGTCGAAGCTTTTCACTCAGATCTTCATCTATTAATTGCCTCTCTTTTACTTGACTTAACCATGTCGGCTTAACCTGAAGTTCTGCCAACAAGCTTCCATCATCGTAGAGACTAAGATGTGCAAACATCGCTCTCAAATCTGACACCACTTTTCGACTTAGGCGTCCCGCCACCACATTCGCCTTACGGGTGGTACTCGATGAAACGATCGTAGTCTTTTAACAACTCTATCCACCTTCTCCGCTCTCAGATTCAATTCTTTTCGAGTCGGTAGATATTCAGACTTTTGTGGTCCGTATATATCACCGACTTTTCTCCGTATAAGTAATGTCTCCAAACCTTAAGAGCAAAGACTACATTTGCCAACTCCAAGTCGTCGTCGGGTAATTAACCTCGTATGCGGTCTCAAGCTGCCGAGACGCATACGCAACTACCTTTCCGCCTTGCATCGAACATATCTTAATCCCGTGTGAGAAGCATCGCAATACGACAAAATCCTTTCACGCTTCGGGTGAATCAAAGCAGAGCTTCAGTCAAAACTTTCTTGAGCTTCTCAAAACTCTCTTGTTGCTTATCGCCCACACAAAAGGTACTTCCTTCCTCGGCAATTTCGTTAAAGGTGCAAATTTATCGATGAAAATCCTTGACGAATCTTGGTAATATCCGACTAAACCCAGAGCTGCGAACCTCGGATCACGGACTTAGGTGGTTTCCAATCTAATACGACTCGATCTTCCGAGGATCCACCTAATCCCTTCTGCAGATACCACATGTCCTAAAAATGCAATTTCTTTCACCAAAATTCACACTTCTTTGAATTTGGCGTCTGACTTCTTTTCTCTTAAAACTTGCAATACAATCCAAGATGCTCATCATGTTCTACTTGGATTTAGAATACACCAAGATGTCGTCTATGAATACCACGACGAGGCGATCCAAGTAGGGCTGAAAATCCGGTTCATCATATCCATAAACGCAATTGGGCGTTAAATCAATCCGAATGGCATTACCGAAATTCATAGTGGCCATATCTCGGTTCGGAAGCCGTCTTATGGATATCCGCTTCTTCCACTTTAAGGTGATGATACCCGACCTTAGATCAATCTTAGAGAATACCGCAGCTCCTTAAGTGATCGAACAAGTCGTCGATCCTTGGCAAAGGATACTTGTTCTTGATGGTCGACTTATTCAACCGCCGATAGTCTATACACATCCTCATCGATCCGTCCTTCTTCTTCACGAATAGAACCGGTGCTCCCCATGGAGACACACTAGGTCGGATGAATCCACGATCAAGCAATTCTCGAATCGAGCCTTAAGCTCAACCAATTCCTTGGTGCCATTCTATATGGAGCAATAGAAAGCGGCGCCGTTCCGTGCAATAAGTCTATCCGAATTCTACCTCACGATCCGGAGGCAACCACGGAAGTTCTTAGGAAAAACATCTCGCAAATTCATTCACCGTCCGACTTCATTAACAATTGCATCCTTAGCCTCCAAAGCATTCACCAACATCGGAAAAGCTTCACATCCTTTTCTAACCATCTTTTACGCCTTAGGCGGATACTACATTAGATAAGTAGTTAGTCTTTAGCCCATCACTACAACTTCCTTATCATCAAGAGTTCTTAAGGACATTCTCTTAGCGGCACAATCCACATTTGCACGGTACTTCACAAGCCGTCCATGCCTAAGATTAGGTCGAATTCTCGAATGGCAACTCCATTAAATCATTTGAAGCTGTATTCCTTGGACTACTAGAGGCACTTCCTTAAAGAGTTTGTCTACAACTCATGCATCCTGAGGACTAAAATACGATCATCTTCCTAGGTACGATTTGAAGTCACATGCAAAGTCCAGATACTTCACTAGCGATATAGGAATGAGTTGACCTATATCTATCAAAGCAATAAAGGCAACCCGAAATCAAAAGCGTGCCGTGATAACATCAAAAGTGCGCCATCATCTTCTCTGCGACGAACCGCATACACCAATCTCGGTTGTCTCGCCTCGAGTTTCCACGCCTCTACACGAAGTTCCACGTCCTCTCTAGGAACCATTGCCCTTCCATTGGGACCACGGCCTCTTATCGGTTCTTTGTCCACTACATCGACTTGATTAGCACCGACTTCTGGGCGGTTCTTCTCCGAGTTCATCGGACAATCCTTGATCATGTGATCCTTGAACCGCACTTGAAACATCCGCCGATTTTCTTCCGGCATTCTCCGAGTGCATTTTCCCTGCGAGAACAAGTACGACTTTGCACTCCGTAGTAGTCTGTTGACCTTGCGGTCCATCATTTCTTGACTTTTTCTGAAAATTCCCGGAAGACCCCGAAGACCCAAAGCTTCTCTTATTCTTGCTCTGACCTCTGTCCGGTTACATCTCTCGGTCCGTTTAGCCTCTTCACAATTCTTGCCCTTTCCACTAAGATTGCAAAATCTCTTTCACGATGTGGGGCAATCATCACTCTTAGCTCATCTCTAAGTCCATCTTCAAATCGACCTTAGCGTTCATATTTCATAGCCACTATCCTCCGGCATAACGGCTAAGTCGTAAAAATTTCGCTTCATATTCACTATCGACTTGTTTCCTTGTACCGGGTTCGAAATGTCTTCCTCTCGAGTCGATGTAACTAGCTCCGACATATTTTCCTCAAATTTCACTTTAAAATACCCCCAATCCGAGACGATCCACGTGGGTACTTTCCTTGATAGTAAGCCACCATTGGTAGGCTTCATCACGAAGAAGTGAAATAGCACATTTCAATTTCTCTTCGTCGGTGCGGTCTATATCGTCCATGATCCTCTCGATCGCCTCCAACCAATATTCAGCCACGTTAGGAGCTACTCCAGATACTCCTCCGAAAACCTCGGCTCCATTCGATCTAAGTCTCATTTCACCAGACTTGAGATCCATTTCAGAACTAGCTTACGCTACTCGTTCCAAAACTTCGCAAGACACGACTTGTGATACGTCACCACCTTCATTTTGTTCTTGAAAGTCCGCCCCAACGATCGGTGGTGGAGCTTCATTCTCGGATCCTTGACCAAACCGAATCGGTTCAAAGCAGTCATCCTTCCTCTTCCATGTCCACGACGACCTCGTCCCTAGAGCTCATGTCTACTACGTATCTTATCTTTTTTTTATGTAAAAGTCTTATGAAACAGATATTCATTGGTTTTCGTAGTAGTACACATACACCTAGGGTCCATGTCTCTAAAGTTTCCTTAGGCTTATCAAACATTCATATCATTTATCAAATGAAGGTACATACCGATGGATCGGGCCGAGAATTCGAAAGTGCCATGCTCTTATAAAACCATTTAACTTATGAAAAACTTTCAAAAATCTTTTGGGCCAAATTTTGAAAACGTTGTGAGCTTCAAAACCCAAGGTAGAGAGTTTAAAAGCGAGCTCGATACCAATTTGAAACACCCCAAACCCGCCCAAAAAGCCTAACGGATTTGGTATGTTCCTCAAGTAAAACTTTAGCGGAATCACGTTGTAAAGTATTTTGTCTTTTAAAACATTATTTTTGAAAGGAATTAATTAAATCAAAAAGGAAAACAAACTTAAGAAAATTTCCTTGAAAACATTTATATAATAGTAACAAACACATTTTTAAATAAATTATCGAAAACCATTTAGATATTTGATAATTATTCATGGCAGAATTTAAAATAAACCCAAACACAAAATTAAAGATAATTTATAGTGGCCTTATTACATAAAATTGGCAAACCCAAAATGAAGTCTAAATAATAAAATTTAGCTTAAAAAGTTCAAGTAGGAAAATTTCCAAACGTCATTGTTTGAGCTTTGGCCACCTCGAATTCCTTGCTGACCCGATCCATCGCACTACGAATTATCTGAAAAGTTATCCCATAAAAATGGGTGAGTTATGAACTCAATGTATAACACATACATTAAAAAGCCCATTTATCAAAAGCTTTCAAGCCCAAAATTTCACATATGGCCATAGGCCCATTTAACTCATATTTGGCCCAAAGGCCCATTAAATCAAATATTTAGCCCGAAGGCCCATATAGCTCATATTTAGCCCAAAGGCCCATTTTAGCTCATAGCAGATTAAATAATTATCATACAATGTTACATGGTTATGCACATGATATGAAATGCAAGCCCGGCCCAACCTAATTATCCATCCGCTACACACCCCCGTACCAACCAACACACCGTGGGGATTACTAAATCGACCCTCCATCCGCTACACACCATCGAAGGCGATTCTTTGCGATCAACATGCACATCGCCCTTATTGTGGCAAAGCCACCAAAGCAGATGTGACCAAGTCACCGAGCCAAGTCCAAATATGTGACCGAAGCCACGAGTCAAATATGTGGCCAAGCCACGAGTCAAATATGTGACCGAAGCCACCAGAGTCAAATATGTGACCGAAGCCACCAGAGTCGAATATGTGACCGAAGCCACCAGAATCAAATATGTGACCGAAGTCACCTGAATTGTGGTATAACCACCAGAATACTTCCTCCTTTATTAAACATACCCATATGCCCATGCACATACATATCAACTCAGATTTTCATGCTATTTATCTACAAATCATAATATAGTCATGCTTATTTCATATTAATGCATGTAGCAAAATAAACGGAATATTGAGGTAACATACCTGAATTTTGTATACCAATGATTGGTATCCGCAAACAAACATATTATCATATAATCACTTTTTAATAATATAAATCTATGGAAATTTTAATGTATGGTTACACACCTAGTAACAATGAGAACAATACTCTCTAGCTCGTCCACACCTAAATGATTAACACACTCGGTTAGTATAAACTATTGTTAGCAAAACTATACTTATAAGCGATGGATCTAAATCCTTACCTCTGATTCACGAATAGCAGTTATTTGCGGTTTTCTCCACTAGATGGATCAAAACCCGTCGATATTCCACCAACGTAAAGTGGTTCGATTATACGCACTACTTGAATAATCGATCCTCGTTAGCGAAGGTCCACAACCGGTGGAAAGTCTCTAACCCCGATCTCGCTCTTCGTTTATAGTTCGATGGTAAAGGAATACCTCCTCTCTTCCAAACACTTCGAACGGCTCTTTTCTTACCTATCTTGATGATCTTAGATCGCTCCTAAAAATAACTTAGATTAGTAATCTATCTAAAGAAATTGATATTATCTAAAATAGTAGTCTTACCTTGATGATTCGAATGGTCACTTAAGGTTGTCTTCAACAAAGTTCTTTTCAAAATCTTTTCAAAAGATTCGGTTTTGATCACTTGGAGGTTCGGCTTTGAAAAAGAAGAAAAGAATATGATGATTCGGCCTTCACAAAATAAAAGAATAAAAATGGTGGTTTCAATATGATGGTTTCGGTTTTGAAGGGAAAGAAGAAAGAGAATGAAAAGAGAAGGAAGTAAAGAGAAAGAGGAGAAGAAAATGCTATTGGTGATTTCGGCAATGAGAGAAAGATAAGAGAAAAATAAGATGAAAAGAAAAAGAAAAGAGAATATGATCAAAGAGAAGAGAGATTGACTATGGAACTTAGATGCATTCGGCAAGAGAGAGAAAATGAAGAAGAATAATGGTGCTTAATCTTTGTGGTTTTGGTTTCAAAATGAAAACTAAATGAGAGAAAGAAGGTTGTGTTTGGTTCAAGCAATTGAGGCTAAATCAAAAGCGAAAATGTACCAAAATGACTAAGGTACATTCGGCCAAAATGAAAAAAATTGGTCAAAAAGATGAAAGCTAAAACAAAAGAGAGTTTTTACCTAAACTCTATAGCAAATTCGGCTAGGAGAGAATTTTTGAAGAAAATGAGAAAAATGGACAAAACAAAGACTTTTGGCTAACTTTTCCCCCCTAATGGCAAAGCATAAATTCGGCCACATCAATGCCAACATATCCCCCTTTTTCCTCCTTGTTTCTTCCCATCATATCCAAAGAATTTACTACACAACTAGGCCTCTCCCTTTAGCCTTCATGCCGTCTAGGTTCATGGTCAAATGACCATGAACACATCCCCAAAACATAGCCCTTTTATTATGCCATTGTCCCCCTCATCTTATCATGAATTTGTGATTCCATGCCTTATGTTCTTTAACTTCCTTTTTCACATGGTCAACAAGCCAAAAATGGATGAAAGCTCATCCACTCTAGAATATTCTTGGCCGACACTTACAAGGAAGAAAACAAAAAAAAATTAAAAATCTCCCTAATGTTAGCTAGGAGATTCGAACCTTACACCTCAAGCACACATCCATACATCTTAACCACTTTGCCAATTACTTAACTTATGCTAGAACTTCTTATCATCAATTCTTAAGGCCTTATTAGCTTAGTTCTCTCTAATTAATAGAAATTAAAAGTTTAGCAAAGCATTCACTTAATAAATGAAGCTCAAATAACTTCCAAAGTACACTTAATAAATAAACATGCAACATCATTCAATTAAGTAAAATGCATAGCCCCTAATTATCAGGATGTTACACAAGCTTTGCTTTTGGATAAGATGGACTAAATTTTTTTATGGTAAGAAGACTTAAGGTTATGGTAAGCATGAAATAAGGGATAGAATTGCTTGATCTTGGGGATAGAATTTCTTAAACTTTGGGAAAGTAGAGGATTACAAGGCATGTATCAAGGTGGATGTTTTGGAAATTATTTCGTGGCCACTTTGACCATGAACATGGACAATTTTGTGGTCTAAGGGGGATGGCCGAATATTTTGGTAGCATAGGTAAGGATGGTAGCATGTTTGATCATTTTTGGAGTTTCTTTTCACAAAACTTTCTTCTCATTTTCTCTCCCTTAACCGATTGCAATTGGTGCATTGTGAGCATTCTTGTTTTCTTCTTTTAGTCATTGTTTTTGACCATTTGGCCTCAATTTTTGCCTAATCTCTCAAGCTCTTCCTCTCTAGTGCCGAAATCATCATAGCACTAAGGCCATTTTTCATCTCTTTCTTTTCTACTCTTTGACCGAATGCTCTTTTGTCCCAAATCCCTCCCTTTGTTTCTTTTACATCCTTGAAAATCGAAACACATTTTCTCTCTTCTACATTTCTCCATGGCCGAATGTTGCTAGCATCATTTCCATCAAAATTGTTTCTTAGTCGAACCTTCTTCTGACATATTTCTCTCTTCATAATCATTCTTTCAAACCAAGTGATAAGAACCCTTTTCATTTCTTTATTTTCTAGCCGATTTCTTTATCTTTTTCTTCTTCAAAGTCGATCACTTCACTATTGTAGCCGAATCTCTCTGTGGTTTCAAGCAAGGGTGAAATCGATCTCAACGTTAGGGGTAAGGGTTAACTGTCATTCGATTTTCTTTTTTTTTTCTTTTGGTTTAACCGAAATCTAAGGATCTAATCTCTATATATTCTCTTTGGCTGAAACCTTGAAGAAGGATTTCAGGATTCTTTTGTAGCCGACGGTTGGAAGGAAGATTATTCGGGATTGAGTATCCAAGGTAAGTGAAGTGTGATCTTAGGCCGAAGGCCACTTACTTTTATTCATTATGTTAGAATTGAATCTAACATATATCATATAGGATTTCGACAAACTCCATAGGCAAGTGACAATTTTCGGGATTTAATCGAGTAAGGTAAGGAGATAATAATATTGACCAAAGGCCATATCTTTTTAGTGATAAGTGATTTCTCATATAGTGTTATGTAGGTCTTTATCGTTGTAAGCAAAAGCCAAAAATCTTGAGTATTTTGTTGTTCTTCGTGTTTACAAGGTGTGTAGCCTACACTAAATTTTTGATAGATTAATAGTATTATTGATAATCAGGTGTTAATAAGAAATATGTATGATAATGGTTGCGGGTACCATTCAGTGGTACATGATATTCGTGCACGTTAACCCCCTAATACTTCGTTAAAAATGTTGTAAGCATGGATATGAAATGTGTATGATTCCGTTATGATTTTGGGGGTATTTTGCATAAAATCTGAATAATACGTATGTGCATGGGCATATGGGTGATCTTGATAAAGGGAAGTGTTAGGTGGTTTTACCACATTATCCGTGATTCGATCACAATATTATGTATCCGTGACTTCGGTCACAATATTATGAATCCAAAGTGACTTGGTCACATATTATGAATCCGGTGACTCTGTCACAATTATCCGTGGCCATGCCACAAATTTATAAGGCGATGTGCGATTGATTGCAATGATCGCCTTCGATGGTGTGTAGCGGATGGAGGTCGATTTAGTAATCCCCACGGTGTGATTGGTAGGTACGGGTGGTGTATAGCGGATGGACATCTAGGTGGGCTCGGGATTGCATTTCATTTTATATGTACATGTGATTTAATCGGTTATTATCTAATTTGCTATATTATGGGCTTATGGCTAAATGTGATTTAAATGGGCTTTATTGCTATGATCGATTGGGTTTTTAGTGTACTGTTACACATTGAGTCTATTGACTCACCCTTCGTGGGATATCTTTTTCAGGTGATACTTAGCGTGATGGACCGGGTCAGTGAGAACTACGTGATGGCCATTGCTCAACTCAGTATATGGGTTTTCTTTTAATTAAACTTACTATGTTTTCTTTTATTATTTCAAAATTTATTTTGGGTTATGTTTTTGTAATAAGGCCTCTATAAACTGTTTTATTTATACATTTTAAATTTTTATTCTGCTACGCTCAACTTCAACTAAATAATTAAATATTTTCGATAACCGAATTAAATTGTTTTGACACCTAAATACCTATGGTTTTCAACTTAATAATAAGTTCTAAATCCAGTTTTCTTTTGAATAATAAATTTTCTAAAAACATAAAGTTAACGATTTAAGAAGATCTGAGACTTAAATCACAACCCGGTTTTCAACAAGATCGTACTTCAAATCTATTCTCTTACCACAAAATCACATGTTTTTCAAAGCGACAAAACGAGTTTTTCTCAAGAAGCATACCGGATCCGGTCGAGGGCTTATGGGCGGGTTTGGGGTGTTTCAACAGTATCAGAGCCCAATTTTTAACACTCGGCCTTGGGTTTTGAAGCCCACAACGTTTTCAAAATTAGGCCCAAAAGACTTTTTGAAAATTTTTGGTTAAAATGGTTTTATAGAAGCATGGCACCCGAGTTCTCGACCCAGGTCCTCCAGGTAAGTTCTTTTAATTTATTTGTGTATGTTGACGTATGATACTCTAGATAATAGGCCTAGGAACCTATACTTTAGAGACGCGGACCCTAGGTATATGTGTACTTCTACGGAAAAACCACTGATTAAAACTCTGTTGCATAAAATTTTCTTTAAACAAGAAAGTGAAAAGACTCTAATGCATAAAATTTTTGTAAAACAGATAAGACACGAAGTAGACATGAGTTCTAGGGGATGTGGTCGTCGTGGACGCGGTAGAGGCAGAATGGCTGTGTCGGAACCAGTTAGGTCTGGTCAGGGTTTCGAAAATGAGGCACCGCCACCATTTGTTAGGCGAAATTTCAAGAGCAAGCGGAGGAGATGACGTAGTATCACGTGCTATCTTTGCGAGTTCTAGAGCGAGTAGCGAGAGTCGTATGGGTAATGGGGCTCGAAAGTTAGTAGCTGAGAGACTTAGATCAAACGGAGCCGAGGTTTTTAGGGGAGTATCTGGGGTAGCTCCGAATGTAGCGGAGTATTGGTTAGAGACAGTCGAGAGGATCATGGATGATTTGGACTGCACTGCTGAGGAAAAGCTGAAAGGTGCTGTTTCGCTACATCGAGATGGGGCCTACCAGTGGTGGCTCACTGTCAAGGAGAGTACCTCTGCAGATCGAGTGGATTGCGGGTATTTTAAGGTTAAGTTTGAAGGAAAATACGTTGGAGCTAGTTACATCGACTCTCAGAGAAAGGCATTTCTAAATTTAGTACAAGGAAATAAGTCGGTAGCTGAGTATGAAGCAGAGTTTCTGCGGTTAAGTCGGTATGCTAGAGGGATTGTGGCTACTGATTATGAGCGGTGTGTTAGATTTAAGGATGGGCTGCGAGATGAGCTGCGAGTGTTGATTGCTCCGCACCGAGAAAGAGACTTTATAGTCTTAGTGGATAGGGCACAGATAGCTGAAGAATTAAGCAGACTGAGAGGCAAAACCGGGACCGAGGTCAGAATAAGAATAAGAGGAGCTGTGGGTCTTCAGGGTCATCTGGGAATTTTCAAAAGAGACCTAGAGTTGATGGGCTGCAAGGTCAATGAGTTGCTATGGGAGGACGAGACTGCACTTGTGCTCAATGTGGAAAGATGCACCCGGGAGAATGTTGGAAAAAGACAAGGGGATGTTTTAAGTGTGGGTCCAAGGACCATATAATTATGGATTATCCGATGGATACGGATAGGAACCGTCCAGCAGGTCAGGGTTTTAATCAGGCTGGCAGAGGTGGACAACAGACGTCGAGGGGTCGTGGTCCAAATGGTAGAGGTAATGGTTCTGGTAGAGGTCATAAAACTTCGGGCAGAGGTAGTGGTAACTCTGAGGCTAGACAGCCAGGTCTAGTTGATGCAGCTCGTCGCAGGGAGGATAGTGATGCACCTGATGTTATCACGGGTACGTTTCTGATCTCTGGAATACCCTTTATTGCTTTGATAGATATAGGGTCAACTCATTCATACATCGCTAGTGAAGTATCTGGAACTCTGCGTGTGAACTCTAAGACTGTACCTAGGAAGATGACTGTACTTAGTCCTTTAGGGCAGACTGTAGTAGTAGATAAGCTCTTTAAGGAAGTGCCTTTAGAAGTGCAAGGGACGCAGTTTTCGGCTGACTTAATGGAGTTACCATTCAGGAATTTGATCTAATCTTAGGCATGGACTGGTTAGTAAAGTATCGTGCGAATGTAGATTGTGCTGCTAAGCGCCTGTCATTGAGAATCTTTGACGATAATGAAGTTGTGGCGATGGGCGAGAGACGGAATTACTTGTCAAATGTAGTATCTGCCCTTAAGGCAGAAAAGATGGTTAGGAAGGGTTGTTTGGCTTTTCTTATATTGGTCAGTGCCTTGGAGGCTAAGGAGGCAACTGTTGAAGGAGTCAGGACTGTAAGAGAATTTGTGGATGTTTTTCGGAAGAACTTCCGGATTGCCTCCGGATCGGAGGTGGAATTTGGGATTGACTTGTTGCCGATGCGGCTCCAAAGATCTATCGCTCCGCATGAGAATGACACCAAAGGAGTGGTTGAGCTTAAGGCTCGATTCAAGAGTTGCTTGGCCATGGGTTTATCGACCCAAATGTGTCTTCATAGGGAGCACCGGTCTTGTTCAGAAGAAGAAGGACGGGACTATGCGTATGTGCATAGATTATCGGCAGTTGAATAAGCTAACCATCAAGAACAAGTATCCGTTACCGAGGATCGATGACTTGTTCGATCAGGTTAAGGGAGCTGCGGTATTCTCAAAGATAGATCTAAGGTCGGGATATCATCGACTTAAGATGAAGGAAGTGGATATCCATAAGATGACTTTTCGGAAAAGGTATGGGCATTATGAGTTTTAGTAATGCCGTTCGATTGACTTAACGCCCACCATTGCGTTCATGGATATGATGAATCGGGTTTTCCAACCCTACTTGGATCAATTCATCGTTGTGTTCATAGGCGACATCCTAGTGTATTCTAAGTTTGAGATGAGAGCACGATAAGCATCTTGGATAGTGTTGCAAGTGTTAAGGAGAAGAAGCTTTATGCCAAATTCAAAGAAGTGTGAATTTTGGTGAAAGAAGTTGCATTTTAGGACATGTGGTGTCTGCGCAGAAGGGATAAGGTGGATCCTCGGAAGATTGAGGCAGTGTTAGATTAGATATCACCTAAGTTTGTAGCTGAGGTTCATAGTTTCTTGGGTTTAGCAGGCTACTACAGAAGGTTTGTAAAGTGGTTTTCATCAATAGCTGCACCTTTGACGAAGTTGTTGAGAGAGGAGGTACCTTTCGTATGGGCAGATAAGTAGCAAGAGAGCTTTGAGAAGCTTAAGAAGGTTTTGACTGAAGCTCCGGTTCTGATTTAGCCTGAGGCAGGGAAGGATTTTGTGGTATATTATGATGCTTCTCACACAGGATTAGGATGTGTTCTGATGCAAGACGGGAAGGTAGTTGCTTATGCATCTTGACAATTAAGGCCACATGAGGTTAACAATCCGACGCACGACTTGGAGTTGGTAGCTGTAGTTTTTGCTTTTAAGGTATAGAGGCATTATCTGTATGGAGAAAAGTTAGTAATCTATACAGATCACAAGAGTCTTAAGTATCTGCTGACTCAGAAGGAGTTGAATCTGAGACAACGAAGGTGGGTGGAGTTGTTGAAAGACTACGATTGTTCTATAGAATATCACCCGGGCAAGGCGAATGTCGTGGCAGATGCCCTAAGTCAGAAAGTAGTGTCAGATTTGAGGGCGATGTTTGCACATCTTAGTCTTTATGACAATGGAAGCTTCCTAGCAGAATTACAAGTAAAGCTGACCTAGTTAAGTCAGGTGAGAGAAAGACAGTTGGTAGACGATGATCTAAGTGTTAAGCTACGGCAGGTGCAGAATGGGGAGCTGGAAGATTATAGTGTTAACAACGATGGAGTATTGTGTTTCAAGGGTAAGGTCTCAGATGTCAAGGATCGGAGTCGAGGCAAAGGATTCTTCGGGAGTAGCATGGTAGCCCTTATGCTATACATCCTGGAGGAAGTAAGTTATACCGAGATTTACGGGATCAGTTTTGGTGGCCTGGTCTTAAGCGGGAAGTTATAGAATGTGTAGGAAAGTGCTTAACGTGTCAGCAAGTTAAGGCTAAACACCAAGTACCTTCGGGATTGCTTCAGTCGATAAAGATTCTGCAGTGGAAGTGGGAGAGAATCACCATGGATTTTGTTAGTGGACTTCCCCTTACGCCTACTAAGAAAGACTCAGTATGTGTGATAGTGGATTGATTGACGAAGTCTGCACATTTCATACCAGTGCGGGTTGATTACTCTTTGCAGAAATTGGCGAAGTTGTACGTGGCAGAGATTGTGAGGTTGCATGGAGTGCCAGTGTCGATTATTTTGGATAGGATCCGAGGTTTACATATCGGTTTTGGAAAGTATTGCATCAAAGCTTTGGGCACCAAAGTTAAACTTTAGTACAAAGATTTCATCCACAATGAGACGGCGATCTGGCGAGTAATCCAAGTGTTAGAAGATATGTTAAGGGATGTGTGATAGATTTCAGAGGAAGTCGAGGAGTTCTTACCTTTAGCGGAGTTTGCGTACAACAACAGTTATCAAGCCAGTATTCGAATGGCACCGTATGAAGCACTATATGGATGGAAGTGTCGCACTCCTACGTGTTAGAAAGAATTGGGGGAACGTCAAGTTTTGGGTCTAGAGATTGTGGCAAAATCTAAAGAAAAGGTTAAGGTAATCCGGGCTCGGTTAAAGGAAGCATCTGACAGGCAAAAGTCATACGCAGATCTTAAGCGGAAGGAAATAGAGTTTGCTGTGGGGGAACAAGTGTTCCTAAAGGTTTCACCTTGAAAGAAGGTGATGAGATTTGGTCGCAAGGGAAAGTTAAGTCGCAGGTTTATAGGACCTTATCGGGTTTTGAAGCGGGTTAGACCAGTGGCATATCAGTTAGAGTTGCCTTCGGAGTAGAAGTAGATGCATGATGTGTTCCATGTTTCGATGCTACGTCGTTACCGGTTGGATCCATCTCATGTAGTGCCAATTGAGGAAGTGAAACTAAGACCAGATTTGTCCTACGAGGAAGAGCCGATTCAGATTTTGGAACGGGATGTGAAGGTGTTACGGAGGAAATCAGTTCCTCTTGTCAAAGTGTTATGGCATAACCATGGATCGGAAGAGGCTTCGTGGGAGCCGGAAGAGGCAATGCGACAGCAATACCCTCACTTGTTCTAGCTAGGTAATTTCAAGGACGAAATTTTCTTTAAGGAGGGTAGAGTTGTAACACCCTAAAAATTCGAGTATCGATATATTGTATGTTTTGGTATTTAGCTTATGAATGAAAATTTTCTTTCCTTCTTTTCGTGTTTATTATAGCCTTAAAAAGGGTATAGAATTGTTCGGGTATAGAATAATTTTTAGTATGGAGAATTTAGTGAAGTGGATCTAGTGACCCTGATACTTAAGTTAATTTAAGTGTCTAAAATTAGCACAAGATAAGTAATTGGCAAGGTGATGTTGGCGCATGAGAAATTGCATGAGGGGAGAGGTTCGAATCCCTTGGAAAGCAACTAGGTGACTTTTATTTTTGCTCTCTTCTCTAATGTGTCGGCCAAGCTTTGCTTTTGGATAAGATGGACTAAATTTTTTTATGGCAAGAAGACTTAAGGTTATGGTAAGCATGAAATAAGGGATAGAATTGCTTGATCTTGGGGATAGAATTTTTTAAACTTTGGGAAAGTAGAGGATTACAAGGCATGTATCAAGGTGGATGTTTTGGAAATTATTTCATGGCCATTTTGACCATGAACATGGACGGTTTTGTAGTCTAAGGGGGATGGCCGAATATTTTGGTAGCATAGGTAAGGATGGTAGCATGTTTGGTCATTTTTGGAGTTTCTTTTCACAAAACTTTCTTCTCATTTTCTCTCCCTTAACCGAATGCAATTGGTTCATTGTGAGCATTCTTGTTTTCTTCTTTTAGTCATTGTTTTTGACCATTTGGCCTCAATTTTTGCCTAATCTCTCAAGCTCTTCCTCTCTAGTGCCGAAATCATCATAGCACTAAGGCCATTTTTCATCTCTTTCTTTTCTACTCTTCGGTCGAATGCTCTTTTGTCCCAAATCCCTCCCTTTGTTTCTTTTACATCCTTGAAAACCGAAATACATGTTCTCTCTTCTACTTTTCTCCATGACCGAATGTTGCTAGCATCATTTCCATCAAAATTGTTTCTTAGTCGAACCCTCTTCTCACATATTTCTCTCTTTATAATCATTCTTTCAAACCAAGTGGTAAGAACCCTTTTCATTTCTTTATTTTCTAGCCGATTTCTTCATCTCTTTCTTCTTCAAAGTCGATCACTTCACTATTGTAGCCGAATCTCTCTGTGGTTTCAAGCAAGGGTGAAATAAATCTCAACGTTAGGGGTAAGGGTTAACTGTCATTCGATTTTCTTTCTTTTTCTTTTGGTTTAGCCGAAATCTAAGGATCTAATCTCTATATACTCTCTTTGGCCGAAACCTTGAAGAAGGATTTCGAGATTCTTTTGTAGCCGACGGTTGGAAGGAAGATTATTCGGGATTGAGTATCCAAGGTAAGTGAAGTGTGATCTTAGGCCAAAGGCCACTTACTTTTGTTCATTATGTTAGAATTGAATCTAACATATATCATATAGGATTTTGACAAACTCCATAGGCAAGTGACGGTTTCCAGGATTTAATCGAGTAAGGTAAGGAGATAATGATATTTGGCCAAAGGCCATATCTTTTTAGTGATAAGCGATTTCTCATATAGTGTTATGTAGGTGCTGTCGGCGTTGTAAGCAAAAGCCGAAAATCTTGAGTATTCTGTTGTTCTTCGTGTTTACAAGGTGTGTAGCCTACACTAAATTTCTGATAGATTAATAGTATTATTGATAACCATGTGTTAATAAGAAATATGTATGATAATGGTTGCGGGTACCATTCAGTGGCACATGATATCCGTGCGTTAACCTCTAATACTTCGTTAAAAAAATGTGTAAGCATGGATATGAAATGTGTATGATTCGTTATGATTTTGGGGGTATTTTGCATAAAATCTGAATAATACGTATGTGCATGGGCATATGGGTGATCTTGATAAAGGGGAAGTGTTCCGGTGGTTTTTACCACATTATCCGGTGATTTCGATCACAATATTATGTATCCGGTGACTTCGGTCACAATATTATGAATCCGGTGACTTGGTCACATATTATAAATCCATTGACTCGTCATAATTATCCGTGGCCATGCCACAAATTTATAAGGGCGATGTGCAGTTGACTGCAGCGACTACCTTCGATGGTGTGTAGCGGATGGAGGGTCGATTTAGTAATCCCCACGGTGTGATTGGAAGGTACAGGTGGTGTGTAGCGAATGGATATCTAGGTGGGCTCGGGATTGCATTTCATTTTATATATACATTTGATTTAATCGGTTATTATCTAATTTGCTATATTATTGGCTTATGGCTAAATGTGATTTAAATGGGCTTTATTGCTATGATCGATTGGGTTTTTAGTGTACTGTTACACATTGAGTCATTGACTCACCTCGTGGGATATCTTTTTAGGTGATACTTAGCGTGATGGACCTGGTCACGAGAACTACGTGGTGGCCATTGCTCAACTCAAGATATGGGTTTTCTTTTAATTAAACTTACTATGTTTTCTTTTATTATTTCAAATTTATTTTGGGTTATGTTTTTGTAATAAGGCCTCTATAAACTGCTGTTTTATTTATACATTTTAAATTTTTATTCTACGCTACGCTCAACTTCAACTAAATAATTAAATATTTTCTAAATAATTAAATATTTTGATAACCGAATTAAATTGTTTTGACACCTAAATACCTATGGTTTTCAACTTAATAATAAGTTCTAAATCCAGGTTTTCTTTTGAATAATAAATTTTCTAAAACATAAAGTTAACGATTTAATAAGATATGCACTTAAATCACAACCCGGTTTTCAACAAGATCATACTTCAAATCTATTCTCTTACCACAAAATCATATGTTTTTTCAAAACGACAAAATGAGTTTTTCTCAAGAAGCATACCAGATCCGGTCAGGGCTTGTGGGCCGAGTTTGGGGTGTTTCAACTTGGTATCAGAGCCCAGTTTTCAACACTCGGCCTTGAGTTTTGAAGCCCACAACGTTTTCAAAATTAGGCCCAAAAGACTTTTTGAAAATTTTTGGTTAAAATGGTTTTATAGAAGCATGGCACCCGAGTTCTCGGCCTAGGTCCGCCAGGTAAGTTCTTTTAATTTATTTGTGTATGTTGACGTATGATACTATAGATAATAGGCCTAGGAAACTATTCTTTAGAGACACGGACCCCAGGTATTTGTGTACTTCTACAGAAAAACCACTGATTAAAACTCTGTTGCATAAAATTTTCTTTAAACAAGAAAGTGAAAAGACTCTAATGCATAAAATTTTCGTAAAATAGATAAGACGCGAAGTAGACATGAGTTCTATGGGACGTGGTCGTCGTGGACACGAGAGAGGCAGAATGGCTATGTTTGAACCGATTAGTTCTCAGTCGGGGTTTCAAAATGAGGCACCACCACCATTGTTGAGGCGAAATTTCAAGAGCAAACTGGAGGAGATGACGCAGTATCACAGGCTATGCTGCGAGTTCTAGACCGAGTAGCGGGAGCTAGTATGGGTAATGAGGCTTGAAAGTCAGTAGCTGAGAGACTTAGATCAAATGTAGCTGATGTTTTTAGGGGAGTATCTGGGGTAGCTCCGAATGTAGCGAATCTTGGTTAGAGGCGGTCGAGAGGATCATGGATGATTTGGACCGCCGCCGAGGAAATTTGAAAGGTGTTGTTTATTGCTTGAGATGAGGCCTACTAGTGGTGGCTCACTGTCAAGGAGAGTACCACTGCGGATCGAGTGGATTGCGGGTATTTTAAGGTTAAGTTTGAGGGAAAATATGTTGGAGCTAGTTACATCGACTCTCAGAGAAAGGCGTTTCTAAATTTAGTACAAGGAAATAAGTCGGTAGCTGAGTATGAAGTGGAGTTTCTGCGGTTAAGTCGGTATGCTAGAGGGATTGTGGCTATTGATTACTGGCGGTGTGTTAGATTTGAGGATGGGTTACGAGATGAGTCATGCAGTGTTGATTGCTCCGCACTGGGAAATAGACTTTGTAGTATTAGTGGATAGGAGACACGGATAGTGAAGAAGTTAAGTGGACCGAGAGATGAATCAAACCGAGGTCGAATAAGAATAAGAGGAGCTATGGGTCTTGTGGTCATCCGGAATTTTCAAAAGAGACCTAGAGTTGATGGGCCGTAAGGTCGAGGGTTGCTACTGGGGAGGACAAGACTGTACTTGTGCTCGATGTGGAAAGATGCACTAGGAGAATGTTGGAAAAGATAGGGATGTTTTAAGTGTGGGTCCAAGGACCATATGATTAAGGATTGTCCGATGGATACGGATAGGAATAAATCCAACAGTCGTGGTTTTAATCAGTGGCAGAGGTGGACAACTGACGTCGAGGGGTCGTGGTCCAAATGGTAGAGGTAATGGTCCTGGTAGAGGTCGCAAAACTTCGGGCAGAGGTAGTGGTAACTCTGAGGCTGGACAGCTAGGTTTGATTTGTGCAGTTCATCGTAGGGAGGATAGTGATGCACCTGATGTTATCACGAGTACATTTCTGATCTCTGGAATACCCTTTATTGCTTTGATAGATATAGGGTCAACTCATTCATACATCACTAGTGAAGTATCTGGAACTTTGCATGTGAACTCTGAGACTGTACCTAGGAAGATGACTGTACTTAGTCCTTTGGGGCAGACTGTAGTAGTAGATAAGCTCTTTAAGGAAGTGCCTTTAGAAGTGCAAGGGACGCAGTTTTTGACTGACTTAATGGAGTTGCCATTCGGGGAATTTGATCTAATCTTAGGCATGGACTGGTTAGTAAAGTATCGTGTGAATATAGATTGTGCTGCTAAGCGCCTGTCATTGATAATATTTGACGATAATGAAGTTGTGGTGATGGGCGAGAGACGGAATTACTTGTCAAATGTAGTATCTGCCCTTAAGGTAGAAAAGATGGTTAGGAAGGGTTGTTTGGCTTTTCTTATGTTGGTCAGTGCCTTGGAGGCTAAAGAGGCAACTGTTGAAGGAGTCAGGACTGTAAGAGAATTTGTGGATATTTTTTCGGAAGAACTTCCAGGATTGCATCCGGATCAGGAGGTGGAATTTGGGATTGACTTATTGCCTGGTACGGCTCCAGTATCTATCGCTCCGTACAGAATGACACCAAAGGAGCTGGTTGAGCTTAAGGCTCAGATTCAAGAGTTGCTTGATCGTGGGTTTATCTGACCCAGTGTGTCTCCATAGGGAGCACCGATCTTGTTCGTAAAGAAGAAGGATGGGACTATACGTATGTACATAGATTATCGACAGTTGAATCAGCTGACCATCAAGAACAAGTATCCGTTGCTGAGGATCGACGACTTGTTCGATCAGCTTAAGGGAGCTGCGGTATTCTCAAAGATAGATCTAAGGTCGGGATATCATTAGCTTAAGGTGAAGGAAGTGGATATCCATAAGACAGCTTTCCGGACAAGGTATGGGCATTATGAGTTTTTAGTAATGCCGTTCAAATTGACGAACGCCCCAGCTGCGTTCATGGATATGATGAATCGGGTTTTCCAACCCTACTTAGATATGTTCGTTGTTGTGTTCATAGACAACATCCTAGTGTATTCCAAGTCTGAGATAGAGCACGATGAGCATCTTTGGATAGTGTTGCAAGTGTTAAGGGAGAAGAAGCTTTATGCCAAATTCAGCAAGTGTGAATTTTGGCTGAAAGAAGTTGCGTTTTTAGGACATGTGGTGTCTGCAGAAGGGATAAGGGTGGATCCTCGAAAGATTGAGGCAGTGTTAGATTGGAAACCACCTAAGTCTGTAGCTGAGGTTCGTAGTTTCTTGGGTTACCCATCCAATCATTCATAATGCTTACTCATTCCAAACCTTCACCTATCACAAAACATCGTTCATCTTTACTTGCATCTATACCCACAAAGCTATATGTAATTTCACTTAATTAAATCTCTCGATAACACCTCAGAATAATAATAAATACTTGGTGGTTTCGCACATAGCCCGCCATTAATACTAACCACGATGGTATCGCACACAGCCCATCGGTAACAAATAATAAGGTGGTATCGCACACAGCCCACCATTGATGATAATTGCGATGGTATTGCACACAGCCCATCGCTAACAATTAATAAGGTGGTATCACACATAGCCCACCATTCATTACACATTCACGGATATTTACCCACATACATTTTCCTATTTCAAATGTTCATCCAGGAAATTCCTCACACTCTATCATTTTTAAATAGATTTCTACAATAATCATTCGCATTCACGTAATACATTAATAAATATAACATATGCAATCAGGATGCATCATTTACACATAAACTTACAATGGGTTCATCATATACTGAATTCACCTCAAATGAGTTCTAGGCACATACTTGTACCTCTCATGGTATAACCACATACTTTCTCATTTTAGCATACCTGTTGAATCACTCAAAATGCTAAAGGGCACTCTTGAGTCTCATACATATAGGATCATATCAACGACATATCCCCGATATGTTCTTACTTGAAATATCATATTGATGCCATGTCCCTGACATGGTCTTATATGAAATCTCATACCGAGGCCATATTCCAATATGGTCTTACACGGAACCTTAATTATCATAGTATCATGATATTTGCATTCCATCCATTCTTAAGTTCAATTGAAGATTTTCATTTCTTGACATCTCGTCAAAACGTATTTACTATATTCATAGAGACAATATAAAATTCATACAACATCGAAATATTAAATACTTCACTTAAAGTTGCATTATTAGCACACTAACTTACCTCGATACCAAAAAGGGTAAAAAGGGACCTAATTGTCCATATTTCTCTTTTCTCCCGTTCTAGGTCCAAATCCCGTTTGCTTTGATCTATAAAAATAAAATTTACTCATTTAATATCCACACTAATCAATACATTTCAAAATTTCTATTTTGGAAAAATTATAATTTTGCCCTTGGACTTTAGAAAAAATTACGATTTTTCCCTAGGCTCGTATATCGATTTTCATCCAATTTCTTTGTTAATCAAGGCTAGCTGATTCATATTTCCTCCTATAGCAACTCAAGATTTCAACTATTATACACATTCACTATTTATTTCATAATTTTTACAAAAAGGTTCTTTTAGGTGTTTTCATGGTAACACCTTTCACAAAAGTTGTTCATCTAACAACTCAAACTCATTTTCTTCCATAAATATGCAGCAAAAAACATTAAATATCTCATGGAAAGTCCCTAAAATTTCAACCATTTAGCAAAATAGTCCCCTCATTAGCTAGCTCAAGCTTTGGGGGTTCCAAAAGTACAAAAATCATCAAAAATAATCATCAAGATGACTTACTTGTAGAGGTGAGGAGTTGCAAAAATTTTCAAGCTTCCATGGCTGTTTTTCTTGAGAAATTTCAGTGGAGAGAAGGGAAAGAAAGGATGATATCGTTTCTTCTTTTTATTTTATTTTATTCTAGATAAATTACCACCAAAACCTCACCTAAATCATTTAAAAATTATTTCTTTGTCCCCTATGATAAGATATTAACCTTAGAAAGGTCTAATTTCACATTAGGAACCTCCAATTAATATTCCTTAGCTATTAGACACCTCTAGCCTATAAAATAGAACTTTTGCACTTTATGCGATTTAGTCCTTTTTCGGGATTAAGCATGAAATCGGTAAAATTAAAGCACCAAAATATTCATGCACCCTTATAAACATGTTATAACTCATAAAATAACATTAAAATAATTTCTTCCAACCTCGGGTTAGTGGTCTCGAGACCACTGTTTCGACTACCCTCTAATTCAGGCTGTTACATCATAGATGTAGCTATCATGGAGAATCCCTTGACAAACCGTCTGTAATAGTCAGCTAGGCCTAGAAAACTTGTAACCTCGGATATATTCCTTGACATTTCTAATCAACAGTTGCTGAACTCTTACTTGGGTCGACTCAAATTCCATCTCCTGAGATAATGTGTCCTAAGAATCCAACCTCTTTGAGCCAAAATTCACTTTTGCTAAACTTGGCATACAACTGATTATCTCATAAAATTTACAAAACCATCCTCAAGTTCCCTAGCATGCTCATGCTCATCACGAGAATATATCAATATGTCATCAATAAAAACCACCACAAGCTTATCCAAGTATGGTCGAAATATACGATTCATTAAATCCATAAACATAATAGAGGCATTTGTTAAACTGAAAGGCATGACTAAAAATTCATAGTGCCCATACCTTGTCCAAAATATAGTTTTTGGCACGTTAGAATCTTTCACTCTCAATTGATAATATCCCGACCTCAAATCTATTTTGGAAAACATGGTGGCTCCCTTCAATTGATCAAACAAATCATCAATCCTTGGTATTGGGTACTTGTTTTTCACTGTTACCTTATTAAATTGCCGATAATCTATATATAGTCTCATGGAACCATCTTTCTTTTTCACAAATAACACTGGAGCACCCCATGGAGAATAACTCAGTCTAGCAAAACCTTTGTCTATCAACTCTTGCAACTGTGTCTTCAATTCTTTCAACTCAGTTGGAGCCATTTTGTATGGAGCAATTGATATAGGTGCAGTACTAGGAGCTAATTCAATATCAAATTCAACTTCTCAACTGGAGGCAGCCCTAGCAATTCCTCTGGAAATACATCTGGGTACTCACATAATATCGGCACTGATTCAATTCTTAACTCAGTCTCTTTAGCATTCATAACAAAAGCAAGATATGCTTCATATCCCTTTCTTAGATATTTTTGGCCAGTCATATGAGAGATCACTACAGGCGATTTGTCCTATTCATCTAATTCAACACGAAGAGCGTGCCCATTTTCACATGTCAATTCAATGTATTTCTTTCCATAATTTACTGTCACATCGTGAGTGGTTAACCAGTCCATACCAAGAATTATATTGAATTCATCAAATGGAAATTGTATGATATTTGCCTTAAAATAATGACCTCTAATCAACAATAGGCAATCTTTGCATACCTTATCAACTAATACACTTTTTCCTAAAGGATTGGATACTTTTATCACAAACTCTATAGACTCAACAGGCATGCTCATTCTAGATACTAATTTCATGCAAATGTATGAATGGGTAAACCCGAGATCAATTAAAGTAACAACATTAGTATCATGGAGAGAAAATGTACCCATACTTACATCAGGGGATGACGCCTCTTCGCGAGCACGAATGGCATAAGTCCTGGCAGGTGCTCTACCCTCAGATCTCGTAGCCTGCTCTCTAGGTGTACTCTTACTACTCGTTCCACTTCTTGGGTTTCTCTGTTTTCTCTCTTTAGTAGTGCTTCTCGATCTTGCACTCTGAATTTTCTCCTTTTCAACCATCTCAGGGCATTCTCTAATAAAATGATCATGGGAACCACACTTGAAACAGGCTCTCTCATGTGGTCGACACTTACCAGGATGACGTCTACCACACTGTAGGCATTCCGGTCTATTAGGTCGAGTGTTCCCAACACTAGCAACTGAAGTAGTCTGAGCTTTAATCCCTGAGTACTGTTTACTCTTACTTCTATTTGAAAACCCAGATGAAGTAGCTGATCGGGTAGGGAAGTCTCTTGACTTCTTGGATGAGGAATGAAATGACTTGTTCATTTGTCTCTTTCTTATGTCATGAGACTCCATCTCAGTTTTTCTTTTCTCTTTAACCAACTCCTCGGCTTTACAAGCCCGGTCCACTAACACAACAAATTCTTTCAACTCAAGGACACCAACAAATAATCTGATATTTTCATTTAATCCGTCCTCGAACCTCCTCTTACACATGATTGTTTCAGAGGATACGCACTCACGAGCGTACTTGCTGAGTCTTACAAATTCATGTTCATACGCAGTTACTGTCATCTTACCTTATTTCAGTTTAAGGAATTCCTTTCTTTTCTGGTCGATAAACCCCTGGCTAATATACTTCTTTCGAAACTCTTCTTGGAAAAACTCCCATGTGATCATTTCCCTTGGTACAACTGACACAAGGGTGTTCCACCTCTGATAAGCGAAATCTCTCAAAAGAGACACCACACACTTCATGCACTCTTCAGGTGTGCAAGATAACTCATCAAATACCCTGATGGTATTTTCAAGCCAAAATTCTTCTCTTTTCGAATTATCATCTTTACTAGCTCGAAATTCCTCGGCCCCTTGTTTCCAGATTCTATCGACTGGAGGATTTTCTCTTCTTACCACTACTACCACTTAGGGAGCTACAGGGGTAGGTTGAGGAATAGGCGGGGCTGGAGGGGGTTGTACATTTTGGTTTGCACGAACGAACTCTGTATACCATGCATTCATCATGTGGAGAAAGGCTTCCCTAGCCTCTTCTCTTTCTCTCTGACTCACGGTCGTTGGTCTATTCTTACTTTCATTCGGCACTGTACCTTTAGCGGGAGCTAGGGTGTTACTTTCTACATCATCCGCCACAGCTCTTTGAGATCTATTTACTATATGAAAATATAATTTAAATCATCAGGAGTCGTCACACTATCAATATGTAAATACTTATGTGTATGGCATGTATAGCTAGACTCATGCTTACCTTATGTTAATCCGAGAATTGACTAAACCATAGCTCTGATACCACTAAATGTAACACCCTTACCCGTCCAACGCTGGGACTAGATACGAGGCATTATCGGACTTAACTTGCTTAAACATACAACATTGGGTCATAAAATTTCTTTTTAACTTAAAGCTTCTCATTCTTACTCATAATATCTTATTATGGGCCTAAGAGGCCCTAAACGTACGTAGGAGAGGTTTCAAAATTAATCTAGAAACTTTTACACTCTTAGAAATGTTTTGCCTAAATAGGGGCCACACGCTAGTGTGAAATGGAACACGCCCATGTGGATAGGTCGTGTGGTCACACATGCCCATGTTCCTAGCCCTGTGGGATTTATTTCTCTTTCCGAACCTACAGGGGTTTCACACGGCTGGACACACACCGTGTCAGTGGCCCTTGTGCCTCAAACGGCCTAGACACGCCCGTGTCCTCACCTGTGTGTGAAAACCTGGGTATTCTGTTTATGATGTTAGCAACCTTTTAAAGGGTACACGGCCTAGGCACATGCCCATGTGCTAGCCCGTTTGATGAATCAAATTCTCGTAATTTGATACAGGGGACACATGGCCTATCAACACACTCATGGGGCTGACCGTGTGTCACACACGGCCTAGACACACACCTATGTGTCTACCCGTATGGACAATTAGAAGGCTATTTTCCTAGCCAATTGCCACCTTGAAACATAATCACACATATACCAACACAAGCGACACATAACATGGCAATAATACACGATGAAGAATGACTAATCATCATTCATACATTTCACATTTTACTCTATCACCATTAAAATATAAAACTTGACCAATATTGGCCAATTCACAATGGCTATTTACAAAATGAGTATATAACCTTAGTAGCCAACACTTTGGCTTTCAAATATAACATAACACAAGAAGACCAAGTTCCTATACATGCCATACCAAAAATAAATCAACTTTACTATATGAAAAGAATGATTAATAGTGTGATCCGAGCTCCGACGTTCTACGATCCCCGAGCTAGCTTGGCCATACTACAAGAAAAAGGTAAAAGAGAGGGGTAAGCATATAGCTTAGTAAGTTCGCATGAATTAAGATAGCAACATAAGAACTCATAGTAAAAATCCATTCATCTCATAAAGCAATAACAACACAAGTTCTCAAGTACTTTGACATACTTACTCATACTTATTCTTACCCATCACATATCACATTTTTGGACACGGGCGTGTGCCTAGGTCGTGTGACATTTTTGGATTGATGACGTCAGAATCCGAATGCCAAGGTTTTGGCACACGGGCTAAGACACGGGCATGTCGAGGTCGTGTGAGGGACACGGACAAGGGACAGGGACACGGGCGTGTGTCCGACCGTGTGAAAACCCCTGTAGGTTCAAATTGAGAAATAATTCCACACGGGTGTGGAACACGGGCGTGTGATATGTCACACGAGCGTGTGGACTTTTAGAGAAAAATTTTTTAAGGTTTCCTAGAGAGCTTCAAAGGAGCTCGATTTGATCCTAAACCATTCCTAAACTATGAATTTGGCCTCGTAGGCTTGTTTAGAGGTGTTAGTAAAAGTTTTAAATTGGAGAGAAAAGTCAAGTTTCTAAATTGCATGATTGATTGTGTATAAGCTTAGTAATGCCTCGTACCCTGTTTCGGCGTTGAATACGGGTAATGGGTGTTACATAAATTGTACTTAAATTATTAACATGTTGAATTTTAAATAATTTTATAATAAATTTTAATTAATTTTAATTTATTTTCGACAGATTCGCACAAAGGGCAAAAGTTGGCTCGGCAGACACTACTAGAAGCACAAAATCGAGAAGTAATTTCAAAGCATCGAGGCAAATTAGTTTTTCAGCCTAAGATGGTCCAAATTATGAATATTAATTCATAATATAATTAATTTTAATTTTAATCCAATTTATTTTGGGTTAAATTATTATTAATTAATTATGAAATGAGGCCTAGTTGTGCTAAACCGAAAAGACCGATCCAACCGAGCAATAGGGCTGCCCAAAATCTTCACACATGCTGATCCGATCAGCTTATTTAGCTGATTATTTGGCTTTCAAAACAACCTTTGAAGTCTCCTTGAATTTGCATTCAAACCCTCCACTTACCAAGCTTTTCTAGATTTGCCCCTAGCTAAATTTAACAAGTTTGAAACCTTCAAACTTGCCACATGTGTGGCCGGCCATGGGAGAAGTCTATGGCTACTGATTATTACTATTTTTAGAAGCCTACTCAACCTATAAATACCCCCTTGGCTGCTCATTTGAAAGACACCTCGCATCCTTTCATTCTTTACTTCTCTCTCACACTCTCTCTTCAAAACCCTTTCTTTGTTCTCCATTTTTCCCTTCCATTCCCTTGGTGATTTCCCCTCTTAGAAAGAGCCCTTCAACCACCTCTAGAAGCAGCATTCAAGTGCTCATAGAAGCATGTAACACCTCTTACCCGTATGCAATGCCAGAATAAGGTACGAGGCATTACTGGACTTACATCGTAAAAGAACATGCAAACTGAGTCATAAATTTGCATCCTAATTAAAAACCATTTGTATTCAATCATAAGGTCCCTAATACGAGCTACGAGGCCCATAACATGCTTTGGAAGTGGTTCGAGACTAAATCAAGAACTTAGGAAATTTTTACAAAACTTAGAAAATTTTTGCCATGTACAGGGATCACACGCCCGTGTGGTTTGGGACACGCCCGTGTGGGTAGGTCGTGTGGTCACACACACCCGTGTCCCTAACTCGTGTAACTCTATGACTTGCAAGGCATGAACAAATTGAAGTCACACAGCCATGTCACACGCCCGTGTGCTAGGCCTTATGGTTAATTTAATTTTTATAAAATAGGTGCAGACTTCACACGGTCAGGACACATTGATAAACCGTAACAGTAACATATTTTAACCCCATATTTAATAGGATTTTGGATGATTTAGCCCGTGATTTTTGTAAAAAGGTGCTTTTAATCCTTTGTTTTCATATTTATACTCAGGAAAGCACCGGAGGATAAAAAGAACACAAAACGGGCTTAAAACGGAGTAATTGGGCCTTAGCGGGAAATCAACACGGCCTGGCCCAAATCCCACATGACTGTGCCTCGCCAACTACCTAGAGCACGGCCTCAACTCCATGAGACACGTCTGTGCAGCATCTATTTCTCACACGGACGTGCCTGGTGATCTACATGGCCGTGCCCAAATTGAAAGACCTGAAGCACGGCCTGAATCCTGACTTACACGGCCGTGCCCAAAATGACAGAATCGAGACAAAGCCCAACCACGAGTTACACGGGCATGTGCCATAGCCGTGCCCTTGCCACGGGAAAGAGTAATTTCACTTGGATTTGGATGCTTGAAGCCAAAGAAATATGCTCCTAAGTCTACTCCAACACCCTAATAGTAATTCTACTTGAAGGAGATACTTAGGAGCCAAGTATAGCATTCCAAAACCTATATAAACAACCCAAGGCAGACATAAAAAGGGGGCTTTTTGTAGAGGCTTTGGTCGAAGCTTTCATCTTTTAGGGAGTCACTTGAAGATAGCCAGTTGATCCATCTCAAGAAGTCGAAGTTTCATTCAAGACGAAGGATCTCTCCTTCAATTCCTTCAGGGGGTTTTAGGGATTTCTTATGTTTTGTTTATTCTTTACTCTTGAGATGTTTTCGTATTTAGTTATGAACTAAACCCCTCAGATACCTGAAGGGGATGAAGCCTATGATGGATTTTGTTATTTGATTTCTAAATTATATGATAAAGTACTTAGTTTGTTCTTAATTATGTTGCTTAATTTAATCTGATGTGTTTAGGTGGAGGAGGAATAGACCCCGCCTAAGAGTAGATCTAGCATAATTAGGCAGAGTTGATCGGCCGCCTAGAGATAGGGTTACAAGATTTTATCGGATTAGGGTGAAACCTAATATAGGAATCCATTGATCAATTTACTGCTTCCTTAGGGGGTTATTATAAGAGAACGAGAGTTCCACTAATTAACCTGAGGTTAGACGTTATTCGCCTCGAGAGAGGGTTTAATATAGGTTAGGGAGTCTCATGGATCAAGCTAAGTAAAGAAATCATATGGTTTGGGGAATGAATAATAAGTGAAGTCATAGGTGGATTCTTCCTAAGGGTATCGTATTTATCAGCTGAGTTTTCCTAAAGTCTTTCTCCCATTCATTCTTTTGTCTTTCCATTTAGTCTAAGTATCTCATTAGTTTAATAATCCAATCACTCCATATTTTAGACTAAATAATAGAAAGAAAGTGAGTAGTAGTACTTTTAGGTTCCCTTGGGTTCGTTAAGATATTCTTGCTCGAGCTATACTACTGTTCGATAGGTGCACTTGCCTCTATCGTTGTCGCAGTTAGTCTACAGGTTCGATCACTCTTTTATAAATATTAAAACTTGACTATTTGACACGATCAAGTTTTTGGCGCCGTTGCCAGGGAACATCTAAAATATTAAGAAATCTCTATTTCTATTACTTTAGCCATTATTTTTATTTTTTAAATTTCTCTTTTATACATATATTTGTGTTTTTGTTTTTCTAAATTTCTTTCTTTCTTTTCATACCCGTCAGTTTCCAACCTATATACTTTGAATCTTTTTCTTAAGTTTTATGTAAGTTATGAAGTTTGATATTAAGGAAATTTATGTGTTATTAAATTTAATCGTCAACTTATGTATTTTATGAAATTTGATATTAAAATTAGGTAAGTGGTTAAATGTTATAGGTTAGTGGTTAAGGGTTAGGGTTGTGGGTTTAAGGTTTATGGTTTCAATGGTGTAGAGTTTCGATATTTAATTTGGTGTTTCGTTAAGATCCATCGTGACGTGGCATTGTTACACCTAGGGAGGATCCGTTATATCTCGACAATTTAAGGCAACCCGCCAAAGTTTCCACCTATATACTTTGAATCTTTTCTTAAAATTATACAGCTTTGATATTAACTTAAAATTTTAGTGGTTAAATGTTATAGGTTAGTGGTTAAGGGTTAGGGGTTAGGGGTTTAGGGGTTTAGGGTTTCAATGGTTAAAGTTTCGATATTTAATTTGGTGTTCGTTAAGATCCATCGCACGTGGCATTGTTACACCTAGGGAGGATCCGTTATATCTCGACAATGAGATATAAGGCAACCCGTCGAGTTTCAAATTTATATACTTTGAATCTTTTCTTAAAATTATACAGATTTGATATTAACTTAAAATTTTAGTGGTTAAATGTTATAGGTTAGTGGTTAAGGGTTAGGGGTTTAGGGGTTTAGGGTTTCAATGGTAGAGTTTCGATATTTAATTTGGTGTTTAGTTAAGATCCATCAGACGTGGCATTGTTACACCTAGGGAGGATCCGTTATATCTAACAATGAGATATAAGGCAACCTGTCAAGTTTCAAATTCTATATACTTTGAATCTTTTTCAAAGTTATGAAGTTTGATATTAACTTAAAATTTTAGTGGTTAAGGGTTAGGGGTTGGGGTTTAGGGTTTAAGGTTTATGGGTTTAAAGTTAAGGGTTAGGGGTTTAAGGTTTAGGGTTTATGGTTATGGGTTAAAGGTTTAAGGTTTAGTGGTTTAGGGTTAGAGGTTTGGGGTTAGAGGTTTGGGGTTTTGGGTTTGGGGTTAAGGGTTTGGGTTTAAAGGTTTAAGGTTTGGGGTTTAAGGGTTGGGTTAGGGGTTTAGAGGTTTAAGGTTTATGGGTTTAAAGTTAAGGGTTGGGGTTTAAGGTTAAGGGTTTATGGTTATGGGATAAGGGTTTAAGGTTTATTGGTTTAGGGTTAGAGGTTAGGGGTTAGAGGTTTGGGGGTTTGGGTTTGGGGTTAAGGGTTTAAGGTTTAGGGGTTTAAGGTAGTGGTTAATGGTTAAGGGCCAAGGGTTTAGGGTTTAGGGCTCATGGGCTTTAAAGTTAAGGGTCAAGGGCCCAAGGTTTAGGGTTTAAGGTTTAGGGTTTAGGGTCAGAGGTCAGGGGTAGAGGTTTGGGGTTTTAGGTTTAGCTGGGGTAAGTGTTTAAGGTTTAGGGGTTTAAGGTCAGTGGTTAATGGTTAAGGGTTAGGGGTTTAGGGGTTTAAGTTTATAGGTTTAAAGTTAAGGGTCAGGGGTTTAAAGTTTGGGGTTTAGGTTATGGGTTAAGGGTTTAAGGTTTATTGGTTTAGGGTCAGAGGTCAGGGGTTAGAGGTTTGGGGTTTTAGGTGGGCGGGGTTAAGTGTTTAAGGTTTAGGGGTTTGGTTAGTGGTTAATGGTTGAAGGGTTGGGGGTTTGAGGGTTTAGAGTTTATGGGCTTAAAGTTAAGGGTTAGGGTTTAAGGTTTGTGGGTTTAGGGTTATGGGTTAAGGTTTAAGGTTTAGAGGTTAGGGTTAAAGGTTTAGGGTTTTGGGTTTGAGGTTTGAGGGTTTAGGGTTTGGGGTTTAAGGTTTGGGGTTTAAGGTTTAAGGGTTATGGATTTAGGGTTTAAGGGTTTAAAGGTTTAGAGTTTATGGGTTTAGGGTTTGAGGGTTTAGGTTTAAGGATTATGATTTTAGGTTTTAGAGTTTACAATGTTTGATAATAGTTATATAATATATTACTATATTATTATTAAAGCTTAATTTTATATATTTTAATAATTATTATTTTTATATAATTTTATACATATATAATTATAGTATTCAAATTATTTGTATTAACTTGATGTTTTAAAAATTATTTCACTTTATAATTTAATATAATAAAATTATTTCACTTCCAACAAAAACTTTCAAAGAAAATACCTCTTAATTTGATGTTTTAAAAATTATTTCACTTTATAATTTAAGATCGAATCGCTTTTAAATTATTAAGTTCGTAAAAGCATATGTTTGACATATTCAAGTAGGATTAGTATTGAATTTCATAAACAACCTTAAAGGAATTAGATATTCGAATCCTAAACCATTTTTAATTTCAACTTAACATTGGCACATGTTATGAATTGATTAACTTTAGCAACTCATCAGAAACGAAAATTTAAACCAATCAAAACGCTTAAACAAAGATATACGTACCTCTAAGAAACGTTTAGAGAACACAGAAATGTCGTAAATGGTACGCCAACTTCATTGAGATCAAATACCGTAATCAAACAAATTTCAAATATACTAGAAAAATAAAATAGGAAGGATGATTTAGTAAACAATATAATCATTTACCTTGCAGTATAAAATTCTAAACCGACCAAGCATATTGAGTAAACTTTAAGGAAAATAAGTACATAGAAAAAGCAAACCTTATCTTAAAAGAACTGAATCCTTCTTAATCAAATATGGGATTTTTGCCATTTAGTGAAATTTTGTACTTTAGTATGAGAAAAGCAACTAAAATTTTTCAAATGATTCGGTTGTGTATACATCTTACTTATCTCTTCAATATACAACATCAAGCTTACCATAAACCAACAAATCATTGAATCATGAGACCAATATTATTGGAACTCGACCAATATTGAAAAGAAAAGACTCTAATTCACTAATGTTCTATGCAATCAAAACCTTGGATCTAACATAGTTATTTTCAATTTTGACATTGTAATCAATCAGACTATTTAATTCATCAATTCTAGAATTATGTGATACAAACTTAATGTTAAGGTTGCATACATATTTTTCCAAAGATGTATATACAAAATGAAGAGTCCGGTTGAATTTATTGGCAAGACTAATCCGTAATCTTCTCGCGAGTAAAACTATGAGAGGAAAAATTTTCAGATCATGGAATCAGAATCAAATTGTTAAATTTTCAGGTAAATGTCATGAGTAAATAGATTATGAACTACATATGTTTAATCCATGAGCCATTTCATAACATTTAACTTATGCAACTAATGATTAAAGGTGGTTAATAGGACAAGTGTTGATGTTGGCTCGCATGTAGCCAAGAAGCGAGAAAGTTGCAAATTAATGTTCAAGTCGCTGTTTCATTTTGTTACTTCAACTATTGGTTTTGTTTCTTAGTTGAAAATGAACTTAGTTGGTATTGTTTTGATGTAAATAGATTGATAAATCCGCTTACCTATGTGCAAGTCATGTTTTATAAGTTTTAAGGTTACTTAGTGGTTTTATTCCGATAGGTGCACTTGCCTCTATCGTTGTCGCAGATTAGTCTCTGTGTTCGATCACTCTTTTTATAAATATTAAAACTTGACTGCTTGACACGATCAAGTTTTTGGCGCTGTTTGGGAACATCTAAAATATTAAGAAATCTCTATTTCTATTACTTTAGCCATTATTTTTATTTTTAAATTTCTCTTTATACATATATTTGTGTTTTTGTTTTTCTAAATTTCTTTCTTTCTTTTCATAGCAGGTCCTCTAGTTTATTACTAGAAGAAATCGAGAGGACCATTAGAATATGAAAGTGACATTGAAGCTACCGCTTGCAGAAATCATAGAGAAATTAGACGAGCCCTAGACTATCAAAGAGAAGAAAAAGAAAGATCCAATCCTCTTGAAGGGATGGACGAGAACAATCCACCAAATGTGCAAGAATAGAATGCTTGGCAGATTATGTATGATTATGCTAAACCTAATTTGATAGGAGCATAATCTAGTATTGTTAGGCCCGCTATAGCCGCTAATAATTTTGAATTAAAGCCTAACACAGTACAAATGATTCAACAGTTTGTTCAATTTGATGGTTTGTAGGATGAAGATCCAAATACACATATATCTAATTTTTTAGAATTTTTTGATACATTCAAAATAAATGGCATTTTGAGCGATGCCATACGTCTTGATTATTTCCTTTTTCATTAAGGAACAAAGCAAAGCAGTGGTTGAACTCGTTACCACAAGGGTCAATCACCACATGGGATCAAATGACTGAAAAATTTCTTTTAAAATATTTTCCACCAGCCAAAATGGCTAAATTTAGGAATGACATATCTTCTTTTGTGCAGAATGATGCAGAAACATTATATGATGCATGGGAAAGATACAATGATCTCCTCAGAAGATGCCCACACCACGGATTACCTTTGTGGCTTCAAGGCAAACTTTTTACAATGGTGTGAATTCTCCAACTAGGCAAATGATTGGTTCATTAGCCGGTGGAACTTTGAATAATAAAACTCTGAAGCGGCTTACGATTTTATTGAGGAGATGTCGTTGAACACCTATCAATGGCAAATTACAAGAGAAAAACCGACAAAATTAGTAGAAGTTTTTAACATAGACGCAGTGACAATGCTGTCAACACAGGTGGAGTTAATGAATAAAAAACATGATAATTTATGTTCTTCACAGGTACATCCAGTCATGCAATATGAAGTAAGTGGGAATGTGGTGAATTCTGAGTACCCATCCTACCAACCAGGAGTAGAAAACGAGCAGACAAACTATATAGGTAACAATTTCCGATCTAATAATAACCCTTATAGTAACACTTATAATGCAGGTTGGAGGAACCACCCAAATTTTTCGTGGGGAGGACAAGAAATCAAGGAAATCAAAGGCAGCAACCTACTCCAAATTACCAAAATCAGCCCTATCCACAGGAAAAGAAATCAAACCTTGAAGAGATGTTGACAAAATTCATGGCAACTATAGATTCTCGTCTCCAAAAGACTGAAGCAATACGTGATGAACAACAAAAATATATCAAAGGAATTGAGAATCAACTTGGAGAACTTACTAGGTCAGTGGGACATCTCACAAAGGTGATTTCTGAACGTCAACAAGGACGTCTACCAAGCAACAGAAATAAACCCAAAAGAGCAAATCCAAGCCATCACAGCTCAAGAGGATACAAAAGTAGACGAGCCCACCTCAGTACAAAAAACTAAGGAAGAAAAAGATAAAATAGAGGTAGCACAAGAGAGGCCAAAACCGGTAATCAAAGAATACCAACCTAGCATACCTTATCCCGAAGCATTGAAAAAAGATGATTCAGAGGAATAATTTGGTAAGTTTCTAAAACTTTTAAAGAAATTACATATTAACTTACCTCTTCTTGAAGCTCTTTTTCAGATGCCCGACTCAAGGAGATTTTTAAGACAGCTCTTGACGAATAAACGCAAAATAGATGAAGAGCACCATGTGGAACTTAACGCAACATGCTCAGCAATGCTACAGAACAGACTACCACAGAAATTAAAAGATCCAGGGAGTTTTACGATTCCATGTTTAATTGGTAGTTTAACTATTGATAATGCGTTAGCCGATTTAGGGGCAAGTATAAATGTCATGCCTTATGAACTATTTAAATGACTAGGTCTAGGGAAGCCCAAACAAACTAAGATGAGTATTCAACTAGCTGATAAAACTATTAGAATTCCTAGGGGCATTATTGAAGACGTTTTAGTAAAAATTGATAAATTTGTTTTCCCAGTAGATTTTGTTGTTTTAGACATGGATGAGGAAAATTCAATCCCTTTAATTTTAGGAAGACCTTTCCTTGCTACTGCCAAAACTAAAATTGATGTTGCCACAGGAGAACTCATACTTCGCGTAGGAGAAGAATCGGTCAATCTTCAAGCTCTCGACTCAGCCAAAATTGTTCAAACTGTTTTAGTAGGTAATCAAATTGTTCAAACTTCATCGCAAGAAACATCACAAAGCATCAAAGCTGAGCCAACTCATAGTCCCCAAGTCATCACAGAAGAATCACACCAGAAACTAAACCAGAAGACCGACAAATTAGAAGAGCAGAAAATACACACTAAAGAAAAGACAGATCCACACGAAGTAAAACCTAAGGAACCACCAGAAGAGCTCATAGGGACATCAAATCACTTTAAAATAGGAGACCAAGTGCTGTTAGACAAAGCTGATCCTCACATCACTTCAATAGACCTGAAGAAAAAGGAAGAAATACCCCTTCAGGTACACGATGTTTTCCCACACGAAATAGTCGAGGTAAGCAATCCAATATTTGGAAATTTCAAGGAAAACGCTTCACGACCTAAACTTTGTCACGAAAATAAAACTGTCAGTAGGAGGGAAAATATTCAAACCTTTAAACCTCCCTAAAATTTTCAAAGTCTAGGACAGTCTAGCTTAAGACTATAAACGAGCGCTTCTCCGGAGGCAACCCGAGCACTAACACTTCTTAAATTTTAAATTTTTTTTTTCCTTCTCTCTTCTCTCTCCACATTTAAAACAAAGATGCAGGTTTCCAGGCCACACGGCCTTACACACGATCATGCCCATGGCCGTGTGGACCATCGAAACCATCACACTGACAGAGCAGAGCCATGCAAGTTAGTCCAACCACTCCCCAACGTCACGGATCCAACCACCCACAGCACGGGCACCAACAAAAATAGCACGGTCGTGCCTCACAACTGTGCTAAGATACTGACTTATTGAGCACGGGCAGACCACGCCCATGCAGTCCAACCGTGCTTACATACTAGCTTTCTAAAAACGGGCGTGCCAACCGACAAATGGGCGTGGAAGAACAACACACGCCACAACACGGCCGTGCGAGGTGGCCGTGTGAGTCGACACATCCTTGGCACACGGGTGTGGGAACGTGCCAGATTTGAAATCTTATTTAAATCCCCATAGCCTTCCCCTCTCTCCCATCTTCCTTCTTCCTTTTCTTTCTTTCAAATTCTTCTCTGTTCATAGAAAAGGGCCAAGACTCTTAAGCAACACAAAAATCATGCCAACGAAACGTAAGAAGATAAGCAACGCCTCCTCGAAAGAGACCGCAACATGAGTTCATGCCGACAGCTTCAGCTAATTGACACGCCAAGGGTCTCGAAAACCTCTTCAATTCTATTTTTCTTTTCTTGTCTCCTTTATTTTCCTTATCTATATTTATTTTTTGCTTAATTTAATTTATTTTATATTAGTTTCTTGGTTTTAGGTTCTAAAGGCTGCTAGGGAATCACGCCACTTCCACCATCACCAACACTCTGCAGCCTTAGAAGTCATACACACCTCACGAACCATCTGTTAATAAGGACTTCTTAGTCCATTAGACTTTTCTTTAAATTTTAGTTTTCTTCTTAGTCTCCTTCTCTTTATTTTCTTAGTCTTTAATTATATTATTAGTATAGTATTATTATTTCTCTAGATCTCTTGGCTTTATCTTCGCAGGCTACCCAATTTCTTCATCTAGCAAACTGCTTTTCGGTAGCCACTCCACTGGGCCCATAGAAAACACCATCACCGCCACCAAAGACACCAGGGATCATCCAGATTTCAGGGAGTATTACTTTCCCCACTTATCTCTTTGATTTGGCATCTAATTATCATTATCTATCTTTGTACATTGAGGGCAATGTACACCTTAAGTGTGGGGGTAATAGTGCCTACTTTTTCCATAATTCTCAAAACCTTGAAATTAGTCTTGATCTTAAGTATTTTTCTCATATTATTAATTAGGGTGAAATTTCTAATGATTTATGATTTTTATTGATATGTTTTAGAATAAGTCATAGATAATTGTGCATTGATGATTAAATTTGAAGAAATACTAGAGAATCGAGCATGATAAGTCTACTTTCTAAAAATTAAAATTGATAGGTTGTTGAACTGAATTTGAGTATCACCTTGAAGTTCAAAGTTTATAAGGATTGATGTCAAAACACCCATAATTTTTGTGAGATTTTGAGCCTTATAGAGCATATATTCTTTTTCGTGCTCACTTTTTTTTAATTATGAGTGTGTCGACTTTGAATTGTTATTCTAGAACTTGCCTCCTTTATGCATGTCGAGACCACATTAATGATTTGATATACTGAGATGATAAAGTCACCTAGGTTTTAACCCGTTCACTCCACTAAAAAGCCTACCTACATAAATAACCCCTAGTGAACCCCATTGAATCCTAACAACCTTTTTATTGACTCACCCACTAATGTTAATCCAAAATCCTTTTGTATTTGTTATCAACATTCCTTTGACAACCCCTCTATCAAGAATTGATTTGATTCATTGCTGAATTAGGTTATTTCAATCACCAAAGTTCCTTCTATTAGGTTTGTTTTTAGTTTATTCTTAACAAAATAAAAATAAAAATAAAAAAATAAAAAATCCAAGTATATTCAATATTAGTAGTATATAAAAGAGCTTAGAGCATTTAAACTCCAATTGTTGAAGAAAAAGCTCGTATTAAAAGTATTATCAAAATACTCCTTATTATAGAGTAATTATGAATAGTAGATGTTGTTAGATTTCATTCGATGTAAATATTCATATTTAGTTCATTATTCTTAAATTAGGTAATTAGTCAATTCAATCTCGATTCTAACCCTCTAATTCAGCTTGTATCCACACCCTTAAACCTTAGCCCCGTTACAACCCTGATTAAAGACTTTTGATTTGTGTATCATCTCATATACAGTGGTGGAGATTTGATTTTCAGGCAAGCCTATGGGATTAACTTTTCAGGTTCGACTTAGAGTGCTTATTCTTTAACCTTAAAAACTTCGAGTGATTTGAGTGAATCTTTAGTGAGGATGTCAGTTCTTGTCAATTTTGAATTAAAGGTAATTACTTGGATAAGGGAAGACACCTATGTTTTCGTGCTATAAAGGTATGACTTATCGTAATTGAATCTTTAAGGTTCTTTGAGTTGAATTATCCATGTATAAATTATCTATGAATTATGATGAGGCATTGTCGATAGGAATTATGAATTATGGAAAGTTCGTCTTAATTGTAAGTTGAGAATTTTACTTGAGGACAAGCAAAAGCTTAAGTGTGGGGGTATTTGATAAACCGTAAAAGTAACATATTTTAACCCCATATTTAATAGGATTTTGGATGATTTTTAGCCCGTGATTTCTGTAAAAAGGTGCTTTTAATCCTTTCTTTTCATATTTATACTCAGGAAAGCACCGAGGATAAAAAGAACACAAAATGGGCTTAAAACGGAGTAATTGGGCCTTAGCGGGAAATCAACACGGCCTGGCCCAAATCCCACACGACCGTGCCTCGCCAACTACCTAGAGCACGACCTCAACTCCATGACACACGTCATGCAGCATCCATTTATCACACGGACGTGCTTGGTGATCTACATGAACATGCCCAAATCGACAGACCTGAAGCACGGCCTGAATCCTGACTTACACGGCCGTGCCCAAAATGACAGAATCGAGACATGACCTAACCACGAGTTACACGAACATGTGCCATGGCCGTGCCCCTGCCACGGGAAAGAGAAATTTCACTTGGATTTGGATGCTTGAAGCCAAAGAAACATACTCCTAAGTCTACTCCAACACCCTAATAGTAATTCTACTTGAAGGAGATACTTAGGAGCCAAGTATAGCATTCCAAAGCCTATATAAACAACCCAAGGCAGACATAAAAGGGGCTTTTTGCAGAGGCTTTGGTCGAAGCTTTCATCTTTTAGGGAGTCACTTGAAGATAGCCAGTTGATCCATCTCAAGAAGCCGGAGTTCCATTCAAGACGGAGGATCTCTCCTTCAATTCCTTCAGGGGGTTTTAAGGATTTCTTATGTTTTGTTTATTCTTTACTCTTGAGATGTTTTCGTATTTAGTTATGAACTAAACCCCTCAGATACCTAAAGGGGATGAAGCCTATAATGGATTTTGTTATTTGATTTCTAAATTATATGATAAAGTACTTAGTTTGTTCTTAATTATGTTGCTTAATTTAATCTGATGTGCTTAGGCGGAGGAGGAATAGACCCCCGCCTAAGAGTAGATCTAGCCTAATTAAGCGAAGTTGATCGGGCGCCTAGAGATAGGGTTACGAGATTTTGTCAGATTAGGGTGAAACCTAATATAGGAATCCATTGATCGATTTACTGCTTCCTTAGGGGGTTATTATAAGAGAACGAGAATTCCACTAATTAACCCGAGGTTAGACGTTATTCGCGCCGAGAGAGGGTTTAATATAGGTTAGGGAGTCTCACGGATCAAGCTAAGTAAAGAAATCATATGGTTTGGGGAATGAATAATAAGTGAAGTCATAGGTGGATTCTTCCTGAGGGTATCGTCTTTATCAACTGAGTTTTCCTAAAGTCTTTCTCCCATTCATTCTTTTGTCTTTACATTTAGTCTAAGTATCTCATTAGTTTAATAATCCAATCACTCCATATTTTAGGCTAAATAATAGAAAGAAAGTGAGTAGTAGTACTTTTAGGTTCCCTTGGGTTCGATAAGATATTCTTGCCTGAGCTATACTATTGTTCGATAGGTGCACTTGCCTCTATTATTGTTGCAGTCAGTCTACAGGTTTGATCACTCTTTTATAAATATTAAAACTCGACTGTTTGACACGATCACACATGCTCGTGCTTGAGGCCGTGTCCCTCACGGCCTCAGTTCAACAAGAACAAGCAGAGAAGGAGGAGCGGAGCAAACTAGTCAAGCTTTGAAGAAACATCGAATTTGATTCTGGTTCTCTATCCTTTAATTTTTATTGTTGTTGTTGTGAAATTGTTTATGAATACTTGTTATGTTGATATGTTTAATTAAATTGATATGCTTAAATTTAATTCGTGTTCGACTGATTGCATTTTTTCCACTTAATTTATTAAAATTATGTTTGTGTTGTAATAGGCCTTGGTAAGTTGTTTGATTAAGTTAAATCATGATTCAGTTATTCTTGCATTATAATTGTAAGGTAACTAATGAATTAATTACTTAATCGTGTTGAAATTGTAATTAATTGACACAATACTTAATCAATGCATGTTTAATATTCTAAGGTAGCTAAGGGTTAAATTAGCGATGGTATTAGATGATACATTAGCCTTGCATAACTTGCAGGATTTTTGTGATTAAACTATTTTAAGGTAGGAATACATTGTTACCTCACTTAATCTTTTATGTGCTTATGAAGATTGATTAATTGTTTGAATTGGCATTGGAAAATGTTCAAGAGATTAGTTAATTTAATAAGTATGTATGAGCAGTAGTTAGCAAGTTACCGAGTTGTCGTGAATTTATTCGGAACAACATGAACATGAGTTTAGTAATTCGAAGTTAAGAAATGTGATTAATCTAACACAATTATGTCATCTTGATTAAACTCTTCATTTGAAATTGTGCATTGGAACTTTTATTTTTATTTTATTTTATTTTACTTAATTTTTAATCTCTTCTTCAAAATCAAAATATATTTTTTCATCACCAAGGTGTTTTTAATTGCATTCAAGAATAATTTTCTTGTACAGTCCCTATGGGTACAATAACTCGGCATTTACTTGACACTTTATTACTTGTTGCGATTGTGTACACTTGCACATTTCCATCGTTTCATGTTTTTGGCGCCGTTGCCGGGGACTATTTTAAAAGTCATTATTTGTAAATTTATTAATTTTTCATTTTGGTTTATTTTTCTGTTCAATTTTAACTTAATTAATTTTCATTTGTTTATTTTAGGTGTTTATGAGTATTGATCAAATTATTGATTTACTCCCCGTAGACACTGAGATTGAAAGAACTTTTTGACAACGAAGGAGACAAGCAAGTCAGAGAAGGACCAAAAAGATGAACTATGAAAATTTGACTCAAGGAAATGGAACAAACCCTTCTCAAAATCCTATCCTTATTGTTGATGATAGGGATAGAGCTCAAGACAGAATGCCGTGCCAGTTTTCATGATCTTAATTTGGGTATTAGGAGACCCGAAATCGAGGCACAACAATTCGAGCTGAAGCCAGTTATGTTTCAAATGCTTCAGACGGTGGGCCAATTCAATGGAATGACTACCGAAGATCCTCCCCTTCACTTAAGAATGTTTGTGAAGGTAAGCGATTCTTTCAAGCTAGTAGAAGTACCCAAAGATGCTTTATGATTAAAGTTGTTCCCATATTCACTAAAAGACAAAGCTGGAGCCTGGTTGAACTCATTTCCACTAAAGTCCATTTCAACATGGCAAGAGTTAGTAGAAAGTTCATCATGAAGTATTTCCCACCTAGCAAGAATGCTAAGATCATTGCTTTCTAACAAATGGATGATGAGTCCTTGTATGAGGCATGGGAAAGGTACAAATAATTATTATGGAAGTGCCCTCATCATGGAATCCCTCATTGCATCCAACTTGAGACATTATATAATGGTCTCAATGCTCACACGAGGATAGTAATGGACGCTTCTGCTAATGGTGTTCTCCTTTCTAAGTCTTATAATGAGGCTTATGAAATCATTGAGATGATTGCCAGCAATAATTATCAATGGCCAACCAATCGAGCAGCATTAGGAAGACAATTCGGTGGAATACATGAAGTGGTTCTACTCACTTCACTCACATCTCAGGTATCTTCGATTTCCTCAATGTTTAAAAGTTTTACCACTAATGGGTTTAATAGTTTTGCAGTACAGCCACCCAATCAATTTGAAAACATAGCCTATGTTTATTATGGGGAAAGACATTTGTTTGAAGAATGTCCATCAAACCTAGAATCCATGTATTAAATGGGTAATCAAAACTAGAATAGAGGAAGGAAAGGACTGCAATCCAATTTTATAACCCATCCTGACGAAACCACCCTAACCTTTCTTGGAATAACCAAGGGGCTGGAACCAGTAACACTTACGCCAACCTAGACCGACCCAGCCACCTGTTTTTACCCAACAAGTTTAGAAACCAACTCATGTTGAACCTTCCAATAGTTCAGAGAACCTATTGAAGGCATATATGGCAAAGAATGATGCCAATTTAAAGAATTTGGAGAATCAAGTGGGTCATCTTGCTACTGAACTTAGGAACTGACCACAAGGTGCTCTACCTAGTGATACGGAGAATTCAAGAAATCTAAAGAAGGAGTATTGTAAAGCATTGACATTGAGGAGTAGAAAGAAATTAGAGCCCAACACTGTTAAAGTTGAAGAAGAGCTAGTTGATGCTGAAGACTCAGTAGAAGTTCAACCGAGTGTTGAAATTCCAGTTTCACCGAAACCAAAATATGCAAAATCCAATAAGGTAACTTCTGAACCAGTTAATTTTGATAAAATAACAAGTTCATTAGATGTAGAATTGCTACATAAGATGAATTAACCAGTTCCAGTAAAGAATCCTCCACCACCCTACCCTTAAATGCTTCAGAAGCAGAAGCAGGAAGTCCAGTTCAAGAAGTTCCTAGACGTACTCAAGCAACTTCATATCAACATTCTGTTGGTAGAAGAACTTGAACAAATATCGAATTATGTCAAATTCATGAAGGATATCCTGTATAAAAAATGAAGACTAGGAGAATTTGAGACGGTAGCCTTGATGAAAGAATGTAGTGCATATCTTCAAGACAAACTACCCTCAAAGTTGAAAGGTCCTGGATGTTTTACCATGCCTTACAACATTGAAACAACTTATTGTGGTAAGGCACTATGCCCTTTGGGTGAGAGCATCAACTTGATGCCCATGTCCATATTCAGAAAGTTAGGTATATGCGAAGTTTGACCTACTACGGTTACACTTCAATTAGCATATCGATCTTTAGCACATCTAAAAGGAAAAATCAAGGATGTATTGGTACGTGTAGACAAATTTATTTTTCCTACTGACTTTGTTATTCTAGACTTTGAAGCAGATAAAGAGGTGTCAATCATCCTAGGAAGGCCTTTCCTAGAAACTGGAAAGACCCTTATTGATGTGTAGAAGGGCGAGCTTACTATGCGTGTTTAGGATGATCAAGTAACATTTAATGTTTTTAAGTCTATGCGATTTCCTAACACACTTGATGGTTGCTCTACAATGTCCGATTTAGAGGAATTAATCATGGAAAAGGAACTCAACTATGTTGAGGACTCATTGGAGCAAATTTTGACATCAGCCCTCCAAGTGATTAAAAGGAGGATGAATACTTAGCTTCCTAGAAGCTCATCAAAGGGGATTTAATTCGCAATCCCACTTTTAATCTTTGGAGTTAGAGAATAGGGATTATGCCCAACCAAAAGCATCAATTGAGAAGCCACCTAAATTAGAATTGGAGGTACTTCCCTCAGATTTAAAATAAGTTTATTTAGGTAACACTTCTACTTTGCCTATGATTGTTTCAGTAGAATTGACCGAAGAGTAAGAAGAGAAACTCATCTTAGTGTAGAAATAATTCAAGAAAGCTATCGGATATGCCATAGCCGATATTCGTGGCATTAGTCCATCTGTATGCATGTTCAAGATCATCCTGGAAGATGGCAAGAAAGGGATGATTGATGGACAATGAAGACTAAACCCCATCATGAAGGAAATGGTAAAGAAAGAAATCATTAAATGGTTAGATGCAGGTATAATTTACCCAATCTCAAATAGTTTGTGGGTAAGTTCGATCCAGTGTGTGCCAAAGAAAAGAGGTATTATAATCATAGAAAATGAAAAAAAAATGAGTTAATACCAACCAGAATGGTTACGGGATGGAGAATTTTCATAGATTACCGAAAGTTGAACAAGGTGACTAAGAAAGACCACTTTCCTTTACCGTTCTTGGACCAAATGCTGGATAGACATCCGGGCAAGATTATTACTATTTTCTCAATGGATTCTTAGGGTATAATCATATTACAGTAGTGCCAGAGGATCAACACAAGACAACATTCACATGCCCGTATGGTACATTTCCATTTAGACGCATGCCATTTGGTTTATGTAATGCACCTGTTACATTTCAAAGATGTATGTTGTCTATTTTTACTGACATGGTTGATAAGTATTTGGAAGTGTTTATGGATGATTTTTCAATATTTAGAGATACATATAATGATTTCTTAGCCAATCTAGCCAAGGTATTAAGGCGATGCAAACAAACCTCATACTCAATTGGGAAAAGTGCCATTTCATGGTACGAAAATGTATAGTTCTAGGGCATAGAATAGCGAGACATGGAATCAAGGTAGAAAAAGCAAACATAGATGTTATTTAGAAACTCCCACCTCTAACATTGTTAGGAGCTTTTTGGGCCACGCTGGTTTCTATCGAAGATTTATCAATGACTTCTTTAAAATTGCTAAACCCTTATGCAAATTATTGGAGAAGGACATGATGTTCAAATTTGATGAGGAGTACTTAAGACCTTTCAATGATTTGAAGAGTTAGTTAGTTTTAGCACACATCATCATCACACCAGACTGGGATTTGCCATTTGAACTGATGTGTGACCCAAGTGACTTCGGATAGGAGCTGTAATGGGCCAATGAAGGAACAAAGTTTTCCATCCCATCTACTATGCAAGTCAGACTCTGACGGGGGCTCAATTAAATTATACTATAACAGAGAAAGAGTTACTTGCAATTGTGTTTGCTTTTGACAAGTTTCGATCTTATCTCGTAGGTACCAAAGTGATTGTCTATATGGACCATTCGAAAATTAAGTATTTACTTGCCATGAAAGATGCTAAGCTAAGATTAATCCGATTGGTACTTTTACTCCAAGAATTTGATCTAGAAATTCAAGATCGAAAATGGGTAGAAAATCAAGTAGTAGATCACTTATCCAGATTAGAGCCGCAAGAAGGGAATTCTCCACTTATACCCATTCAGGAGTCATTCCCAGATGAACACATATTGAAGGTAAATCATGTCCATAATACCCTTTGGTTTGCTAATATTACTAACTATTTAGTATGTGGTTTGATGCTGATTGATAAGATGTATCATCAAAAGAAAAAGTTTCTTCACCATGTGAAGTACTATTTCTGGGAAGAGCCATATTTGTTTAAAATGTGTGTAGATCAAATAATCAAGAGATGCATAGAAAAACATGAAGTACATAAGATTCTATATCATTGTCACATAGCTCCGAGTGGGGGACACTTCGGATGTACACGTATTGTAGCCAAAGTATTGCAAGCTGAATTCTTTTGACCAATGTTATTCAAAGACTCATATGCTTACATAAAGAGTTGTGATCGATGCTAGAGGGTTGGAAACATTACCAATGAAATTATATGCCCCGAACAAACATTATTGAGGTAGAATTATTCGATGTTTGGGATATTGACTTTCTCGGTCCTTTTCCTTCGTCTTTTGGTCACAAGTACATATTGGTAGCAATAAACTACGTGTCTAAGTGGGTTGAGGCCGAGGCATATTCGATGAACGATGCTAAGGTTGTGATGAAGTTTTTGTAGAAGTATGTGTTCACAAGGTTTGGAACCCCGAGAGCTATCATCAGTGATGTAGGTTCCATTTGTGAACAAATGGTTAAAATGGTTACTCAAAAAACATAGAATGAAGCACAAGGTTGCCACAGCTTATCATCCCCAGACGAATGGGCAAGCTGAACTGGCAAATAGAGAGATCAAAAGCATACTCGAGAAGGTAGTTTGCTTGAATCGACGAGATTGGTCCAAAAGATTGGATGATGCTTTATATGGGCCTACAGGATAGCATACAAGACACCTTTAGGGATGTCACCCTATAGGTTGGCTTTGGGAAAGCCTATCATTTGCCATTGGAGTTAGAACACAAAGCTTACTGGGCTATCCAACAACTCTACTTGGATTTTAAGCTTGCTAAAGAGAAACGGATGCTTTAACTTAACGAGTTAGAAGAGTTCCGAATGTTCTCATACGATAATGCCAAACTGTTCAAGGAAAGACTTAAAAGATGGCACGACAAGCACATTCGAGTTTGAGAATTTGAAGCAAGTCAGCAAGTCTTGTTATTCAATTCCAGATTAAGGTTCTTTCCAGGTAAGTTAAAATCACATTGGTCCGGTCCATTTATGACCCATCAAGTTTTTTCGTATGGACTTGTCGAACTCCAAGATAAGGGAGGTAATTTTCGAGTCAATGCTCATCGCTTAAAACATTGTTGGGGGGATAAAATTGAGCAGGATACAGTCTCGTTCATTTTATCAGATATTTAATTTTTCTTGTTTTTCATTTTAAATAAATGATTTAGGGAATATTTTCGAGATTAGTATGTTTAAATAAATTTTGTCTAGGAGATTGGAACTTAAGCAAGACCACTTGTGACCCCTCCAATCTTTCCTAGGAATCGATTTTAACATAATCTTTTGAGAAATTATTTCCTAAATGGCAAAATAAATTTTTAGCTTTTCAAATAAAAGGGTCAATTTTGCTCTAAGTCTCAATTGCAACTCAATTTCAAATTTTCTTTAAGTCTAGGTACTTAATTGAATTATTTTCAAAATTTGGTTGCTCTTTTTGTAAATATTAAAATTAAATGTCTCTTTTGTAAATATTTTCAAAGGCATCTAAATTAAATGTTTTTAATTTAATTTAAACAAATAAGATGATAATAACTAGTATATAATTATATTTATTATAATATATATTAATTATTATCAACTTTATATAAATTAAGATTAATTTAAATTTGATCATATTTTAATTAATAGTTTTATTTCAATAAATTAATAGAAAATAATAATTTAATATATATTATATTAATTATTAATTGTTATTAACTTTGTGTAGAATTAGAACTTAGAATATTTTAATTATTAAATTGTTCTAAGAATTCAAATTGAACTCCTACCCTCTTCACTATAAAATCCACCAACCTTCTCCATCATTCTCAATCCATCAAACCAACCTCCATTCACTAGTTCCATCGTTGATCCTAGAATCTAAAAACCACCAAGTGCCAGCAGTTCCACATGCACTTGGCACACCTGGCCAGCAATTCATGCACTCTTCCGCTGTAACAGCCCGTTTTTGGTCAAATCGAAACAGTGATTTTGGGACACAAATCTAAATTCAAAATAATTATTTTATTATTTTTTAATGTTTACAGCATGATAATATGATTGTGTGAAAGTTTCGTTCAAAAATTTTATCGTTTGAGTGTTTAATTTGATGAAAAAAGACTAAATCGCGTAAAGTGTAAAACTTGTGTTCTAATAGCTAAAGGTGTCTAATAGCTATAGAACCTTAAATTTAAGGTCTTTAAGTGGTAATTAGACCATTAGTATGATAGTGGACATTTATGATATTGGTATTTTTGAAATTAGGGTGATTAATTAAGGTTATATTAGTAAATTAGTAATTAAACTTAAATTAAATAAAACAAAACAAAAGCATTTCCTATTATCATCTTCTTCCACCAAATTTAGGGCAAAAAGGAAGCCATTTTTCTCCTTTACATTCGGCTAAGGCAAGTATGCTCAATTAGGTATGGTTTTTGTCAAGGTTTTTAATGATTTTTACATTTTTGAAATTGTTACAGCTTAGTCTAGCTAGCCCAAGGACTATTTTGCAAAACTGTTAAAGGTTTAGGGTTTTTCGATTGATGAATATATGTGTGTTTTGATGTTTAATGGTAGAAAATGCATGCTTATTGTTAGTTATACAAGTTTTGTTAAGTAATTTTAGTGAAAATGCAAATTAGGGATTAATTTGTGAAATGTTAAAATTTGGTGTTAAATTTTGAAATAAATGAAAAATATGGGCTGCTAGTAACCTAATTGAAATTCGGCTAGCATGGGTTGTGGTTAAATTGTAACACCCTTACCCGTCTCCGACTCCAAGACCGGATACGAGGCATTACTATGCTTAACCTTGCTTGAACATGTAACACCCCTTACCTATATTCAACGCCGGAATAGGGTACTAGGCATTACCAAAACACATACACTTGTAAACGTATTAAACTGAGTCATAAAGTTTCATCCAAATTATACAAAATGAACTGGTAAATATTAAAGGCCAACACTTTAGGCCAAACCAATTATGACATATACAAATGACTAAGTCCCTATACATGCCATAAACTTAAGAGGTTTGTATTCACTTTTACCCCACGATGATAGCTTGATAGTGTGATTACATCTCCGGCGATCTCCAACTCGAGTTAGCATACAACCCTATAAGATATGGGAAATGAAGGGAATTAAACTACAAAGCTTAGTAAGTAAGTATGTAAATAATAAGAAATGGATTTAACATGTTTACAAAATAACACAATCATATCTACATTCAAATTCACTATTTATTCAAGTTTGGAGCAAGCTGTCTATTCGAGTCATAGTCACTAAATTATTTTTATCTGGACCTATGAAACTCCAAATTAAGATCCGTAAATTTTACCTGAAACTAGACTCACATATCTTGCTACCATAAAATTTTCAAAAATTTTTATTTATCCAATTAGTACAGTTTATTCTTCAAAGTCTCCCCTATTCTGCTGTCCGACAGTTCCAACCATTCTTCGCTAAAATTTAATTATCTATTTGTAAAGAATTCAAATGATGTTATAGTTTGTTTTTTTTTTAAAAAAATATACTCATTAAGGAATCTAAATTATAAATTATGTTCCAAAATTGTTTTTTTTAATTTTTAATGATTTTTCCAAGTTAGAACAGGGGATCTCGAAATCACTCTGAACCAGTCTCACAAAAATCTAAATATTTCAAAATACAGAATTTCTTTTCTTTCTCTATTTCTTTCATATGAAAATAGACTCAATAAGATTTAATTTCATATCTCACTAAACTACTAATTCTATTTCTACCATTTTTCGTGATTTTTCAAAGTTACTCTACTGCTGCTGTCCAAAACTGTTTTATTTCTAAATTTACTCTTTCATAATTTCACTTACTCCATTTCATCTTACCGAAAGTTCGCTCAAATATCGAGCACATTATTCATAAATTTTAACACTTATACCTGCACTTATCCATCACTTAGTCGTATTCAATTACACTTAGTCGTTACATAATCACATGTATTTTCACTTAGTCAATTTCTCGTTGAACTCATCGGAATAATAACAGATGCACGGTGGCCTACACATAGTACCACCCTTGTAGCCGAAGCTATATGGTACACATAGTAGCCTGCACTTAGTACTACACATGTGACCAAAACCGTCACTTACACATAGGGGCCTGCACTTAGTACCACACATGTGATCGAAACTATCGGGTACGCATAGTAGTCTGCACTTAGTACTACACATGCGACCTATCCGTCTGGTACACGTAGTAGCCTGCACTTAGTACTACACACGTGACCTAAAACCATATCGTATCTCTCTTGTACACATAGTGGCCTACACTTAGTACCACACATGTGACCTAGCTTGTAACACCCCAAACCCGGCCCATGAGTCCTGACCGGATCTGGTATGTCAGGGAGTAAAATAATTTGAACCATTTTGAGTGTCTGGTGAAAACTTGTTAAAATGTGGTTAAGGTATTAAAACGGGGTTTGGTAAAACTTAGTTGGGATTATTTTCATAAACGTGGTTGTATTGATAAACCCTTCGAAAACGTTTGATTATGTAAAATTTTAAAATCGTCAAAGTTATAGTTGACTTGGTGAATTTTGTTACCCGATGGTAACATCTTTGAAAACCCGTAGACTTTATTAAGTTTGAAAAAATTACTTTTAACCGGTTTACATAACATTTGTAACTTCATTTGTAGCATAAGTAAAGTAAATTAACTATGTAAACAACCAAATAAAAATTAGCGGCCTTATTACAATCCAAATTAAAAACTTAGAGAAGAAAATAAATAAACTTAATGATAATAAATTAAATTCAAATCCATCGAATAAGCATGGCGCCTCGAGTCCTCTCGGCCCATCTCCGCGACCTACTCATCGCAAAATGGTAAGGGAAGGGTGAGTCACCAAGACTCGGTGTGTAAATCCCCACCCAAAATATAACTCATACACAGAATATTAATAAACATGCAAATATGCAACCCCACTAACCATCCGTACTCCTTTACTACCCCGTGTGGTCAAAACCACATTGGTGGTCAAAACCATTGGTGACTAGAGTCACAAATCAAATGATGGGGCCAACCCATCATGTGGTCAAAACCACTGATGACCATAGGTCACAAATATCATAGTGTGGTCAAAACCACTGGTGGTACCAAACCACTGGGACTTCCCGCTTAAAAAGAATGTTACAGTTCTACCCCCTTAAAAAGAATTTCGGCCTCAAAATTACCTGGATCAGAAGAGCTAGGGGTACTGCTGCCGCATCACATCCTCGGGTTCCCATTTGGCCTCCTCCGTACCATGATTCCGCCACAACACCTTCACCAAAGGCACTGACTTCCTACGTAGAACTTTGACATCTCGATCCAAGATTTGTACTGGCTCCTCCTCGAAAGACAAGTCTGAGTTCACTTCGATTTCTGGAACTGGCACTACGTGTGAGGGGTCTGATCGATAGTGCCTCAGCATCGAAACATGGAAGACATCATGGATCTGGCTCAATTCCGCCGGCAACTCGAGCTGGTAAGCTACCGGTCCCATGCGTTTCAACACCGTGTACGGTCCGATGAATCTAGGGCTTAGCTTGCCCTTCCGACCAAACCTCAGCACCTTCTACCAAGGTGATACCTTCAAGAAGACCTTATCACCCATCGCATATTCAACCTCTCTGCGCTTAAGATCGGGCGAGGATTTACGCTGTCTGACGCCTCCTTAAGACGAGCCGAATTACTTTAACCTTATCCTCTCTCTCTCGCAACTAACTCTGGACCCAACATCCGACGTTCTCCTAGTTTCGGCCCAGCGGTAGGAGTACGGCATTTTCAACCATCAAATACCTCATAGGTGCCATTCAATACTCGCTGATAACTATTGTTATAGCGAACTCGCCAAAGGTAGGTACTCCTCCCAACTACCACGAAAGTCCAAAACACAGCCCCTCAGATATCTTCCAATACTTGGATAACCCTCTCAGATTGTCCATCGGACTGCGGATGGAAAGCCGTGCTAAAATTCAACTTAGTGCCTAACTCCTGATGTAAGGCCTTTCAAAATCTCGACGTGAACCGAGGATCCCGATCTGAGATAATGGACACTGGTACTCCATGTAACCGCACTATCTCAACGATACATAACTTAGCTAGCCTTTGGAGTGAATAGTCAACCCTTACTGGTATGAAATGGGCCGACTTAGTTAATCGGTCTACTACCACCCATACGGCATCTTTCTCATTGGGCGTGAAGGAAGCCCACTTACAAAATCCATAGTAATCTCCTCCCACTTCCTTGTGGGATCCTACCGGTACCGTAACAGCCCGATGGCAATTGATGCTCACTTAACTTGTCGGGCATGTTAGACACTTGCCTACCAACTCGGTCACTTCCCGCTTAAGACTCGGCCACCAAAACTGCTCTCTTAAATCCCAATACATCTTGCTGTTTCCTGGGTGCATAGCGTACGCACTACTATAAGCTTCTTTAAGAATTTGCTGCCTCAATTCATCATCCCTAGGCATGCATACTCTCCCCTGAAAGTACAACACTCCATCACTACTCAAGCTGAAACCTTCGGCCTCACCATTCTGTACTTGCAACCTTCGAGTATTCAAAGCTTTATCAGTCATTTGCCCTTCTTTGACCTCATTAATCCAAGACGGCTTCACTTGCAATTCCGCCAAAAGGCTTCCGTCCTTGTAGAGACTTAGATGAGCAAACATTGCTCGCAAATTCGCTACCACCTTTCGACTCAACGCATCACCTACCACATTAGCCTTCCCAGATGGTATTCGATTGAGCATCAGAGTCCTTCAACAACTCAATCCACCTCCGCGCCTCAGTTTAAATCTTTCGAGTCGAGGTACTTGACTTTTGTGATCGTGTACACTACCGACTTCTCCCGTCTGGTAGTGCCTCCAGATTTTCAAAGCAAATACCACAGACTAATTCCAAGTCATGTGTCGTAATTAACTTCGTGAGGCCTCAATTGCCGTGACGCATAAGCAACCACCTTCCCTTCTTGTATCAACACACACCCTAAACCAGTATGTGATGCATCGCAATATACAGTGAACTCCTTTCCTACCTCAGGCTGAATTAAAACCGGTGCTTCTGTCAGAATCCTCTTCAGCTTATCAAAACTCTCTTGCTGCTTCTCAGACCACACAAACGAAACTCCTTTTCTCAATAGCTTAGTCAACGATGCCGTGATTAAGGAGAAATTTTTCACAAATCTCCTATAATATCCTGCCAACCCCAGAAAACTCCGAATTTCCTTAACTGACTTGGGTGGTTTCCACTCCAACACCGCCTCAATCTTACGGGGATCCACCCTAATTCCCTCAGCTGAAACAACATGCCCTAAGAAAGTTACCTCCTTGAGCGCAACTCACACTTCTTTGAATTTGGCGTACAACTGTTTCTCCCTTAGAACTTGCAGAACCACATGAAGATGTGCGTCATGCTCCTCTTCCGACTTTGAGTACACCAAAATGTCGTCTATGAAGACCACGACGAACCGATCCAGATAGGGTTGGAAAACCCGGTTCATCATGTCCATAAACGCGGCCGGTGCATTCGTCAAACCAAAAGGCATTACCAGAAACTCGTAGTGGTCATACCGAGTGCGGAATGCTGTCTTATAGACATCAGCCTTCTTCACCTTAAGCTGATGGTACCCTAACCTAAGGTCAATCTTAGAAAACACCGATGCCCCTTTGAGTTGATCGAATAGATCGTCAATCCTGGGCAAAGGATACCAGTTCTTTATTGTCAACTTGTTCACCTGCCGATAGTCTATACACATCCTCATTGTCCCATCCTTCTTCTTGACAAACAAGACCTTTGGATCTCCCAGTATGACACACTTGGTCGGATGAACCCTCTATCCAACAATTCCTGAATCTGCGCCTTCAACTCTACTAATTCTTTTGGCGCCATCCGATACGGAGCTATAGATACTGGTGCAGTTTTGGGTAACAAGTCTATACCAAATTCAACCTTACGGTCCGGAGGTAGACCCGGAAGTTCCTCTGGGAACACATCAACATAGTCCCTTACGGTCCGGACATCTCCCACAGTAACATCCTTAGCTTCCAAAGCATAGACATGCACCACATAAGCTTCACAACCCTTCCTAACCATCCTTTCCGCCTTCAACACAGAAACCAAATTAGACAGGTAATCCCTCCTTTTACCTATCATCACCACCTCATCACCTTCTACGGTCTTTATTACCATGCGCTTAGCTGCGCAATCCAGGCTAGCCTGATGCTTTACTAATCAATCCATCCCGAGGATTAAGTCGAACTCCCGGAACGGTAGTTCCATCAAATCAACCAAGAACACGACCCCTTGGAGTTCTAGGGTGCGTTCTATAGAGTTTACTTACTTCTGAGTGACCTAGGGGCTTAATACGGTCATCTTCCTAGAAGTAAGCTCAGAGTCTAGATGCAGAGTTTCCACTACGCTACTAGCAATGTAAAAAATGGGTTGAGCCAATGTCAATCAAAGTATTATAGGGTACACCAAAGATTAGGAACATACCGGTTATAACGTCCGATGTGTCGCCCTCCTCTTGACGCCTCGCGACATAGACTAGACCAGGTTGCCTAGCCTCAGTACCACCGGTACCTCCCCTCGATGCCCCACGACCTCTGCCAGCACCATTACCCCCTCTTCCTGCACCACGACCCCTTGCTGGTTGTTGATTATCCCTTCTATTCGGTGCACGATCCTGACCCTCTGATCTCAACCTAGTTGCCTTTTTTAGACAGTCTCTAACTCGATGCTCCAAGGACCCACACTCGAAGCATCCCCGATTACCATTCCAACCTTCTCCCGTGTGAGACTTGCCACACCGAGCACACCGTGGCGGCCATTGAGGATTAACAACAGCAGCAGGCCTAGTAGCTTGATCTGACCCACCAAACCTTATCCTCTTCTGCTGATTACCAGATAACTTTGAAGGTCCTGAGCTCCTCTTATTCCAATTCCGATCTTGGTTCCATCTAACCGACTATCTTACCCCTTCAGCAACCTTCGATTTCTCCACTAAGACAGTAAACTACCGTTCCTGTTGTGGAGCTATCATCATCCTCAGCTCATCTCTCAGCCCATCCTTGAATCTAACACAGCGTTCATGCTCGGTACCCACAATACTACGAGCATACCTACTCAACCAGAGGAATTCGGCCTCATACTCCGCCACTGTCTTATTGCCTTGAACCAAGTTCAAGAAAGCCTTCTGCTGTGCATCCACGTAGCTAGTTCCAATATACTTCTTTTGATAAGCATCCCTGAAGAATTCCCACGTGAGATTTTCTGCCACCGTTCCATCCCTTACAGTGAGCCACCACTGATATGACTCATCCCAAAGTAAAGAGATGATACCCTTCAATTTCTCCTCAGCTGTAAAATCTAGGTCATCCATGATCCTTTCGTTGTTCCAACCAACGATACTACAAGACTTTGGGTGCCACTGAAACTCTCTAAATACTTACGCTCCATTAGCCCGAGTCATTCAACCACGATTTCTGGGCTCCTACACCTTGACCTCAAGAACTCGTTCCAATACCGTGTCTGACTTGAGATACGACATCATTACCACCCGTCGATCTTGAAATTTAGTTTTCGCCACGACAGATCCAAACATCTCATTTTCGGACCCATGTCCGGACCCTGTTGGCTCGAACAAAGTCATCCTACCCCTTCCACGGCCACAGGCGACGCTCACGACCTCTCGTACTCATTTCTAACGATTGCGTTTATCTGTTTAAGAATTTTATGCATTAGTACTTGTTTCACTGGATTATCCACGAAGGAATTTTATGATAAGAGTTTTAGGAGTGGTTCTTTCGTAATCATACATGCACACAGTTTTCCATTCATTCATTCAAAGAGACGTTGTAAATTTCATTGTGATTGTTTTTCCACTACCTAGGGGTATTTTCGTAATTTGTCCTCTGGGTATTTTGTAATTTTCAAAATAAAATTTTTGGATGATTTTGTCAAAAATTATTTTGAAACTCTTAATTTCCCGGGGTATTTTGAAAAATTTTGAAATCCGGGGGTATTTCGATAATTTTAGACCTCAGGGGTATTTCGGTAATTTTCACAAATCAGGGATATTTCAAAAGTTGTAAAACTTTGAGGGCTCTTTTTGATAATTGCATTTTCCAAAATAGTGATGTTGCAAAATTTTTAAAAATCAGGGTTATTCTGGTAATTTTGTTGGTTAGGGGCAATTTTGTAATTTTACCTCTAGGGGTATTTTAGGTTTTTTTCATAAAAAGATTTCCAAAATTTGGTTCTAGTTGATTTCACAAAAGAAGGATATTTTGAAAATTTTCTATTTGGAAATTTTTCATACGGAGGGTATTTTGGTAATTTTCAAGCCAGGGGTATTTTGGTCATTTTTTAAACTGAGGGGTATTTTGGTCATTTTTCATTTTTTTCCTTTTTTAAAAACAAGGTTTTAGTTACTTCAAAAATAAAATGGCTAGCCCTTTCGGGTTTTAGTTATCGAGTTTAGCTTTGTGAGTGTGTCGCCTCTCATTTAGGATGAGCAGATTACTACGCACTGTAGGATTCGAGTGAGTAGGAGGTGAGTCACGAGGACTGCTTAAATACCAGGCCCCCACCGAATCCAATCCTAGACATGCGTATAACGATTGCCACATCCCTTGCTCAGTGACTACTCACAGGGTTGTTTAGGGAATAGGGGCAATTTTGTAATTTTACCTCTAGGGTATTTTAGTTTTTTTTTCATAAAAAGATTTCTAAAATTTGGTTCTAGTTGATTTCACAAAAGAAGGATATTTTGAAAATTTTCTATTTGGAAATTTTTCATACGGAAGGTATTTTGGTAATTTTCAAGCTAGGGGTATTTTGGTCATTTTTCAAACTGAGGGATATTTTGGTCATTTTTCATTTTTTTCCTTTTTTAAAAACAAGGTTTTAGTTACTTCAAAAATAAAACGGCTAGTCCCTTTCGGGTTTTAGTTATCGAGTTTAGCCTGTGAGTGTGTCGTCTCAGCTAGGATGAACCGTTACTACGCACCAGGTAGGATTCGAGTGAGTAGGAGGTGAGTCACGAGGACTGCTTAAATACCAGGCCCCCACCGAATCCAATCCTAGACATGCGTATAACGATTGCCACATCCCTTGCTCAGTGACTACTCACAGGGTTGTTTAGGGAATTATTAAATCTTATGCATTGTTTGTTGGGGTATGCTAACCTTAGGGTTCAACAATTTCTATTCCAATAGTCTACGTTCCCAATTTACCCTTCTACCCCTCATCAAATATTCACAAAAATGGATAGAATTACTTACCTGGGCGGATAGGTGCCGGAGACTCGGTGCCATGCTGTTCAAGCCAAAATTAGTTTCCCAAAACATTCTAATAAGGCCTACTAACAAAAACAAAACATTTTGGGCCTTGGGCCCCACAGTCGAGTTTTGAGCCGGGCTCTGATACCAAAAATGTAACACCCCAAACCCGCCCATGAGTCCTGACCGGATCTGGTATGTCACGGAGTAAAATAATTTGAACCATTTTGAGTGTCTAGTGAAAACTTGTTAAAATGTGGTTAAGGTATTAAAACGGGGTTTTGTAAAACTTAGTTGGGATTATTTTCATAAACGTGGTTGTATTGATAAAGCCTTCGAAAACGTTTGATTATGTAAAATTTTAAAATCGTCAAAGTTATAGTTGACTTGGTGAATTTTGTTACCCGATGGTAACATCTTTGAAAACCCGTAGACTTTATTAAGTTTGAAAAAATTACTTTTAACCGGTTTACATAACATTTGTAACTTCATTTGTAGCATAAGTAAAGTAAATTAACTATGTAAACAACCAAATAAAAATTAGCGGCCTTATTACAATCCAAATTAAAAACTTAGAGAAGAAAATAAATAAACTTAATGATAATAAATTAAATTCAAATCCATCGAATAAGCATGGCCGCCTCGAGTCCTCTCCGGCTCCATCTCCGCGACCTACTCATCTGCAAAATGGTAAGGGAAGGGGTGAGTCACCAAGACTCGGTGTGTAAATCCCCCACCCGAAAATATAACTCATACACAGAATATTAATAAACATGCAAATATGCAACCCCACTAACCATCCGTACTCCTTTACTACCCCGTGTGGTCAAAACCACTTGGTGGTCAAAATCACCGTGACTAGAGTCACAAATCAAATGATGGGGCCAACCCATCGTGTGGTCAAAACCACGATGACCATAGGTCACAAATATCATAGTGTGGTCAAAACCATGGTGGTACCAAACCACTGGGACTTAGTCACAATTTATCGAGATGTGGTCAAAACCACGGTGACCAAGTCACAATTAATCGATGGGGCCAACCCATCTTATGGTCAAAACCACTGGTGACAGTCCATAAAAATCATCCCCCTCCTCTCATCAATCCCACCATCATCATGCTTACAAATCAATTATCATATATCATGTATTTAGGCATAGCATTTAACAGCATGTGATGGCATACAAAATCATATATCAATAGATCACGTACAGGGGACTTACCCGGAATCCATGCTTAAGCCCACAAGCATATATCATAGATCACTACAATAATTATTAACAAGGCAATAATATAGCAAAGTTTACTAATAAAGTGTGTAAAGAGTTTACACACCTGTTACTAACGCGTATCCTAGATCCCGAAGATTCGATCTACAATGCTAGATCTCTTGACCTATAATCGACCAACAACATGGTTAGGGATTTAGGCCTATTCGGCCAAACCAAAAATCCCAAAGGACCACTTGTACCAAAAATATGGCCTTTGGCCGAATGTGCTTACCCACTTACCGAAATCCCGAATTCGTCACTTGAGTCGTCGAGAACCCTGCCAAAACGCACGTTAAAATTGGCTTGCACACTTATACATAATCTAGGCCTATGGCCGAATATTACTTACCTCCTTACCTTGGGGAATCAAATCCCGAAAGATCTCCTTACTCCTTTAATCGGCTATGGCCTCCCTACAATTGGTTTAATCACATTAATAAGAATCATAGGCCATTCGGCCATAACCATAGATCCAAAAAATATCATTCGGCCATGCCCACATACCTCTTACTAAACGGTTGAAAAAGAATCCCGAAAAGAAACTTGTGTTCCCTTGCTATTCGGCCAAAGTAACTCTAATGGAGGAGGAAGGATTTCGGCAAAAAGGGATGGAGTGGTTTCGGCTAATAGAGAAAGAGAAGAAGAGAATTTTTTGAAGAATTTAGCAATTGTGTTTATGAAGAATCGGCCAGCAACAAGAAGAGAAAAGAAAAGAATTTTTTTCTATCAATTTTAGCCCCTCTCTTTAGGTGATAAAACCGAATGTGGACAGCCCCCAAGGAGTCCTATAATCGGCCAACACCCCCTTTTGTGATAATTTTGGCTATTAATTATCACCTGAAAAATAACATTTATCTTAAGTCTTTATCTCCTAGCCACTCTTCCTACAATTTAAAAGCAATTAAACTACTAACAACTACCCCTTCCAGCCGAAAATGTGCAAAAATTTAAGCCTATGTTTATCCCATTAAGAGTCCAAAATTAAGCCATCACCTCCCCTCTTCACATGACTTCCAAAAAATAAAACCCCATCACGCTTCTTTGGTTCGAACCCAGGACCTCACTGCCGCAGCCCTCTCTTCCAACGCCCCAGGCCATTTCTCCCAATTGACTTTCATGTCATAGAACCCTATCATTTAATTTTAAAGCCTTCCTACTTAAGCCCATCACCGCATATACAAAAATAAAATGCAAAACGCTGCTCCAGCCATTCGAACCTGTGCCCATCTTCACCTTCAACTCCTAAGTGGCGCATGGTAGCCACTTAGCCAACCCAACTTTCATGTCTAAACCTTACCCACAAAATTCTTTAAAGCCTTCTTACTTGGCCCCCTTTCCTTTAACGCCAAAAAGCCCAAAAATAAAACTCATCCCCCCTTGTATCTCCCAAGAATCGAACCCAAGACCTGCCCATTCGTCCCCCTAAGCCTTTAAGTGGCGCATGGAAGCCACTTTGCCAATTAATTCTTTGTGTCATGCTTCTCCCTAAATTTTACTTAACCCCTAACTCACCTAGCTCCCTTCTTTAAAACAGTTAGAAAGAAATTTTTTAGTTCTAAGTCAGGCCTAGCTCGGGGTTATTTCTAGACCCTAAAACATGTCAAATGATCATAGCATTTAATTCTTCAAGTACACACATGGGAAAAATAATTAAATTTTAGACAACCCCTAATTCAGGATGTTACATAGCTACCTCATTCGTATCTTTTCTAACCCGAAGGTTCAACCGGGAATTCTCACTTTTCAACATTTTTCCAATTCATCCATAATCAATCACAATTCATAATTTGCATCAAGTAATTACTTCATATTCAACTATATCTCATATAATATAACCAAAATATTAAAACATAAATAAAAATAGTGTATTATTTACATACAAACTTACCTCGAAAGCAAAATCGGTGAAAATGACTTATTCATCAATTTCTCATTCTAGTTCCAAACCTCGTTTTCCTTGATCTAAAACAACATATTTCACTTATTTAATTAATGTACTATTCAAAACAGTCCTTAACTCAGCTTTTGTAAAATTACAATTTTGGCCCTAAACTTTTACATATTTACACTTTTTCCCCAATACTCGAAAATTAAACTTCAGCCTTTATTCTTATGTTTTATAACATGATGATCATTTTTACCTTCTAAGGCAACATCAAATTCTTACTCTAACATACACTTTTAAACATTATGTATTTTTACCGATTATGTCGTTTTACTCGTTTTCACTTAAAATCGCTTAGTAAAAGTTGTTTAACATAATTTCAAACTTCATATTCTACCATAAAACATCAAAATAAACACTTTTCACTTATGGGTATTTTTCCAAAGATGAACCCTAGCATGAATTATTGGTAGCATAAGCTAAATCGAACTACCGAGACTCTAAAATCGTAAATAACTTGAAAAAGGGCTAGAACGGACTTACCATGAGCTTGGGAAGTTGAGAAAACCCTAGCCATGTCTTCTCTTGGTAAATTTCGTCCATATGGAGAAGATGGACAAATTTGACATTTTAATTTTATTTTTAATTCATTTAATTTACAAAAGGACCAAAATGCCCTTACAAAAAATATCTTATCTAACATATACCATATCCATTTTTGTCCAACAATTTAACCAATGATCTAATTACCATTTAAGAACCTCTACTTTAAAATTTCATAGCAATTTGACACCTATAACTTCTAGAACTCAAGTTTTGCACTTTTTACAATTTAGTCCTTTTAACTAAATTGAGTGCCAAACGTCAAAATTTTCGAACGAAATTTTCCAGAAATCGTTCCGTGAAATTGTAGACCATAAAAATATAATAAAAATAAACTTTCTTACGTTAAATTTGTGGTCCTGAAACCACTGTTTCGACTAGGCCCTAATTCGGGATGTTACATTTCTCCCCCCTTTTTAGGATTTTCGTTCTCGAAAATCTTACCAGAAGAGTGGTTTAGTATCTTTCTCTTAATTTCCAACTGAACTTAAAACTAGAGCTTCGGTTAATAATACCTTCAATTGCTTTAACTTTGTTAGTATACCAAGACCATTCAAACTTTCACAAATGTGATAACTTTTCCAATCAGAACAACTTTAACTTATAATAACATCATCCGGTTAGAATAATCCAATAGGCATATCTCTGTATTATTCTTTCTAGAATATAATTTTTGTATATATAAAACAAAACCATAATCAGTAGAAACATAATAATAATCCCACATAAATTTTTACCATCGACTTCATTCCAACATATTTAAATAGAATTCTGAATAGATAAAGAAATACCAATCATAAACCGACCAGACCAATAGGGCATTCATCTAACATCATAGTTAGCTTCTCACAACATAGAAACTCCATCAGAAACTGAACAATCACACACATATATCTGAGGATAAAAGAATATATAGAATGCATAGAAAAGATCATCATATTCATTTCAACTGGAACTGTCACACACACAGACATCTTTACTACTCAAATATCATTTCTTTGACTAATTCTGTCATCATGAACCTCGTATTATTTCACTCACTAATGAAAATCAATTCGGGAAAATTTTAGCAAACACATACTTTAGACATCATATCTGAGTAATTCGATTAGCTGAGACTAACTTCTCCTTTATCCGTGACATTGCATAATCCGTATAATCTTTAAAACATTCTGATATCCTTCCAAAATTGTTTCCAATTTCCAAACTATTCTTATCTCTATATGCATTACTAAGTATTTCACCACTAAACTCTTTAGTTTCACATTTATGGACTAATTCCACATGGTTCTTGTGAATTTTCGTTATAAAACAACACTGGTAAGGGGGTGAGGTCGTAAAACTTCTGACTTAACTGTCATAAATACATACATATGACTTTGTATTCATCACCAACATCATATAATTACAATTACATAATTCACTTCAAGCTAATTAACATACATAGTCATGTTACACAAACTTTTTCGATTATCTTATTCAAACAAGTGTATATAAACACACATTCTGTCAATTTGAGTAAATTTACTTATCGTACTCACTTAATCAAATATGTTGGGTACATAACATCATATGCATGCCAAACAAACATGGATGGGCTTATCACCATATAAACTTTCATTTCATTCCACTTTTCACATTTCTCAACTTGTGGTTATCTCATTTCATACATTAACACATATATATCGTGAACTTCTATTCATACCTTTCCAAATTTCGAAACATCATAAGCACATCTCAATCATTTCAATATCATTATCAGTATTATTGAAAAATAGCTCGGTTGGAAGTCATCTCTATCTTAACAAAACAATTTCGTCAGAGTCGGGAGATATCACACTATCACGAGTAGTAATATGGCATGTATAGCTAGACTCACATATGCTATGTTAGTCCGAGAATCGACTAAACCATAGCTCTGATACCACTAAATGTAACACCCCTTACCCATATTCAATGCCGGAATAGGGTACGAGGCATTACCAAAACACATACACTTGTAAACGTATTAAACTGAGTCATAAAATTTCATCCAAATTATACAAAAAGAATGCTAAATATTAAAGGCCAACACTTTAGGCCAAATTAATTATGACATATACGAATGACTAAGTCCCTATACATGCCATAAACTTAAGAGGTTTGTATTTACTTTTACCCCACGATGATAGCTTGATAGTATGATTACATCTCCGGCGATCTCCAACTCGAGTTAGCATACAACCCTATAAGATATGGGAAACGAAGGGAAGTAAGCTACAAAGCTTAGTAAGTAAGCATGTAAATAATAAGAAATGGATTTAACATGTTTACGAAATAACACAATCATATCTACATTCAAATTCACTATTTATTCAAGTTCAGAGCAAGCTGTCTATTCGAGTCACAGTCACTAAATTATTTTTATCTGGAGCTAAAAACTCCAAATTAAGATTCGTAAATTTTTCCTGAAACTAGACTTACGTATCTTGTTATCATAAAATTTTCATAATTTTTTTTATCCAATTAGTACAGTTTATTCTTCAAATTCTCCCTTGTTCTGTTGTCCGATAGTTCCAACCATTCTTCTCTAAAATTTAATTATCTATTTGTACAGAATTCAAATGATGTTCTAGTTTGTTTTTTTCTAAAAATAGACTCATTAAGGAATCTAAAAATATAAATTATGCCCCAAAATTATTTTTGTAAAATTTTTAATGATTTTTCCAAGTCAAAAAAGGGGATCTTGAAATCACTCTAAACCAGTCTCACAAAAATCTAAATATCTCAAAATACATAATTTCTTTGCTTTCTCTGTTTCTTTCATATGAAAATAGACTCAATAATATTTAATTTCATATCTCACTAAACTACTAATTCCATTTCTACCATTTTTGGTGATTTTTCAAAGTTACTCTACTGCTGTTGTCCAAAACTGTTTTTTTTCTAAATTTACTATTTCATAATTTCAAGTACTCCATTTCATCTTACCGAAAGTTCGCTCAAATATCGAGCACATTGTTCATAAATTTTCACACATATACCTGTACTTATCCATCACTTAGTCGTATTCAATTACACTTAGTCGTTACATAATCACATGTATTTTCACTTAGTCAATTTCACGTTGAACTCATCGGAATAATAACAGATACACGGTGGCCTGCACATAGTACCAACCTTGTAGCCGAAGCTATATGGTACACATAGTAGCCTGCACTTAGTACTACACATGTGACCAAAACCATCACTTACACATAGGGGCCTGCACTTAATACCACACATGTGATCAAAACTATCAGGTACGCATAGTAGTCTGCACTTAGTACTACACACGTGACCTAAAACCATATCGTAGCTCTCTTGTACACATAGTGGCCTACACTTAGTACCACACATGTGACCTAGCTACCTCATTCGTATCTTTTCTATCCCAAAGGTTCAACCGGGAATTCTCACTTTTCAACATTTTTCCAATTCATCCATAATCAATCACAATTCATAATTTGCATCAAGTAATTACTCCATATTCAACTATATCTCATTTAATATAACCAAAATATTAAAACATAAATAAAAATAGTGTATTATTTACATACAAACTTACCTCGAAAGCAAAATCGGTGAAAATGACTTATTCGTCAATTTCTCGTTCTAGTTCCAAACCTCATTTTCCTTGATCTATAACAACATATTTCACTTATTTAATTAATTTACTATTCAAACAGCCCTTAACTCAACTTTTTCAAAATTACAATTTTACCCCTAAACTTTTACATATTTACACTTTTTCCCCAATAGTCAAAAATTAAATTTCAGCCCTTATTCTTATGTTTTATAACATGCTGATCATTTTTCCCTTCTATGGCAACATCAAATTTGTAACACCCCAAACTTGGCCTAGAAGTTAGGCCCGAATATGGCGTGCCACATGGAAGTGTTTCTTTTTTCTTTTCAAAACCATCTTTGCGATTGTTAAAAACTTGTTTGAGAATTATAGCCTCTTTGTTAAAACCCAAAACACTTAAGCAATTGTTATCTACTTGAAAACGCAATTATCTTTAAAAACCTTTTTGGTTGCGAAAACATATTTGAAATAACAATTTACGAAAATATGACGTTTAGAAATAGAGTTGCAGAAGCATTTTGAAAACATTGCGGAAACGTAGATAAAATACAAGTATTTTTGAGAGGTTGGTTGATGACTCAAAAATCGAAGTAGTGGACTTTAAAATCAGGACTTTTGAAAATGACGTTGAAATTTTGAAAGAGAATCCGAGTTAAATTATTTGTAAAAGTTTGCTATAAAATCCATTTATTAATCAATTTTGAAAACCATTATTTATATTTTTAGAAAATTCCTTTTTAAATAATTTAAGAAGAATAATAAAACATCCCAAACATAAAGCAAAATAAAAATAGTCCAGAGGACTTATTACAACTTTGAAACCTGAAACAATAAAAGTAATCAAATAAAACAGAAAGGTAGTTTACTAATATTCGAAAATGTTATTTTCGAAGCATGGCCTCCACAGAGTCATCATGGCTCCAAGTCCTCGTGTAACATCCTAAAACTGGGGCTATTTGTGATTAAATGTTTTTCTTTGTGTTTGAATTGTTATGGTATTATTTATGGAGTGATAAGATTTAATTAAGGGTCTTAAGTTGGCTCGAGATAGTAGAAATTTTATTTGGAAGCTTTCAAGGTAGGGAGCCTTAGCAAGTAGGGGTTACAAGAATTAATAAGGGATAATTTGACATAAAAATCAGCTTGGTAAGGTGGCAAAAGGAGGGCTACTTGGGAGTTACATGTGACGCCACAAGGGATAAGGGAGAGCCTTGGTTCGAGTCACAGAATTCTCTCTTTTTGCTCTTGGAATGGACGGCATAGGAAGGGAGAGATTTTCTCTCTTTAAACTCTTTTTATTATTTATTTAGATAATAAGATAATAAAGGATAAATAAGGATATTATTTGGATATTAAGGGATTATTAATGGATTATTTGGGATTAATTCAAATTAATTTGAGTTAATTCAAATAGGTGGCTAGGAATGAATTGGGGGAGTTGGCTAGAGTTTGAACTCCTTGTTGAAAGGAGTGGACAGCAAGCATTAGGGGAGGGGTGCAGAATGCCTATAAAACCTCAACCTACCACCTTGTTTTCTTTTTTAGCTATTAGTCAAATTCCTAACCTCTTCCCTCTTTGTTTTCTTTTTTTCTATTCTCTCAAGACCTTGGCGAAACTCCTCCCATACTTCTTATTCATTCCTTTTTTCCACTCAAGAGCAAGCCTTGATCAATATTGAAATCAACCTTAGCCAAACCTACACCTTACCCTTTGTTGAAATCCCTTTTCTCCTCGTTAAACTCTCTCTAGCCGAACCTACTCCCTAGGCATAACCGAATTTTCCTCCTCCATATTTTGAAGTCTTGGTGAATATTAAAGCAAGGGTAAGTATGTGAAACTCCTCTCCCATACCCCTTCTCTCTGTCGACTTGATTAAATGGAAAAGTCAATTATTTGGTGGCTAATCGGTGATGAAATCGATTCATTTAGGTGCCGGATCTTAAGGTATACGATCCAAGCCCATTCCCCGTCAAGTGATTTTGGTAAGGATCTATATTTATTTATTATTTGTTTAAGTCAAGGCTAATAACTCTAGTGATGGCCAAATATAGGAGTGAAGCAGAATCGCATATCAAGTATCAAGTGAGTACTCAAGGGGTGATAGGTAAGGATTCGGATCACAAATGACCCTTTGGATTAATTGGGTTGGCGAATAGGCCATAATACTAACCCATGTATTTGACCGAATATAGGGACAAGTAGATCTAGGGTGGCCGACTTCTCTTTTCGGGATTTAAACTTCTCGTTGGTGACGGTGTGTACATACACGTTATGACTTATTAACTGTGCTAAATGTTGTGAATGCTAACTCTGGTTTATGTAGCATTGGATTTAATATCGTATTGGTATAAGTGACGATTCAGGTAAGTACCTATTAATATGTGTTGCTATTTAATGCTTTTTGGAAGCATGGCATGAATTTAGTTGTAACTTAAATATCTGATGGCATGAGATTTGTTACACAATGATTTGATATGGGTTGATGAGTGGAGGGGGCAGTTACATTGTGTCGACGGACACCAGTGTTTTGGTAACACACTGTGACTACGGTCACCAGAGGTTTGGTACCTCCAGAGGTTTGGCACCTCATAGCGTCTCGTCCGGTGGCTTAGTACCACAAATGGGTTGGCCCCACGATGATATCTGGGATTGACGCCGGTGATTTGGTATCACGCGATGGGTTGGCCCCATCAACCGATTTGTGTCTTCGGACACGGAGGTTTGGCACCTCCAGTGATTTGGTATCACATCTGTGACTATACGTCACCAGTGGTTTGGCACCACCAGTGGTTTGGTACCACAATGGGGTAGACAGAGGCATTTGGTTGGCTAGGTTGGGTACATGACTTAATGCATGTTAATTTGTTATAAATTGTGTATGATGTGGTATTTACCCGGGGGAAGGGTTACATACTGAGTCTTGGTGACTCACCTTCTCCTTTATTTTTTCGGTGACACGTAGTTCGCGGATATGGAGCCGGAGGGACTTGAGGTGGCCATGCAGTGGGATTTTAATTTAATAGACTTTGAATTTCGGTTCATTTATATTTTTTTTATTATTGTTGGTTGATTTTAATTGGGTTGTAATAAGGCCTCCTAGAATTATTTTATTATTGTTACATGTTTAGAATATTTTGTTTAAATTATTTAATGATGTTAAAACGGGTTCACATGTTCTCCCAAAATTAACTTAAAATGTTTTAAGTGTCATCCGCACATTCAAATCAGTAAACAACGACTTAATAAATATTTCTAAACAACACCGAGTATGGTTTTTAACAAGAGACTTGAAAACACAAGGGTTTCGACAAAACTTATAACGGTTTTAAAAAGGTTTTTTTCAAAATGTTTTCTCGGTAGCAAACCAAATTCGGTCGTAATGTTTGGACCGGGTTTGGGGTGTTGCAAAATTGGTATCAGAGCCCAGTTCAAAGCTCGGCTGTGGGGGCCCAAGGCCCAAAAATGTTTGGTAGACCTTTTGAATTGTTTTTGGGTTTTTGAACAGCATGGCACCGAGTCTCCGGCACCTATCCGCCTGTAAGTACTTCGAACCTCTTTGTGAATTATTTTACAGAGAAGGGTAGGAAGCATGGAGCGTAGAATAGACTTATAGGAACTTGAACCCTAGGATTAGATTACTCAAACACACAAACAGAACATAAGCCTTAATGAACTAAACCAACCTATGGCAAAATCGTTGAGCTAGGGTGTGGTAACCCCTGTACGCATGTCTAGGATTGGATCCGGAAGAGCCTGGTATTTAAGCAGTCCGAGTGACTCACCTCCTCTTCGCAGGTATCCTACCTGGTGCGTAGCTTCGGTTCACCCTAACTCAGAGGGCTCAGTGGTGTGGCAACCTCTGTGCGCATGTCTAGAAAGGTTTCGGTGGGAGCTTGGTACTTAAGCAGTCCGCGTGACTCACCTCCTCTCCACTCGAATCCTGCCTGGTGCGTAGCTTTGGTTCACCCTGACCAAGAGGGCTCGGTCATAGGCTAAATATAATGACTAAAACCCGAAAGGGAGCTAGCCATGTTTTTGAAAAAGAAAACAACAAAACCCTAGTTTCTTCAAAACTTTTAAAATCACTCTTTCAAATATGAGAACAACCATTTTTTTTATGTTTTTCCCGAAAAATTTGATTTGTGAAAATTACAGAAATGCCCTTATGGGTAAAATTACTAAAATGCCCTTGACTCATAAAATATTAATTCAATGGTTTTGCCCAAAAATTTTATTATTTTAGAAATATCCAAACACTATACTTTGCAAATCATCAATAAAATACTTTGGTTTTGGAAAATTTCGAAAATGCCCTCAACTTGTAAAATTACCAAAATGACCTCAATTCAAAATTTTGCAACATCATCGTTAAAAGAGAGAAACTCGCAAAAGGAACCCTCGAGTTTTACAACTGTTAAAATACCGATTTGTTAAAATTACAAAATTACCCCGATTGACAAAATTACCAAAATACCTCTAGTTTCTAAAATGATGCCATAACTTCAAATTTTACAAATTCTCGTGAATGCTCTTGGCTTTGGGAATTTCAAGTGACCTACTTTATTAAAGTTTGAAATCTCTGATTCTATTACAAAAATACCCTCGTAGGGAAATGACAAAAATACCCACAGGTTAGAAACAGATGTAAATGTCCAGGAGTGAATAGGTATGGAAAGTATTAGGGAATGAATGTGGCCTTTGTGTGAACTAGGGTAGAAGACTTAAAACCTTGTTTGATCGAAAGAATCCTTATTAAACTTTTCATAAAATTCTTGGCGGATAATCAAGCGGAACAAATTACTAATCCATAAAATTTTTCTTAATCGATTAAAAGCGTGTTAGATAGAATGAGTTCTAGAGGATGTGGACGCCTTGTGGACGCCAGTAGGGGTAGGATGACCGTATCTGAACCCGTTAGGTCAGGACAGGGTTCTAAAAATGAGGTACCACCGCCACCACCACCCCAACTTTTGGAGTTGAGGAGAAAGATCAGACGGGAGGTGAGGCAAGATATCAAGTCGTGTTGTAGTCTTGGAGTTGGTGGCTGGGGCTAGTGGAAATTTAGGGGCTCGAAAATCTATTCCCGAGCGAATTCGGTCTAATGGAGCTGAAGTGTTTCGGGGTGTATCAGGAGTGGCACCCAGGTCAATGAACATGGCTAGAATCTACAGAAAGGATCATGGACGATCTTGACCTATCTGATGAGGAGAAACTGAAAGGAGCCGTGTCACTTCTGAAGGATGAAGCATATCAGTGGTGGCTCACTATTCGAGATGGTGCCACGACGGATGATCTTACGTGGGATTACTTTAGAGTTGCTTTTCAGAAGAAGTATGTGGGCACCAGCTATACTGATGCTCAAAGCAAAGCTTTCCTGGGGTTAGTACAAGGAACTAAGTCAGTGGCGAAATATGAGGCGGAATTCCTAAGGCTGAGTAGATATGCGAGAGGCATCGTGGCTACGGAACATGAGCGCTGTGTCCACTTTGAGGATGGGCTGAAAGATGATTTGAGGCTGCTGATTGCTCTGCAGCAGGTTTGTGAGTTTTCATCTCTAGTAGAAAAGGCTAAGGTAGCCAAGGGTATCAAGGCATCTGTGAGGCAAAACTATGATAGGCTCAAGCGAAGAGAGGTTTTGGGCCATCCGGGTCGTAGTAATGTTCGGAAAAAGGCTAGGCGAGTGGACCAAGTCAGCAACAAGGCCCATGATCGCTAATCGAAACCGATTCGATGTAATCATTGTGGAAAAGCCCATGGGGAGGTTGTTGGGTGGTGAGCGAGGTTGCTTTGAATGTGGGTCTTTGGAACACCGCGTGAGGATTGTCCCGAAGCGAGCTCAGAATCAGTCAGAGGGGCAGAACCGTACGCAGGATAGAATTGTGGGACCATAGAGATTCGTGGTAATGGTAGAGGGGGAAATGGTGCTAATCGTGGTCGCGGAACTCGAGGCGAGGCACTGTGCAATCAGAGGCAAGGCGACTGGCTTAGTCTATGCTTGTGGCGTTCTGAGGAGGGTGACGACCGGATGTCATAACCGACGTTTCTAATTTTTGTCTTTCTTATGTTGCATTAATTGATGTGGGTTCAACGCATTCATACGTAGCGAGTAGTATGGTAGAGACTTTGAACCTAGACTCTGAGACTGCTGCTAGGGAGATGACTGTAATTAGCCCTTTAGGCCATTATGTAGTTGTGAACAAGCTTTATAGGGATGTACCCATAGAACTCCAAGGGGTCGTGTTTGTGGCTGATCTGATGGAACTACCGTTTGGGGAGTTCGATTTGATCTTTGGAATGGACTAGTTGGCTAGGTACCAGGCGAGGTTGGATTGCGCTGCTAAGCGCATGGTTCTTAAGATGGCCAAAGGGGATGAAGTGGTTATGATCGATAATCGAAGAAATTACCTGTCTAATATGGTGTCGGCCTTGAAGGCTGAAAAGATGGTTAGGAAAGGGTGTGAGGCGTTTATAGTTCAAATTTGTGCCTTGAAGGCTAAGGAGTCAGCGGTTGAAAAGGTCCGAAACGAGAGGGAATTCACGATGTATTCGGAGGAACTTTCGGGTTTGCCTCTGGATCGAGAAGTCGAATTCGGTATAGATTTGCTACACCGGCAGTACTGTATCTATAGCACCGATCGAATGGCACCAAAGGAATTGGTGGAGTCAAGGCTCAAATTCGTGAGCTCTTGGATGAGGGTTTATTCGACCTAGTATATCTCCGTGAGGAGCACCTGTGTTGTTTGTCAAGAAGAAGGATGGTTCTATGCGGATGTGCATCGACTACCGACAGTTAAACAAGTTAACGATCAAAAACAAGTATTCGTTGCCTCGGATCGATGACTTGTTTGACCAACTGAAGGGTGCGTCGGTATTTTCGAAGATAGACCTTAGGTCGGGTTACCATCAACTTAAGGTGAAGGAGGCCGATGTTCACAAGACGGCATTCTGAACTCGATATGGGCATTACGAGTTCCTAGTGATGCCATTCGGGTTAACCAATGCACCGGCGGCATTCATGAAATTAATGAATAGGGTGTTTCAGCAGTACTTGGATCAATTCATTGTGGTGTTCATAGACGACATATTGGTTTACTCAAAGACGAAGGAGGAGCATGACAAGCATTTGCGAATAGTTCTGCAAGTACTGAGGGAGAAATAGTTATATGCCAAATTCAGTAAGTGCGAATTTTGGCTAAGGGAGGTGGCTTTCTTAGGTCACGTGGTGTCAGTGGAAGGGATTAGAGTGGATCCCGCAAGATTGAAGCGGTGTTGGATTGGAAACCGCCTAAGTCGGTGGCAGAGATTCGAAGCTTTCTGGGTCTAGCCGGGTACTATCGAAGGTTTGTGGAAGGATTCTCGTTAATTGCTGCACCATTAACTAAGCTATTAAGGAAGGGAGTACCATTTGTTTGGTCGGAAAGGCAGCAAGAAAGTTTTGATAAGTTGAGGAAGATTCGACGAAGCTCGGTTTGGTACTGACTGGCGGGGAAGATGTTCACGGTTTATTGTGATGCATCCCATACTAGGTTGGGATGTGTGTTGATGCAGGAAGGGAAGGTAGTGGCTTATGCATCCCGTCAGTTAAGACCGCACGAGGTAAACTATCCAACGCATGATTTAGAGTTAGCGGCGAGTAGTCTTTGCTTTGAAGATATGGAGACATTACCTTTATGGGGAGAAGTCGATAGTTTACACGGATCACAAGAGTCTAAGGTATCTCTTGACCCAGAAAGACTTGAACTTAAGGCAGCGCCGATGGATTGAACTGTTAAAGGACTACGACTGTTCAATCGAGTATCATCCGGGTAAGGCCAACGTGGTGGCTGACGCGTTAAGTCGGAAGGTCGTGGCGGACTTAAGGGCGATGTTTGCTCATTTGAGTCTATACGACGATGGAAGTCTTTTGGCGGAGCTACAAGTTAAGCCAACTTGGATCGAGAAGATTAAGGATAAGCAGTTGGTAGACGAGGGATTGAATGCAAAGAGATTGCAAGTCCAAAATGGTGGTTTGGAAGGGTATAGTTTGACTGATCATGGTGTATTATGTTTTCAAGGACGGCCCTGTATGCCGAAGGATGTGGAACTGAGACAAAGAATTCTCCAAGATGCACATAGCAGCCCATACGCTATGCATCCTGGAGGTAGCAAAATGTACGGAGATTTGTGGAGAGATTCGGTGGCACAGGTTGAAGCGTGAAGTGGCCGAGTTAAGTGGGAAGGTGTCCGACGTGTCGGCGAGTTAAAGCGAACATCGATTACCATCAGGACTACTTCAACCAGTAAAGATTCCTCAATGGAAATGGGAGAGGATCACTATGGATTTCATCAGTGGTCTACCCCTCACGCCCAGCAAGAAAGATGCAGTTTGGGTAATTGTGGACCGCCTGACTAAGTCACTCACTTGCATCGGTGAGAATAGATTACCCACTCCAGAAGCTAGCAAAGTTGTATGTGGCCGAGATAGTCAGATTGCATGGTGTACCCGTATCAATTATCTCAGATAGGGATCCAAGGTTCACGTCGAGGTTTTAGAAAGCGTTGCATCAAGCTTTGGGTACGCGATTGATTTCAATCTGACTTTCCATCCATGATCTAACGGGCAATCAGAAAGGGTCATACAAATTTTAGAGGATATGCTGAGGGGTTGTGTCTTGGAATTCGAGGTAGTTGGGAGGAATTTTTACCATTAGCCGAGTTCGCCTACAACAATAGTTACCAAGCGAGTATCCAGATGGCACCATACGGCTAATCAGATGGACGAAAATACCGAACTCCGACGTGTTGGACGAGTTGGGTGAACGACAAGTGTTGGGTCGAGTTGGTTCTGAAACGGAGGACAAAGTTAGGGTGATTCGGGCTCGTCTTAAGGAAGCGTCCGATAGAGCGAAGTCTTATCTCGATCTGAGCGCAAAGAAATGGAGTATGATGTAGGAGACAAGGTTTTCCTGAAGGTATCACCTTGGAAAAAGGTGTTGAGATTTGGGCGAAAAGGAAAGCTAAGCCCAAGATTCATTGGCCCATATACAGTATTGAAGCGAGTAGGACCGGTAGCTTATCAGCTCGAACTGCCGATGGAGTTAAGTCAGATTCATAACGTCTTTCATGTGTCGATGCTTAGGCGGTATCGGTCAGATCCATCACACGTGGTGCCTGTGGCAGAAATTGAGGTCAACTCGGACTTATCTTTCGAGGAAGAACCGGTTCAGATTTTGGATCGAGATGTGAAGGTTCTGCGTAGGAAGTCAGTGCCCTTAGTGAAAGTGCTATGGCGGAACCATGGTGCAGAGGAAGCTACGTGGGAACCCGAGGATGTGATACGGCAGCAATACCCCCACCTCTTCTAACCAGGTAATTTCGAGGACGAAATTCTTTTAAGGGGGTAGAACTGTAACATCCTAAAATCGGGGCTATTTGTGATTAAATGTTTTTCTTTGTGTTTGAATTGTTATGGTATTATTTATGGAGTGATAAGATTTAATTAAGGGTCTTAAGTTGGCTCGAGATAGTAGAAATTTTATTTGGAAGCTTTCAAGGTAGGGAGCCTTAGCAAGTAGGGGTTACAAGAATTAATAAGGGATAATTTGACATAAAAATCAGCTTGGTAAGGTGGCAAAAGGAGGGCTACTTGGGAGTTACATGTGACGCCACAAGGGATAAGGGAGAGCCTTGGTTCGAGTCACAGAATTCTCTCTTTTTGCTCTTGGAATGGACGGCATAGGAAGGGAGAGATTTTCTCTCTTTCAACTCTTTTTATTATTTATTTAGATAATAAGATAATAAAGGATAAATAAGGATATTATTTGGATATTAAGGGATTATTAATGGATTATTTGGGATTAATTCAAATTAATTTGAGTTAATTCAAATAGGTGGCTAGGAATGAATTGGGGGAGTTGGCTAGAGTTTGAACTCCTTATTGAAAGGAGTGGACAGCAAGCATTAGGGGGAGGGGGTGCCGAATGCCTATAAAAACCTCAACCTACCACCTTGTTTTCTTTTTTAGCTATTAGCCGAAATTCCTAACCTCTTCCCTCTTTGTTTTCTTTTTTTCTATTCTCTCAAGACCTTGGCCGAAACTCCTCCCATACTTCTTATTCATTCCCTTTTTTCCACTCAAGAGCAAGCCTTGATCAATATTGAAATCAACCTTAGCCAAACCTACACCTTACCCTTTGCCGAAATCCCCTTTTCTCCCTGTTAAACTCTCTCTAGCCGAACCTACTCCCTAGGCATAACCGAATTTTCCTCCTCCATATTTTGAAGTCTTGGTCGAATATTAAAGCAAGGGTAAGTATGTGAAACTCCTCTCCCATACCCCTTCTCTGTCGACTTGATTAAATGGAAAAGTGAATTATTTGGTGGCTAATCGATGATGAAATTGATTACATTTAGGTGGGATCTTAAGGTATACGATCCAAGCCCATTCCCTGTCAAGTGATTTTGGTAAGGATCTATATTTATTTATTATTCATTTAAGCCGAAGGCTAATAACTCTAGTGATGGCCAAATATAGGAGTGAAGCAGGAATCGCATATCAAGTACTGAAGTGAGTACTCAATGGGTGATAGGTAAGGATTCGGGATCACAAATGACCCTTTGGATTAATTGGGTTGGCCGAATAGGCCATAATACTAACCCATGTATTTGGCCGAATATGGGGACAAGTAGATCTAGGGTGGCCGACTTCTCTTTTCGGGATTTAAACTTCTCGTTGGTGACAGGTGTGTACATACACACGTTATGACTTATTAATTGTGCTAAATGTTGTGAATGCTAACTCTGGTTTATGTAGCATTGGATTTAATACCGTATTGGTATAAGTGACGATTCAGGTAAGTACCTGTTAATATGTGTTGCTATTTAATGCTTTTGGGAAACATGGCATGAATTTAGTTGTAACTTAAATATCTGATGGCATGAGATTTGTTACACAATGATTTGATATGGGTTGATGAGTGGAGGCGGTTACATTGTGTCGACGGACACGGTGTTTTGGTAACACTGCTGTGACTACGGTCACGGAGGTTTGGTACCTCGAGGTTTGGCACCTCATAGCGTCTCGTCCTAGTGGCTCGATACCACGATGGGTTGGCCCCACGAGATGATATCTGGGATTGACGCCATGATTTGGTATCACGCGATGGGTTGGCCCCATCAACCGATTTGTGTCTTCGGACACGGAGGTTTGGCACCTCCAAGTGATTTGGTATCACATCGTGACTATCGTCACCGGTGGTTTGGCACCACCGGTGGTTTGGTACCACAATGGGGTAGACAGGCGTTTGGTTGGCTAGGTTGGGTACATGACTTAATGCATGTTAATTTGTTATAAATTGTGTATGATGTGGTATTTACGGGGAAGGGTTACATCTTGAGTCTTGGTGACTCACCTTCTCCTTTATTTTTTGGTGACATGTAGTTCATGGATATGGGTAGGAGGGACTTGAGGTGGCCATGCGGTGGGATTTTAATTTAATAGACTTTGAATTTCAGTTCATTTATATTTTTTTTATTGTTGGTTGATTTTAATTGGGTTGTAATAAGGCCTCCTAGAATTATTTTATTATTGTTACATGTTTAGAATATTTTGTTTAAATTATTTAATGATGTTAAAAGCGGGTTCACATGTTTTCCCAAAATTAACGTAAAATGTTTTAATGTCATCGGCACATTCAAATCAGTAAACAACCCGACTTAATAAATATTTCTAAACAACACTGAGTATGGTTTTTAACAAGAGACTTGAAAACACAAGGGTTTCGACAAAACTTATAACGGTTTTAAAAAGTTTTTTTTTCAAAATGTTTTCTCGGTAGCAAACCAAATTCGGTTGTAATGTTTGGGCCGGGTTTGGGGTGTTACACCTCGTCACTGAGCATTACCTACAAGGGTTAAGAGAAGGGGGTGAGTTACAAGAACTCAGTGTATAATCCACTTACCATTGTTCACTGGGCCAAAATCCCATTAAGTAATTAATTGGGCCAAAGCCCGCTTACAATAATATAAATGTATCATATATAATATGCATATGATATGCAATTCCCAAACCAAATCCTAGTTTTCCATCCGCTACACGCCACTCGTACCAACCAACACACCTGTGGGTGATCTTTAGTCAACCCACCCCGCCAACACACCAAACGTAGGCATTAAGCCATTTATATCAAATTTGTGGACAAGCCACCAGATTAACAAAATTTACATGGCATTGCCATTTTTCAGATTTGTGGCAGAGCCACCAGATTTATGTAGCATAGCTACCACAACTTCTCTTCATCATTATCCCATCCCATGCAAACCATGTATATGATGCATAACAAATCACAAAAATTTATTCGGATATTTATTACAAAAGTACGGCTCATTATAACAAATTATCAATTAGGCCCATATAGCAAAATATCAGATTGGCCCATATAGCAAAATATCAGATTGGCCCATTTATCAAAATATCAGATTGGCCCATTAACACTTTTGCAAATCGGCCCATTAGGGGCATTTCCATATTTCGGCCCTTTAGAGGCATTTTTCTAATTCGGCAATTTACCTACTAAGGGTAATTCAGTAATTTCGCAATCCAGACTTAACTACTAATTTGGGCATAATAATTTAAACTGTCCATCTGCGTCGTACTAACTAAATTGACTATAACTTGGGTTAGGAATCTCGAAATCTAAATCTGTAATTTTCCTTGAAACTAAACTCATATATCTTCTTACTAAATTTTTTCCAGAGTTTTTGTCTTAACCATTTAGTATAGTTTATTCCTTAAAGTTTCCCTTCTTTCACTGTCCAACGATTCTGACTTCTCTTACCCAAAATTAAAATATCTCATTGTACAGTTTTCATATGTTGTTCCCACTTGTTTCTATTGAAAATAGACTCACTAAGGAATCTTTAAATATAAACTATAACTCTTAATTCACTTTGTACAATTTTATATGATTTTTCCAAGACAGATCAAGGAACCACGAAGTCATTCAAAACTAGTCTCACTAAAATTAACATATCTCAGAATATAAAATTCCTTTTCCTTCTCCACTTCTTCCTTATCAAAATAGACACAGTAAGATTTTATTTGATATCTCATTCACTTTATAATTCCCCTTCTTCTATTTTTGTGATTTTTCAAAAACACGTCACTGCTTCTAACCAAACTGATTTTATTACAAAATACATTTACCACTATGATCATACGCACGCCCAAGTGATCACGGATGCCGATTTTCAGTTTTCTTTAGTATTTCGACCGATTTACAGAATATTTCATACAAAATTTTCGAGAAGTGTGAGATTACACACCATTTCAGATATGTATACGAAAGGTACGGGATTACACACCTGATTTCGATTTCCTAACGAACCACTCGTCGTTGACCTAGAACAATACCAACCAAAAGTTAGCCTAGGATGTCCAAAAGATTTCGTATCACTTACACTTGAATCACTTACCACTATGTCCGAAGGTAGAATATATCAAGTGATTTGTCCCTAAAACATATAGTCAATTATTTCACATTATTACTCCGTTAGCAACCAATCGAATATTGAATAATATCAATAATCCATAAGAACTCCTTACCTTATTAATATTGGATCCGATTTCTAGCGGTTATACGATGACTTCGGAAAAATCCAAGTTTCGGCCTTCCACTATATCTCTACGAGGAAGAAAAATAATTTCGAATGAGGGAAAGTAAGGTGATGGTCTAGGTCAAAATGACCATCCAAAACCAAAGAAAATAAAATATTGAGAAGAATACTTACCGATTGGTCAAGAAATGGATGTTAATATGGATGAGAAGAAGAAATAGAGAAAAGATGAAAGTTCAGTTATGGAGGAAATTGTATGTTGATATTCGGCTATTAAGGAAGATGGACAAAAGGTGAATATGAAACCAATCCAAAGAGAAGAAAAATGCACTATTGTGCTAGAAGATTTCGGCAAAGAGAATAGCAAATTGGGAGAAGATGACACTAAAGTTGCAAATGTGATTTTTGGCCAAAACAATACCAAGACCCTACCAAATGCCAAAGTGAAATTTCAGCTACCTATCTACCCCCAAAATCATCCACATGCATAGTTATAAGGGTCAAAATTTTGCCAACCATACTTTCCATAGCATTCTCCATGAAATAAGCCACTTGTTCCCCTTACTTGCCTTTTCCTTTTGATTCCTTTCCCCAACCTCAACCTTTCCTTAATTCTTTCACCACCATACCAAAAAAAAAAGAAGTCAAACTTGCCATCAATACCTCTTGGCCAACACTTAAGGAAAGAGTGCAAAAATATTAGTCAAAAATTGCACACAAAGGGATTTGAACCTCTTCCCTCAAGGTACTTCACTTGATGCCATAACCTTTTTACCAATAGCTCATTTATGCAAGCACATTACTTATTTATTTCTATAAGCTTTGAAGCTACTTACCATCTCTCCTTAAAGTGCTAAAATACCCAATTTTTCCTAAGGCCCAATTAAACCCGAGACTTCATAGAACCCTTGTAACCTTCCAAATTCACTTAACTAATAAGTCCAATTTGCAATAATGCCATTCTCTTGTTCTCAAAATTTTAAACATTCCTACGCCCAAGGCCCATTGGGCCCAATCCTACTAGGCCCAAATTTTGGGATGTTACAATTTTACCCTCCTTAAAGAAATTTTGTCCTCAAAATTTTGAATCAACTACTAAACGTACCGCTCAAATCACACCACTATGCTTTCACTGCGTACTCTGATCTTAAAAAACACAATGTACTTTTAACAAAATCTTGAATCCTCTTTCACACAACTAAACATCTAACTACAAAAGCAAACAGTTGTTTACCATTTATACTTAGAATTTTCTACATTCAATCATCACGTCCAACCAAAACATACCTGACTTGATGGAGATGTAACAATCCCGAGCCTTATGCTCCTTAGACCTGTATCTCAAGCATGCTCCTGACCTTCTCCAGCATTCCCCCGGATGACGCCTTCTGCAATGATCGCAAGCAGAAAATTTTAGACGTGCCTTAACACATTTTACGGAGCGAGACTGCGATCTAAAAGAACCACGATCTCCTTTCTTCTTACAGTCCACAGACCCAACTCGAAGTGCTTCACTGATTTCCTTAATCTCCTTCAATACCTTCTTAACTATCTGAGTCAGCTCATCAACCCCAACTCGATCATGAGATCTAGTCTCAGCCACTAACGATGTTTGTGCCTCCCTTTTGGGCACATGCCTTGGTGCCCAAATCTAGCCCTAGCACCTCGGCCTCTACCACGTCCACGTCTACCGCGTTCGCATCTTCTAGCACTCATGTTCACTAATTCGATATAATCTGATTAAGAGTTTTAATTATGCTATTCGATGTTTATTAAATGATGTTTTATGGAGTATGAGTAGAAAAGTTATTTTCGAGAGTCAAATCCGCATCCTAGAGCCTCAGTTTCTATAGTTTCAACTCTAAAGCTAACAGTTTTAGAGTATTCTACTTTGTAGAATTTTCGTAACACAATAATCATAAAATGAAAACAAATACTTACTTGACTTGGTGCCGGATACTCGTGGTGCCATACTTCCTTTAGAACATATATTTATAAATCAAAATTCTAAATAGCTTTGGAAAACGCTTTTGAACCCAAACCACGGCTGAGTTTTGCAACTAGACTCTGATACCATAAAATATAACACCCCAAACCCGCCTAGAAGTTAGGCCCGAATCTGGCGTGTCACATGGAAGTGTTTTTTTTTTCTTTTCAAAACCATATTTGCTATTGTTAAAAACTTGTTTGAGAATTACAGCCTCTTTGTTAAAACCCAAAACACTTAAGCAATTGTTATCTACTTGAAAACGTAATTATCTTTAAAAACCTTTTTGGTTGCGAAAACATATTTGAAATAACAATTTACGAAAATATGACGTTTGGAAATAGAGTTGCAGAAGCATTTTGAAAACATTGAGGAAACGTAGATAAAATACAAGTATTTTTGAGAGGTTGGTTGATGACTCGAAAATCAAAGTAGTGGACTTTAAAATCAGGACTTTTGAAAATAACGTTGAAATTTTGAAAGAGAATCCGAGTTAAATTATTTGTAAAAGTTTGCTATAAAATCCATTTATTAATCAATTTTGAAAACCATTATTTATATTTTAGAAAATTCCTTTTTAAACAATTTAAGAAGAATAATAAAACATCCCAAATATAAAGCAAAATAAAAATAGTCCGAGGCCTTATTACAACTTTAAAACACGAAACAATAAAAGTAATCAAATAAAATGGAAAGGTAGTTTACTAATATTCAAAATGTTATTTCCAAGCATGGCCTCCATCGAGTCATCCATGGCTCCAAGTCCTCAAATCATCGAGCATTACCTACAAGGGTTAAGAGAAGGGGTGAGTTACAAGAACTCAGTGTATAATCCACTTACCATTGTTCACTAGGCCAAAATCCCATTAAGCAATTAATTGGGCCAAAGCCAGCTTACAATAATATAAATGTATCATATATAATATGCATATGATATGCAATTCCCAAACCAAATCCTAGTTTTCCATCTGCTACACACCACCCATACCAACCAACACACATGTGGGTGATCCTTAGTCAACCCACCTCGCCAACACACCAAACGTAGGCATTAAGCCATTTATATAAAATTTGTGGACAAGCCACCAAATTAATAGAATTTACATGGCATTGCCATTTTTCAGATTTGTGACAGTGCCACCAAATTTATGTAGCATAGCTACCAGAACTTCTCTTCATCATTATCCCATCCAATGCAAATCATGTATATGATGCATAACAAATCACAAAAATTTATTCGGATATTTATTACAAAAGTACGGCTCATTATAACAAATTATCAATTAGGCCCATATAGAAAAATATCATATTGGCCCATTTAGCAAAATATCAGATTGACCCATTTATCAAAATATCATATTGGCCCATTTATCAAAATAACAGATTGGTCCATTTATCCAAATATCATATTGGCCCATTAACACTTTTGCAAATCGACCCATTAGGGGCATTTCCATATTTCGGCCCTTTAGAGGCATTTTCGTAATTCAGCAATTTACCCACTAAGGGTAATTCGGTAATTTTGCAATCCAGACTTAACTACTAATTTGGCCATAACAATTTAAACTGTCCATCTGCGTCGTACTAACTAAATTGACTATAACTTGGGCTAGGAATCTCGAAATCTAAATCCATAATTTTCTTGAAACTAAACTCATATATCTTCTTACTAAAATTTTTCCAAAATTTTGTCTTAACTATTTAGTACAGTTTATTCCTTAATGTTTCTCTTGTTTCACTGTCCAACGATTCTGACCTCTCTTAACCAAAATTAAAATATCTCACTGTACAGTTTTCATATGTTGTTCCCACTTCTTTCTATTGAAAATAGACTCACTAAGGAATCTTTACATATAAATTATAAGTCTTAATTCACTTTTTACAATTTTATACGATTTTTCCAAGACAGATTAGGGAACCACGAAATCATTCAGAACCAGTCTCACTAAAATTAACATATCTTAGAATAAAAAATTCCTTTTCCTTCTCTGTTTCTTCCTTATGAAAATAGAAACAGTAAGCTTTTATTCGATATCTCATTCACTTTCTAATTCCCTTTCTTCTATTTTTCGTGATTTTTCAAAAACACATCACTACTTCTAACCGAAACTGTTTTATTACAAAATGCATTTACCACTACGATCATATGCACGCCCAAGTGATCACGGATGCCGATTTCCGGTTTCTTCGGTATTTTGACCGATTTACAGAATATTTCATAAAAAATTTTCGAGAAGTGTGAGATTACACACCATTTCATATATGTATACGAAAGGTACGGGATTACACACCTGATTTCGATTTCCTAATGAACCACTCGTCGTTGACCTAGAACAATACCAACCAAAAGTTAGCCTCAGATTTCCAAAAGATTTCGTATCACTTACACTTGAATCACTTATCACTATGTCCGAAGGTAGAATATATCGAGTGATTTGTCCCTAAAACATATAGTCGATTATTTCATACTATTACTCCGTTAGCAACCAATCGAATATTGAATAATATCAATAATCTATAAGAACTCCTTACCTTATTAATATTGGATCCGATTTCTAGCTATTATATGATGACTTCAGAAAAATCCAAGTTTTGGCCTTCCACTATATCTCTATGAGGAAGAAAAATGATTTCGAATGAGGGAAAGTAAGGTGATAGTCTAGGTCAAAATGACCATCCAAAACCAAAGAAAATAAAATATTGAGAAGAATACTTACCGATTGGTCAAGAAACGGATGTTAATATGGATGAGAAGAAGAAATAGAGAAAAGATGAAAGTTCGATTATAGAGGAAATTGTATGTTGATATTCGGCTATTAAGGAAGATGAACAAAAGGTGAATATGAAACCAATCCAAAGAGAAGAAAAATGCACTATTGTGCTAGAAGATTTCAGCAAAGAGAATAGCAAATTGGGAGAAGATGACACTAAAGTTGCAAATGTGATTTTTGGCCAAAACAATATCAAGACTATACCAAATACCAAAGTAAAATTTCAGCTACCTATCTACCCCCAAAATATTCCACATGCATAGTCATAAGGGTCAAAATTTTGCCAACCATACTTTCCATAATATTCTCCATGAAATAAGCCATTTGTTCCCCTTACTTGCCTTTTCCTTTTGATTCCTTTCCCCAACCTCAACCTTTCCTTAATTATTTAGCCACCATACCAAAAAAAAAAAAAAAGAAGTCAAACTTGCCATCAATACCTCTTGGCCGACACTTAAGGAAAGAGTGCAAAAATATTAGTCAAAAATTGCACACAAAAGATTTGAACCTCTTCCCTCAAGGTACTTCACTTGATGCCATAACCTTTTTACCAATAGCTCATTTATGCAAGTACATTACTTATTTATTTCTATAAGCTTTGAAGCTACTTACCATCTCTCCTTAAAGTGCTAAAATACCCAATTTTTCCTAAGGCTCAATTAAACCCGAGACTTCATAGAAACCTTGTAACCTTCCAAAATTCACTTAACTAATAAGTCCAATTTGAAATAATGCCATTCTCTTTTTCTCAAAATTTTAAACATTCCTACGCCCAAGGCCCATTGGGCCCAATCCTACTAGGCCCAAATTTTGGGATGTTACAAAATTCTTACTCTAACATACACTTTTGAACATTAGGTATTTTTATCGATTATGTCGTTTTACTCATTTTCACTTAAAATCGCTTAGTAAAAGTTGTTTAACATAATTTCAAGCTTCATATTCTACCATAAAACATCAAAATAAACACTTTTCACCTATGGGTAATTTTCCAAAGATGAACCCAAGCATGAATTATTGGTAGCATAAGCTAAATCGAACTGTCGGGACTCTAAAATCGTAAATAACTTGAAAAAATGGGCTAGAACGGACTTACCATGAGCTTGAGAAGTTGAGAAAACCCTAGCCATGTCTTCTCTTCATAAATTTCGTCCATATGGAGAAGATGGACAAATTTGACATTTTAATTTTGTTTTTAATTCATTTAATTTACAAAAGGACCAAAATGCCCTTACAAAAAAAATATCTTATCAACATATACCATATCCATTTTTGTCCAACAATTTAACCAATGGGCTAATTGCCATTTAAGAACCTCTACTTTAAAATTTCAAAGCAATTTGACACCTCTAACTTCTACAATTCAAGTTTTGTACTTTTTACAATTTAGTCCTTTTGACTAAATTAAGTGGCCAAACGTCAAAATTTTCAAACAAAATTTTCACAAAATCATTCCGTGAAATTTTAGACCATAAAAATATAATAAAAATAAATTTTCTTACGTCAGATTTGTGGTCCTGAAACCACTGTTCCAACTAGGCCCTAATTCGGGATGTTACAGAACATGAAATCTCGGGCAATAAAATTTCATTCTAACTTAAAAATTTTCGTTCTTAATCATAACATACATATCATGGGCCTACGAAGTCTTAAACATACATCCTAAAGTTTTCGGAGTTCAACCGAAAACTTTTACACTTTTTAAAAATTTTTGCCTAAACAGGGGTCACACGCCCGTGTGACTTGGGGCACGCCCGTGTGGGAAAGCCGTGTGGTCTCACACTCCCATCCCTAGCCCGTGTAGAATTTATTTTTATTTAGAACCTACAGGGGTTTTCACATGGCCGAACACACGCCCGTGTCAATAGCCCATGTCCTTCACACGGCCTAGACACGCCCGTGTCCTTACCCGTGTGTGAAAACTAGGGGTATTCTGTTTATGACGTCAGCAACCCCTTAAGAAGCACACGGCCTAGGCACACGCCCGTGTGCTGCCCCGTGTGACGATTCGAATTCTCACCATTAAAATGCAAGGGACACACGGCCTATCGACACACCCATAGGGGTTGACCGTGTGTCACACACGGCCTAGACACACGCCCGTGTATCTACCCATGTGGACACTTAGAATCTATTTTCCAAGCCAATTGCCACCCTGAAACATCAACACACTTATACCAACGCAAGTAACATATAGCATAGCCTTTATTCACTAGGAATAATCCTTAAAACATCACTTGTAAAATTCATAAAACTCATCTTCAATAAAATATGGAACTTAACAAATATTATCCAATTTCTTTGGCTATAGACAAAAAGAATGCATAATCCTAATAACCAAGCCTTTAACTCGCAATATGACATAACTCAAAATGATCAAACTCCTATACATGCCACACTCAAAATAAATCAACTTTGCTATACCGAAATAGTGATTGATAATGTGATCCGAGCTCCAACGCCCACGATCCTCGAGCTAGCTTGGCGATACTATAAGGAAAAGGGAAAAGAGAGGGTAAGAATATAGCTTAGTAAGTTTGCATAAAATTTATATAGCAACATAAATGCTAAAAATAAACTTATCCATTTCATGAAACAAGAGCAACATAAGTCTCAAGTACTTAAGCATAATCACTCATACTTACTCTTACCCATCTCATATCACAACATGATTTCATACTTTGTATTATACTCATGGTACCTGTATCACTTAGTCACATAATTTAGCACTCTTGCTAATGTAAACATAAACTCAATTTATTCTCTTCCTTAAATTAACTTGATCTCTTTATCATCTTGGAATAGCTTAACTTGTTATTATCCTTACTTATTTGGTTCTTTTGTTACCTTTTTCACACATAGCTCTTTTACCCATTGAATTACTCGGAATATCAGAGGATACTCAATCTCATCATCTATGAGCCTCAATGCCAATGCCATATACCAGATATAGTCTTACATGGAATCACCTCTTGATGCCGATGCCATATCCCAAATATGGTCTTACACGGGATTCTTTAGCTTGATATCGATGACATGTCCCAGACGTGGTCTTACACGAGATTCTCCTTTGGTGCCGAAGCCATGTCCTAGACATGGTCTTACACAGGACCTTCCTTGTATGCTGTCGATGTCATGTCCCAAACATGGTCTTACACAAGACCTTCCTTTTATGGTGTCGATGCCATGTCCCAGACATGGTCTTACACGAGACCTTCCTTGTATGGTGTCGATGTCATGTCCCAGACATGGTCTTACACGAGACCTTCCTTATTCGATGCTGATGCCATGTCTCAGACATGGTCTTATACAGGATCTACGTTTGATGCCGATACCAAGTCCCAGACATGGTCTTACATGGGACCTACATTCCTTAATGCTGATGCCATGTCCCCGACATGGTCTTACACTGGCTTTCCTTATCTCATGTGGTGACAAAAGTATCCTCGTTATTCTGAAACTTCAAACGGGACTTTCACTTACTTGTTCTCATTGATTTCATTATTAAACATTGATATTCAACTTCATTGAAATAATGTACTTTATGCAACATAACAAATAATTTAATCATAATAACATATGTAGCAATGAATTCATACAAACTTACCTCGTTTCTCAAAATGTGTATCGATGCTCGATTTATTCCTCGATTTTGTTCTTGCCTCGGTTTCAATCTGGGCTTCGTGTTTCTTGATCTATAATAACAAATTTACGTGTTTAATTCTCACATTGACTAAATTGACTCATAATTCATACTTTGGAAAAATTACCACTTTGCCCCTAACTTTATCATAATTACACTTTTTCCCCTAGGCTTGTAAAATGATTTTCATTCAACTATCTTATATTTTAGACCTTGCTAAATCATATACTCAACTATAACAAGCTTCAATTTCCACTATATCACTCATATATGACCATTTCTACAACTTTTGCAATTTGGTCATTCTATGCATTTTTCATGAAAAGCACTTAGAAAAAAATGTTTATCATACATTAAACTTTCATATTCTTCCATAAAACATCAAAATACATGCATGTCATACATGGGTAAATTTTTGAACATAATCCCTATCTCAAAATATAGCTAGAAATAGCTAAACCGAGTTACGAGGATCTCAAAAATACGAAAAATATTAAAAACAGGGCTAGGATGCACTTACTATCAAGCTTGAAAGTTGAAGAAACCCTAGGTATGTCTTCCTTGTGATTTTTGGCCAAGGGGGAGGAAGATGAACAACATTTTTGACTTACTTTCCCTTTTAATTCTTTTATTAACTAAATGACAAAAATGCCCTTAATGATCCTTTCTTGAGATTTTTCCTTCCCATGTCCATTTTTGTCCATCTTATATAATGGTATAATTGCTAAATAAGGACCTCTAGTAATTTTTATAATTCTATTTCATACTTAAAGCTTCTAGAATCTCATAGTTTTCAATCTTTGCAATTTAGTCCTAGTGGGCAATTTATTCACTAATTAGTAAAATTCATTCATGAGATTTTCACATAATCATGCAAGTACCTCATAAGCCTTATAAAAATCATTAAAACATATATTCCTACTTCGAATTTGTGGTCTCACACCACTATTCTGACTAGGCCCTAAGTCGGGCTGTTATAATTCTCCCCCATTTAGGGATTTTTGTCCCCGAAAATCTTACTAGTAAAAAGGTTTGGGTATTGGTTCCTCATAGCCTCCACGGGCTCCCATGTAGCCTCTTCTACCTCATGTCTCTACCATAAGACTTTCACGATAGCTATACTTTTATTCATTAATTGCTTAACTTCCCAAGCTAGAATCTTAACCAGTTCTTCACCATATGTCATATCAGGTTGAATCTCAACCTCTGTCGGCGTAATTACATGTGAAGGGTCTGATCGTTACCGACGCAACATAGACACGTGAAACACATTATGAATCTTCTCTAACTCAGATGGCAAAGCCAACCGATAGGCTATCGGCCTAATCCTCTCGGTGATCTCATATGGTCCGATAAAACGCGGACTCAATTTGCCCTTCCAGCCAAATCCAAGAACTTTCTTGCATGGTGACACTTTCAAGAATACTCTATCACCGACTTGATACTCAATCTCTTTCCTTTTCAAATCCAAGTAAGATTTCTGTCTGTTAGAAGTAGCCTTTAAACAATCTTGAGTCACCTTTACCTTCTCTTCGATTTCTCTAACCAAATCAACCCCGTGGATCTGGTTTTCCTTAAGTTCAGTCTAATATAAAGGCGTTCGGCACTTACGCCCATACAAAGCCTCATAAGGCGCCATTTTCAAGCTTGACTGATAACTGTTGTTGTCAGCAAATTCTACCAACGGTAGGTACTTTTCCCAACTGCCTTGAAACTCAAGAACACAACACCGGAGCATATACTCGAGTACTTGTATCAACCTTTTGACTTTCCGTCGGTTTGGGGGTGAAAGGTCGTACTAAAATTCAACTTTGTGCCTAAGGCCTCTTGCAACTTTTTCCAAAATCTGGACGTAAATCTCGAATCTCTATCCGATATAATCGATAAGGGCACTTCGTGTAGCCTCACGATCTTAGAAATATACAAGTTTGCCAACTTATCTAGTGAATATTCGACACGCGCCGGTATGAAATGGGCTGACTTCGTAAGTCTATCGACTACGACCCATACAGTATCTTTCTTGCCCGGTGTCAATGGCAGTCCTGTTACAAAGTCCATGGTAATTCGGTCCCACTTCCACTCGGGCACCATAATAGGTTGAAGTAAACCCGAGGGTATATCTCCGAGCGGATAATTCAAATTCTCGAAGATATTTTGAGATGTTGTATTCTTGAATTTGAATTTCATATCTGAATAACATAACTTTTGAATCATAAATATCCAAGAAATTAGGGATTTCACCTTTCATCTATTATTAGCTTTCTCAAACTCTACTTCTTAAATTTGAATAAAGACTTTTCAAAATAAATAATTATTCACAAAAACTAAATAAATAAAAAATAATGAGAGCTTGTATCTTTTAACCAAAAAGACACTAAAAAACACTGAATTGCAACCATAACGGCTACAAAAAGAAAACTGTGATGGGATTTGAAGTAGCCAAAAGACACATTGTTCCCTAATATAAAGCAACATGAATCTTCAACTACCTATTAGAAGCGAAAGATATAGCAAAATCCACGAAATTTTTTCTACGTTTTTTCTAGCTTCTGCTAATATGCTTGAAAAAACATGGTGGATACTAACAATTTGTCATTTAAAATCATCAATTGAAGAAAATTTTGTGAAATTTTAGGAGACATGATTTTATAAAAGAAGGTAGTGGTGAGACGATTTAGTCTCACCTTTTATGTCAACACGCATGCCAGAAAGAAAGCTACAAGAAAATCACAAGCAATGCTTATTTTCTAAGAGCTATATTACTTCAACATAGATGTGAATGCCATATACGTCAGCATGGTAATCGTTTGATTTTTTTTTTTTTTTAAATTTCATGTATTTGATGGATTCTTGAAAATTAAATTTTTACATGTGTTAAATATGAACCGGATACTTCTATATATATATATATATATATATATATAAGTCGGAGCCAATAGGTTTGTGGCACATTCTTCCCAGATTGGTGGAGGCATTGAAAATGTAGTTAGAGGAAAACAATAGGTATGCAGGGTCACATAGAACATATACGAATAGAACATATACGAATGATGTAGATATAAACCATGTGCTGCGACCTTTTTAGGTTCTTGCTTTATGGGGACAAAATCCCATTACCATGTACGATTTTTTTTTTTTTTTTTTTGGGGTTGTTGGGCTCATTTATGGTAGTTTTATGGTTTACGAAGTGTAGACTTTTTTTTTTTTTTTTGAAATATACAAAGTGTACTCGAGGCTGCAACAAATGTGGAAGAAACGACGAGAAGGGCTTGTTTCCTTTAAATTCATCCCTCTTTGCAACTTTGAATTTGGGGTTCTTTTGTGATTTTGATCGTCTACTATTTGATTTAATTATGAAAGATTATTTATTAATATATTGAGTTTAAAAGAAAAAGAAAGGAAGTGTGGGTTATTTGTAGCTGTAAAGTAGTAAGGAAGAGGTGATTAGTTGGGCATGGGATTCGAGGTTATTAATATTGAGGGCAATGTTTGAAGTGTCTGATGAGTTTAAGGTTTTGTTATATCTGCATATTTGCCTTTGGGTAATAATAATGTAGGTTTTGGCTTCATCTCGTATAGATTGGAAATATGCAGTAGGTTAGGCAAATGATGTCCTTGTCTCAATTCAGGCAGTTGGGTATATTAGTTTGGCCCATGAGGTCTGTGGTCCCTTCCCTGCCACCAATATTTGTTGATCTTTTTCCTTTTCATGGCATTCTGCTTATTTCCGTTTTCAGAGTTTGAACTACACCGGATCTATAAGCCGATACGATTGAACTAAAAATTGACCAAAAGATCAATCCAAAAAAATAATTTTGAACCAATTAGATCAAAAATCAATATGAATAAATTGACTAGAAAACTGATTGAACTGACAGTTGAATCAAATTGTTTTAATTTTTTAATCAGATTAAATCATTAAACCAAACAAGATCAATCGATAAACCAATAATTTGATTAATTTAACCACCAATCCGATTTAAAAAAACATTGATTGTAACATTTTGGAAAACCTCCCATTAGGATTTATGCAAAGCTCTATCTTTCTGGAGTTGTTTCTTGGGAGTTCATATTACACTCATGATATTCTATTACGTGGAAGAAAAAGAAATATGATCATTATGGTACATTCAAGACATGGGTCAAAAATAAAATTATGCTGAACTCCTTATAAACCAAATGAAGTTTTAATATAAAACGCCCTCATACAAATGTTACTTTTTAAATAAAAAAATTGTTAATGTCCGATTTAAATAGATGATGCGGCCGAATCCAAAAAACAGTCCATTTTCAAACATAACCCAGAATCCAATAAGCATTGGCTTTCAGTAGGAGACAGCGGATGTTCAACTCTGCTCATCTCTCTATTACACTATCCACCAATAAATGCCAAAGCCACTGCTACACCAACAAGCATCACATAATTTTCACATCACCCAATAATTCTTTTTACTTCTCTCCTCCGTAAATTTATCTATTAACCAACTTCAGGTCTGGTCTTGGGCACAATTACTATTTCATTCATCCCAACTCAAAAAGTAACAAGTTAAAAAAAGTTTTGAGAAAAAGCCAAAAAAGGAATAAATGAATACACAGAATAAACTGGCAAGTAGTATTAATTCTACAGTTTAACAATTTTTTTTAAAAAAAATGGACCGTAACATGTCATTCTGCACTACTGATCCAGTTAACAAGCTAGCAAAACCTTACAACCCCATGTCAGAATCTCATTCCTATCATGAAACTATATTTACATTTCCTGTAATTAGATATAAAATAACGGAGAAAAATCTTTTTGTAATTATAGCATGTATATTCTATATCTTTATACTAGCTCACGTCAATTCAAACTGCCAACACTCTAGTATGAGAACTTTATAAAAACATCTGATCTGTTAGGATATTTGATATTTGCTCTGTACTTCCATTTAAACATCGTATACAGGTAAGCGTTCTTCGATGGAGACCCGACAGATAGGGCATTTTCTACACTTCTCGCAGCAGGTACTGCAATGCAAAGGAACTGATGAGCTTAACATAGAATAATAAAATAATATCTGATTAAGAGAGAAAAGGATTGAGTTTCATTTGGATACATCTTTAAATGCAATCACATCAAAAGGACCTTATACCTGCAAAGAATACGATGTCTACAAGGGAGCAAAACCACACTTATCTCTCTCTCAAAGCAAACCCTACATAACACTTTTTCCTGAACATTACATAAAAAACACGCATGTCAGCAACAAGAATATATCTCAATCCACCTTCATTAGGCTCGTAATGCAGGGTTTAACAATTAATTATTTGACCCAATAAAGCTGCAGTAGTAAAGTTAAAAATTACATTTTGAAGCCTCTCAAACTCCTGCTGACTATATTTGGTGATTTCTGATTGCTCACCAAGAGCTGCCTGAAGCCTCCAAACCTGAGATAAAAGGAACCGTATAAATTATATTTACATGCAGAAACAGTCATTAAAAAATCTTGGAATTGCCAGTATATCGCACTGAGACAGTGGCAAACATAAAACCATAGCACCACATTAAAGAGGAGAAAAAAAAAAAAATGTAAGAAATGTGGTACAAACTAGAAAATAAAAGAAAAGAGATACAGTAACCAAGTCAAAAACAGAAAGGAACGTTAGGAGAACCATAATCACCTCCTCAGCTAGATCCTTTTTAGGCATTTTCTTAACTATCTCAGGTGGATAGCCAGAGAAGGTGTTATACCTGCATGGAGCAGTCAAATAAAAAAGTTAGGAAATAAGGTAGCGAAAGAGTGCTAAGAATAATCCGATGGCCTGACTGCCAAGAGTAAGCTCAAGGAAGTAATCAGAATACACAATCAGTTAAAAATGGAAAAAAATAAACAAATAACATCAATGAACATCAGCAATAGAAATCTTGTCACATCATGAAATTACATCATCCAAACGGCTCTCTTACAATCTTTTCTTGAACTTTAGTTTCTTTAAACCATAAGCCTCTTTTGCAACCTCCACAGCCCAAAGTTTGAAAAAATAACATGAAATAAAGCAAATAAAACTCAAATGAAAAGTTACTAGTGTCATCTTGGATTCCTCCCTCAATCAAGGTGCAAAACAAACTCAAACCAGAAACACCCGAAAAAGGAAGATCTAAACAAAAACAGAATACCAAAATCCATTATTTGAATGCAGTTGAGTGCATTTCAGTTTTTATTCATACAGTTCAACTATGTCAAAAGGACCAAAGGCTTTGAGTGGACTTCACCTATTGACTGAATCTTCTTTCCTTCTTTGAACACCAAAAATCTTAGGTCTTCCGTGCATCATATTTATGTTTAATGATACTTATATTCTTTGACATAAAAAACAGTTCATAGCAATACAATCAAACTTCATAAAAAGGTACTCATTTTTTTCCTTAATTACTACTACAGTCTAATCAATTTCACCTTCTTAAATATTAGGCAACATAATTCACATTTTTTTGACACAGCCAGACACACACCACTCATGTGAAGTGAACAAAAAGCAAGCAACAAGAAGAATCATATACAAGCAGTAGATGGATAGATTGCATCTATACAAAGTAGAAGAAGCTAAAACCATACGTACCCAGAGGCCCCATCATGATAAAGGCGTGCCTGTTCCTCTCTACTTCCTTCATCAATTGACCACCAACCTAATAACCTGATTTTCGAGATAGACAGAGTATCAGTTGTCATTCATAAACTGCACAATCCAGCCCTATCTACAAACTAAATGGTCAATACCTAGAACCATGGTGCAAGAATCCCAAGCAATCATGAGCTCGGGACGAGAATCTGAAGTACAATCCTGTGCCAGCCCCACTCCGTAGTAAAAGTACAATTCTCTCTATTAATATTGAGGCAGCAAACAACACACCAACCCCTTGCAATAGGAAAAGAGGAGAGAACAAAACTGGAAGTGGTATATCTCTAGCACCAGGAGGTGTTCCCTGAAATTTGAAACAATCATATATTTGCTGACAACATACCTCAATGAGAGCCAAGACCACCAGTAATATGCATACCTCTAAATGCATGCAGAGGAGGACTTGGAAACCAATTATTGGAATTTTCATGAGGTGGCCACCAATATCTTGCAGGCCACACATTGTATCCTGCTGCTGGTCTTCCTCGGGAGCAACTACTAAGCCACTGTTCCAGTCAAGATATCTAATAGTTGCAGTAGATGGACCAGCTTCTATTGCTGGGGAATTTCTATGAATTACAGGATTGGACCACTTTGTACACACAAGAAAAGCAAAGCACTCAGCAATACTGCATGAAAAAATGAATTAGCATCTATCAGATTTTTCTAGTCACTCAACTCAAACGGACTATCATAGTGCTAATTCCAGGAAACACAAAAAACAAATCAACAAAATTAAAAGCAACAAAGCTGTACCCAAAATTTATGAACAAGTCCCACCAGCCAAGAGCACCTACATCACCTGCGATATGTGTAGAGGAAAACAATAATCACAAATGTGAACCAAAAACTTAAGTTAGAGGTATCAATTTATTGCTTCAAAAATGCAGTGAAATCAAACTGCAAGTTAGCATACAATCTTAAGATGGTCATTAACAGGAAAAGATTTAAAAGAAAAAACTGAAGCACCAATGCAATTATATTTATCAAATTTTGGTGCTCAAGAAGTGATGCACATTCTGAGCTGCAATTCTGGGATCGGTATGCTGGAAGGAACATTCTATATGGAAGTTTGACTATACCGTTTTATTGATATGATACAAAGCCAATAACCCATGCCTACTCTACCTTACTATGATATTCAGGGATGATGATGTGATAAGGACGTTCCTATAAATGGTTGCAATATTCATTACTACAGTAAATACTGCCAATTAAAGACCTTTATGATACCAAAATCGTTATTCCTTAATCTGCTTAGGAACAAATAGACAGCTAGTCATTTTAAGTGCCAAATAACACTAACTCAGCAAAAGAGACATCAAAAACTTTGATAGCAATAATGATGGACTGAATGACTCCTAAGGTGACAACACAGCAAACCAGCTCTTGATGAAGGTACCAAAATTAACAGCTTCTGGAACTGAAAATCACACTAATGATCTCCAGTACTAAAAATCAAAATGTCTTACAGGGTTGTGAATTTCATTTGGTCTCAAGCAAGAATCCTCTATTAATCTACAAAAGGAGTAAAAATTCAAGCTTCTGAGAACTCAAAAGGACTAGAATGTTCTTTATTTATTTATTTTATAGGAAGCTAAAACCACAGTTCACTCTGGTTTATCTGGAAGCAGTCATGAGCCGCATACAAATTCACCAATCCATAGACCTTCAAAGTACCAGAAATTGGTACCAACTATCATGTGCCACTTTGTCTATATAAGAGTGATATGTCTTCATGGAATGATAAAGATAATTGGATCAAGACCAACAATATAAAGCCTATGTAGAGAAGAAGAATATGCCTACTTTGCAACTGCTCAAATTGTATTATAGTTAGTTGAGTAAAGAAATTACCACATAACTTCAGAAGGGTGAAGACTGTAGCAGCAACAAAGAAGACCATTGAAATTGCAACCCAAAAGTGCTGCAAATTGAAATAAGAGCTAATTAACAGTCAATTCTATAAAAACCTGACAGGCATACCTCCGAATAACAGTAAATATTTTGTTACAAGAACCAAGTTTCTCAAAGGCTAGAACACCAAAAACATTCCTATACCTTCTCAAACAAACACTTACCTTCTATTGCACCGAATTGAGCTATTAATATTATTTTTGTTTAATTACCCTTTTTTTGCATGAAAAGCACTAAAATCTGTTGGAAGAATAAGGGATTAATTCAAAAATATGGTACTCTATGAGCTTAACTACAAACAGTGAGTAATTTAAGGGATTGATTAGACAAAGCTCTTTAAGAGCTTAATCGAATACAATATATGATAAGGGCTTATGTAGGATATTTAGAAAAGAACAAGGGCCCTTTTTAGCATTTTAGCCTTTCTCAAAATGCTCAAGATGCTTTAACTCTTTCTATATCAAAATAACATAGAATCTCCACACATCAAAGGAACCATATGTCTTAATTCTTTCTTTGTCAATATGAGAAAAACAATAACAGCAAAGGCACTAAAGTACTGCAAGCTCCAATCTTTTACTAGTTCATATACTCATGAGGAGCCTTCAATAATTTTTTTTTTTTTTTTTTTGGTAGTTTGCAAGATAAATTAATTAAGAAATAACAATTTTATCCATTTTCCTCCATGTAGAAGCTTAAATCTAAATATCATGGATAGATTGAAACTTGAAAGTGCTTAAGGTCTAGAAGAACAAACACAAAAAATCAAATATTTGAAGAAAATCATCAATTTTTGAATTTTATATTCTCTTAGGTTAATGTCTAAAAGAAAACCATGAAAGACAGGACCATCAAATTGCCAAGTTCAGTAGAACTTACAGGTAGAGTCTCCCATATTGCTTCATCACTAATGCTTTCATCATCCCCTGGCATCAGAGCTCTACACATTCTGAAGAAGAAAATGAAAACAATAATTATGATAAGTGCTTAAAACCTGCAGAGTATAGAATTACTAGGAAAGGATGTAAAAAAAACAGCTCAAAATTTCAATAATTTAGCAGAAGCTTATTTATCCTAATCCACATTTCTAGCAAGCAGTGGTAAAGTAAGAAGCTTCACAAAGAGGAGAAAAGCAAATCTGACATATTTCTGAGGCACATACCAAAGACTCACATGCTCCATAGCACTTGTTACCAAAAAGGAAATAATAATAATAATAATAATAATAACAACAACTAGCTAAATCCATTTATTCTGAAGTCACGACACCACAGAAACTTATGGTTGCCTAGCTTTACATTTTCTTTGAAATATAATGCATTCATTCTACCAGGGAGTGCATAAACAATTCAGTTAAGCAGGCTTCAACCCTAATCATCAGAACATATTAAACTTTTAGGTCCTTAAATAAAAGTAAAACCAGACACAAAATGGCGAAAGCTGAGATGCCTAGAATAAACAGTGAATAGATAGGTTAACCTTCTTCCTTATATGACTCTCAGGGAAATTATTAACCATTTGCCAATTACTCTAGTTTCAGGCTTGGCTACCATAATCTCTACCTAACTAACAAGATAAAGATCATCAGATGCTACTTATGAACAAATATTTTTTTTCTATCTATCACAAATTTAAATACTGCAATCTATAATGCGAATTTCTGAAGTTTACTTTATAAGTCACCCTCTTGGCCAAGTTCTTTTAACTTTAGAAGCTACAGACAGTTGAGCTAGCTCAATAGTTTGTTTTCTTTACCATGAAAAGTTTGCATTAGAAATCACCATCCTGCCTAAGGCCTTTTGCCAACACTACTGATCATCTGAGCTAATGCAATTAAGAGGAAGGGAATGACAGAGCATTCTAATGGCCCACTTATTCCCATGATTATAGTATCCAACAAGGTACAGGTGAATATGGATATTTGTCTATGTCTTATAAGATGAGAATGCTACCCTTTCTCAACCTTCCATATCTGTTGGTCATCACTGAATAAAATAAAATAGTATGATAATACAATAAAAACTTGGATGTCTTTATTTCCTTAGAGTTTTAAAATAAACAAGTCTAATAACATGGCAAATGCCATTAAGCATTGTTTCTTGATGAGTGGGTGAAGCCACATATGGGCTGAATCCTAAATGCCCAAATCAACTCTTGATAAGGGCAGACAAAAATCCAAAATTTCAAAATGGTGAACCCGATCTGCTACATATCCACAGACAGAGAACACCATCTAACCCCTGAATCAATTTATCAGAACCTATATCGTTCCACAAAAACAACAAAATGCATAAGGAAGATTTAATAAGCAATATTGTCCAATTAAGTAATTATCAAAAAAATGTATGATTATGTAAAGTACATGATTTTAACAGACAATGAATGAAAGTTTAATGTAAATTTTTAACTTTAAGATACCTGAAATTGTCAATTAGAATAATTATTTCAAACACCAATAGTGGAAGGAAGACGACCTTCAAGCTTACAGCAGGAAATCCATAAACTGTGACAAAAAAATAATTAAAAAAGGTTCATGAACATGCCCATAAAAGAAATAATGTAAGCACTAAAATGGTTTACTGCTATGTCATTCAAACTCAGATGTGGGTACAGATATGTGTCCTGCACATGTGTATTCAACTTTTTTCTAGTTTTTATAATGTATTAGGAGGGTCCTTAGAGGGCCATACCCCCATACCCATATCTAGATATATGTCACACAAGGGTGTTAGGCATGAGTGCTTCAAGAAAATTGAAGAATTGGAGCAACAGAGGTTCTGTTTTACTTCAACTATGACTAAGAATTCAAAATTAGAAATAATGATAATAAAAATAACCTAAGAGATGAAAAAAATTTAAACGAAATGACACGAAAACAATGAAAAGAAAGTTGGTTCTATACCATTTACACTCTCAAGATATATACAGAGAAGCAGCTCAAAAGCAATTAGTAGTGGTACTGCTACAATGGCATGACATGGTGCCCACTGTCCAAGCAAAAAAAGGAAAATAATTATGGTCATAAAACTGATTATGAATTTGAAACATTCACATCCAGAAGAAACCAGATAGAATTTATGTTTTCGATAGTCAATGCGTAATTCAAGTAAAATGTCATAGTAACAGACAGACATACTTGGCGATTATGGGGAACTGAAGGGGCGGGTAAGGAAAACCTTCCACGTGCAACAACTCCATGAAACATCCAAAGTGGGAAAAATATTGTCCTGAAATCGAATGTCATTAAATAAAGTTACTAAACCCCAAAATCAATGAAAGGATTCGATGCTAATAGACAAAATTTCATAATCACAGGCTCAGAGGCACGTCATATTTATTTGCATTTAAATTGAAAACTACAGAATACAGATCCGCATATTCAAGAAACCTGTGTTCCCCTCTCCTCAGAACAACCACATTAGAAGAAAATGCATCTATTTTATTCATAAAATATTTAGCTCTTTGCTCTTTAAGAACATTGGTCACTGTGAATAGATCCAAAAGATCAAAAGAGGAAAGAAAAGAAAGAAAAATAGAGATAACTTTAAGCATTCTGCTGAAAAGCCAGATTTATAGTAGATCATGGCAACCCTCCACATTTCAGGTTTCATTTGAGGAGATAGCCATCATGTACAATTACCTTAACATGAGTACCCTATAACGGTTTTAAACAACTTTTCTGATATTGGTCTTCCAAGTTTTTTATTGCTTTGATTTCAACATGAACCCTAGATTCCTTTTAACATCTTTGGATTATATTAAAGATTTGGCATACAATTTATCTCGAATAACATAACAATATTGATTGCTTCACGTTTTATCTTATAACAAAATCATTACTTTACCAAAACTATATCACAAACCCGCCAATTTGAAGACACCAAAAAGAGAATCATGTTTGACGACAACCCTTCCCTATTTTCCACGAAACTGCTACAAAAAACAAACTAAACAAGCAAAAACATTTTTCTCTCCCGAAAATATAAAATTAAAAATAGACAAAAAAAGATTAAGGCTTTCTTCAGCAACAGCCAGCGTTGGTAATTAATCATTTAAACTTGTATTAATCCCCGCATAACCAAAATTTTAAAAACAACAGTAATAAAACAGTGTTTGTAACTTACAAGAAGGACCTTTGTTTATAAACAACAGCAAGCAAAATCAAATTGAAAGGAAATAGAGAGAACTGACCACCAAGAGTAAGAAACAAGATGATCTAGCTTAAGAAGAAGCAAAAGCGTGAAACAAAAAAGCAAGCTATGGGCTGCCAAAGCCTGAGCTGACTTCAAAACTCTCCTCCAACTCATAATCATCTTCTTCTTCTTCTTCTTCTTCTACAAAAAGCAATTACTTTTTTTAGAAGAAGAGCGCTAGGTTTTACTTTTGGGGGGGCGGGGGATTTCTGTAGTGGAAAACGTAAAAAGGAAATAAATTCTTTTGGAGATTTTAGTGAGCGCCAATAATCCCATTCTTACTCTACTTCCATTTCTTTATTCAATTCACCCCGATGATTAATGAGTACAAAACAAAACGCATTTACTCTCTAAATTATCTCTCTCTCTCTCTCTTTCATTTATTTTTGAAAAGAAATAAAAAAAACCTTCGCTTTCACGCCAATGCCTTACTTTTTCATTTTCCATTTTTTAATCTTTTATTACTTCACTAAGCTCTCCAGCTGGATTTTGTTCCATTTTTTTAAAAAATATTCAATATTTTAATGCTAACCACTAGTATTGCTTTTTTTTAATCTTTTCTTGTATTACTATTTTGCCCCTCCACAATACTATAATCCTTTGTAGATTCTTTCTTATTGATTTGGCTATTTTGCCCCTCTATAATGCGCCTTTTTTTTAAGTTATTTACAACTTCAACACAACTTCTTTTATCATCTCCCTTATAATGAATGTCCTCAAATTATGATCATTATTTTGAATTAATTTTAAATTTTAAAATATTTTAATTACATATTTAAATTATCGGTGTTATATCAAGGAGGTCCTTCTATTATTGAAATTTTATGTGAAACAATTTAAAAATAAAATTCTAATAAAAATGAATATTGTCACATTTAATAGTTAAATTAATGATTTTAATAATAAAAGATATTATTAATATAATAATGATAATTCGAGGATGTAATTAAAATATTTTAAAATTTAAAGATTAATTTAAAATGAGGATCATAATTTAGAAATTTTAGTGTAATTAACTCTTAATAATAATGTAATATTATTTATTTTATAATCCTTTATAAATTCTTCATTAGTGACTTGTCTATTTTTGCCCTTTTATGACGCAATAGCGTTCATTAACAACTTTAGCATAATCCGTCAATAGATTCTATATTAGTGACGTGCCTTGTTATTAAGAAAGTTGTTGTTAAATAATGAGGAAGACCAACTCTAATAATTATTGTTATACCTAATCATATTAGATTCATTTGAATGTTCTTATCACATACAAGGTTTTCAATAATTTTACTAAGGCATATTTGTTTCATGAAAAATAGATTTTGCATTTTTTTTATATTTGTTTCGTGAAAATGATTTATTTATCAACAATTTTTTATGGGTAACTTGATTTTTATATAAACATTAATTTGAATAAAATCAAATATTATATTAATATAAAATTTTAATTTTAATTTTTAAAATATTAATATTAATTAATATAATTTTTAATATTATTAATACATATTTATATTTATTTATGCAATAAATTATTAATATTATTTATTATTTTATTAAACTTATTTAATAATAAGTTTTAACATTGATAATAATTTTACATTTTAAGTAATATTCTTATTATTCTATTGAAAATTTTATACTAATAATTTAATAATATAGATTATAATTTCAAAATATTTAGCGATAACTATTTTACAGTATAACTTTGAATATTCCTTTAAAAATAAATTATGAATATTTTAATAATATAAATATGAGAATTTGTTTAAATCCTATTTTTTATTTCTCTTTAGTTCCAACATGTCAATATCTACTTTTATATATAATATATATAACTTCAAATTAAGTTTTAATTAGATATTGGTTATTATTAAGTCTATAGGATATATTATTTATTATGAAAATTAATTTGGATTATTGAAGAAAAATGTTTTTATAATATTTTGAAACAAATCTAATTTATGTAATGCTTGTTTCACTATAAGCAAGTTTCAAAGTTAATTTCAAGAAAATTTATCAAACAATGAAAAATATTTTAAGGAAAAAATCTAAATACTAGAAAAAATATCAGTTGCTGAGACAAGTTTTTGAAGTGGCTATCTATATGCTTATGAAGTGGCCATTTTGGTTATCACTACATCAAGCACATAAATTACCTTATTTGTTGGCATATTCGGCCAAACTATTTTTGTTGATTTGCTTGCATCTTTTTGAGGATTTTGTGTAGCTAATCTCATATTTATCATTGGAAAAGAGATTGAATCAAGAAGTGTTACTTTTCAAGGATCCTTATGTGACTTACGTAACTTATATATTGAGATATGCAATTCAAGAAGATGTGGTCTAAATTTATGATCTTTTGTATCTTATATTAAGGATAATTGATTTGATGAAATTTAGACAAATCAAGTTGGATTAAAAGTTACTTTGTGAAGATAGATTCGTGCTCTAAATAAGGAAGGCTTGTTCAACCTTAATAGATGTTTTATTGTTGGGCCAAGTTGTTTTAAGTGGCTATCTAAGTGCCAACAGAATTGGCCACTTCGACTAGCACTTCAACAGCAACATAATTTGCCTTATTGAGTTGGAAATCTTTTTTAACCTAATCAATGGTGAAATGACTTAAATGATTTGTGGACGTGTGTTGACCCGTATTTGAATATCCATCTTGTAGAGCAACAAATTTTTTAAAATTGTATCGAATTGGATCAACAATCGAATACCTTGAAATAAGGAGATTGGATCAAGACTACATTAAAGACTTATCTTGGAAATCTTTGATTTATCCTGGAATTTATTAGGATATTTTGTAAAGCTTTTCTATGAGGTTATTTTTGCAGGATCATGCTTGTAATTTATCTTTATCTTAGCAAGCCTTAAACCCTTATATATTAGAGGCTTATGTAAATTAGAACGAGGGAGAGTTGTTATCACTTATATGTTCATTGAGGAATTTGTATTTGAGAGTGCATTAAGAGTGTAAAACAAGTTTGTTGTTTCGTTTTACAGCCTAAGTTCTCAGGGGAGAACTTAGAAATGAGGGATCTAGTGCCCTTAGTTTAGTGATTTCGTCTATATATACTCGTAATTTTTCGAACAAATTGATTTAATAAAATATCCATCAATATCATTAAATCTTGGTATATTGTCCTCAACGATTTTTACACATAAAGTAAAATGAAAGCAAAGATTTTCTCATTGATTATCTAACGTTTAACTAATACTAAGCAATATTACATGGTTCAATCGTAATATGGAAAGACAAACTTATATTAGTAGATAATTTAAATGTATCCTTAGTCTAATCGAAATTGAAAAATCAATCGAATGACTAATATGTCGTCTATTAAGTCCAATTGGGGATATACATTGTCTTATGTATCAGATCGGATGTCTCACAAAAGATAGAGACATAGATGTGATTGACTAGATTAACAGTACATCGAACAAGATCCTAGATTCATTTGTGGATTTATTCACTTGTGACGTTCGTTAGGCACCTTAATCTTAAGTGGTTGATAGACTATATATGTGTGACTCGTATACTTTAATGTAAATAAAAGCCTAAGTTTAAATAGATAAGGAATCGGAAGCTGATATGTTGGGTATAAGACTTCTGCATGATGTAGCATCATTCTACAGCAGTGGAATTCATAGCCTAAATAAAGGGTAAATGATATCATGTCATTGGCATTACATTATAAATGAAAAGTACCAAGGTCATGGGTGATTTTTCTTAGTGATAAATGTCTCAAAATAATTCGAATGATGTGCAAGTGTACACTATTGTTGACAAGTAATAAAGTAGTAAGTAAGAGTTATTGTCTCTACAGGGATTGTAAATATAAATCAAGAGTTGCAAATTAACACTTAGCAAGTTGGTTGGTGATGAGATAAATAGAAGTGTGATGAATTTCCTAATTACCCTAAAAATTAATCTAAGTGTGCTCACAAATAAAATAAACATAAAATTATACAACTTTTTAAGAGTTAATTACAATAGCATGCATGTGTTAGAATAATTATCCTTCCTAACTAGGAATTATTTAAACAATGTTAAAAGATGTTACGAAGTTTTCATGGCAAGTTGACAATTTATTAACCCTATTAAATTAAGTTATAATGTTGTAATTATTTAATTAGTAAGTTCATCTAGTATATTTCTAAGTTCAACCAACTCATAATTCCACAAGCAAATATCATACAAAGGTTATGTAAGGTAGTAATATTTTAATATTATTACTAATTCAATCACTAAATGATCAAACATACACCATCCAAGTATTGTGTCAATTAATTAAAATATTGATCGATTAAATAACTAATTCAATTGCTTCCCTTCATTCAAAATGCATGAGCAACATGTTCATAATTTTACTTGAATTAATAAACAAATCAAATGCAGAGAACATCTTCAACAAAGCTAAATAATCTAAGATAAGGAATTTAAATCATTCTAACATCAAAAAAATTAAGCAAACATGATTATATTCAAAGCAGAAAACTTAGTTGCAATTATGTTTCTTGAATTTAACAAAAATAAAAGATTGAAGGGAAAGAGAATTGCTAAGTCGTTTCTGGTGGATCTCCATGGCACTACTCACTTTGCTCCTTATTTGTTCTTCTCTTCTTGCTATGACTACCAAGCTTAAAATCTCTCAATATTTCCAAAAGGGAATGCTCTTAGAACCTTGTAAATACTTTCTCAGGTGGGAATGGATGAATGGAAAATGAGATAAAAGAATTGAAGAAAGATAGATATGTGTAGAAGAAATGAGAGATGAAGAATGAGTTGATATTGAGAAGTGAATGTAGCTCCCTTATTTATACTTGAGAGTCAACTTGAGTCTTTGTTAATTTTAGCATTTGACATCCCTTGAATTTCTCTTAAAGGTGATTAGCCTTTGAGTTTAGGAATGTGGGTGGACGGTTTGCTATTTTGGGAAGGATGTTAGCTTGATTCAAGGGAGAAAGGTTGGAGGGAGTGGACGGTTTGCATATTTTTGTTGGTTTCTGATTTTAGAAGCTAATTTGGTGGTTTACCAAGTCCCCCTCGAATGGCTTGACATCCCCATGGCCAAATTGGGCCCTTTCCTAGACAATTTGGGCTTCATTGTTTGCAGCAGGCTTGTCCAGCTTCAGTGACCCATTTGAGAGTTGGGTCAAGGTGAATTTGAGAGTCCAAAACTTCATTTGGGTCATCCCATGCTAATTATTTATCAACCCGTGTTTGCATGGCTTATGTTGTAAAAATGCTACAACATTGAACATCAATAAGTGAGCTTCAAGACTGTATTCTCTTCTAGTGCTCCAAATTGGCAAAAGTATGTAAAATTAGCTTGTCATTAAGTAAAAATAGAATTTTATTTTAAATTTATCCAACTTGACAAATTTGTAATAAAAACTATAGAATTTGCTATCAAACACTTAGAATTTGCATAAATTACTAGTAAGAAGGTGCTACAAATGTCTATATAATTTAGAGTTATCAATAAATGATTCAATTACTATAGTAATTGACTTTTTATAAAGAAAGATGTAATAATTAAATTGAGATAAAATATGTAACATCCTAAACGTGGGCCTGCGCATTAAGGTGATAGTTTAATATGTTAAATTGAGATTCTAAGGATCGGGCTGACTTTTTGATTAAATATGTGGATTAGGGTTTAAATTAGTGCTCTGGGTATTTTAAAGTGATATATTGGGCTTTAAAAATATGGGTTAGGTGGCTAATACATGGTGTTAGCTTATAATTTAAGTAGATAGTTAATTAAGTGACAAGCTGGGCTTGTGGCCCAAGGGTTTGAGGAGCTTTAAGTGGGCATAAGGTGGCATCATAAGAGGGATGAGTTTGGGCTTAGTATGGCCACTTAGAGCCCAAATTTTAAGATGAAAATTCGGCACTTACAAGCCCTAGGAGTGGACGGCACACTAGCTACAAAATAGGGATTTTAATTCTTTTATTTCTTGATAAATAGGAAGATAATGAAGAGAAAGATGAGGGCTTTTTTTTTTTAGGAGATAAGGATTGGGTTATCAGGTGAGATAAAGGCTATCAGGAGGAGGGAAGAGTTGGCCGAAATTCCAACTCTGTGTGCGGATGATATGCCAAAATTCTCTATAAATAGGGAGTAGTATTCTTCAATTTGGTGATTCAAACCCTATTTTTCTCTCATTCTCTCAGAAATTTCCAAGCCTTTCCTCAGTTTCTCTTTTTCTTTTTTAAAAGTCAATTCCATTTGATTCATACTCTCATCTCACATAGCCGAACCTACAAGGGAGGTTTCATTTTCCCGAAGGTGCACCATAAGCCACATACTCCTTAGTAATTTGGTAAGTTTTGGGATTTTATTCTATGCGATTTCACTCTTTCTTTTCATTCAAATCTAACCCGAAACACTTATTTGAGGCCTGTCGATTTTCCCTTTCTGCTTTTAGTAGTCGAATCTGTCTCATTAAAAGTCTCCTGTGTCGATTTGGTGGAAAAGCCGAAGGTGGGAAGGTGACGTTGTCTTAGGGATTTTCGGGATTCAACAAATAAGGCTCTACGTTAGGGATAATAGATTTTCGTGGTAACGGTGTGTAATACCTCCCACCATCTAGATCGCCTATTATTGTATGTTCATGTGTTTTTTATGTTTTGATAAATACTGAAATCTTGGTTTATTGATGCAAGCCCAAGGAGGGAAAAGCGGATCCCCAGGTTAGTAAATAATCTATTTAAATGTTGCAAGTAAAATGCTTGTATGTGATTGCATGGGTTGGGTTGATGAAAGGAGGAACTTATACATTACATGTGTAGCGGCTAATGCCGTGAATCGTTATCTGAGCTTGACCATTAAATGTTATCGGCTTCGGCCATTATATGTTATAAGGGCTTCAGCCATCATATGTGAATGAGCAGCATGACTGCCATCATGGTGTGTAGTGGTGTGGGTCGATTGTAGAAATCCTCAATGGTGTGAACGGTTGGTACGGGGGTGTGTAGCAGATGGAAACCTAGGCAAACGGGTTGGGCATTCCATATTAATTGCTATTAATTTTTATTATGATTATTACCTTTGTTTATTTTGTTTAATGGGCTTAAGGCCCAAACTCTAGTGGTGCATGGCGTTGCACATCGAGTCTCGCGACTCACCCTTTAATTAACATTTCGGTGATACCTAGTGATTGGACCGGTGGAGAGGAACGCAAGGTGGCCATGCAAGAAGAATATGTAAATTTGGCAAAAGAGACTCAAGTTTTATTTTATATTTTTAATTAATGGACTTCAAACCTCGTTGTAATAAGGCCATGGGCTATTATGTTTTATTATGGGCTTCTATTACTTTAAGTCGTTTAAGCTTTTTATTTTAATTAAAAAGGCATGTATTTAAGTTTGGATTTTACTTTACTTAAGCATATTCTATATAAAACATATTTGGGCTTTTTGAAAATGCGACATGTTTCGATAAAATTTTTCTTGGTGACATACCAGATCCAGTTGTAGTGTTTGGGCCGGGTGTGGGGTGTTACAAATTGGTATCAGAGCCCGGTTCAAAACTCGACTCTAGGGGTTTTTGGGCTCAAAACGTTTTCTAAAGATGGGCTTTTGAAATATACATGTTTTTAAATAATAACAGTGTCTCATTAGCTCAAGATGGCACTGCGTCTCCGCCTAAGTCCGCCTGTAAGTACTCAACCATTGTGTGATATTTATATATGTGGGCTTAGTGGGCCTAGTTGGACGAGACTAAGCTAGAATTAGAACTTGATGGACTCTAGGCTTAGCTTAAACCACTTCTTAAAATTCATAAAACTTAATTTCACTTGAACAAACCTGTTAACGAGCCATAAGGCTGTAGGTGTAATGTAATCATCATCGCATGTCAGGAAGGATCCGGAAGAGCACGGTATTTAAGCGATCCTAGTGACTCACCTCCTCTTGTTGGAATCCTACAGTGCGTAGTGACTGTTCACCTTAGTCGAGTTAGGGTGTGGCAATAGGCATACGCATGTCTAGGAGTGGATTCAGGGAGAGCTTGGTATTTAAGCAGTCCTAGCGACTCACCTCCTCTTCACTAGAATCCTACCTAGTGCGTAGTGACTATTCACCCTAGTTACGAGGGCTGGTTGATGGGCTAAACCCTATGATTAAAACCCAAAAGGGACCAAACCACCTTTTCTTAAAAAAAAACCTCATGTTTTGTAAAATTTTCAAAATACCTTTGTTTTATAAAATAAATAAATAAATAAATAAATTCCAATCAATCCTGTTTCAAAAAAAAAACCATCAATGTTTGAAAAATTACCCTTATTTTGCAAAATGACCAAAATGACCCTAATTTTCAAAATTACTAAAATACCCCTGGATTTCCCAAAATTATCGAAATACCCTCGAATTTCTAAAATTATCGAAATACCCCTGGATTTCTAAAATTACCAAAATACCCCCCAGATTTCTAAAATTACCAAAATACCCTCAAATTTTCAAAATTTTTGAAATACCCCCAGAATTAAAAAAATTACCAAAATACCCTTACTCCACAAAATCACCAAGGACCTTATTTTGAAAAAATTACGAAAATACCCCTATAGGAAAAAATTACGAAAATACCTCTAGGTAGTAGAAACAACAACAACAGCAACAACGACAACACTTTTCTGTAATGAACGCGAGTTCATGAATGTTGATGATTGAACTTGAGACTGTATTGTGAATGCGAATTCGAAAGAACCACTTTTAAAACTATTATTCATAAGACTATTAGTGGTTAACTAGTGGAAGAAAATTAATAATCCATAAAATTCTTAATCAGATAAACGTCAATCGGAGGAATGAGTTCAAGGGGTCGAGGACGTCCGCCGCGTGGACGCGGTAGGGGTAGAATGACCACATCAGAGCCAGTAGGGTCTGCCACGGTCGAGAAGCGATATCCAAAAGCAAACTAATTTGTAGAAGGAGAATTTCGGGATGAGGCGCCTAGAGATGATCTTGTATCTCGGTGATGTTGAGGGTTTTAGAGAGGTTCTTTGGAGTAGGCATGGGCACGAAGCTTGAAAATCTGTGCGAGCGGTTTAAGGCCAATGGAGCATGTAACATCCTAGATTAGGGGTTATGCGTTAAATGCGTAATTCATGAGATAGTGCGCTTCAAAGGCCAATGTTGAAGAGATCTTTCGAGATTTACTAAGTGTAGGCTACAAGGAAGGAGAAGTTCTTTTCCCAAAGGTACACCATAGGCGCGTGTTCCCTAGTTATTCGGTGAGTTTCGGATTTAAAATCCACAAGGTAAGTGTCTATAGCTTTTGGCAAGGCCTATTTTGATAATTAGATCTAATTCTTGTTTGTTTAAAAGCCAAACTAACCCCTGATGAGATTTAGTGCTTGGTGAATACAAGGAGGTGCTTGGTGAATACAAGGAGGAGCATAGCATAGATTTCGGATTTGATTAGTATTGAAATCGGCAACAAGGTAAGTTTTAAGAATACTAATCCTACTAGGATTTGGATTTATGGTCAAATGGTTATTTTTATTAAAGTAGTAAGTGATTTATCAAATGTAAGAATTGAGATCTAAAGCAATAGATCGGTTTTGGATTTCAAGGAATTGATAAGCAAATCGGTGTGTACCCTTACTAACCTTCGATATTTTATGGCTATTATTTTAATATATGAATATGAATAAGAATGTGAATGTGGCTATGTACCACAAATGTGGCAAAAAGTACCTGTGCACGCTTCCTACTCGATAGGATTGTGAAATATGTTATTTTATAACATGCGAATATATGTATATGAACATGAAATTAAGTTATGCATAATATATAAATTTTTGGGGCATTGGGATTTATGTGAAAGGGGAGAGTAGGTGTTGACTTGGTCTCACCAACGAAGGTGTTGACTTCGGTCTCACCAACGAAATATGTTGACTACGGTCACATTATGTAAATTTTGTAACCGGTTACAATATTTGAATATAGTGTCTAATGACACAACGATATGGGCGAATGCCTTCGATGGTGTGTAGCGGATGGAGGGTTGACTTAGTAGTCCCCACGGTGTAAATGGCGTGTCGAGTGGTGTGTAGTGGATGGACCATTAGGATTGGGTTTGGGTTGCATCATAATTTCATTTTATATGGATCGATGATTTGAGCATGAATGCCCGAATTGTTGAATGTTAGTATTGTGTGCACATTGAGTCATTGACTCACCCATTGTGGGAATTATTTTTCGGTGATGAGCAAAGGATTTGACCGGTAGGTGGACCTTGAGGTGGCCATGCTACATTTGGAGATTTTATTTTATTTGGACTTTATTTCATTAGGTACCTTAATTATATTTCTTTTGGGTTTTATTTGATGTAAAAGGCCATAAGGCCCAGTGGATTATTCTTTATTTTACTTTACTTTTAAATATTGTGCTAAGAACTATTTTGGACGTAATAAATCAAATTGGATTTACAAGTTAAATAAAATGGGTTTCCAATCTAAGCCCAATCCACAACAACTTTTTCTAAAAATTTTACTAATTTCTCTAAGTAACGAATGATTTTGAAATCGGTTCACTTTAGGAACATACCAGATCCGGTTCAGGCTCGTGGGCCGGGTGTGGGGTGTTTCAATTTGATATCGAGCTCGATTTTAAACTCTCACTGTGGGCTAAGGCCCAAAACGTTTTGAATTGAGCCAAATGATTTTCTTTGAAAATAAGCGAGCTTCGGCATGGCCCTAAGTCTCCGACCAGATCCACCGTAAGTACCCCTAACTATCTGTGTGATTATGTGAATTATAGAAGGGTAGAAAAGGAATGGAACGTAGAATAGCATGATAGGAACTTGAACCCTAGGATTAGTCTACTCAAACACAAATACATAAGACTTAATACACTAGACAAACTCGTGATTAAGTCACCGAGCTAGGTGTGGTAGCTGTTGTGCGCATGTCAGGAGTGGATTCAGAAGAGCTTGGTATTTAAGCGGTCCTAGTGACTCACCTCCTCTTTACTCGAATCCTACCAGTGCGTGTGTAACTGCTCACCCTAACCAAGAGGATTTAGTCACAAGCTAAACCCAATAACTAAAACCCGAAAGGGACTAGCCAGTATTTTTCGAAACCCTAATTTTAAAATTTCTAAATTACCCTCTTGATTTGAAAAGAATATTTTTATAAATTTTCCTGAAATATTTCTGATTTACAAATTTACTAAAATACCCCTAGTGATAAAATTACAAAAATGCCCTTGGTTTATAAGATGTCCAACTACTCAATAGTTTTACCAAAATTTCATTATGTTATAAAAGTCCAAAAATCCTAATTTGCAAACTATCAAAAATACCGTATTTTGGAAAATTACAAAATTGCCCCTAACTTACCAAAATTACCAAAATGACCCCGATTTTCAAAATTTTTGCAACTTCAACGTTTTGGGAAGTACAATTCTCAAAAAGAACCCTCAAAGTTTTGCAACTTCTAAAATATCCTTGATTTATTAAAATTTTACAATTTACCCCGGTTTGTGAAAAAAAGAAATTACCAAAATACCCCCAAGGTCTAAAATTTCCGAAATACCCTCGGATTTCAAAAATTTTCCAAAATACCCAGGGAATTTAAAAATACCAAAATACTCTGTGATAAAATCACCAAGGAACCTTATTTTGATAAATTATGAAAATACCCCTATAGGACAAATTACGAAAATACCCCCGGGTAGTGGAAAAACAACAACAAATGAAAACTACAACATTTCTCTGAATGAACTAAGGTTCATAATTGTTTGATGGATGAATGTAAAGACTGTATGCATGTATGAAAACGAAAGAACCACTATTAAACTCGTTTTCATAAAACTGTTAGCGGTTAAACAGTGGAACAAAGTACTAATGCATAAAACTCTTTAATCAGATTAAATCGTGACGTTAGAAATGAGTTCTCGGGAACGTGAACTAAAAAAAAATAAAAATAAATAATGTGCCTAGAAAGTATGATGGCTCTATTAAGATCAGAAGCAAAGATAAGCGTAGAAGCGCATGAGTTAAGATGTACGATTTTTGTTAGTAAGTAATTTCGAGGACGAAATTATTTTAAGGGGGTAGAACTGTAACATCCTAGATTAGGGGTTATGCGTTCGTGCGTAATTCATGAGATAGTGGGATCAGTGGGTGTGTTGGATGTGTTCTGAAGAGTTTCAAGAACCCTAAGATGTAAGGAAATGTAAGGAAATGTAGGAAAATGTAAGGAAATATAAGGAAATGTAAGGAAATGAAAGGAAATGAAAGGAAATGAAAGGAAATGTATGGAAATGTAAGGAAATGTATGGAAATGTATGGAAATGTATGGAAATGTATGGAGATGTAAGGAAATGAATGGCAATGTAAGGAAATGTATGGAAATGTATGGAAATGTATGGAAATGTATGGAAATGAATGGAATGAATGGAAATGTAAGGAAATGTATGGAACGATTAGCTAAAAGAGGAAAGTGAACATTTTGGAAACCTAAGCTAAAAAAAGGAAAGTAAACATTTTGGAAACTAAGCCAAAATAGGAAAGTAAACATTTTGGAAACCTAGGAAATGTCAAGTTTACAGAATACAGCGAAAATTTTGGAAACTTAAAATGACCCCGAAATGTTGAATTTCAAAGTTCAAAAGGGAATTAGGGCCAGGTGACCCTAAAATAAAAAGCCCGTGAAATTTGACCCATTAACGGACTTGGAAAAGTGGCCTGAAGATGCCACTTAAGGCCTCGTGAAATGGCCCACATGCAAGGGTGTTGGGCTTGAGTTCGAGTCACATAAGAAGCTTAATAAAATAAGTTTTATTTTGCTTCTAGAAGCCCAAGAGGGGACGGCACAAGGCTTGCAAAAGAGGAAGTTTCACTCTCTTTAAAACTCTGCTAATTAGAAGATCATAAGGACTCCTAAGGGAAGAGTTTAATTCTCTTTAAAATTGGCTAAATAGGTGGATAAATGAAGAATTATTCTTTAATTAGGAAAATAAGGAAGAGTGGTGGCCAAGTTAAGGATTCTTGGCCTAGTAATTTCGGCTATAAAAGGATGAGACTAGGGCCATTCATTATTCATTCTCCCTCTCTTTTCCTCCGCCAATATTCTTCTTGAGCCTCCATTCTTTTCTTCTTTCCTTTTAGCCTCCTAGCCGATTTCTTCTAAGCCTATTATTCCTCTCTTCTTTTATCTTTGAAACTGAATACATAAGGGAATCATAGCAGATTGTTCATCAAGTCTCTAAGCCGAATCTCTGAAGGTTGAAGTGAAGTTGTAATTGATTCCTTCAAATAAGGGTAAGATCCAAGTTTGGTTTCCATTCTTTTATATTTTAGACGTATCGAAATCTAGGGCTAATCCCATTAATGTTCATGGTTGCCGAAACTTTGAAGAGATCTTTCGGGATTTACTAAGTGTAGGCTACAAGGAAGGAGAAGTTCTTTTCCCAAAGGTACACCATAGGCGCGTGTTCCCTAGTTATTCGGTGAGTTTCGGATTTAAAATCCACAAGGTAAGTGTCTATAGCTTTCGGCTAAGGCCTATTTTGATAATTAGATCTAATTCTTGTTTGTTTAAAAGCGAAACTAACCCCCGATGAGATTTAGTGCTTGGCGAATAGAAGGAGGAGCATAGCATAGATTTCGGATTTGATTAGTATTAAAATCGGCAACAAGGTAAGTTTTAAGAATACTAATCCTACTAGGATTTGGATTTATGGTCAAATGGTTATTTTTATTAAAGTAGTAAGTGATTAATCAAATGTAGGAATTGAGATCTAAAGCAATAGATCGGGTTTTCGGATTTCAAGGAATTGATAAGCAAATCGGTGTGTACCCTTACTAACCTTCGATATTTTATGGCTATTATTTTAATATATGAATATGAATAAGAATGTGAATGTGGCTATGTACCACAAATGTGGCAAAAAGTACCTGTGCACGCTTCCTACTTCGATAGGATTGTGAAATATGTTATTTTATAACATGCGAATATATGTATATGAACATGAAATTAAGTTATGCATAATATATAAATTTTGGGGCATTCGGGATTTATGTGAAAGGGGAGAGTAGGTGTTGACTTGGTCTCACCAACGAAGGTGTTGACTTGATCTCACCAACTAAATATGTTGACTACGGTCACATTATGAATTTTGTAACCCGGTTACAATATTTGAATATAGTGTCTGAGCTGTTGACTCAAAGAATTATTTTAGGGTGAGTTTGGACCTTGAGGTGGTATGCTACATTTGGAGATTTTATTTTATTTGGACTTTATTTACATTAGGTACCTTAATTATATTTCTTTTGGGTTTTATTTGATGTAAAAGGCCATTGGATTATTCTTTATTTTTACTTTACTTTTAAATATGGAACTAAGTAACAAATCAAATTGGATTTACAAGTTAAATAAAATGAGTTTCCAATCTAAGCCCAATCCACAACAACTTTTTCTAATGGATGACTTAGACTTCACTTTAGGAACATACCAGATTCGAGGGCTCGTGGGGGGGTGTGGGGTGGAAAAGTGTTTAGGGAGTTTCTAGGGTAGCTCCTAACACAGTGTGTGGATCCTCGCGATAATGGATGACTTAGACTTCACGGTAGAGGAAAAGTTGAAAGGGGTCGTCTCTCCTCCGAGATGAGGCCTACCAAGAGTGGCTTACGGTGAAAGAATTGCAGACCGAATTGATTGGGACTTCTTTAAGGAGTCATTTCAAGGGAAGTATGTGGGGCCGCCTATATAGATGCCCAAAGGAAGGCATTCTGAACACTGTGCGAGGAAGTAAGTCTGTGGCCGAATATGAGGCCAAGTTTCTGCGCTTGAGCCGTTACGCTTGAGGAATGGTAGCAACGGAGTATGAACGTTGTGTTCGGTTTGAGGATAGGCTGAGAAATGAGTTAAGGGCTCTGATAGCACCGCAACGGGAAAGGGTTTTTGCTGTTTTGGTAGATAAGGTTAAAATAGCTGAAGAAGTGAAACGGGTTGAGAGGCAAGAAAGGGATAAGGATCAGGGTAAGAATAAGAGGAGTTTTGGGCCATCAAGAGCATCAGGGAATTTCCAGAAGAGGCCTAGGGCTGATGGGCCAGTTCGTGCTCCGACGAGTCAGAACCAGACATGTTCTACATGTGGCAAGGCGCACCATGGGGAATGCAGAGTGAAGACAGGTGGGTGCTTTAAGTGTGGATCCACAGAACACCTGATTAAGGACTGTCCCCAGATAGATCGGGGCGACCCAATGGCCGAGTCTTGATCAAGTGAGGAGAGGTGATCAGCCTGGACCAAGGGGTTGTAGTGCAAGTAAAGGAGGAAATGGGGCTGGTCGAGGTCGTGGAGCACCTGGCAGAGGTGCAGGTAATGTAGAGGCTAGGCAGCCGGGTCTAGTTTATGTAGTTCGTCGACAGGAGGATGGTGACGCACCGGATGTCATAACCGGTACGTTTCTTACAGCTGACAGCCCTTTTCTTGCTTTGATTGATATTGGGTCAACCCACTCCTATATTGCATGTTCGATATCTGAGACCTTAAGTATAGATCCTGAAACAACTACTAGGAAGATGACTATGGTTAGTCCCTTAGGACAATCTAGGGTAGTGAACAAGCTGTTTAGGGATATACCTTTAGAGACTCAAGGTGTAACACCCCTTACCCAGGTCCGTCGCCAGAATAGGATACGAGGCATTACCGGACATGATCCCAGCCATTGTACAAAATTTAGAATGTAAAATCCATATAAATTTAAAACTTTTCCCATACATAGTCGCCAATACCCATAAGCAAAATAACCAATCGTTACTATAAATAACTAAACAATTAAGCCTTCTATACATGCCATAATTTCCAAAATATTGTTTTCAAAATACCAAAAGAAGGTCGATAGTGTGGATGGATCTCCAGCGATCACCGTATCCCGAGCTAGCTTGATGACACTATAGAACAAGGAAAATAAAAGAGAGTAAGCATATAGCTTAGTAAGTAAGTATATAAATAATTAATAAATGGATTTAATATGTTTACAAAACAACACAATCAAACCTACAATCAAATTCATTATTTATTCAAGTTTGGAGCAAGCTGACTATTCGAGTCACAGTGACTAAATTATTTTATCTTAAGCTACGAAACTCCAAATTAAGATCCATAAATTTTCCTGAAACTAGATTCACATATCTTCATACCATAGAATTTCCAGAATTTTTGACCTAGCCAATTAGTACAGTTTATTCATTAAAATTTCCTCTATTTCACTGTTCATCTATTCTGACCACCTTGCACTACGAATCAATTTTCTCCTTGTGCAGAATTCAAATGATGTTTTAATTTGTTTCATTTGAAACTAGACTCATTAAGGAATCTAAATATATAAATTATGTCCCAAAATTATTTTTGTACAATTTTTAATGATTTTTCCAAGTCAGAATAGGGGATCTCGAAATTACTCTGAACTAGTCTCACAAAAATATAAATATCTCAAAATACAAAATTTCTTTGCATTCTCTATTTATTTCATATGAAAATAGACTCAATAATCTTTAATTTCATATCTCACTCAACTACTAATTCCATTTCTACCATTTTTGGTGATTTTTCAAAGTTACTCTACTGCTGCTGTCCAAAACTGTTTTATTTCTAAATTTCATTTTTTCATGTTTTCTTTATAGTAACTTTCATTGGAACACTTACTCGTATCAATCTTACCAAAGTTCGATCACATATCGAGCACATTGCTCATAAGTTTACACGCATATACTTGCACTTATTCATCACATAATCATATTCAATTACATTTAGTCGTTACATAGCCACATTGTATTTTCACTTAGTCAATTTCCAATTGAACACATCTGAATATTAACGGAGACATCGGAATATTGCACATAGTGCCACACTTGTAGCCAAAGCTACTTCAAATTACTTATCACACATAGACTCATTCTCGAGTGATACACATTCGCGGGTCTGCTCACACAAGCTGTCGGTCATACGTAACTACTCAGTGCTGCTCACACAAGCTGTCAGGTATCCGCAACACATGCAGGATTACCCAGCCACTGGTAGAACTTATAAGACCAGCACCCGTTTCACATAATCACAATCTCGGGTCTGCTCACACAAGCTGTCGGTCATACGTAACTACTCAGTGCTGCTCACACAAGCTGTCGAGTATCCGTAACACATGCCGGATAACTCAGCCACCGGTAGAACGTACGGACCAGCACCCAGATAACTTATTTCACTTAGATTTCACATAGGTTTCTAGTGAACATGTCGCTCGTATCATTTTTATTCCTAAGGTTCAACCGGGAAATTTTTCACTTGTCTATATTTTGTCAATTACATCAAATATTGAGCCACAATTCATACCATTTATCAAAATATGAAAACGTAAGTAAAAACGATGCATTATTTACATACAAACTTACCTCGATTGCAAAATATGACGAATTTGCAATTTAGTCCATAACCTTTTCTTTTCCCCGATCAAGGTCAATTCCTCGTCTTTCTTGATCTATAATAACACATTTAACTCATTTAATACTCACATTATTCGATTTAGTCTAAAAATCACACCATGGAAAAATTACATTTTTGCCCCTAAAGTTTCACATATTTATAATTTTGCCCCAATACTCGAAAATTAAACTTCAGCCCTTATTCTTATGTTTTATAGCATTCTAATCATTTTTCCCTTCTATGGCAACATCAAATTCTTACTCTAACATACACTTATGAACATTAGGTATTTTTACCGATTATGTCATTTTACTAGTTTTCACTTAAAATCACTTAGCAAAAGTTCTTTAACATAATTTCAAGCTTCATATTCTACCATAAAACTTCAAAATACATGCATTTCATCCATGGGTAAATTTTTAAACACAAACCCTAGCTCAAAATAATGGTAGAAATAGGTAAATCTTGTTACGAGGATTTCAAAAACGTAAAAATCATTAAAAACGGGGCTAGAACGGACTTACAATCGAGCTTGAAAGCTTGAAAAACCCTAGCTATGTCTTCCTTATCAGAATTTCGGCCAAGGGGTTGAAGATGAGCAAAAATTGGCTTTTAATTTTGTTTTTAATTCATTTTAATCACCAAATGACTAAAATGCCCTTAATTTAAAAATATTCTATTTCACCTATTTGATGTCAATTCTTTGTCCAACTAGTTAAACAATGGTCTAGTTACCATTTAAGGACCTCTAATTTAAAATTTCATAGCAATTAGATACCTCTAGCTTCTAGAACTCAAGTTTTGCACTTTTTACAATTTAATCCTTTTGACTAAATTGAGTGCCCAAACATCAAACTTTTCGAACGAAATTTTCACGAAGTCATTCCGTAAAATTGTAGATCATAAAAATATAAGAATAATTTTTTTTCATCGAATTTGTGGTCCCGAAACCACTATTCCGACTAGGCCCAAAATCGGGCTGTTACAACTCTCCCCCCTTTAGGGATTTTCATCCCCGAAAATCTTATCGGAAAAGAGGTTTGGGTACTGTTTTCTCATGGCTTCCTCTGGTTCCCACGTAGCCTCTTCCATTCCATGTTTTTGCCACAACACTTTCACTAAGGCTATACTTTTATTTCTCAACTGTTTAACCTCCCGAGCCAAAATCTTAGTCGGTTCCTCATCATAGGTCATATCCGTCAATCTCAATCTCGTCGAGAAATCACATGTGAAGGATCGAACGATAAGCGTCATAACATTGACACATGAAACACATTATGAATTCTTTCTAACTCTGCTGGTAAAGCTAATCGATATGCCATCGGTCCAATCCTTTCGATAACCTCATACGGCCCAATGAACGGGGACTCAACTTGCCCTCTCGGCCAAATCTCAAAATCTTTTCCATGGAGATACTTTCAAATCACTTTATCACCCACTTGAAACTCAATTTCTTTTCTTTTCAAATCCGCGTATGACTTTTGTCGATCCGAAGCAGCTTTCAAACAATCACGAATTACTTTCACTTTCTCTTCAGTTTCTCTAACTAAATCAACTCCGTGAATCTGTTTCTCACAAAGCTCGGTCCAATACAAAGGAGTTCGACACTTTCGACCATATAATGCTTTGTACGGTGCCATCTGTATACTCGACTGATAACTATTGTTGTAAGCAAATTCAACCAAAGGTAGATATTTCTCCCAACTACCTTCGAATTCTAAAACACAACATCAGAGCATGTCTTCAAGAACCTGAATTACTCTTTCAAATTGACCGTTAGTTTGCGGGTGAAACGCGGTACTAAAATTCAATTTCATACCCAAGGCTTCTTGCAACTTTTCCAAAACCTCGAAGTGAACCTCGGATCTCTATCTGAAATAATAGACATAGGCACTCCGTGCAGTCTCACAATTTCAGCAATATACAATTCAGCCAACTTATCAAGTGAGTAATCAGTATGTATCAGTATAAAGTGAGCCGATTTAGTCAATCTATCAACCACAACCCAAACAACATCTTTCTTTTTCGGAGTCAGAGGCAAACCTGTCACAAAATCCATCGTAATTCTATCCCATTTCCACTCGGGAACCATCACTAGTTGAAGTAAACCTGAAGGCACTTGATGCTCAGCTTTCACTTGTTGACAAATCAAACACTTTGATACAAACTCAGAAATATCTCTTTTCATACCCGCCACCAATATAATTTCTTCAAATCACTATACAATTTTGTACTACCGGATGAACCGACAAACAACCACTTGTGTGCCTTATGTAAAATTTTTGAATCAACTCATCATCTTTGGTACACATACCCTATCACGTAACATCAAGCAATCATCGATCCGATTCAAAATTTGAATCACTACCGATTCACATTGAACTCTTTTAACTTGCAATTCCTTGTCTTTCCTTTGAGCTTCGCAGATTTGCTGATGAAATAACGGTCTAGCCCTCAACTCGGTCAAAATTGAACCGTCGTCAGACAAAGCCAAACTCGTATTCATAGCTCTCAAAGCATACAATGATTTTCTACTCAAGGCATCTGCGACTGCATTCGCTTTTCCTGGATGATAATCAATCACTAGCTCATAATCTTTCAATAATTTGAGCCACCTCCGTTGTCGCAAATTCAAGTCCTTTTGATTCATCAGATACTTCAAACTTTTATGATCAGTAAAGATTCGACATTTCTCACCATACAAATAATGACGCCAAATCTTCAAAGCAAATACAATGGCGGCTAATTCCAAATCATGCATCGGATAGTTCTTCTCGTGCGATTTTAGCTGTCTCGAGGAATAAGCTACTACTTTGCCCTCTTGCATCAACACACAACCAAGACCATTCAATGATGCATCACTATAAATCACAAACTCTTTTCCCGACTCAGGTTGTACCAAAACCGGTGCTTCTGTCAATCGCGCTTTCAACTTCTCGAAACTTTGCTGACATTTATCGGTCCATTCAAACTTAACATTCTTTTGCAACAACTTAGTCATAGGAGAGGCAATCATCGAGAATCCCTCAACAAAACGTCTATAATACCCGGCTAAGCCTAAAAAGCTTCTAACTTCAGATACATTCTTTGGCGGTTTCCAATCAACTATTGCCGAAATTTTACTCGGATCAACCCGAATACCATCACCCGAAACTATATGTCCCAAAAACTCGACTTCACAAAGCCAAAACTCACTTTTACTGAATTTAGCAAACAATTTCTTCTCTCTCAAAATCTACAGCACCGTTTTCAAATGTTCAGCATGTTCGGACACATCTCGAGAATAAATCAGGATATCATCTATGAACACAACCACAAACTTATCCAAGTATGGTTGAAAAATGCGATTCATCATGTCCATAAAGATGGCAGGAGCATTAGTCAAACCGAAAGGCATCACAAGAAACTCATAATGTCCATACCTCGTTCTAAAAGCGATTTTTGGCACATCTGACTCTTTAACTCTCAGCTGATAGTAACCAGACCTCAAGTCGATCTTTGAAAACATTGTCGCCCCTTTCAGCTGGTCAAATAAATCATCAATTCTTGGCAACGGGTACTTGTTCTTTATAGTCACTTTGTTGAGCTGTCGATAGTCAATACAAAGTCTCATAGATCCATCCTTTTTCTTCACAAACAATACGGGAGCACCCCAAGGAGAAAAACTCGGTCTCACAAATCCCTTATCTATCAACTCTTGCAACTGAGCTTTTAATTATTTCAATTCATTCGGAGCCATTCTATAAGGAGCAATCGAGATCGGTGCGGTCCGTGCAATAGATCAATAGCAAATTCAATCTCTCTAATCGGAGGTAATCCGTGCAATTCTTCCGGGAACACATCCGAAATTCACAAACATCGGCATTGATTCAAGCTTGACCGGACATCTCAAGATTCAACACATAAGCAAGATAAGCTTCACACCCTTTTTCATGTATTTACGAAAGCGGACATGTGCGAAATTACCATAGGCAATTTATTTAATTCATCTGTTTCAACCCAAAGAATCTCACCATTTTCACATTTCAATTCAAGGGTTTTCTGTCTACAATTTACCTTGGCATCATGCAATGTCAACCAATCCATACCCAGAATAACGTCAAACTCATCAAATGGCAACAACATCAGATTAGCCGGAAAACAGTGACCATGAATCATCAAAGGACAATTCTTGCAAACCTTATCAACTAACACATATTTGCCTAAAGGGTTTGACACTTTAATCACAAGTTCAGTAAGTTCAACAGGCAAACTTTTACTAGATACTAAATTCACACAAACATAGGAATGAGTAGATCCGGGATCAATCAATGCAATAACATTAGTATCATAAAGAGAGAATGTACCAATAATCACATCGGGAGATGACGCATTCTCGCGGGCACGTATGGCATAAGCTCTAGCAGGTGCTCTCACCGACCTCACGGTGATTCTTTTGCTATACTTTTACCGCTAGCTCCATTCGGCATTTCTCGTTGGTCTACCTCTGTTGGCGATACCCGGTCTAACACTGATATTTTCCTTCTTCAAACTTCTCAGGGCAATCTTTAATATAGTGCTCTCGAGAACCACACTTAAAACAAGCACGGCTAACCATATAACACTTGCCGGGGTGTCGTCTACCACAATGCTGACATTCAGGTCTATTGGATCTAACATTACCTACACTTGCCATTGAAGTAGCTTGAGTTTTAGAACTCGAATATGATCTCCCACGGTCTCGGTGCGAATACCCAGCTGAAACAGTCAATCGATGATTCATATCTTTGGATTTCTTGGTCTGAGATTGGAATGACTTACTTATTGGCCTCTTTCTTGCATCTCTGGCTTCAATCATAGCTTTTCTCTTTTCTTTGTTTAGCTCTTCAGCTTTACAAGCTCGATCAACCAATACCACAAACTCTTTCAACTCTAAGATCCCAACTAGCAGTCGAATATCCTCGTTCAACCCATCTTCAAATCTCTTACACATAATGGCCTCGGTAGACACACATTCACAGGCATATTTCTTGAGTCTAACAAACTCTCTTTCATACTCGCCACGACATTCTACCGCTTTAACTCGAGAAACTCTTTGCGCTTTTGATCAATGAACCGTTGGCTTATGTACTTCTTTCGAATTCCTCTTGGAAGAAATCCCATGTAACCCTTTCTTTCGAACCATAGATACCAAGTGTCCTCCACCAGTGATATGCCGAGTCTCTTAATAAAGATATAGCACACTTTAAACATTCTTCGGGAGTACAAGAAAGTTCATCAAATACCCGAATAGAATTCTCAAGCCAAAACTCTGCTTTCTCGGGATCATCATCTATGTTAGCCCTGAATTCTTCAGCCCCTTGCTTTCAGATCAGTCTTATCATTTTTGTACCTTGAGGAACTACAGGAACCAGTTGAGGAATAGGAGGGGGTGGAGGAGGTTGAACATTCGGATTCGCTCGAACAAATTCTGTATACCAATTATTCATCATATGGAGGAAGGCTTCCCGAGCCCCATCTCCATGACTATGTGTTTCAAGTCTACTACCCATCGGCACGGCCCTTGCGTGGGAGCCCGTGATTACTTTCTACGCCATCACCACTCTGACTCGGTGGGATCCATTTACTATATAAAACACAATTTAAATTGTCGAGTTGTCACACTATCACAAGATTTTTTATGGCATGTATAGCTAGACTTTCACATACGCTATGTTAGTCCGAGAACCGACTAAACCATAGCTCGATACCACTAAATGTAACACCCTTACCTGTGTCCGTCGTGAGCAGGATACGAGGCATTCCGGACATGATCCCATTTATTGTACAAAATTTAGAATGTAAAATCCATATAAATTTAAAACTTTTCCCATACATAGTCGTCAATACCCATAAGCAAAATAACCAATCGTTACTATAAATAACTAAACAATTAAGCCTTCTATACATGCCATAATTTCCAAAATATTGTTTTCAAAATACCAAAAGAAGGTCGATAGTGTGGATGGATCTCAAGCGATCACCGTATCCCGAGCTAGCTTGATGACACTATAGAACAAGGAAAATAAAAGAGAGTAAGCATATAGCTTAGTAAGTAAGTATATAAATAATTAATAAATGGATTTAATATGTTTACAAAACAACACAATCAAACCTACAATCAAATTCATTATTTATTCAAGTTTGGAGCAAGCTGACTATTCGAGTCACAGTGACTAAATTATTTTTATCTTAAGCTACGAAACTCCAAATTAAGATCCGTAAATTTTCCCTGAAACTAGATTCACATATCTTCATACCATAGAATTTCCAGAATTTTTGACCTAGCCAATTAGTACAGTTTATTCATTAAAATTTCCTCTATTTCACTGTTCATCTATTCTGACCACCTTGGACTACGAATCAATTCTATCCTTGTGCAGAATTCAAATGATGTTGTAATTTGTTTCATTTGAAACTAGACTCATTAAGGAATCTAAATATATAAATTATGTCCCAAAATTATTTTTGTACAATTTTTAATGATTTTTCCAAGTCAGAACAGGGGATCTCGAAATTACTCTGAACTAGTCTCACAAAAATATAAATATCTCAAAATACAGAATTTCTTTGAATTCTCTATTTATTTAATATGGAAATAGACTCAATAAGCTTTAATTTCATATCTCACTCAACTACTAATTCCATTTCTACCATTTTTGGTGATTTTTCAAAGTTACTCTACTACTGCTGTCCAAAACTATTTTATTTCTAAATTTCATTCTTTCATGTTTTCTTTATAGTAACTTTCATTGGAACACTTACTCTGTATCAATCTTACCAAAGTTCGATCACATATCGAGCACATTGCTCATAAGTTTACACGCATATACTTGCACTTATTCATCACATAATCATATTCAATTACATTTTGTCGTTACATAGCCACATTGTATTTTCACTTAGTTAATTTGCAATTGAACACATCTGAATATTAACGGAGACATCGTAATATTGCACATAGTGCCACACTTGTAGCCAAAGCTACTTCAAATTACTTATCACACATAGACTCATTCTCGAGTGATACACATTCGCTGGTCTGCTCATACAAGTGTCGGTCATACGTAACTACTCAGGTCTGCTCACACAAGTCGTCAGTATCCGCAACACATGCGGATTACCCGATACCATCGGTAGAACTTATAAGACAAACACCGCTTCACATAATCACAATCTCGATTCCGCTCACACAAGTCATCGGTCATACGTAACTACTCGGTCTGCTCACACAAGCTGTCGAGTATCCATAACATATGCCGGATAACTCACCACGGTAGAACGTATGGACCAAAGACCAGATAACTTATTTCACTTAGATTTCACATAGGTTTCTAGTGAACATGTCGTCAGATCATTTTTATTCCTAAGGTTCAACCGGAAATTTCTCACTTGTCTATATTTTGTCAATTACATCAAATATTCAGCCACAATTCATACCATTTATCAAAATATGAAAACGTAAGTAAAACGATGCATTATTTACATACAAACTTACCTCGATTGCAAAATATGACGAATTTGCAATTTAGTCGCAACCTTTTCTTTTCCCGATCAAGGTCAATTCCTCGTCTTTCTTGTTCTATAATAACACATTTAACTCATTGAATACTCACATTATTCAATTTAGTCTAAAAATCACACCATGGAAAAATTACATTTTTGCCCCTAAAGTTTCACATATTTATAATTTTGCCCCAATACTCGAAAATTAAACTTCAGCCCTTATTCTTATGTTTTATAGCATGCTGATCATTTTTCCCTTCTATGGCAACATCAAATTCTTACTCTAACATACACTTATGAACATTAGGTATTTTTACCGATTATGTCATTTTACTAGTTTTCACTTAAAATCACTTAGCAAAAGTTCTTTAACATAATTTCAAGCTTCATATTCTACCATAAAACATCAAAATACATGCATTTCATCCATGGGTAAATTTTTAAACACAAACCCTAGCTCAAAATAATGGTAGAAATAGGTAAATCTTGTTACGAGGATTTCAAAAACGTAAAAATCATTAAAAACGGGGCTAGAACGGACTTACAATCGAGCTTGGAAGCTTGAAAAACCCTAGATATGTCTTCCTTATGAGAATTTCGGCCAAGGGGTTGAAGATGAGCAAAAATTGGCTTTTAATTTTGTTTTTAATTCATTTTAATCACCAAATGACTAAAATGCCCTTAATTTAAAAATATTCTATTTCACCTATTTGATGTCCATTCTTTGTCCAACTAGTTAACCAATGGTCTAGTTACCATTTAAGGACCTCCAATTTAAAATTTCATAGCAATTAGATACCTCTACTTCTAGAACTCAAGTTTTGCACTTTTTACAATTTAGTCCTTTTGACTAAATTGAGTGCCCAAACATCAAACTTTTCGAACAAAATTTTCACGAAGTCATTCCGTAAAATTGTAGATCATAAAAATATAAGAATAATTTTTTTTCATTGGATTTGTGGTCCCGAAACCACTATCCGACTAGGCCCAAAATCGGGCTGTTACACAAGGGGTAGTGTTTCTGGCAGACTTAATGGAATTGCCATTCAGAGAGTTCGATCTTATCCTAGGAATGGATGGGTTATCAAAGCATCGTGCTAAATTGGATTGTGGGACTAAGCGCATGGTGTTAAGTACCCCGGAAGGCGGGGAGATGGTTGTGTTAGGAGAAAGAAAGAATTATTTATCCAATGTAGTGTCGGCCTTGAAAGCTGTAAAGATGATTCGGAAGGGATGTAACGCCTTTTTAGCTTTTATTAATGCTTTGGATGCTAAAGAGGTGACTGTCGATGAGGTTCGAACAGTCAAGGATTTCGCAGACATCTTTCCGGAGGAGTTGCTAGGATTACCCCCAGATCGCGAGGTGGAATTTGGAATAGAACTACTCTCGAGTATAGCTCCGGTATCAATTGCTCCTTATCGAATGGCGCCGAAGGAACTGGTGGAGCTCAAAGCTCAGATTCAGAAACTGTTGGACCGTGGGTTTATTCGACTGAGTGTGTCTCCATGGGGAGCACCGGTCCTATTCGTGAAGAAGAAGGACAGATCCATGCGTATGTGGTAGATTATCGTCGACTGAATAAGTTGACGATTAAAAATAAGTACCCATTACCAAGAATCAACGATTTGTTCGACCAGCTCAAAGGAGCTTCGGTCTTTTCTAAGATTGATTTCAGGTCGGAATATCATCAGTTAAAGGTGAAGGAAAGAGACATTCATAAAACGGCATTTCAAACACGCTACGGTCATTACGAGTTCTTAGTAATGCCGTTTGGTTTGACGAACGCGCCAGTTGCATTTATGGATATGATGAATCGGGTGTTTCAGCCATACCTTGATCGATTCATCGTAGTGTTTATAAACGATATATTGGTTTATTCCAAGTCTGAGGAGGAGCATGATGCACATCTTCAAGTGGTGTTGCAAATTCTGAGGGAAAATCAGTTGTACGCAAAGTTCCGTAAGTGTGAGTTTTGGCTGAAAGAGGTGACTTTTCTAGGGTATGTAGTTTCGCAGAGGGGATTAGGGTAGACCCTTGGAAAGTCGAAGCTTTGTTAAATTGGAAACCGCCGAAAACTGGGGCAGAAATTCAAAGTTTCTTAGGATTTGCAGGATATTACCGAAGGTTCGTTGAGGGGTTCTCTTCAATAGCGGCACCATTAACTAAGTTGTTGAGGAAGGGAGTATCTTTTGTGTGGACTGACAAACAACAGGAGAGCTTTGAGAAGCTGAAGAGAATTTTGATGGAAGCGCCGGTGTTAATTCAGCCAGAGGCAGGAAAAGAATTTATCGTCTACTGTGATGCGTCATACACAGGTTTAGGGTGTGTGTTGATGTAGGATGGAAAAGTTGTGGCATACGCGTCTCGACAGTTGAGACCGCATGAGTTGAACTACCCTACGCATGACTTAGAATTGCCTGCGGTAGTGTTTGCTCTGAAATTTGGAGGCACTACTGTACGGGGAAAATTGGGTAATTTACACCGACCATAAAAGTTTGAAATATCTCCTTACTCAGAAGGAGTTAAATTTACGACAACGTAGGTGGATCAAGCTCTTGAAGGACTATGATTGCTCGATTGAATACCATCCTAGCAAGGCGAATGTGGTGGCGGATGCGTTGAGTAGAAAGGTGATAGCAGACCTAAGGGCGATGTTCGCTCATCTTAGTTTGTATGAGGATGGTAGCCTGGTAGCTGAACTACAAGTAAGACCTATGTGGACGACTCTAATCAAGGAGAAGCAACTTTTGGATGATGTCTTGAGTATTCAAATCCGACAAGTGCAGGAGGGTGAAGTAGAGGATTATAGTCTGAACAATGATGGAGTTTTGTGTTTTTGTGGAAAGGTTTGTATGCCAAAAGATGAGGAGCTAAGGCAGATGATTCTTCGGGAATCGCATAATAGCCCCTATGCTATGCATCCTGGAGGAGTTAAGATGTATCGGGATTTGTGAGAACAGTTCTGGTGGTCAGGTTTGAAGCGAGAAGTTACGGAATATGTGGGAAAGTGTTTGACCTGTCAGCAGGTGAAGGTGGAACATCACCGCCTTGGGATTGTTGGTAGATAAAGATCCCGCAATAGAAATGGGAGCGAATCACAATAGATTTTGTTAGTGGGTTACCCCTTACACCCACCAAGAAAGATGCAATTTGGGTAATTGTGGATCGGTTGACGAAGTCTACTCACTTTATACCGATTCGGGTCGACTACTCTTTACAAAGTTGGCTAAGTTGTACGTGGCTGAGGTTGTAAGATTACATGGTGTGCCGGTGTCGATCATATCGGATAGGGACCCTAGGTTCACTTCACGATTTTGGAGGGCTCTTCATCAAGCAATGGGAACAAGGTTAGACTTCGGTACCGCTTTTCACCCACAGTCCGATGGTCAGTCTGAGAGGGTAATTCAGATCTTGGAGGATATGCTAAGGGGTTGCATCATCGATTTTAGGGGTAGTTGGGAGGAGCATTTACCCTTGGCTGAATTCGCGTACAATAATAGATATCAAGCTAGTATTCAAATGGCGTCGTATGAAGCATTATATGGAAGGAGATATCGTACCCCAACTTGTTGGACGGAGTTAGGTGAACGTCAGGTATTGGGTCTTGAACTAGTTTCAAAAACGGAGGAAAAAGTTAAGTTAATATAGGCTCGATTGATGGAAGCGTCTGATCGACAGAAATCTTATGCGGATCTTAAGCGGAAGGAGGTAGAATTCGCAGTAGAAGATCAAGTCTTCTTGAAGATTTCTCCATGGAAAAAGGTAATGAGGTTTGGACGAATGGGTAAGCTAAGTCCTCGGTTTATTGGGCATTATCGGGTGTTAGAACGTGTGGGCCCAGTGGCTTATCGTTTGGAGTTGCCTTTAGAGTTGGAGCAGATACATGACGTGTTCCATGTCTCGATGCTGGGACGTTATCGATCTGATCCATCGCACATAGTGCCAGTGGAAGAAATTGAAGTAAGGCTAGATTTATCTTTTGAGGAGGAACCAGTACGAATTTTAGATCGAGACGTAAAAGTGTTGAGAAGGAAGTTCGTTCCTTTGGTCAAAGTCTTGTGGAGAAACCACGGTGCGGAAGAGTCGACGTGGGAACCGAAGGAGGTTATGCAACAGCAATATCCCCATCTTTTCTAATCAGGTAAATTTCGAGGCCAAAATTTATTTTAAGGGGGATAGAACTGTAACATCCTAAACATGGGCCTGCGTATTAAGGTGATAGTTTAATATGTTAAATTGAGATTCTAAGGATCGGGCTGACTTTTTGATTAAATATGTGGATTAGGGTTTAAATTAGTGCTCTGGGTATTTTAAAGTGATATATTGGGCTTTAAAAATATGGGTTAGGTGGCTAATACATGGTGTTAGCTTATAATTTAAGTAGATAGTTAATTAAGTGACAAGCTGGGCTTGTGGCCTAAGGGTTTGAGGAGCTTTAAGTGGGCATAAGGTGGCATCATAAGGGGGAGGAGTTTGGGCCTAGTATGGCCACTTAGAGCCCAAATTTTAAGACGAAAATTCGGCACTTACAAGCCCTAGGAGTGGACGGCACACTAGCTACAAAATAGGGATTTTAATTCTTTTATTTCTTGATAAATAGGAAGATAATGAAGAGAAAGATGAGGGCTATTTTTTTTGAGGAGATAAGGATTGGGTTATCAGGTGAGATAAAGGTTATCAGGAGAAGGGAAGAGTTGCCCGAAATTCCAACTCTGTGTGTGGATGATATGCCAAAATTTCTCTATAAATAGGGAGTAGTATTCTTCAATTTGGATTCAAACCCTATTTTCTCTCATTCTCTCTAGAAATTTCCAAGTCTTTCCTCTGCTTTCTCTTTTCTTTTCTAAAAGTCGAATTCCATTTGATTCATACTCTCATCTCACATAGCCGAACCTACAAGGGAGGTTTCTGTTTCCCGAAGGTGCACCATAAGCCACATACTCCTTAGTAATTTGGTAAGTTTCGAGATTTTATTCTATGCGATTTCACTCTTGAGATTTTATTCTATGCGATTTCACTCTTTCTTTTCATTCAAATCTAACCCAAAACACTTATTTAAGGCCTGTCGATTTTCCCTCTCTGCTTTTAGTAGCCAAATCTATCTCATTAAAAGTCTCATGTGCCGATTTGGTGGAAAAGCCGAAGGTAGGAAGGTGACGTTGTCTTAGGGATTTTCGGGATTTGACAAATAAGGCTCTTCGTTATGGATAATAGATTTTTGCGGTAACCAGGTGTGTAATACCTCCCCACCATCTAGATCTGCCTATTATTGTATGTTCATGTGTTTTTTTTTATGTTTTGATAAATGCGAAATCTCGGTTTATTGATGCAAGCCCAAGGAGGAAAAGCGGATCCCTGTGTTAGTAAATAACTGCTTAAATGTTGTAAGTAAAATGCTTGTATGTGATTGCATGGGTTGGGTTGATGAAAGGAGGAAGTTATACATTACATGTGTAGCGGCTAATGCCGTGAATCATATATCTGAGCTTGACCATTAAATGTTATACTGGCTTCGCCATTATATGTTATAAGGGTTTGGCCATCATATGTGAATGAGCAAACATGACCGCCATCATGGTGTGTAGTGGTGTGGGTCGATTGTAGAAATCCCCAATGGTGTGAACGGTTGGTACGGGGTGTGTAGCGGATGGAAACCTAGGCAAGCAGGTTGGGCCTTGCATATTAATTGCTATTAATTTTATTATGATTATTACTTTATTTATTTTGTTTAATGGGCTTAAGGCCCAAACTCTAGTGGTGCATGAGAGTTGCACATCGAGTCTCGCGACTCACCCTTTAATTAACATTTCAGGTGATACCTAGTGATTCGGACCGGGCTGGAGAGGAACGCAAGGTGGCCATGCAGAAGAATATGTAGATTTGGCAAAAAGAGACTCAAGTTTTATTTTATATTTTTAATTAATGGACTTCAAACCTCGTTGTAATAAGGCCATGGGCTATTATGTTTTATTATGGGCTTCTATTACTTTAAGTCGTTTAAGCTTTTTATTTTAATTAAAAAGGCATGTATTTAAGTTTGGATTTTACTTTACTTAAGCATATTCTATATAAAACATATTTGGGCTTTTCCGAAAATACGACATGTTTCGATAAAATTTTTCTTGGTGACATACCAGATCTGGTTGTAGTGTTTGGGCCGGGTGTGGGGTGTTACAAAATAAGACCATATTGGGAGAACGAATATATCCCAAAAAGATTAAAGGTATCCTATGAGTGTAAAACACTTATGACAAGGTCACTGGACAAGCACTTATTGAGTAGCTTCATGACTAAATAATGTTGTAATTAATAAAAGAAGAGCTGAAACTTAATTACAAATTATTTGAGTATTAATTATATATGTCCAAACGGTCCATTCACTAGCTTGAGATAACCAAAATGAATTGCATGTAGAACCAATAATACGAAATGAATGAAAATAATGAAGTAAGATAAATAAATTGAATGTATCACTATCCATAATGAATATATTTTCTTGTTAAAGTACAATAGTTGACTTAAGAATTAATTTAAGTCCTTTAAATTATTATTTAATTAATTTTAATTAAATAATTGAAGTTCAAGTGAGAATTAAATTAATTAGTCATTATAGATTTGTTGAATAAGACAATTACATATATTTTCCTTATGGATTCTAATACGATAAAGTTGTCATAACTTTAATAAAATTAAATTTGGGTTAAAAAATGATTTAATTTAGAAATTAATTTAGTTATAATTGATTGATTAAATAAATATTTGGGAAACAGAAAATAAATATTGGCTAAAAGTCTAGATAGCACATATAATTGGATTCAATACATGAAAGACCCAATTTGGCCTTGTTACTTGATAGGGCGACAAACACTAGTATTTTACTAAGGTTGTCGCCACCCCTTGTGTTCAAGTTTTACTAGAACATTGTATTTTTTATTAAAATATTATTATTTAATTAGACATTATTTGAAGAGAACTCTTGTATTGATTCTCTACAAATAGGAATTATGTATTGAACTATTTACACATATTATGAGCATTGTTATTCTGTCAAAAAATAGTGGTAGTTTATTTTACAAAATAAATTCTATTTTATGGGAAAAACACATAGTTTCTGATTAAAGAGAGAATTAATTTTCTTACTAAAAGTTAATAAAGTTTGCATTCTGTGCTATTGGTTGGTGATACTTTGAGCCTACACTTAAAACAATTTATGGTTTAAGAATAGTGGAGAAAGGCGTTTGGCAAAAAGTCGGGATCGACTTAATTACCTCATACAAAGCATAGAAATAATTTTGGTTAAATTTTATTGCTACAAAAGATTCAATTTTAAAGAAAAAATTTAAATTTCCTTTGTGCCTAAAAACACTATTTTCTAAACTGATTTCTCCAATATGATCTATATTTTTAGGTACAAAAGTGAGATTGCTAAACCAAGGTGTGATAGGACTTAAATCACTTGGATTGGTATAAAGATAATGTATTTACTCACTAAGCTATGCTTTACAAGCGTAAGGAAACCAAACTGCGTAAACATTCCTTGTCCCCTGTTTTTGTTCTATTTTACGTAGTGCCATCAAAAGTTTTCACTCCAACTACCACTTTGGTCATTATTTGCGCACTCTATTTTTCTTAAGCAATTATTGGATGTAGGTTCAGGTTAACATCATATTTTCTAGAAAATCAATCCATTTTTCAGAAAATTTATCCATTTTCTTAAAGTTATTTTCAATAAAACAAACTTAGGCTAATTTTAAATTTTACCATCAAGTCACTTTCTAACACAAATCCTATCAATGCTATCTAAGACCCTCCTACCAACTCTACATAACAAGGCACTCATTTAGAAATCTCTCTATATAAGCTCCTCTTATCACAAATAAAACTCTAAGTTACAAGCCTTTTATATAAGCTCCTCCCATCACCAAGAAAGCTCTAAGTTTTTCTCCTTTACTAAAACTCTCTCCAACTTTCATATCCCTCCAAATCCAGTCATAGCCTTCCCTAGAGACTCCTAAACACCACTAGTGACTTTTGGCACTATCATGTAAACCAACTCCAAGCTTTATATTCAAACCTTATATCAACAATTAGCATCATTAGTATGAATTAAAAAAGGAATTATGTCTCTGCCAAATGAAAAAAATTCCCAACATGCAAAACCAATAAATATCAAAAGATTTGGCTAAGGGATATAAAGAACTTCACCAAACGCGTTCCAACTTAGCAATAAGAAATATATTCCTTTCAATCACAATAAGAGAGAACCGATAGATCTCGCCCCAGCTTGTCTAAAGAAATACTTCTTGTAAGTGAAGAGCATAGATGTAAAGGCAAAATGAATCAATTATGAAGAAACCTTGGCAAAATGAATCGATTATGAAGAAACCTCCTCTTTGGTGGTCATACTCAAGTCAATCCGCATATTGTTATCCATTGTGACTGCTCTCGATTACGAGATATGGCAAATGGATATAAAGACGACATTCTTGAACGACTATCTTGAAAAGAGCATCTATATAATGCAACTCACCAGATATATAACTAAAGGAAACGAGCATAAAGCTTGCACACTGCTTAGGTCCATATATTGAATTAAACAAGTATCCTGCTCATGGAATCAAATATTTGATCAAGTAACCAAAACTTTTGTATTTGAGCAAAATGTTGATGAACCTTGTATTTATAAACGTATTTATGATGGAAATGTGATCTTTTTTGTTCTATATGTCAATGACATTCTACTCATTAGAAATCATGTAAGGACATTGCCATCGGATAAATTGTGGTTAACTCAATAGTTTAGTATGAAGGACTTGGGTGAAACTAATTTTGTTCTAGGTATTTGGATCCTAAGAGATCGAAAGAACAAAGTGATAGCATTATCAAAAGCTTCATATATAGGCAAGATATTGGAACGTTATGCAATGACCAATTCAAAAAAGGGAACTCAATCCTCTATATCAGAATTTCATCTTTCTTTAAAGGAATGTCCTAAGACAGCGAAAGAAAGAGAATACATAAGAAAGGTTCCTTATGCTTCAGTAGTAGGAAGTCTCATGTATGTTATGTTATCCACACATCCAGATATTTGTTCTGTAATAGGATTGGTTAGTCAATATTAGACGAATCCCAATCTAAGACACTGGCAAGTGGTTAAGCATATACTCAAGTATTTATAGAGAATGAGGGGTTATGTGCTTGTGTACTCCGAAGGTGATCTTACTCCTATTGACTATACTGATTCTAACTTCCAAACATGTCAGGATTCAAGGAAATTGACATCGGACTATATCTTTGTCCTAGGTGGTGGGTTTATAATATATAGAAGTGTAAAGCAAAGGTAAACTATTGACTCCACTATAAAGGCTGAATATGTGGTTGTTTCTAAGGTAACAATAGAATTAATATGACTACAAAAGTTCTTTACTAATTTTAAAGTCATTCATTGTATGGAAAAAGTTATCACATTGTATTGTGATAACAGTGTGAAAATAGCTAACACTGAGGAAACCAAAAACCATAATAAGTCAAAGCACATTGATAGAAAATATCACATCATAAAGGAGGCAATAACCGAAGGAATAGTGGATGTAGTCAAAGTCACATAAGAAGAAAACCTTGTGGACTCGTTTACCAAGACTCTAATAGTTAGGAGTTTTAAGAAACATGTAAAAGGTAGGGAATGTAAAATATGATTTATCTACTTCACTAGGGCAAGTGGGAGACTATTGGATCTGGTGCCCTAAGTGTAGTTTATTTGTTTTGTATACTTGTATTTTTCGAACAAATTGGTTAAATACAAAATCCATTAATTACATTAATACCTTTTGTATATTGTCCTCAATTTTTTTGCACGCAAAGAAAAATGGAAACAAATATTGTCTCACTGGTTATCTAACATTTAACTAATACTAAGCGGTATTACGTGGTCAGATCGTAATACAAAAAGACAACTTGTATTAGTAGATGAATCTAAACATGCCCTTAATCTAATCAGAAATCTACAAACTGATTGAAAGACTAATACGTCATTTATCAAGTCCAACTAGGGAGATGTTTTCTCTTGAGCATCAGAGCGCAAAACTCCTAAAATATAGAGACATAGATGTAACTGATTAGACTAGCAGTACATCGAACAAGACCCAAGTAGAACAGATCCTAGATTCATTTATGGATTTATTCACTTGTGACGTTCATAGTGTGGCATGCCTAAATCTTGAGTGCATGATAGACTATGTATAAGTGACTCGTATACTGTGATGTAAGTAAAAGCCCGAGTTCAAATAGATAAGGCACCGAAAGCTGGTGCATTCAGTATACCACTTCTGCAGTATGTAGCATCTTTCACAATAGTGGAATTCATAGCTCAACTAATGAGTAAATGATATCCTCTCATTGGTATTACATGATAGATGAAAAGTAAACGTGGCCACAGGTTTCATATATTATTATTCTACCAGAAAGTAGCGAGAATTTTTTTTAAGAATAAATTATATTTTTTAGGAATTACAATTTCTATTGGTTTTTATTGAAAGAATTACTTTCTTACTAAAAGCAATAATTTAGTCTCTTGTTTTATGTTTGGTTCGTATTGCTCGAGCCCACACTCTACACAATTCGAGACACGAGGATAATAGAGAAGCTCGTTCGATTTAAAGTCATTCGACTAAAAGCCGAGAACAATTTAAATCTGTCTCACTCAAAGCACATATACTTTTTAAGAAAAATATTTGTTGCTATAAATATCACTAATCGGCTCGATTTTCAAAATTTTAAGCTCCCCTATAATTGAAAATATTTTTTTAACCAGATTTTTCCAACAGTGCCACCCGCCCCTAATCTACTTAGAGTAGGGGTGTGTTTTCTATTAAATAAAAATTATTTGTTTAGGGCTGTTCAACCAGGATTCTTCAATCTCTTCCTATAAATAGACGTCACCTGTTGCCCTAAAACACACACTTCTTGATTATTGAGTTATTGTTTCTGCTAGAAAATAGTGATAATTTACTTGGAATAAATTCTATTTTCTAGGAATTACGATCTCTACTTGCTTCTGTTAAGAGAATTACTTTCTTACTGAAAGTAATAATATCATTTCTTGTTCTATGTTTAGTTCATGTTACTCGAAACCACACTCAGCTCAATTCGTGGTACGAGAATAGCAGAGAAGATCATTTGGTTGAAAGTCAGGTCAACTCAAATCCATCTCGCACAAAACACATGTACTTTTCGGAAAAAAATTTATTGTAGTAAATATCATAAACCAGCTCAATTATGAAAAATTTAAACTTCTGCAATAAGTGTACATCGTTTCCTTAACCATATTTTTCCTATAGTGATGCCTTACAACATAACACTTCAATACACATTGAGCCCTTATGTGTTTGGTGTGTTAGATTGGATGAACAAGTAATGCTATATGTGTGGTGTGATCGGTAATCTCAAGTATCTGAGTCCTATTCCACTAGAGCTTACAAAAGGTTAAGTGTTTATTATTAATGCAATATGGTTTTACAAATATATTGTATATTAAAATGGACCTAAATAGAGTTACTTGGTTAAAATGCGAAAGGAACGAATAATTGGTTATAAGTGGCCCAAGTTTGAATAAAGATGAGATTAATAAGTTAAATTAGTGAAATAAGTTGTTAACATTGAAATGCCATGTGAATAACAAGTGAGAAGAATTTAAATGATGTGTTTATAAGTCCCAAAACAAAGCAACCTATATAATTATCTATGGAAAATGTGCAACATAATATGGGATTGAAATTAAAAAAAACATGTGACATAAGTGAATGATCAAAAAATGTATAGAAAGAGATAATAAGTTATAATCATTTCGAAAGTGAAATATGAAATTATAATGAATTATAGTTGAGCCTTAAGAAAGAATGAATTGGTGTATGGACCTAGGTCATTGTTATTAAGTGGCATACTTAAATATGAAATTTATAATTAATAAATGGCTCACTTCTAATTTAAGAGATAGTAAAGTAAAAAATCTTAGTGTACTTACAAATGTCTTTAAGCTTAACACATTAGTGGTTTATAACGCGTAGTTGGAAAATCCGTTTTAAGAAGATAGAGATCATGTCCGAAAAGATCACATTCTATAGAGAGGTTTGAAGAACTTTGAAATTTTAGTTTTGTATCAATGGTATGTGATAAACCATAAAAGTAAAATATTTTAATCCTGCATTTAGTATGCTTTTTGATGATTTAGCCCTTGATTTTATATAAAAGGTGCTTGTAATCCTTTCTTTTCATGTCATATACTCAGGAAAGCACCCGAGGATAAAAAGAACATAAAACGGGCTTAAAATGGAGTAATTGGGCCTTAGCAAGAAATTAACACGGCCTGGCACAAAGCCTGCACGACCGTGTCTCGCCGATTACCTAGAGCACTGCCTAACTCACGAGTTGCACGGCCGCGCATCATCAAATTACCACACACAGGCGTGTCAAGCGATCTACATGGCCATGCCCAAAATGACAGAATCAAGGCACGGCTCAACCCCGAATTACACGGGCGTGTACTATGGGCGTGCCCTTGCCGCGGGAATGAACAATTTCACTCGGATTTGGATGCTTGAAGCTAAAGAAACATACTCCTAAGTCAACTTAAACACCTATTAGTAATTCTATTTGAAAGAGGTACTTAGGAGCCAAGTTTAGCATCTCAAAAGCCTATATAAACAACCCAAGGCAAGCATTGAAGGAGGACGGTTTTAGCAGAGGCTTTTTCAAGCTTTCATCTTTTAGGGAATCACTTGAAGATAGCCAGTTGATCCATCTCAAGAAGCCGGAGCTCTATTTAAGGCGGATGATCTCTCCTTCAATTCTGTCAGGGAGTTTTAGGGATTTCTTATATTTTGTTTTATCTTTTCTCTTGAGATGTTTTCTTATTTAGTTATGAACTAAACCCCTCAGATACCTGAAGGGGATGAAACCTATGATGGATTTTGTTATTTGATTTTTGGTTTATATGATAAATACTTAGTTTGTTCTTAATTATGTTGCTTAATTTAATCTGATGTGCTTAGGTGGAGGAGGAATATACCCTGCCTAAGAGTAGATCTAGCATAATTAAGCGGAGTTGATCGAACGCCTAGAGATAGGGTTATGAGATTTTGCCGAATTAGGGTGAAACCTAATATGGGAGTCCATTGATTGATTTACTGCTTCCATAGGGGGTTATTATAAGAGAACGAGAGTTTCACTAATTAACCTAAGGTTAGACGTTATTCGCTTCGAAAGAGGGTTTAATATAGGTTAGGGAGTCTCACGGATCAAGCTAAGTAAAGAAATCATATGAATTAAAGGTTAGATAACAAGTGAAGTCTAGGCGAATTCTTCCTGAGGGTATCGTCGTAATCAATTGAGTTTTTTTTCACAGTCTTTTCCCAAAGTTTAGTTCTTTCGTCTTTGCATTTAGTTTAAAATATTTCATTAGTTTTAGATTAATGAATCAATCGCTTCATATTTCAGGTTGAATAATAGAAAGAAAGTGAGTAGTAGTACTTTTAGGTTCCTTTGGGTTCGAAAAGATATTCTTGCCTAAACTATACTACTGTTCGATTGGTGCACTTGCCTCTATCATTGTCATAGTTAGTCTACAGGTTCGATCATTCTTTTTATAAATTTTAAAACTCGATTGTTTGACACGATCAAATTTTTGGCGCCGTTGCCGGGGAACTCTAAAATATTAAGAAAGCTCTATTTCTATTACTTTAGCCATTAATAAAAAATAATAATAATAGAATAATGCTCCACGCACTATGTATGATTATGTTAAACCTAATTTGATAAGAGCAGAATCTAGTATTATTAGGTCTGCTATAGCTACTAATAATTTTGAATTAAAGCCTAACACAATACAAATGAATCAACAGTTTGTTCAATTTGATGGTTTGCAGGACGAAGATCCAAATACTCATATAGCTAATTTCTTAGAGTTCTGTGATACCTTCAAAATAAATGGCACTTACGTCTTCGGTTATTTCCTTTTTCATTAAGGAATAAAGTAAAGCAGTGGTTGAACTCATTACCACGAGGGTCAATCACCACATGGGATCAAATGACCGAAAAATTTCTTTTAAAATATTTTCCACCAGCCAAAACGGCCAAATTTAGGAATGACATATCTTCTTTTATGCAGAATGACGCAGAAACATTATATGATGCATGGGAGAGATACAAGGACCTCCTGAAAAGATGTCCACACCATGGATTACCTTTGTGGCTTCAAGTCCAAACTTTTTACAACGGTGTGAATTCTTCAACATGGCAAATGATTGATTCATAAGCCGGTGGAACTTTGAACAACAAGACTCCTAAAACAGCTTACAATTTTATTGAAGAGATGTCGTTGAACACCTAACAATGGCAAATTATAAGAGCCAAACCGACAAAATCAGCCGGAGTTTTTAACATTGACGCAGTAAAAATGCTGTCGACACAGGTGGAGATGATGAATAAAAAGCTTGATAACTTATTTTCTTCGCAGGTACAACCAGTCATGCAATGCGAAGCGAGTGGAAATGTGGCGAATTCTGAGTACCCACCCTACCAACCGGGCGCAAACAACGAGCAAACAAACTATATAGGTAACAATTTCAAATCTAATAATAATCCTTATAGTAACACTTACAATGCAGGTTGGAGGAACCACCCAAATTTTTCGTGGGCAGGACAAGGAAATCAAGGAATTCAAAGGCAGCAACCTCCTTCAAATTACCAAAATCAGCCCTATCCACATGAAAAAAATCAAACCTTGAAGAGATGCTGACAAAATTCATGGTAGCTACAGATTCTCGACTCCAAAAGACTGAAGCAACACTTGATGAACAACAAAAATCGATCAAGGGGATCGAGAATCAAGTTGGAGAACTTACTAGGTCAGTGGGACATCTCACAAAGCTGATTTCTGAACGTCAACAAGGACGTCTACCAAGCAACACAGAAATAAACCCAAAAGAGCAGATCCAAGCCATCACAGCTCAAGAGGGTACAAAGGTAGACGAGCCCACCTCAGTACAAGAAACCAAGGAAGAAAAAGGTAAAATAAAGGTAGCACAAGAGAGACCAAAATCGGTAATCAAAGAATACCAACCTCGCATACCTTATCCCGAAGCATTGAAAAAAGATGATTCAGAGGAACAAATCGGTAAGTTTCTAGAACTTTTAAAGAAATTACATATTAACTTACCTCTTCTTGAAGCTCTTTTTCAGATGCCCGACTCAAGGAGATTTTTAAGACAGCTCTTGACGAACAAACGCAAAATAGATGAAGAGCACCATGTGGAACTAAATGCAACATGCTCAGCAATGTTACAAAACAGACTAACACAGAAATTAAAAGATCCAGGGAGTTTTACGATTCCATGTCTAATTGGTAGTTTAACTATTGATAATGCATTAGCTGATTTAGGGGCAAGTATAAACGTCATGCCTTATGCATTGTTTAAACGAATAGGTCTAGGAAGCCCAAACAAACTAAGATGAGTATACAACTAGTGATAAAATCGTTAGAATTCTGGGGCATTCTCAAGATGTTCTAGTAAAAATCGATAAATTTGTTTTCCAGTAGACTTTGTTGTTTTAGACATGGATGAGGATAATTCAATCCTCTTAATTTTAGGAAGACCTTTTCTTGCAACTACCAATACTAAAATTGATGTTGCCACAGGAGAACTCATACTTCGTGTAGGAGATGAATCGGTCAATCTTCAAGCTCTCGACTCAGCCAAAACAAAAGAAGATGAAGGTAAGAAAGTCATTTCAATAGATAATCAAATTGTTCAACCTTTATCGCAGGAAACATCACAATGCATCAAACCTGAGCCAACTCATAGCCCCCAAGTCGACACAGAAGAATCACACCAAAAACAAAATCATAAGATTGACAATTTAGAAGAGTAGAAGATACACACCAAAGAAAAGCCAGATCCACACGAAGTAAAACCAAAGGAACCATCAGAAGAGCCCATAGGGACATCAAATCACTTTAAAATAGGAGACCAGGTGCTATTAGACAAAGCCGATCCTCACATCACTTCAACAGACCTGAAGAAAAAGGGAGAAATACTCCTTAAGGTACATGATATCTTCCCACACGAAATAGTCGAGGTAAGCAGTCCAAAATTTGACAATTCCAAAGTAAACGCTTATCGACCTAAACTCTGTCATGAAAATAAAACTATCAGCAAGAGGGAAAATATTCAAACCTTTAAACCTCCCTAAAATTTTCAAAGATAAGGACAGTCTAGCTTAAGACTATAAACGAACGCTTCTCGGGAGGCAACCCGAGCACTAACACTATTTTACTTTTCAAATTTATCCTCAGTTTCTTTTCTTTCCTTCTTCCTTTCTTAAAATTTAGCTTTAAACTAACACAAAAGTGCAGGATTCCAGGTCACACGGCCTTGCACACGGCTGTGCCGTGGCCGTGTGAACCACCGGAACCACCACACTAACAGAGCAGAGCCGTGCAAGTCAGTCCACCCACCCCCAACGTCACGGAGCCAACCACCCACACCACGGGCACCAAAAAAATAGCACGGCTGTGCCTCACGACCGTGCTAAGATACTGACTTATTGAGCACGGGCAGACCACGCCTGTGCATTCCATCTGTGCTCACATACTGGCCTTTTAGGAATGGGCGTGCCAATTGACAAACGGGCGTGGAAGAACAATACACTCCACAACACGGCCGTGCGATTCAACCGTGTAAATCGACACACCCTCGATACACGGGCATGGGAACGTGTCATATTTGAAATCTTATATAAATCCCCACAACCCTTCCCCTTTTCCCATCTTCTTTCTTCCATCTCTTCTTTCAAATTTTTCTTTATGTTCATAAAAAAGGTCCAAGACTCTTGAGCAACACCAAAATCATGCCGAAGAAGCGTAAGAAGGTAAGCATTGTCTCCTCAGAGGAGACCTCAACATGAGTTCATGCAGGCAGCTTCAGCTAATTGACACGCCAAAGGTCTCCGAAACCTTTTCGATTCTATTTTCTTTTTCTTCTCCTTTATTTTTCTTATCTATACTTCTCTTCTACTTAATTTAATTTATTTCATATTAGTTTCTTGGTTTTGGGTTCTAAAGGCTGCTAGGGAATCACACCATTCCACCACTACCAACACTCCGCAGCCTTAAAAATCATCCCCACCTCACGAACCATCTGCCAATAAGGACTCCTTAGTCCATTAATTTTTTCTTTAAATTTTAGTTTTCTTCTTAGTCTCATTCTCTTTATTTTCTTAGTCTTTAATTATAGTATTAAAATATTATTATTATTTCTCTAGATCTCTTGGCTATATCTTCGTAGGCTACCCAATTTCTTCATCTAGCAAATTGCTTTTCGGTAGCCACACCACCGGGCCCATAAAAAACACCATCACAGCCACCAAAGACGCTCGGAATCATCCAAAATTCAGGAAGTATCACTCTACCCCTTCTCTTTTGATTTTTTTTCCATAATTATCATTATCTATCTTTTTAAATTGAGGGCAATGTACATCTTAAGTGTGGGGGGTAAAAGTGCCAAACTTTTTGCATTATTCTCAAAACCACAATTTAGTATTGTTTTAAGAAATTTTCTCATATTACTAATTAGGATGAAATTTCTAATGATTTATGATTTTATTAATATGTTTTGGATTAAGTCATTGATAATTGTGCATTGATGATTAAATTTTAAAAGAATGCTAGAGAATTAAACATGATAAGTCTATTTTTCAAAAATTAAAATTTTTTTAGGTTGTTGAACTGAATGTGAATATCACCTTGAAGTTCAAAATTTATATGGATTGATTTTTTATGTGAGAATTTGAGCCTTATAGAGCATATATCCTTTTTCATGCTCACTTTATTGATTATGAGCGTGTCAACTTTGAATTGTTATTCTAGAACTTGCCTCATTTATGCATGTCGAGACCACATTAATGATTTGATATACCGAGATGATAAAGGCACCTAGGTTTTAACTCATTCACTCCACTACAAAGCCTACCTACATAAATAACCCCTAGTGAACCCACTGGATCCTAACAACCCTTTTTATTGAATTACCCATTTGATATTAACCCAAAACCCTTTGTATTTGTTATCAACATTCTTTTGACTACCCCTCTATCGAGAATTGATTTGATCAGTTGTCGAATTAGGTTATTTCAATTATCAAAGTTCCTTCTATTATGTTTTTTAGTTTGTTCTTAAAAAAATAAGTATATTCAATATTAGTTATATGATTAATTGGGCTCATACTTTTAAAATCTCAACTGTTGAAGAAGAGCTCTTAGTATAAGTATTGTCAAGTAAAAGTACTATTAGCTTTCGATTTAGGTGATAACTTATATTAGTCCATATTTCTAGTAGGTAACTTGTCAGTCAAGTCTCGATTCTAACCTTCTAATTTCAGCTTGTATCTGCATCTTTTACCCTAGCCCCGCTACAACCTTAACAAAAGACCTTTTGATTTGTGTATCATCTCATATACAGTGGTGGAGATTTGATTTTCAGGCAAGCCTATGGGATTAACTTTTAGGTTTGACTCTCGAGTGCCTTATTGTGAACCTTAAACACCTTTGAGTGATTTGAGTGAATCTTTAGTGAGGAATCAAGGGTAATTATTTAGATAAGGGAAGGCACCTATGTTTTCATGCTACAAAATCATGACTTATCTCGTTTGAATCTTTAGGGCTCTTTGAGTTGAATTATCCATGTATAAATTATCTATGAATTATGATGAGGCATGATTGATGAATATTGTAAATTATGGAAAGTTCGTTCTAATTGTAAGTTGAGAATTTTGCTTGAGGACAAACAAAAGCTTAAGTGTGGGGGTATTTGATAAACCATAAAAGTAACATATTTTAATCCCGCATTTAGTATACTTTTTGATGATTTAGCCCTTAATTTTATATAAAAGGTGCTTGTAATTCTTTCCTTTCATGTCATATACTTAGGAAAGCACTCGAGGATAAAAAGAACACAAAACAAGCTTAAAACGGAGCAATTGGGCCTTAGCAAGAAATTAACACGGCCTGGCACAAAGCCTGCACGACCGTGTCTCTCCGATTACCTAGAGCATGGCCTAACTCACGAGTTGCATGGCCGTGCATCATCAAATTACCACACACGGGCATGTCAAGCGATCTAGATGGCCGTGCCCAAAATGACAGAATTAAGGCACGACCCAACCCCGAATTACACAGGCGTGTGCCATGGGCGTGCCCCTGCCGCAGGAATGAATAATTTCACTCGGATTTGGATGCTTGAAGCTAAAGAAACATACTCCTAAGTTAACTTAAACACCCTAATAGTAATTCTACTTGAAAGAGGTACTTAGGAGCCAAGTAAAGCATCTCAAAAGCCTATATAAACAACCCAAGGTAAGCAATGAAGGAGGACAATTTTTAGCAGAGGTTTTTGCCAAAGCTTTCATCTTTCAGGGAATCACTTGAAGATAGCCAGTTGATCCATCTCAAGAAGCTAGAGCTCCGTTCAAGACGGAAGATCTCTCCTTCAATTCCTTTGGGGAGTTTTAGGGATTTCTTATGTTTTGTTTTATCTTTTCTCTTGAGATGTTTTCTTATTTAGTTATGAACTAAACCCCTCAGATACCTGAAGGGGATGAAACCTATGATGGATTTTGTTATTGATTTTTGGTTTATATGATAAATACTTAGTTTGTTCTTAATTATGTTGCTTAATTTAATATGAGGTGCTTAGGTGGAGGAGGAATAGTCCCTGCCTAAGAGTAGATCTAGCATAATTAAGCGGAGTTGATCGAACGCCTAGAGATAGGGTTACGAGATTTTGCTGGATTAGGATGAAACCTAATATGGGAGTCCATTGATTGATTTACTGCTTCCTTAGGGGGTTATTATAAGAGAATGAGAGTTCTACTAATTAACCTAAGGTTAGACATTATTCGCTTCGAAAGAGGGTTTAATATAGGTTAGGGAGTCTCACGGATCAAGCTAAGTAAAGAAATCATATGAATTAAAGGTTAGATAACAAGTGAATTCTAGGCGGATTCTTTCTGAGGGTATCGTCGTAATCAATTAAGTTTTTTTTCACAATCTTTTCCCAAAGTTTAGTTCTTTCGTCTTTGCATTTAGTTTAAAATATTTCATTAGTTTTAGATTAATAAATCAATCGCTCCATATTTCAGGTTGAATAATAGAAAGAAAGTGAGTAGTAGTACTTTTAGGTTCTTTTGGGTTCGATAAGATATTCTTGCCTAAACTATACTACTGTTCGATAGGTGCACTTGCCTCTATTGTTGTCATTATTAGTCTACAGGTTCGATCATTCTTTTTATAAATTTTAAAACTAGACTATTTGACACGACCGGTATGTATTAGAAGAGATCATGTCTGTTTTGTATCAAGTCAGAAAGAAACTTGGAACCAACGTCCCAACAGTACATAACACTCGAGCACACCAATTCACAACAGACAGACAGAGTACAGTCAAACAGTCAAGCACCCATAACATACAAATAGATACGTGTGATATGCAGTAAGGTAATAAAACCTACCCATCCATCCGACATACCTCTCCATCCCCTGATCACACCTCATAAGAGCTGTTTAAGCTCAACCAACCGAAACACACCATTTAGGACCTCGTAGGCCCGTTCAACCCTACACACCACATATATGTGGACTAAGCCACTCAGATATCAAGACATAGCAGATCTGGCATAGGTGCTGTACAGTGCTATGCGGTAATCCGCTGTATAGACATGTTGCAATTTTAACTTCAGATCAGATAATAGTATGCAGCAAAGCTGACGCACATGCAATACAGTACGATGAATCGCTATACGAGTAAATTACAGAAGAACTGCCAGAGCATATTAGAATCAGACTCCCTTCTCTTCGCAATCCCACCCAAAACCCAACTTTATGCAAGTGTATATATGTTTACATTATCACAAGAAACAATGAACACATTCACAGACAGTCAGACAAAAACAGATATGCACACACACCTAGCTAATCGGGTTCAGAGTCAGACATCTCACACAACAATTACCAATATCACATAAGCCGCAACCCAAATTAAAGTCTTAACTAATCTTCCTAAGGCTTAGCCAAGGGTTGAAACACACAGACGCATTTCCAGATCGTAAACACGCACAGAACCAAAATAAGTGCCTTAAAACCACACGCCCATGTGGAAATGCCTAGGTTACGTGGGAGGTTAAAAGCTCGAGTAATAAGGGGCACACGCCTGTGCGAAGAGAGGTACATGGCCGTATGACTAAGGCATACGCCCATGTGAACCAGGGACATGGCCGTGGGAACAGGCCTTGTAACTCTTTGTCTATTTGCACTAAAATAGAGTACAGGGCAAACAAGGCCGTGTGAGGGTCTCACACGCTCGTGTGTCTAAAATACACGTCCGTGTGAGAACCCTAAATCCCCAAATTAACCACACGGCCGTGTGGTTAGACCGTGTGGCACAAAATCAATCAAACGCTAATTCTCAAACACACATGCCAGTGTGCCTAGGGGACACGATCGTGTGAAAATTGACTTATTTCCCCAAATTGGCCACACGGCCGTATGGCAGGCCTTGTGACGCCCAAGTAAGCCCAGAAACCCTAACTCCCAAAAGCACACGACCGTGTGTATCGGCACACGCCCGTGTGGCCACCTGTGCGGTCGCAAAACCACCCTAAAACAACCCCAAAAAATGTGCGATCAGCCACGAAGCACCCCCAGCCCTTGATATACCAAAACACACAATTTCTATGCATAAGACAACGATACAACAATGAAGTTAACGGGTTTACGAGCACCCACACACATGATGTCTACTTTTCGTAAATTCGAAACAATATTCGCAATTAAAACAAAAGAGGATATGAAACCCACACCTGATTTGCAATCAGAAGCGTCCCAAAACTCGATCGACGAACAAGAAATCAAAAGCTCTTTGAAAATCACACGCCACCGTTTTTAAAAGAAAAGAAAATAGCAAAATCAAGAGGAAAGGGGAGGAAGAGAATGTCTCTCCAAAAAACAAAAACAAAAATAAAATAAAATAATAAAAAAATAACCAACATAATTCAATAAAAAAAATAACAAAATTAAACTAATACTTACTTTTTTTAAAACATACCACAAAACCACTATTTAACAATAGTAAATAATAATAATAATAAAACATATATTACTCAACACGCACACATAGGAACTTGAACCCAAAACCCAAAGGCAAATTAACACACAACAACTCACCAAACCAGCAGGCCCATTCTGACATTTAAACGCGAAACTAAACACAATAACTCACCCTTCTCTCTGATCCTAACCATAGAACCCAAAAATTTCTAACCCTAAAATTTGAGGTGTTACAACTATAACCCCAATCTGGCAATATATACAAGTTTAGGGTGTTACATATTCACTTGAAAAGGATATGAATTATTAAAGTTCATTTACATAAAAGGCATAAAACCTCATAATTAAATCTATTCTCAATTTTTATCATTGCATTCAAAAGAATAATACATAAAAATAACATATGTATATTAATTATTACTAAAAAATACTTGTAGAGGTTTGTGCTACAAATCATAGATTAATTTTTGCCAATGCAAAAACACTTTCATTCCATCATCTAGGGACGAAGCCAAGGGGTGGCCAAGCACCTTACCCTTTAAAAAAAATGGGTAAATTATTTGATTGGTTTGATCACTTCATAATTTATCATTTAATTGAAGTAATTTTGTCATAAAAATTTAACTTTGTCTCTCCTCCTCCTCGTCCTTTCAAAACTTAACAATTTTTTTTCCCTAAACCTCTAATATAAAATTTCTACCTACGTCATTGATTGAGATATATACATAAATAAACCATTTTCATGCATACAATTTAAACTCTTAAAATGACATAATCATCTTCAAGCCTTATTGTAATTGTTCAACTTTCAAAACTATTTTAATACAAAATAAATAAAGGATTGAGAATTCTACCAAAGAATTATCATCTGAAGCTAATCTACCCAATAATAAAAATAATTACATAATAAGATGTTATTATGGGATATCATTAGAGATCATAAAAAGAAAATTATAACAAATCTAATAAAAGAATTTAAAAATGAAAATAATATATTCTTGGTAAAAAGGTTTTTCCAGTCTCTCTCTATTTCTAAATTTAGCAAATTAGTGATTCTCAAAAGATTGGAGCAATTAGTTCTTATCAATTTTCAAAGTGAACAATTAAGGACAATTAATAATTTTTATTGTTCAATGATTATATATTTTGTTATTTTGACCTTAATTCTAAAAAAATTAAACAAATTCAACTTCAACATTCACATGTACACAAATGTTGTAGGATAAATTTGTTAAATTAGGACAAAATTGATAGAATGTGTAAACTTTGAGGGCTAAACTTGTTAGGGTAAACTACACCAATTGCCCCTAACCTTTGATTAAAATTACATTTCAGTTACCCAACTTTCAAAAGTTACATAATTGTCACTAAAGTCTTCCGTTAAGAGGATGATGTGCCACGTTAGTTTAGAAGTTTAATAACCAATTTAACCCCTAAAATATGACTAAAATATCAATTTGATACTTTTAAAACTTTCTTAATAATAATTTTAAAAAATTTAAAGGATAAACTACTCAAATAGACAGCTAAGTTTTAATTTGTTCTATTTTGGTCGCTGATTTTTTTTTTTTTGTTAATTTAGTCACTTTTGTTAAATTACTTGTCATTTTTAATCACTCCATTGTTAAAATACCTTGATCACTTAACGGAATGTTGATGTGGTAAACTTTTGATTGGTATAATAACAAATTTTGCTCTTCAAACTTTACACATTTAGTCAAGCTGGTCTAATTCTAAAAAATCAACAAATTTAAACCTCAATGTTTGAACATTTTTTCAATTTAGTCTAAATTCAAAAATTTTATAATTTTAAAAACTTGAAAATATATATTTTATAAAAAGACATAAAAATATTAAATATTAAAAATATATAAATATATAAAAGATGCTTGGGAAGTTTTTCCAACACATACCATAAATAGAAACAATGGCGTGTAGCAGGAAACACAGCAATTATAACTACTTTTATGGCATTGTTTTGATCAATGAGCATCACTTGCGGAGCTCGTTTCCCCATTGCTATAAACCAAGTTTGCATCACCAAAAGAAAAGTATAAATTGCTTCATCTGCAATCAAAGTGCATCCAAGTAATTTTATATATTTTTTAATATTTTATATTTAAATGTCTTTCTATAATAAATTATATATTTAGAGTTTTAAATTTTTTTGAATTTGGACTAAATTGATAAAATGTGTAAAGTGTTAAAGGCTAAATTTATTATTATATCAATCAAAAGATTACCACATTATCTTTTTGTTCAACGACCAAGGCCTTTTAATAGTGGAGTGGCTAAAAACGACAATTAATCTAACGAAAGTGACTACATTAACAAAAAAAATTCGACGACCAAAATAGGAACATGTTAAAACTTAGGTGATTATCTAAGTAGTTTATCCTTTATTTTTATTTTTTTAGAATTATTATAAGAAAGTTTTAAAAGTATCAAATTGATATTTAATTATAGTTTAGGGTTAAATTGGCTATTAACCTTTTAAATTAATGTGCCACATTATCCTCTTAACGAAAGTTAGTGGAAGCATGACCAAAATATAATATTTTGATAAATTTAGTGAAGATTGATACGTCATAATTTGATATATCATATTAGGCTCCCTAGTATGCTTAAAGAGCTTGTTTCCAATCAGTTTATATATTTTTATCATGCTTTTACTTAGATTTAGTTCTTTGCACAAATAAGTGATTAGTGTGGACTTTATGCTATTCTGAGACCCAAGATGACCAATTGGTATCTAGGGCATCTAACAAGGTTGGTGGATGATGTAGGAAGCCCACGATGGAACATCACCGAGAAAAAGGGTATCCCGATACCGAAGCATGGAAGTCGTGATACCCCTAACAGTGTTGAAACAAAAAGCTCGAGCCACTTATAGTGGTATTGGGATACTGACCATAAGGTATTGCGAAACCCAAGGCTCCCAAGGATCCTCATTTCAAAACTGGAGCTGATATCGTAATACCTAGCTTTGCGTATCGTGACATCACTGTCGAAAGAGACAAAAAATGACCATTGGGCAGTCCTTATGCAACATGTCCCCAACTAAAATTAGACATTTAGGGACAATTTGGTCAATATTTTTTTATGTGAACTCTATTAAAATAGGCCAAATTGGTTTAAACAAAGGACACACTTCACATTTTTAGGTTTTTAGGATTATTCTCTTTATCTTTTAGGGTTTAGTTTTGTTCTCCATAGTCTAGGGTTTCATTTCTTGCTTATTTTTCTGGTGTTTCTTAGTTTCTTATAGTTAGTTAAGTTAGTTACTACTATAGCTAAGATCTTTTTATTTATCTAGTCCTTAAAACTCTCTTGTAGATACAATATAATCCATTAATCAAATTTTATTTAGCTTTATTACATTTTATTTGTTAAAAATAATTTTCTTGTTTACTTTTCTTACTATCATTGTTGTTAAATCCAAGCTTTAGCAAGAAAGCTTGGGTTTTTATTTATTTGCTCAGGGTTAAGTTAATATTATTCTCATTTAATTTCTTGTTGATTATGGTTTCAAAATGAGTATGAATGGTTAAATATTTAAGGGTTGGTGATGGAAATGTTGGGTAATTGATTTTTGGATTTAGGGACTAAATTGCAAAACTGGACTAAATCGAATAGACTTAAAAACTTAGGATTGACGACCCAAAGGGAAGATCAAGATAAGTGAGACCGAGAGGAGATCTTATTGGCACCAATTTGACAAGTCTCAGGTTAATTTGTGAGGTCAAGAGATAAATGGACTAATTTGTTTAAATTGGTAAAGTTGAGGTTGAGAAGTAAAATGGAGCCAATTTAGGAGTAATAGCAATTTAGATACCTAATTCGAAAGTCAACCAACCACATGGAAATCAACCAACCGCTCGCTATTATCATATTTGCTTGTATTTGATAGTCATGTAGTTTGTTTTCTTAACAATTTAGTCTTTTTCAAATTTTAGCTAATTAATTAGTATAATCAAACTCTTGAATGGCTTTCCATACTATAGTATCTAGCAAGTAGTTGTTTAGACTATTTATTTGCATGTTTATAGTTAAATTCACTTAATCACGGAATCTTGTGGATTTGATCTTCAGAGTACTCTTGTACTCCGTTGTACAAATTATATTACAACTGATATGTCAGACTTGTATACATTGCATGTAATTATTTGGGTTTGATTTTTTATTTTAATGTTGATTCTCACTCAATCACGGTGCTCACATGACAAGGGCTGGCGAGGCAGTTAACGATTATGTAACTTTTGAAAGTTGGGTGACTAAAATGTAATTTTAATCAAAGGTTAGGGACAATTGGTGTAGTTTACCCAATTTGTTATTATGCTAATCAAAATCATGTACAATTGATGGAAAATATTAACGTCGTGATTAAATGTCATTAGTTGCTTACTTTCAAAATTGATAGGGGTTAAAAAAGGAACCAAATTGCTCAATTTCAAAATTGAGAGGGATTAGAAAGGTCTTTTTACCTATATTCTTTAATCTTGCTCTTGATACCATTTGTGAAATTAAAGATCATAAGGCTATGCAAACCAAAACTTAATATAGCTTGAATAATAATTATAGGATCTTTAAAATAATATAATTTTCATTGGAATCATCGAAGAAAAATATCACAATAGATTAGATTTCTCTCTTGACATTTTCCTTGTGTTACACATAACCCTTAAACAACTTATATATTATCAACTTTTAATTGGTAATGTCCTTCAAGTAATTGAATGAAGATTTAATAGCTATTAAAGTAATAACTTAATCACTTTAAATTAGGCTATGATCAATCACCTTAAGTTGTGCCTATTTGATTTTTGACTTATTTTCACCTATAAGTTCATGCTAAAATCTTGCATAGAAAGCACAATCAGATTGATAATTAAAATAAACCATAATAAATTCAGATAAGACCAATATATTATAAAACTTATAAATATGGATTAAAACCCACACATGAATTACAGAAAGTGAGACTCAAACATGAGATCTCACAATTCCTAAAACTTAATATTACCGTTAAACCAAAACTATATTAATTATATATATTATTATTCTAAGAAAATAAAATATAAGTGTATATATATAAAGATTCAAAGCAATATATAAAAATGAACATTGTGTTTTAGTTTGATGGCTAAAGTATTCATTGTTTTAATGTGCGACTTTGGATTCAAATTGCATTTGTTGCGTTGTTATTAAAATTTTGTCCCAAAAAATTTAAATTTAAAAATTTTGTCAAATTCTTAAAATAATATATTTATTAATCTAAAATGTGTAAAATGTTTTGTGGTATATTTTTCTCCCGTCACATGGCTTCTTACTTTTTGTCGTTCTTAATTAACTTGCGAAAAGTACGAGATTAACTTTAAGTCTTAGGACAAATTTATTTATATATAATAACAGGATAATGGATCGACATGTATGTCTCAATCAATCATATCCATATTCATATGATTTTTTAAATATCTAAACCAATTTTACACTTTACAATCAACCAAATCAATGTATACCGTAGATAACTATAAACGACCATCAACTTCTTTTTTTTCTTAAGGGTTCGGTGGTAAAATAAATATTTTTTTTAAAAAAAAATTGGTAAGAGAAAAACCTACTTGCTGATGTGTTGGGAAACCAGCCAAAGGAGGATTCAAATAAAAAAAATAGAAAAAGGAATATTGGTATTATCAAAAGTTAAATTGTCTATATCACGGTTAATTAATAAAAGTTAAAATCTACTCTTAAGTTATTCTACTTTTATACTTTTAGAATTTATTTATTTTTAAATTTTTTCTCAATTTTTTAAATTTTGAGATTCAAATCTAATTATTAATACTGGTAAAATTTTTCTATTAAATCATTGATATGATATTTTAAAATGAAAAAAATCACTTGATAATTATGTAACAAAAAATATTGTAATAGACTTAAATTTAATAGAAAAAATTAATTTTTTAATAGTTGAATTTGTATTTTCAAATCTAAAAATAGAAAAATTAATATTTTGAAAATAAAAAATTTAATTTCAAATGCGTATAAAAATTCTTAAAGTAGATTTTAACTTTAAAAATTTACTTGAGATTTAAGCATTAATTAATTACAGGCTGATAAAGAGGCAAGGGTCTTGGTTCCCCCAAATTGGAAAATTACAATTATAGTCCCTAATATATTATCAAATTATAAATTAATATAGGAAAAGTTACACTTTAGCTCCTAAAAAGTGAAAAATCTATTTACTTCTTTTAAAAATATTATAAATTGATATATGATAAATTTTATATTTAACATCTCAAAAAATTATAATTCAATTTTGGTTCCTTAATAAAATTTTTGGTTCATCGTTGTAATTAATGAAAGTCGGGTTTAATTATAATTCAATTTTTACCCAAAAAAACTTTCAAATACCTAAGTGAAGAAAGTGGTATAACTTGATATTTGAGTTTTTTTAATGAGAAAAGATTAAGGTTGCATTTTGATAGTACAAAGTAATTAAATGAAAGTATAATTAATTAATAAGGTAGTGATTATATTCTTTTGTAATGACAAAGAATTGTAATTTTCTAGACTTGTTTGACTAACATGTTGTGGTTACATAGTAATTTCCCATGTTATGTTTGGTAGTATAAATTATAATTATACAATTACGTAATTTATATGTTTTAAAATATTAATTACTATAAAAATATTATTATGATAAAATAATTTCTAAACAATTAACAATAATTAAATTGAAATAATCATATATATTATGTTAGTCTAAAAAAAGTTGATAATATAATTACTAATAAAAATAACAAGAAAAATAAACATCATATGCAATTTTATCTAACTGTTCTAGTGCACATTTGTTAGGGTATTTCCTTTTTAATATTTAACATATGCTCATTATCATCATCTGTTGGTCCTTGACATCATCATTTGAATTTGAATCTGCATCGTTAAAATTATCAAGATCTATTTCTTCCATGTACTCTTGAAATATGTATCATCTCAATTTCACCAATATTAAAGTTATGAAATATGCAACATATTAGTATAATCTAACCTTACTTTTTGTACTATACTAAGGTGATGTTAATATAGGAAATATTTTTTTAGAACAACAAGTGTATTTTCAACCACATTTTGAAACCTTGAATATATTTAATTAAAGAGTTTGCGAGCTATTTATTGTGCTTGTGTATTTCGCCATTCTTTCAATTTGTATCATACCCCTATGATATGGTGCATGAAAAATATTTTGTATTTGCATAATTAGTATCGACCTTATAATATTTGAGTTCACAATCCAAAGGGTATGTAGCTTTAATTATAAAATTTAAATAAACTTAATTTTGAGAAAGACTTAATATCTATTTCTATGATAAGTAAATTGTCTAATCATTTTCATAATACTTCTTATAAATAATATAATTTTCCATAATTTTAGAAAATTATTTTTATAAATAAATTATGATAAAAAACTATAATATTTTTCTTATGAATAAATATATTATTTTTATAATATATACAATGGAGACATAAAAGTTATGTTAATAGTTATTCAACATAAATTTTTATAAATAAGTATATTATAATACTTTTATAACATGTAAATTATTTTTATAATAAAATTTTTGGTCAAAAGTTTAGAATTTTTAAGATTTAAATAATATATATTTTGTTATAACTTTATAAATTTTTTTAAGGTTTATAATATAAGAAAATTTTGGTCATAATCATAATAAACACTCATGTGTTTATGCTCATAATATAATTTTATAATTTAAATAAAAATATTTTTTAAATTAAATTTAGGTGTAATTATTTATATAACTACTTTGATTTTCTCTCCTAATAATTAAAAAATGTAATTGAGATGCTCTAATGAAACTAAATTCGACAAAACCCGTGAATTATAATAATTACTCAAAATGTTATAAATAATTACACTTTAACTTTTCAGTATTAAAATAATAGCTACAAATTACACGTATTTACGAAATTACTCGCGACAATGAAATTCCAGGACAAGGACAAGGTTGGAAAAAGCGATGTGTCAATTGTTAATTCGGTTATTATAGTTGTGAGCTGTTTTAGGAAAGTGGATGTGCAACGCAGTATTACTATATGTTTCTCCGTAAATACGTGACGTAGAGAGAGTGGTTATTAATTGATGAAAGTCACAGAGCTGTCAGAAAAGGAACAGTTGAGTTAGATTTCCGTCAGGTGTCAACCAAGGTCCAAAGATGGCCGTTGGATTGGAATTTCTTGTTTTTTTCAATCAATATCTTAGTTTTGATGTCTGAAAACCTTCATAATCAACATTTTTGGTTCAAACTAAGTCGTACAAAAAGAATTTAAGACATGAAATATAATTGATAATATTTTGAAAAAAATGGGGAATAAAAAACCCAATATGGAGAAACAACTCTTTTTTCTATTTTTTATTATTAGTCTTAAGTGTAAAATGTTAAAAAATAATAATTTCCTTAAAAGGAATGAAGCACCTGGTCGGCTCTGCCCCTCACGCACTAAATGCTAATCATAAACTCCATGGATAACTATGGCTTAGTATTCTATCTTAGACATAAATAAGGTTTAGTGTATATTTTATTTTTTAAAAATATATTTTGGAACACATGACATTATTTCACTTGCTTGTACAGTTTTCTAAAACACCTGTATAGCATACTAAATAATTTCCTATTTTTTTTGTAAAAATAACATACAACTAAATCTAATAAAATTGATCTTTTGTATGAAGCGGCGGTTAAAGTTTTTGTTCAAAATATGTTTGATACGGGTTTAAATCATATTACTCTCATATCTTATTCTTAATATTGTATAAGAAAATCTAATAAAATGGACTAAGGTGTTATTTGATAAATTAAAATATTAAGTACTAAATTTAATTTATAAAATTTGTTTGGTATATTTATTAATATTAAATGCAGAATATGATTAGATTGTTTGACAAATATAATTTTTAAAATTTTAAAGGTAAAATAATTAAAATATAAAATAAAATAAAAGAATTGAAAATTTTTCACATTAAGTGATAAGTAACTCATTATCTACTTATCATTTTTCACGCTTTTCATTGAAAAATTTTATACTTTATTTTTATTTTGAATTACCAAACATGCTTAATATATTTAATCACGGAACTATTAATTTTAGGTGATTTAATTTTTCAATGGGTTATCAAAGAATACCTAACTTTTAGCTTGTTTAATATAATATTATTGTTAGTACAGAGAAATGTGGGTTCAAACACTCTAAAGCGCGTTATTTTTTTTTTTTTTTTAAGATTGAGGTGGAATTAAAAAATTAACAAAGGAATACCTCACTTTTAGCTTGGTTAATATCAATATTGTTGTTAGTACAGAGAATGTGGGTTCAAACATTTTAAAATGTTTGGAATAAAAAAGTTTAATAAAAATTGTAAATCAAATAATTGCAAATTGTAATTTAGTGTTAATATATGTAAATCTACTTTAAATACAAATTGACTAAATTTTGTAAGAGATAAACACATAATTGAATTTTTGAAACAAGATTAGCTAATAATTTAAAACATTGTTTTAAAAATAAAATTAAAGGAATGCATGATATTCAATACTTTTTTCATAAAAACAATTATTGAAGTGATTTTATTATGGAATCCAAAAGCACTATTTGCTCCGAAATAAAATTCCAAGACAAGTTGGCAAGTAGGCATAAGGTAGTTGAACCCAACGAGAGGCACTATTCTTGTCCACATCTATAATTCGATTTAAAATAAATAATATGTCGACAATATTGACGCATTGCGTAGTCTCATTAAATTACACCAGGTATAATTTAATTATGAAATATATTTTTTAATTATGATTTTAAAATTAATCACTTAATTAATTCAGTTTTTTTTCTATTTTTTAATTGTTGTTAAAGGTCTAATGAGAGGGTTGATGTGATAATTAAATAATTGGTATAATAATAAATTTAATCATCAATTTGTATATATTTTATCAATTTAGTAATTTAAAAATTAATCCTCAAAATTTACAAATAATCTCAATTTTATTTTAATTCTAAAAAATAAAAAATATAAAATTACATAAATATTTTCAAAATATATAATATTAAATTTGAGGGCTATATTTTTATTATATCGATTTTTTAACTGACATGTCACCCTCCCATTAGTGCAATTAACGAAAATGGAAAAAAAACTCGATTAGTTAAGTGACCAATTTAAAAAAAATTATAATTGGGTGACTAAAATAGAAGCAAACCCATAGTTGAGTGATCAATTTAAAAAAAATCATAGTTGAGTGACAAAAAAGAAAATGACCCATAGTTGGGCACCTATGGTGTAGTTTACCCTAATTATTATTGGCATGATTTTAAATTTAGCATTCAACATTTATATATTTTATCAATTTAACTTTTCCTTTTTTAAAGTTAAATTTGATTTCAATTTTTAAAAATATCTAATTACCTTTTAAATAGAGATGCGGACAAAAACATTAGTTTTTAATTATCTTGTGTGCCAGTCCACATATATTTTACACTTTGAAATAATATTATTCATCTTATGTCCCATTAATAAATAATTTAAAATTATAAAAAAAGTTTCAAAAATAGCATGACATACATGTGGTTTTGCTATGCAGATTGTTAAATTTAAAAATTTAATATTTTAGTTAGTATTTTAGTTACAAAATAATAATTATATTAATGATCAAATTTAATTTTTTTAAAAGTTAAGAATTAAATTGAAAAATATGTAAATATTAACATTTAAATTTAACATTACGCTATCATAGGTTTAAGTTTATTATTATATACATTGTCTAAATATATTTTCGATTTCAAATCAATTATACTTTATTTTGACTTCATTTTAGTTATAATGACTCAAATATGTATTTGTATTTAGGTTGTTTTTGTATAAACTCCTTAAAATAATATTTTAATATTACAAAATTTAATAAAATATATATATTTAGTTGTATAATTTTTAATATATAAAAGTAAAAAACAGTTTAGACCATGGTATGTGTATTTTTGGATGAAATTATTCCAAATTATTTGAAGTTTGAACACGTCACCCAAAGTCAAAGTCAATCATTTGATTTGATATGACGGTATTTCCTCTCTTATTAATTTTCAATATTTGTCCCTCCATTTATTTCTTATATATATTTTGCTAGGGTAAATTATCCTTAAGATCCCTAAATTAATTAGTAAATTTTTATTTTAATCACTTAACCTAGAAAATTTACAAAATAGTCATTGAATTATTCAAAAGTTTTTATTGAAGTCATTGAACTATTCGAAATTTTTATTTAAATCATTAGGCTGTTAAGTTTTTCTAAAAAAAAGTCCTACTAACAAACTTCAAGCAACAATTTGACGATTGATATAGTGGGTCAGTACTCATTGATTAGTAGAAAAATATAACTTAGTTCCAAGTCGATCTGATAATTAGTTTCGGAGAAGAAAGTTGTTTCATGAAAAAAAATTAAACTATAAAAGAGGAAAAAAAGAACTTTCAATTAATGCAAACGGTGCAAACAAAGAAGGCCATACAATTACTGTCGAAACTATTTTTTTATTTGGAAAAACGGGCCGACTTTAAAAAGAAAAACGGAGTCGCCACCAACCATTTTTGAAGTGAGATTGTGTCACAAACCGAAATTGACCCTAATCGGAACGGTGGGTTCGGGACCACGAATCCGAGTCTAAAATATTTTTTTTGTTTATATTTTATTCGATAGCTAGATTATGCGTTTGAGTGTGTATTAAAATATTTTGGAGTTATATGCATCTTTGAGTGGTTAAAATAAGAAAAGGATTAAAATGACTAAATGAGAAAGTAGCTATTGTAGAAATTAAGGCTAAATTGATTTGTTTACTTTACACATGGGATCTAGTTGCAATTTAACCACATTTTCCTCCTAGTGGACGTCATTTACAATGACTAGTGCATATATTATATATTATATATATTGTATATTATTATTATTAGTTAGTGGAGTAATATGTAATGATTAATAAAGCATATTTTATTTTGTGTAAAGAAAATAATAAGAGAAACATATTCATATTTTATTTTGTGTAAAGAAAATAATAAGAGAAACATATTCTCTCCCCACTTACTTCATCTTCTCCACGAAAAGAAGGAGAAAGGAAGTGAAAATTTAAACTCCATGGCCGGTTCTTGCATGTTCTCCGAAGGTAAGGAATTTAGCTTCATTTTTGTAAATTCTTGCATGATTGAGCTAGCTATCATGAGTACTTTAAAATATATGTGGAAATTTTGGAGCTTGGAGCTTGTTTTAGGTTCGGCCATGAATGAGCATATTGATCTAGTCATGTTGATAGAAAATTTTTTTAAGTTATAAGTGATCGGTTGTAAATGATAAATACTAAATTGAATTCATATTTTTTTTAGTGAGTTTAAGGTATAAACCCCAATTGCCGAATATAATATGGCAATTTTAACAACATATGCCGAATGGGATATTATTATATGCATGTGGTGATTTATGTTACTTTTGAATTCTTGAAGTATTTATAATTTTATATATGTGTATTCGTTGATGTATATACATACAATTTTTGAATGTAACATGGTAAGGGATTTAGTTTATGTAAAGGCCGAATGTGAGTTGGATCATGTTTGTAACAAAGGTTTTAGAGTCAAATGAATTGATGTGAATTGATTTTAAATACATGTGGATTATGAGGTAAAGTACGATTGAATTTAAATGGTTAATTATGAGCATTTGGGCATAGTCAATTGGGAGAGTAGTACAATGATGTGTTTAGAATTGAGATGAATGAAATTCATTTGATTAGGCTCTTTTCAAACCTTGTTTAGATCAAGGAAGAAAGAGTTAGAAAAGGAGTGGGGAAAGCTAAACTAGGCGAGTAGCGAGACATTCTTACCCTCCAATTGTCGTGGTAAGTCCTTGTGAAATATATATCAAAGAATTATTTATGAAGATATTAAATGATAAAGTTTGATAAATTTGAGTACATACTTATGTCTTAGCGAATGTATATAAGTAAATTAGATTGATAGCATACTTTGATAATGTGATATGAATAAGCTTAGTTGAATTGGTTATGTAATGTAATTATGAAATATGTGTGGAATGATTGACCACATTGATATGTTTGGGCTAAATGCCTAGCGTGCCTCGTCTTGGTGATTTGTTTCTGCTAAATGCCTAGCGTGCCTCGTCTTGGTGATTTGTTTTAGGCTATATGCCTAGCGTGCCTTGTGCGGTGATTTGTTTCGGCTATATGCCTAGCGTGCCTCGTCTTGGGTGATATATTCAAGCTTATTGCCTAAGCGTGCTTAATGCCGGTGTTATGATTTGGACCCGAGTTCAAAGAGCTTAGTGCCGGTGTGTGAGATTCAGGTAATGTTTAGAAGGTTTTAGCTAATGAATTAATTATGCCTAAGCATTTGGGAGTGAAATTGTAATTCGGTTGTAAGGTATGTGTTATTCCTATTTAAGTGATCTATGAATATGCATATATGTGTATATAGAGGTATGTATGTAATGTTATTGAGAAAAAGGAAGATCAAAGTGATAAGAAAATTGGCTAAATGAATGCATAAGTAGTTGAAGGTAACCGTAAAAGTATAAAGAAATATACAAGTTGGTGTATATATATATATATATATATATATATATGCATATTTGACCATAATGTATATATATGTATAAGATAAGAAATGTTTATTTTAAAATCATGAGTTGGATGTTTAAGTGTTTTACCATCATTTATGATAATATTTTTGCTTAAGGCTTACTAAGCTAGGAAGCTTCTTGTGTGTTCTGTTTACTTCTATTTTATAGATTTTAGTTCAAGCTACGGACTCGAAGGATCTTTGAAGAAGTCAACCGCACTATCAACTTACTTTTGGTACCGAATGACTTAATTTTAAACTTAAAAGAAAAGAGGCATGTATAGGCTAGACTAAGCAGCTTAGCTAATGATGTGTAATTTTGTAAAAATACTTAGCCATGCGAAAATGGCTATCTATTTTGGTTAAACTTTGTTTTTGTATTTTGATAATATAGTTTGCTCATGCCATGAATTACCATTTGTGTTTGGATGTGGTTTAGGCATTATATGAAATGGTAAATAGATATATATATATATATATATATATTTTGATATATGATAGTCAACTTGATAGATTAAGGGTGAATCTTATTCATATATATATATGTGATAGATTAATAAATAGAAATGTGGCTACTTTAATTTAGTAAGTTATTTGTGAAGACTTGTTATGCTTAGGTATACATTCGGTTATAAAATGGTACCATTGGGTTGACCTCATGAAAATATTATAAGTTTATTTATTTATGGATATGTTAGGTATTGAATATCAAGAAGTTGACATGAATATGATTTTGAGTTATATGCTTGTGAAGTATGTATAAATTGTATAACTTTTGGAATGTTTAATTGCTTAACACTATAAATATATATGATATTGTTAAAGCACTTAATGTGTTATTCGTGTATCGTTTAGATAGGTGTATGTGCGTATGTAAAATATTGTCAATGTCATGAATTAAAATTTTGATATGAAATGCATGTATATGTTTGGCTAGCCTAGGAGAAAAATGCATTTGAAATTTATATGTTTAAGGAATTAGCTATTTTGGCTAATTTTCAAATATGGTAAAGGAGCATATCTATGTTATATATATGTATTTACCTATATGTGATTACTTGATCTGGTTGAGTGTTTGGGGATTATCAAAATTATTTTGGAGTTTTGTAATGTGCATGAAACTTTTAATTTTGACATTGTATAATTCACCATAAGGAATAAAATTTATAAGTATGTGCATTCATCCTATAAGTAAGTTTTAATGAGATAATATTTTAGTAATGTCCGTAACCCTAATCTGGCGACGAATATGGGTTAGGAACGTTACAGATTGGGTCACTTCAGAAAACATTCTGGGTCTACGAGTTTTCAGAAAATGGGCTCGTTACGCACGAGGAAGGATTAGCACCCTCGCAACGCCTACAAATTGGTACCGTGTTGATTGATTAATGTCCTTAATATCGAAAATTAGAAAAAAAATTCGGAGTATGAATCTTTAAAAAATATTTGGATAACTCGAATTGGATATCGAAACTCTCTTGTTCCAAAAAGCTGAAATACCACATCCAACACGATAGGACACGATGTTTCAAACTCTCAATACCAAGATCATTTCATGCTTTCCAAAATTCATGTGTTGCAATTTCAAAAGGGTATTTCACTATTTGGCCAAACTAAAAACCGAAACCTAGCACGATTGGGCACGATTCCTTGAATTTTCTAATCATGAAATATTGCCTTTATTTCAGAAAATCCGATCAAAATCTCTGAAGGATATTTAGTTATCTAGACGAACGAAAAAAATCGAAACCCAGCACGATTGAGCACGATTTCTCGAACTTCTAAACACGAAATATTACCTTCGTAAATGCCCCTTTTTTATGAATTTTTTTAAAAAAAGCAAAAATAAAAATCTTGAAATGTGAACACGATAATAATAAGGGAGAATAGTAGATGCAAAAAGCGGAAAAACAATAATATTACGGTAAAGAAAAATATGTGACAAATGAAACAACTGGTAATAATAATAATACTACTAATGAAACTAATAAATATAGTAAAAATAAATAGATATAACACTTCAATATAAATATGATAATAGGATAGTAACAACAATAAGTAAAAAAAAACCAATAAGAAAATAATAATAATATTAGAATAATAGTATTAAAAAAAGTAGTAAAAAAATATTAACAATGAAAAATAAAAATATAATAATATACAAAAGAAATAAGCAAAATAATATATAAAATCATAGTACATGTAATAGAAAGTATATAATTATAATAATAATAGTACTAGTAAATTAAAAATAACATTTATCAATAAAACAACAACAATAATACTTAAAAAAAGTAGTGAAAATAAAAGTGATATTAATGGTAACTATAATAATAATTAAAGTAATACTAAAAAATAATAAAACAATAATATATAATTAAAAGAATTAAAGCAAACAAGAATATGTATATAATAATAATAATAATAATAATAATAATAATAATAATAATAATAATAATAATAATAATAAATAAATAAATAAAAAATAAGAAAATAAGAAAATAATAGTATTAATAAAATAGTAATAATAAAAAGAACATAAAAGTATTTGATAACAATAAAATAATGGGTATAATCATAATATATAAAAATTAAAGTAAACAAGGATATATACATATAAATAGATGGTAATAAAAAATAAAAAACAATTAATTTAATGGTAAAATAGCAAAATAATCGAAAAGGGACTAAATTGGGTTGAAAATGAATATTTGGGGCGAATTTAAAACAAATAATGATAAAGGAGTAAATTGAAATCTGGCAGCAACTTAGAGGGACCAAAATGGAAATAAACCCCACTCTTTGAAACACAATACTCAACCGAGGACTCGATTGAAATGAGGAGCGAACTTTGGGCCAAATCGGAATAAAAAAACAAATTATAAAGCCATGGAAAAAGGAGGGCTAAATGCATAATTAGCCCTTTCCAAGAAAAACACGCGGATCCTTGGTGGATTGGGTCGGGTCAGTCCGACCCATCTCAAAATAACGTCGTTTTTGTGTTAAATGGCTTAGGGTGAAACGACGTCGTTTCACCCTTCCTATATAAGTAAAAATTTTGACAAAAAAATCATTTTTCTTTCTTTTTCTTCAAAAAACAAAAACTTTTCTCTCCCCCTCTCTCTCCTTGCGATTTTCGGTGAGTCCATCGGCGAGTCTCCGGCCACCGTCTGCCGCCGTCGCCGGCCACCGTGTAATTTTAAAAAGTAAGCTTTTTAGCCCCATTTTTTTATGTATTTTACTTATATATATATATATATGGTTTCAAAAAAAATATATATATAAATATAAATATAAAAACTGTATTCGAATGAAAATAAAATTAAAAACAAAACCTCTGCTGATTGGGTTATTTCTTGCTTTTGTATTTCTCTGAATCGGTATGTATATCCCCCCTATATTTGACAAAAATCCTCTCTTTTCTTCTCTCTAAAAAAACCCCATTTACATTTTGATTTCGACTTTTAAAGCCTCTTTTACAAACGGTTTTTTCTATTTCGTAGGTACGTGGGCGACTACATCTCTGACGTGGCGTGGTGGAGAGGTGCACGTCGCGAGGTGGTGGCGTCCGGCACGCAAGAGTGCTGCTGGTGCGTGAAAGGTGGTTGCGGCTAGGGTTTCTAACTTTGTGTTTAGGTAGTGGGCTAAGGTTAGTGTTAATTTTTGGGCCTGGGCTATTTGGGCTTGTTTATTGGACTATTTTTAACTTTGGATTTTTTATTTTTTGGTTTGTTGTTTGGGCCTTGGCCGGGGTAAAATTGGGTCATATAGCTGCCCCTCTTTGCTTGTTGTCGTGTAACGGGAACGAAGCAAAGATTCTAAAGGAGCCAATTTTGCCCCGTTTTACTGAGTCATGATTTCTTGATGCATCTTCTCTACAAGTAGCCTCACTTTAACCCACTGCATCTTCAGGGGCACAGGAGTTTTGTTTCAATCTACTCCGCTATTGCTTATGATTTATAATCTTCAGCCCGTTACCCTACTGATTAGGGAATTAAAGCTCATCGTCTTCGATCTGCTCCACTCCTGCTCAGTGGAGATAAGATCTGCTATCTTTAGCCTATTACCCTACTGCTTAGGGAATTAAAGCTCTATAATTTTTGGCCTGTTACCCTACTGCTTAGGGGGTTAAGGCTCATCGTCTTCGATCTGCTCCACTCCTGCTCAGTGGAGATAAGGCTATAAACTTCAGTTTGCTCCATTACCTATACATGGAGATAAGACTTGCTGCTTTCGATCTGCTCCACTCCTGCTCAATGGAGATAAGATCTGCTATTTTTGGCCTGCTACCCTACTGCTTAGGGAATTGAGGCTCATCGTTTTTGACCTGTTCCACTCCTAATCAGTATGATAAGGTCTATAATCTACGATCTGCTCTACTCCTGCTCAGTGGAGATAAGATCTACCGCTTTCGATCTGCTCTACTCCTGCTCAGTAGAGATAAGATCTGCTATTTTTAACCTGCTCCACTCTTGCTCAGTGAAGATAAGGCTATAATCTTCGATCTGCTCCACTCCTGCTCAGTGGAGATAAGATCTACCACTTTCAATCTGCTCTACTCCTGATCAGTAGAGATAAGATCTGCTATTTTAACCTCGCTCCACACCCGCCGGTGAAGATAAGGCTATAATCTTCGATCCGCTTCACTTACTGCTCAGTGGAGATAAGATCTGCTGCTTTTTGATCTGCTCTACTCCTGGTCAGTGAAGATAAGATCTGTAATTTTTGGCCTGTTACCCTACTGCTTAGGGGGTTAAGGCTCGTCGTCTTCGATCTATCACCCTACTGCTTAGGGAGTTAAGATCTGTAATTTTCGACCTATTACCCTACTGCTTAGGGGGTTAAGGCTCATCGTCTTCGATCTGTTCCACTCCTGCTCAGTGGGATAAGATCCGCTATTTTTGGCCTGCTACCCTACTGCTTAGGGAATTGAGACTCATCGTTTTTGACCTGTTCCACTCCTTCTCAGTGGGATAAGGTGCAGAATCTACTGCTACCCTACTGCTTAGGGAATTGAGGCTCGTCATTTTTGATCTGTTCCACTCCTGCTCAGTGGGATAAAATCTGTAATCTTCTGTAACTCCCATCAATTTTGCTACATTGTCCTTAGGGGAACCTACCTGTAGAATTAATTTCATGGGGTATATGTTTATGCCAAATGATTAGGATGTCATGAAAAATGCTCCTAACTATATGTATTATGAATGTTACGAATGAGTGCAAAATGAGAATGATCTATTTTAATTACTTGGGCTGTCATTACTTGTTGTTTATTAAGGTGATATCCTTGACGTATGTCTTCTTTGTTCAATTGATACCTCTAACAGAGAATCAAGATGTTGTCACCGCTAGTCCCTTTTTTCCAAAGGTTCGAGCCCTTTAAGCTGTTAGTTCTAAATAATTGTCCTGTTTGATTCTTGTATTATTTAGAGATTTTCAGAGTAATACGCAAAACTTCTTTTGTGAAAGTATTATTAGTTCAATAATCATTATTTCAATATGAAATGCTTGGAAAAGATTATAATAATGGACAAGAAAGAAACTAATTAGGAGTATAGCTTAAAATAAATAAGATAGCAAAATGCAATCAAAAAGGAAATTTATTGGCAATGTATCTTGAAATGAGCAAATTCAGAATGGGTAAGATGGAAACTAGGTGCCCCAGATATCGCAGCCTGAGCTTCTTTGTTCAAACTTCTTGAGGACCATTTAAGCTCAACCTGTGTTTAAGGGATTCAGAGTACTTTGTCGATGCCCCAAGACATAACATACTTCCTCATTGTTAATTCAAGCGTAGTGAAACTACTGTATGCCCCATCACGATTTGATCACAATTTGAGCTGTCCTTTTTTTTAGGTTTTTGACTCAAAGCCCCTTTGGTCTCAAAGTGCCCTTTGTGGGTTTTCACCTTGGCCTCTCCGTTTTTTTTTTTTGCGAAAAACTTCAAAGCGCCCTTTATTGGTTTTTGCCTTGGCCTATTTCCGTCATAAGCGAAGCGTTTCTTGATTGGGTCCGCATTAATTGGGTTTGACTGACTTTTGCCATCCATTTCGGCTAGTATCCATGCTTCTCCAAAAAGCCCTCTTTTCAACATAATGTCCTTCCCAATTAGGCCTCCACTTTCCCCTGAAGCCCTTTTGCATAGGGAGGATCTTTTCAATATCAAGTCTCTTTCATGAACCTCTCTAGGGTGGACTTTTTGTTGTAAGCCCGTATCATTCGCTTCTGGTACATTTGACTATGACAGATGGCTCTTAATCTTTTTCCCCGATCAGATTCAGTTGATCATATCGAGATTGAACCCATTCCGCTTTATCCAACTTCAGCTTTGACAGAATCTGAAGAAAAAAAAATCTCAACTTCGATAGGCAAGACTACATCCATCCCATAGATCAATGAGAAAGGCGTTGCCCCGGTGAGGGTCCTGGCCAACATTCGAGTAGCATAGAGGGTAAATGGTAACTAGTTTATGCCAATCTTTACAAGTTTCAACCATTTTTCAAAATCTTTGGATAGCTTCTTTCTTTTCTTTTCCCTTTTTTTTGAACTCGAACTTGCATTCAAAATTGAAATTGAATTTGATGACAGTTGTTTTTGTAACTTTGCCATAAGAACCGTCCTTCACCCTCTTAGTGAAATAATTGACAATCATGAAGATGAATAGGTGTCGACTAGATGCTTTTGACGAGATCGTCCCCGTAACATCTATGCTCCATGTATAGGAAAAAAATACAGAAAGCATATAAGTCATGCCTTCTCAATTTGGCATTTACGACATAACTGATGTAACCTCCCTTTCATGGTAGACCAGCAATACTCGAACCTTATAATTAACCTGGCTATCAGAAATCTCCTAGCATTTGTCTTTCCGAACACTCCATAGCCTCCTCGTGCCTAGGCATATCTTGATGCGGTCATGCAAAGACATCTTTGAATTCTTGGAATAACTCGATGGCGTCTTGCTTTGTTTCGGTAGAGGGCAAGGCTTCAATCTTCACTCCTTTCCCAGACTCACAATGTCCACTGACCCTTTGTATGTTAGAGTCTATTTTCATTTTGTTTTACCATCCTTAACCTATCAATGGGTAAGTTGTAATCTCTGACATCTTCAAAATATTCAGATCCTTTTAGACCCATATTTCACTCAAAAGGGAGTCCGTAACAGCGTTGCTCATGTCCCGATATCTAGGCATCTATTGTAGGTACGAAGGCAAATTCCAAAGAATAAATGGTTCTCAAGATGATTATTTATAATCATGGATGAAAAATGAAAGAACATTCCAAAGAACAAAAGAATATATAGTATGACATGGAAAAAAAAAGAGAAAATATTTGCTCGGCATGAAACACAAAAATGCATTTTTATTGAAAATAGAGATGTTTAAACAGGAGCCTATTTCACAAAAGATTCTTATTGTTTCTAGGCTTACAACAACAAGTGTGTTTTGAAAATTACTCTGTGTTAGCTCTAAAAACTACAGGAGTTTCCTTCACAGTCCAGTTATTCAAAACACTTTCAGGCTCGTAGGGGCGAATGCCTCTTAGGTTTCCTTCATTCGATCTCTCCTCGAATACGGCGTTGATGCTCAAGGCTTTTAACATGTTTTCTGTCATTTCTTTATTTGTCATCCTCGGTTTAGGAGGGATAATTCTTTCCAATATGAATGCCTTGGATATATATGGAAAAGTAATCGATCCCCATTTGACCTTGGCGTCCTTCTCTACTGACTCACTTCCTATGGTATACACGTTTTCCCCTTCCGCAAAGTCAAAAAAAATCCATCTCTTTATTATCCATTAACCCTTATACTAGGGCTCTGAATTCGCTGCACTGCTGGATCTCATGGCCTTCCTTGTTATGGAACTCATAGTAGTTCCTCGTATCCTGGGATTTGCCCCTTACATCCTGTATGATTAAACCTCTTTCCACCATTCTTCTCCAGACCTCTCTCAACGGGGTTCTTATTTCTGCAACGTTCAACTTGATTTTTTTTCCTACGCTCTCGATTATCGCATTCATCCCATTATCAATGTGACTGGGTAATGGATTTCCTACGACAGGCACATCATTGAACTCCACAATGCCCATTTTGATGAGCCTTTCAACTAGTTTTTTAAAAGGGAAGCAATTCTCTATCGGGTGCCCCACTATCCCTGCATGGTATTCACATTGAGTGCTTGCATCGTACCATTTAGGATATGGGGTTGCAACGGTTCTGAGTAGACAGGGGCTACCACGTGTGCATCTAATAAAGTTTTATACAACTCCCTATACGTCACAGGTATGGGAGTAAACTAAAATTTCTCGATCTTCTGCCTCGTGTTGGGCTCTTGTCTTGGTGGGGCCTGCTGGCCTGCAGCGACCGCTTTTGATTGACTGATAGTAATGGGTTTGGGATAACTCGAGCTTACATTACCTACTTCATTCTCTATTTTCTTTGGAACTGATCTTCTCATGCTCTCTCTAGTTTCTATTTTCCCACACCTTATCGCGTTCTCTATCATTTCGCCGGACATCACTATGTCTGTAAAACTCTTAGTCGCGCTCCCCAACATATGATTGATGAAAGGTGCTTTCAGGGTATTAATGAAGAGCATGGTCATTTCTTTTTTTAGTAGAGGTGGCTGGACTTGTGTATCGACTTCCCTCCACCTCTAGGCATATTTCCTAAAACTCTCGCCTGACTTCTTTTCCATATTTTGCAGCGTGATTCTATCAGGCGCTATATCAGTTATGTGGCCATAATGCTTCATGAAGGCCTGTGCTAAGTCCTTCCACAATTTGATTTGTGTACAACTCAGCTGGTTGTACCATTTTGCTGCAGCCCCAGTCAGACTATCCTGGAAATAGTGAATCAACAACTGGTCGTTGTTGACATATCTCGTCATTCTCTAACAAAACATGCTAATATGAGCCTCAGGGCAGCTAGTCCCATTGTACTTTTCAAACTCCGACATCTTGAACTTCGGAGGAAGTACCAGATTTGAACTAGACTCAGCTTCCTAGCATCCACCTCGCATTGATAATCAGCACTTTCCAATGCTTTAAACTTCTCCTCCAGCCATTTGCAGCGATCCTCAAACTTTTTGGGAGTTCTACCCTCGTCTTTTCCTCTTCTGCTACATCATCGAAATCAGGGACCATCGGCCTTATCAGGTTACCCCCCGGGTTGGAGCTCGAGCCTACAGAGAAATTTACTGGTGTTGGGGTGTCAGATTGGTGCTGAGGTCTGATATTGACAGGCACTCTCGGTGGTTGTGCTTGAGAATTTTCCGGGGTTAAGCTTGGAAGACAAGCAGAATTTCTATTTTCATCTTCAACATCGCTCACGGGGCCCTTTCCTTTATCTTGCCCTCGAGTCAACAAATGCGTTAACTGGCTCATCATACTCCTCTGGGACTCCAGCATCTGATCCCTCATGTCCTACTGGATCTTAGCCAACTGTTCCTGCAATTGGTCTTGCATTTCCTTTTGCATCTGCTCTAACTTTTCCATCCTTTGATCCATTGCTCTTATCTTTTTCCGAGTGTAATAGCGGTGTTCCAGGATAACTATAATATGATCTCTAGTTAATAAGATTGTTTTATGATGTTTGATACATATGATGCGATGTAATGCAAATGGATGAAATGCAATGCGAATGCATGAAATGAATGCAAAAATAAAAGGCATCGATTCTGGTTCAATTTCTTTTAGAAAACTTATTTAAAAAACAAAATCCTTTACATAAAACAGAGTCACATATACGGCTTATCCCTTCTCAAGTCTGACCATATACATACAGCTGCATTATCTTCTACTTTATCAAGGAATTCGTTCTCCATAACAAGCCTTCCAACTTAGTAATCAAAACAGGAATCGACGCCTTTTAAGTATGAAATGATATGCAAACATGACCAAAATAAAATAGGTTAGTATCGCATAATAGCAACCAAAGTAAGTAAAAAATGTCAAACCACTGTAAGTGTAACCACTAAAGTTTAGCATGGCTCTACCTAGGGTAGACTCTTAGGGTTCACTATATGTGGTTTAGTTCTAAAGGAAAAGGTACCTGAACCAGCAGATTCCTCAATCCTCACCCATTATAGGCTCATACTGATTGAGTTCAGTTCAGGGGAATACATTTCCCTATGGCCATGCAGAGGTGAAAACCTCACGGAACCATAGGTACAGATGTATCCCGGAAGCAGTCCCCTAGCCCATGCGGAGGTGAAAACCTCACGAAGGCATAGATTTTTGCTCCCACTTAAGGGTGTGACCACAACGGTCATGCAATATGAATGCTAAAATATCGTAAGATACTTAACCCACACAAACAATGACGCAACACAAACTCATGCAAATGGGAAAAACGAAAAAATTTTATTTTTGATAAAAAGGACATTAATCAACCAATTTTACGGCTTGACTCTCTTATTGTCCCCAGTGGAGTCGCCAAGTTGTCGAAACCATTTTTTTTATTTGGAAAAACGGGCCGACTTTAAAAAGAAACACGGAGTCGCCACCAACCATTTTTGAAGTGAGATTGGGTCACTTTAGAAAACATTTTGGGTCTACGAGTTTTCAGAAAATGGGCTCGGGAGTCGGTTACGCACGAGGAAGGATTAGCACCCTCGCAACGCCTACAAATTGGTACCGTGTTGATTGATTAATGTCCTTAATATCGAAAATTAGAAAAAAAAATTCGGAGTATGAATCTTTAAAAAATATTTGGATAACTCGAATTGGATATCGAAACTCTCTTGTTCCGAAAAGCCGAAATACCACATCCAGCACGATAGGACACGATGTTTCAAACTCTCGATACCAAGATCATTTCATGCTTTCCAAAATTCATGTGTTGCAATTTCAAAAGGGTATTTCACTATTTGGCCAAACTAAAAACCGAAACCCAGCACGATTGGGCACGATTCCTTGAATTTTCCAATCATGAAATATTGCCTTTATTTTAGAAAATCCGATCAAAATCTCTGAAGGATATTTAGTTATCTAGACGAACGAAAAAAATCGAAACCCAGCACGATTGGGCACGATTTCTCGAACTTCTAAACACGAAATATTACCTTCGTAAAAGCCCCTTTTTTATGAATTTTTTTAAAAAAGCAAAAATAAAAATCTTGAAATGTGAACACGATAATAATAAGAGAGAATAGTAGATGCAAAAAGCGGAAAAATAATAATATTACGGTAAAGAAAAATATGTGACAAATGAAACAGCTGGTAATAATAATACTACTAATGAAACTAATAAATATAGTAAAAATAAATAGATATAACACTACAATATAAATATGATAATAGGATAGAAACAACAATAAGTAAAAAAAAACCAATAAGAAAATAATAATAATATTAGAATAATAGTATTAAAAAAAGTAGTAAAAAATATTAACAATCAAAATAAAATATAATAATATACAAAAAGAAATAAGCAAAATAATATATAAAATCATAGTACATATAATAGAAAGTATATAATTATAATAATAATAGTACTAGTAAATTAAAAATAACATTTATCAATAAAACAACAACAATAATACTTAAAAAAAGTAGTGAAAATAAAAGTGATATTAATGGTAACTATAATAATAATTAAAGTAATACTAAAAAATAGTAAAAACAATAATATATAATTAAAAGAATTAAAGAAAACAATTAATTATATAATAATAATAATAATAATAATAATAATAATAATAATAATAATAATAATAAAAAAAATAATAAGAAAATAAGAAAATAATTGTATTAATAAAATAGTAATAATAAAAAGAACATAAAAGTATTTGATAACAATAAAATAATGGGTATAATCATAATATATAAAAAATTAAAGTAAATAAGGATATATACATATAAACAGATGGTAATAAAAAATAAAAAACAATTAATTTAATGGTAAAATAGCAAAATAATCGAAAAGGGACTAAATTGGGTTGAAAACAGAATATTTGGGGCCGAATTTAAAAACAAATAATGATAAAGGAGTAAATTGAAATACGCGCGCAACTTAGAGGGACCAAAATGGAAATAAACCCCACTCTTTGAAACGCAGTGCTCAACTGAGGACTCGATTGAAATGAGGAGCGAACTTTTGGGCCAAATCTGGAATTAAAAAAACAAATTATAAAGCCATGGAAAAGAGGAGGGGCTAAATGCGCAATTAGCCCCTCCCCAAGAAAAACACGCGGATCCTTGGTGGATTGGGTCGGGTCAGTCTGACCCATCTCAAAACGACATCGTTTCACCCTTCCTATATAAGTAAAAATTTTGACAAAAAAATCATTTTTCTTTCTTTTTCTTCAAAAAACAAAAACTTTTCTCTCCCCCTCTCTCTCCCTTGCGATTTTCGGTGAGTCCATCGGCGAGTCTCCGGTCACCGTCTGTCGCCGTTGCCAGCCACCGTACACGGTGGCCGAAATTTTAAAAAGTAAGTTTTTTAGCCCCTTTTTTTATGTATTTTACTTATATATTATATATATATGGTTTCAAAATATATATATATATATAAATATAAATATAAAAACTGTATTCGAATGAAAATAAAAGTAAAAACAAAACCTCTGCTGATTGGGTTATTTCTTGCTTTTGTATTTCTCTAAATCGGTATGTGTATTCCCCCTATATTTGACAAAAATCCTCTCTTTTCTTCTCTCTAAAAAAACCCCATTTACATGTTTGATTTCGGCTTTTAAAGCCTCTTTTACAAACAGTTTTTTCTATTTCGTAGGTACGTGGACGACTACATCTCTGACGTGGCGTGGTGGAGAGGAGCACGTCGCGAGGTGGTGGCGTCCGGCGCGCAAGAGTGCTGCTGGTGCGTGAAAGGTGGTTGCGGCTAGGGTTTCTAACTTTGTGTTTAGGTAGTGGGCTAAGGTTAGTATTAATTTTTGGCCTGGACTATTTGGGCTTGTTTATTGGACTATTTTTAACTTTAGATTTTTTATTTTTTGGTTTGTTGTTTGGGCCTTAGCCGGGGTAAAATTGGGTCATACAATAACGATTTTGACAACCTAATGATTTAAATAAAAACTTTTAAATAGTTCAATAACTATTTTATAGCAGTTTAAAATAGAGTGATCAAAATGTAAATTTACTGATAATTTAGTCACTTTTTTTATTATTCAAATAACAATCTTTTCAAAACAAAAAAGGGGGAAATATATTTTCTTAGGATAAGGAAATCTTCTTTTCCTTCTTCAAAGTTGAGACAAGATCTTATAAAGAATTTAGTGTAACTTTACAGATGAATTTGTGTTTTATAACACTAAATAGCATGATGACAGATATTTTGTTTCCTCTCTTTTCTATAAGTATCCAAATGGTATTGATAACAAAAGAAGAGAAAAAAAAATCATATTTCAAAAGTACTTTTTATGACCATTATCTGTATTGGCCACATTAAGTGGAGATTGAAAATATCTTGGCTTGGCACTGAAAGATTTATATTTATATATAATGGTGTTCAAATGGTTAATAATTAGGTTAACCAAATCGAATTAGTATTAATTAAATTAATAGAATTTTTTAATTTTTAACCGTTAATTAAACTAATTTTTTTTAAAAAGTAACCTAATCTAAATATTTGGTTAATTCGGTCGGTTAATAGAAATAACCGAAATTTATATATTTTTTGTTAAAACAAGTATAAAACTTATAAAAGAATGATAATGTTCATTTGACCGAATTAATTGAATTAAAACTGCATACAAATTGTATTATTAAATTGTTAAGTTTGATTAATTCAGTTAATTACCCTATTTTAAACCGAATTAACTGATAATCGAACTTCTAAAAAATCATTAACCGATCTTCAACCGAATTAGATTGATTAACTGACCGATTAACCAAATTAGATCGATTTAATCGGTTAATAATTTTTAACCAAAATTTGAACACCCCTATGTATTTGCACAATTTTACTAGCATATTATACATTAATTGATTGTTGGCTAATTAATTAATAAATATATATAATTTTTCATTTTAATAATATTTTATTATTATTAAAATGCACTTTTTTTTTCCGAAATTTAGAATATTTAATAATTAGTTGATGGGTGTCAAGATGGTAATGGAAGGTGGATATTTAAATCCACGTCCCCATAAATTTTACTTTCTAAAAGTTTTTGATACAATATTTAAAATTAGTGAACTATTCATAACTCTTTTTCAACCTTAAATAGAATAATAAACGTGTTTCAGTGCGTTTAAACTCATATTCTTCTGCATTGGCAACAATATCGATACCAACTGAATTAAAACTCAGTCAACTACTTTTTACCTTTTTTCATTTAAATTCTTTTACTTGTTAAAATCAAATGTTTTTTATTTGAATTTGGATAGTAATATAACTTTAATACAAATAATAAACATAATCAAATTTTAAAATAGATTTATAAATTTAACTTTGAATATTATAAAATTATAAATAATAGAAACTCTATCAAACATATATGCGTGTGAAAACCACGTATTTAGAACACAAAATATGTGTTTAAAAATAGCATACAATAAATAATGAAATATATTAATAATAAAACATGAAATATATACGATATTAAAATAAAAATTAGAATAAATTGTAAGTAAAACGAAATTTAAGCAGATGAATACATCATATTAAGATTACTAAATGAATACAATTATTTATCATGGTGTTGTCATTGATCCTAAGTTGTAGCCGAGTTAATTTGTGGCACCATCTCAATCAATAACATTATTAATGAGAAACTCTAGTGGAACTACGTATTTACAACAAAAATTATGTTTAATTGATGGGGTAATAAAACGTACATAATAAAATTAAAATGTATAAAAATATTTAAAATAAAACTTTGGTTGAGTGGTAAATTTTAAATTTTGCCAACCCAATTGGCATGATTTCAAATCTTATCATATGCATATTTTTTATTTTTAATAAAAAAAGTACCCTCAAATAATATAAATTGTTTTAAATACACGAATGGACATTAAAGTAATTTTTCTAACTGAATTGGAACTTGGTTAATGTGTAGCACAAACTCGATAAAGGACTTTATAAATAGTATAGATACGAATTGTTTCTTAAGCATAAAGATTCTAAAGAACAACAATCCGAAATGGGTTTTGGGCTTTAGAGAAGCTAAGGATGAAGCAAAGGCATGCACCATTGTCAAAATTCTTTGTAGGATGTATGAAATCTAAATAAAAATATCACAAAACTTCTTATATTATACTTTGGGCAAAAAAAAAAATTCTATATTATATCATGTATTGCATTTTAGTCCTTTTAATAAAAAATAATAAATTAATCCTTATATATTCGATGAGTGAGCAAAACAGTTTCTCTGTCAAAGTTTGGTGTCTATATAAGGTATAATAACAAATTTAGCCCTCAACCTTTACACATTTATTCAATTTGACCCCTATTTTTTTATTGAAAGTAATTTAAAAATTTTTGAAACTAATAAGGTTAAAAGGTAAAGAAGGCCTTAGTAACAAAGCAAAAAAAAAAAAAAAAAAAAAAAGAAGAAGAAGAAGAAGAAGAAGAAGAAGAAGAAGAAGAAAAGAGCTTAATTCATGATTTGACCTTTAAAATATATCCATTTTCCCACTCTAATACCTAAATTTTTTTTTGTCCCAATTTGGTATCTAAAATATTATTAAGTTATGATTTTTAGCCCAATATGCAACAGGTGTTTAAAAAAAGATCTTCAACCAATTAAAGAATGCCACGTGGTGACGTTTATATTTTCATAAAATAATTTTACTCACTAAAATTTTATTAACAAAAATAAAAAAATATATATTTTAATTCCCCTCCTTTGTCTTCTTATGCAATGGTACATCATATTTGCAGCCTACCTTGTTGTCAAACTGGTTTACCTTCACTAATTTCATGCATTAAGGCATCATTGCTCGATGATTGGATGAGTTGTTTGAATTCAATGCTTGAATTCAAGCTTGTCCCAAAAATCCTTTGCACTTTGACATTGGGATACTCTATCGTACTCATTAGACCTTAGTGCCTAAAATAGAGTGTCCATGGATTTGGCATTTAATTGAGCCTTCTTCTTGTCATCATCTTCCCACTCATCTTCATCATTCGGCACATTTATATCACTATTTGAGATAATCCTCCACACATGAAAATAATTGGCTTGAATGAGGAGCTTCATCCTTGCCTTCTAATAAGAATAACTCTCTCCATTGAAGTAGGGAGGTCTCACAATGGATTGATTTTCACCTAAGTTAGTTGAACTGAAATCTTGTGCCATCTTCAAACTCGGTATTTTCTCTTAGAATCACTTCTCCCAGTGGTAAAACCTTTGATACCAAATTGTTAGGCTTGAAAATACCAAGAGGGGGGTGAATTGGTATTTTAAGAATCTTTGCAAACTTTTTTAAATGATGAGGAAAGGGAAGAAAAATTTGGAAAATTCAATTTATATTGATTCAACCTTATTTGCCTACCTCTATTACATTGGTATACTTCAACCGAGGATTTTCCAATTCACTATACTTGAATTATTACCTTTCAAGGAAAAAATATAACCTTTACAATCCCTATCTTTTTCACAAGGCTAAGATAGAACTTTGCCCCTAGTTTTTGTGGCTTAACTAGAACTCATCTTAATTTTTGTGGCTTAACTAGAACTCATCTTAATTTTTTGTGGCTCAACTAAAACCCTTTACAAATTACTTGAGGTTTTATATCTCAAAAACCTTTAAGTAGCCTTTTGTAGGTACAATAAAATATGTGAACAATAAAAGCCTAACAAATGTGTGTAATTACAGGTGTTAAGCTTTCTCAATGAATTGAAATGAGAATGATAAAAAGATCTAGCAATAAACACTTAAGAGATATTTACAAGAGAAAAATGAAGGAATAAAGAATGTGATGCTTTTCTCTTGATTTCTATGGATGTTATTCTCTTATATCTTCAAGTGATCTTGATTTAAATATATACCATCTAACTAATTTTTGAACATTTGAGGCCATTGGAGGGAGTTTCTAGTCATTGGGAGCATTTATTTTAAGCATTTAATGCAACTTGCAACAATGTGTCTCGAGACATAAACCCCTTGTCTTGAGACAAGAAGAATAAAATATGATTGTATGTCTCGAAACATGGCTACCCTAAAGCAAACATTTAGCTTCGGTGTTTGGTTGTCTTGAGACAGAAGACCTTTTATCGTCTCAAGACAAGATTTCCCTGTAGCTTACCCTGGCCTCGATGTTGGTTGGTCTCAAGACAAAGTGACTTGTGTCTTGAGACAGGATTCCTTTGAAGCATTTTTAGCTTTAATGTTGGTCTATCTCAAGACAGATATGCTTGTTTCTCGACACAAGACTGAGAACCTTTAAAAATGTGGCTTAGAAACATTTTAAAGGACTTGAGGGTTCTCAAAATTTTTTGTAGAAAGTTTAAACCATTTAGAAACTTTATTTTTGAGTTTTTAACACTTAAAAATATATTTTGATAATATTTAAATGATTTATACAAATTTAATTAAGTGTTTTTATAATTAAGTTTATTATATCAAAACTATTGAAAATCAAAGTTAACAATCTTCTTCTCCAATTTCTCATCGATTTCTTGTTCAATTTCTCCTTATTATAAATTTCCGTTATTTCGTTATTCAATTCCTCTATTTGTTTCCAGAGAAGGAAAAACGAAAAGACAATATAAGATGAAGGAGAACGTAGGGAAGAGATAATTTATTTTTTTAAATTTTATTAATTAAAATTCATTTTAGTAAGTAAAATTACTTTACGAAAATATAAAAATCACCATGTGACATTCTTTAATTGGTTGAAGTATTTTTGACATCTATTATAGACTAAAAATCATAACTATTAATATTTTAAGCACTAAATTGAGATAAAAAAAGTATACTCTATAGGATAAATCGTGAATTAAACCTTAAGAAATCAATTAAAACTTTTAAAATTTAAAAAATCATAAAAGTTATAAACAAAATTTATAAAAAAGTTTTAAAAGTTATAAAATTATAAAACATTTATTAAAAATAAGACCCATTAAAATCTAATGATTATAAGATATTTTTAAAAAGTTAACCCTGCTCTTTATTGGACCAATATTATTACTTTTAATAAAAAATTGTAATTTTATAATTCTTTTTATAAATTTTGTTTATAATTTTATGATTTTTTATAATTTTAAATATTAAAAGACCTAATTGAGTTTTTTAAAGAAAATTATTACTAAGTTCTTTTTGACCTTTTAGCCTTATTAGTTTCAAAATTTTTATTTTATTTCCAATAAAAGAATAAAATAAAATAAAATAAATATGTAAAGATTGAAAACTAAATTTATTATTAAACCTTACCTATAAAAAAACAAAACAAACTCAATTTTAACCCGGGGGTATGTATATCTGAAATGAACCAGACCATTAAATTTTGATGCAAACCTTTCCTCAGAATTTAAACTTTAAAATTGGATAAGAATCTTGTATTTACAACCAGACTACGAGAGGCCCCCCATCATCTCTACCCAAAATACAAAAGAATGAGGAAATGAAATAAATTACAAAACGGCCTAGAATATGGCTTTATGCCCCCCACAGCCCACCTAAAAAAACAAAACCAGTTCAGCAGCTGCTTTCATTACCAATTCAGTATTCCAACACAAGCAACTTTAATTTAACCAAATCTAGAAGAATTGCTGAAGCCACTCAGAGTTGTTTGCATCTTTTTGTAAATCATCCTTTAGCTTGGTTACTTGTTGCAGAGCCTGTTTCAGGTCCATGGTCTCCAATGGCAGCTCAGCAAACTCCTTTAAAAACTTGTGAGCCTTTGCAGCACCCCTAGATATGTCATCAGCATCATACTCTCTCTTCCTTTTGAACCCTCCTGCTAATCAACATTTCATAATTATTTAGATTCATAACCCAGTAATAGAATTCCAAGCAACTACTGTTCTAGATGAAAAGGGCATCAAAGATCCTTTTCAAAAGCATAGGCAATTTTCCAACTGATGAAAGCAAACTAATTCTAGAATGAGAGCTAAACTATATACATATATAACTCAAATATATGTGCTAAAATGAAAAAAACAATCGGCTTCATCACCTTTCTCAACATGGTCTACTGTGTTATTAATTTTATGAATTTAAGCAATGAGAAATGCTACCAGAGACACTGATCACCTCGCCTTAGGTAATGCCAATTTTTTATCTTTAGCTACAACATTCGGAGCAAACAGCAGCGGATATGAACATCATATTTGAAATGAATGGATGCTCCACTGGAAGGCAAGTTATAATAGTAGTCCTATGTCCTACCAACTGTATTGATGCAAGTAATATCAATGCTATTAACTAATTTAAGGGAGGCATCCAACAACAGAAGGCGGAGTTGGTCCATCTAAAGAAAAGACAAAAAGAAGCTGGAGCCAAAACACCATAGTTGAAGCAGGAAAATCATCTAAACAAAAGGCTTTGCATGTCCAGAACCAGAATGCAGGTATATTATAGCCTTGTGACAAGTATTATAACGAAAAAAATAACAGCCAAACCTCTTGTCCAGCATCAGTTGAAATGATTGAAGTCGGTGAGAAATCTTCCAATTCAGCAGCCTTTTCTCTTGCAAGAGCAACAACACTTTCAGGAAAATTGGCAAATTCTGCCACATGAATACCAAAACTTTGATCACATGCCCCTGGCTCAACCTGGTCATATTTAGAACTGTAAGTGATTCTCTTTTACCAAGTGACAACACATACTACACAAGGTGCCAATAACAGAACAAGTATTAGTAGTTTTAGAAATGAGTATGCTATTTGCCTCCAAATCATGAATTTTGCCACTCCTGCAAAGTTAAAATGATAAAAATTGGCCTCAATCTGCTTTTGGCTTCATATTGCTTTAAAAATGACCAAGCCTACTTGACACTTATGTTGAAACACAATCTCACTGTGACACTGGTCGATCTGGTCCCCCAACTATCCCACTTTTGTTGAAATTCAAATCTCACATTTTCAATTCTTACTAAGTGCAAAATCTGCGCCACCTGATAAGCCAATTAAGCTTAACCAAGCATGTGTTCAACTTCCAAGCACAACTTCCATCCATCTTCATAAAAGTTTCATGTGCCTAATTTAAGATTTCATACCCTCTCCCTCCATTTTTAAGTCCATTCCAAAATATTTAGGCCATGCCATTAGTCAAGGATTCAAGGTAGACTAGAGTAGTTATCTTTCATTAAATGTAGAAGAGTAAAAGTGGTCCACTATTAATGGACTAATTAATAAATGAACAAAATAAGCATTTTACAATCATAAATGGGGGCATTTCATCTCTTAAGGCATAGCTGAGCATGCTTTGCTTCTCATTAACTGCTTGTCCCAAACACAAGAACCAGACAGCTTAGTAGTCTGGTCATGCCTAATATGAAAAGATTTGCATGCATGAAGTATAGGACATAGGGAAGGACTTGATTCAGGAAAAAAAAAAAAACAACTTTTACCCAACCATTTCTGATAACCCACCTTGTACAGCATTGTCAATTTCCGACTTGATGAGTCAATGTGAGCACTAACATGATAGTTTGCCACACCAACGATCTGTTTTTTCTGCAACTCATAATTGCCATTTTCATGAGCTAAAGCAGTCAGTTCATGGAAGTGGGTAGCAAACAGAGTAGGTGCTTTAATCGCTTCAACAATATGCTCACATATGGCCCATGCTAAACCTGTAAATTAGAGAAATGTCACAAAAAGAGAGGACTGGCAACAATAATATGCAATTTACAACTAAAATCAACAAGGTAAAGAGAAGCTTGCAATATATAGTTGATGCATTGTATGCACAAACGGAAAAAGGAATAGAAACTTTAAAGAAAAGGCATATTCATAGGATGTATTGCTAGGAAAGGGCTACACTTGTCTTCATCCAATAGTCTAACCAAAAAATTATTTTACCCCAGCCATAGCCATTGCAAATGCATCACTTCCAAGTAACCAATAACGACGATCTCAACAAAATACCCATGTGTCAGCAATGCAAAAGCTTGACAGACTTAAAGGGAATCCATGTCTTTGTTATTGGTTTAGGAAGACCACAAAAGCACTACACAGTTCTAGGTACCCCCATTTAGGATGAGCAAAAACAGCATACATTTTGCTTTCTAAGCTCAGATGTGAAAGCAAGAATGACTTGGCTTCAAAAAATATCATCCTATTATGGAAAAACCTTGACAACCCTGTGGCACAAGCACGAACCACAGAAAGAATGGTGGCAATCAAGGATAAAGATCATATCACCATTAACCTCTCACCCCCAAACCACATAATGCGTGTGTTGTTTTTTTTTTTTTTTTGGGGGGGGGGGAGGGTGCTCCTCTGGAAAAAGTTTTGAATGCCAGTTGTTAATGTGTTTCTACTGGTCAATGGGCTCAAAGCCAGATCTCTTATAACTAACAGAAAATGACTTTCTCACACATCTACTTTTGAGAAGTTTGCTATCAAAATGCTACACAACTGAAATTTGTAATGCTCACCCATCACTACTTTCATTTCGTTCAAAAGGTTGTACAACACAGTAACACAAGACAGTTAAGCAGAAGAAGGCCCCCCCATTTTATTCTCATTTCTACATGCAAGATTTTGGGTCGGAGACAGAATACAAGATGGACAGAGGTGAGCAGAAATTGTTAAATCTCAGGAAATAAACTAACCAAATCCATCATAGGTTGATGTTCCTCGCCCCAACTCATCGATGATCACCAATGAATTCTCAGTAGCTCCTTTCAATATTGATGCAGTTTCAAGCATTTCTTGCATAAAGGTAGAAACTCCACGTAGCTGCACGGAATAGAAATATTGTTTAGCCTTCATGATATTGATAGGACGAAACATCCTATATCCTTTTCCTTTTGTACACCACAAAATATAATCTGCTGACAGGAAATGGTCCTGCTTTATTGATAGATGGCAACTATTAATCAAGATAAAACACTTGATCAAATTAAAATTTCATTTTTATAACAAGAGCTTCAATGTCTGAGAACATGCAAAAGGAAGCAGAAAAAGAAAGAATGTGTTAATTGCCCAAGCTCAACTTTAAACTCAATTACAAGTTGCATACACAATGCTCCAAGCCTCAGATCAAATTACTAGAAATAGTCAATAAAATCATATATTAAGTGAATGTTTTGTGTCCATAGGTCACATGCTTATGTGCAGGTGAGGAGTTTTGCACTTAAACTTCTAGTCTGTGCAATTGCTGCAGCAGAAAAATCTTACAATAGATGGAATGATAATTCTAAACGAAAGGAACAAGAGAGATAGGAAAGGCAGGTTTACTTGAAAAGGAAGACATAATACTAGTGAAGCATTAACCAAGAGAAGTCATAGCAAATTTAGTTGCTCATGGTAAGTCTATCCAAAAAGTTACAGCTTGAAATGTATGTTCCATGTAACTTACTTGACAGTCCCCAGCACCAACACGGGCAAAAATACAATCTCGAACAGAAATGCTAGCTTTTTCACAAGGAACAAAACAGCCTACTTGTGCCATTAGAATGTTAACACCAACCTGAAAATTCAACCAAAATACATATCAGGCAACAAAATTTTTTTATAATTGGATTCAAGGGTTATGTCTAACATGACAGAGCAGAAAGTAACTCCCTTGTTATTTAATTACATAAAAATGAATGAGAGCTATGTAGTAATCAAAATAGCACCTGGCGGATGAATGTTGATTTTCCACCCATATTAGGTCCAGTGATGATCTGGAACCAGCTCTTGCCTCTTACCTGTTTCACGTGAAAACATAGAGTAAGCATGAGTCACTTCAATTTGAAGACACCAGAAGATGCTTCCAGCCCTGGATCACACTAATACTCACAAGTCTACAATCATTTGGTATAAAATTAACCCAGTCTTGAGCCTCCACACAAGGATGTCTACTTCCTTCTAAAACAATATCCCCCACATCCTGTTATATCATTAAAACCACCATAACGTAAAGGAATGGACCTTTGGAAAAATGAAATAGAAAATAACAATCCCAGAACTGAGAAAAAGGAAACAAATGTAAATATTTACTGGTGGAGTAATTCTGGGTCTTGTGTATGGGGTAGGACAACTTGAAGCTAAATCTGCAAAACTAAGTAGGACATCCAATTCAGAGAGAAACCCAGCTAAGTGCTCAAATACCTGCAGCAAGAAACATAGCTTAGTGAGTGTCAACATTCTACAAAGTGAAAGAAGCAAAAGATAGATAGCACATATACCTCAGAGAAAGTTGCTGTAGTTTGAACCACTCGATTTACTAGCTCTTTTTGACAATTCTTATACTCCTCAAGTACCTTTTGGTACTGGTCCCCCAACTTTTTAAGCTTTGTGTTAGTGAATTTCACTCCATCCTTTCGGGTTTCAAGGACAATAAATTGGGTAGAGAGCTTTTTCCTTACTTTGGGCTCTTCTTTCTTTGTAATTCTGAAAACATGTCCAAACTGTGTGCCCTTATCTAACTTTAATGCCTTGTCTACTGGCAGATCAAGATCAAAAGCAGTTTGTTTATGTAAATTGTATATTTGGTGCTCTAGTGATTCCTGCTCACTTTTTAGTGTAGCTAGTGCATCATCATAACTAGGTGAAATCATGTATTCCCCATTTTCAAGTTGATCTAGGTCGACAGAAGTCTCAACAAGAGCAATAAACTTGTTCAAATGATCATCATCAGTCAAGAGCTCAAAAGGATCCAAATATCTTTCCTTGATCAAAGAAGAAAACTGTCCATCATATTTTTCCAGGGCACTTTTAATGTGGGGAACTCTTATACTTGACTGCACCCAGACCATGACACAAGACAAATTCAGAGAATTTCAATAAAAGATAAAAAAGAAGATAAAGTATAACTCTAGTTTATGACCCTATACACATTCAAGTAAGAATGAAAGAAACAATATTCGCTCCCTAAAGTACTGAATGACAGAATTCTAAAATTACTGGCCAAAGAGCACAAAAGAGTTAAATTAAAGCACGACCCTTAAGCAAGTAGCTAGTCAAAATGCTAAACATTATTTATCAGAAGATGAATCAGTAAGATCTTAGTAACTTTGGTCCTGATCAAATCTTCTTTATCCAAAGAAATAAGAGTCAAAACAAAAAAAAAAGAGGCTGATGGAGAACACTGGCAACAATAATGCATTTTTTGGAGCATGAAAGATGACTCCCTTGCTGAGGTGCCAATTCCTCTGCAGTAGCTGTACAATGGATATGCAGACACCTAGTGCAGTGAAATATTAGGGTTTTAACTTACCTGATAAAGTTTTACAATATGCTGCAAACCAGCTCTTGTCCTTTGAATATTGCGCATAAGTCGTTCAATATCTGAAATTCTTCTTAGATGCTGTCTCAAATCTTGGCGAAGCTCAGTATCCTCCACAAAAGCCTGTACCAAATCTAGCCTTGAATTTATCTCACTTACATCTAACAAAGGCTGTTTTAGCCACAAATGAAGCAGCCGCTTACCCATCCCAGCAGTACAGGTTCTATTCATAAGACCAAACAAACTAAAATTTTTGTTTGCATCAGTTTTGCTTTCTAGGACATTCAATGCCCTCATTGCAGCAGAATCTAACCTCATGTAGCTGCCCAGATTGTATCTACAAATGCTATAGTTTCCATAATTTCCTTCATCTGCTAGTAATTCTGCATAAGAAAGTAAGGCTCCTAAAGCAGCTGGTGCAAATTCAAACCCAGAAACCAAGTCTCGAACTGGTTCAATGGAGCCTTTGACTAGCCTACCAAGATCCTGCACCAGATCCCTTGCTTTAAATTCAGTTTTCTTTCTCTCAGTTACCATAACACCACATCTGGTCAAAGCATCACTCAGAGTTCGACATTCACTGGATTTTCCACTCTCCAAGGGCAAGAGGCACTCCTTACAACCAAGAGCAACCAAAGCTGACTCCACATTAGTAAAGTGACTATCATCGAGAAACTCAGCCAAACCAAGTATTCTCTTTGTTAAATCAACATAACTAAATCCAACAGTGCAACCATTTTCACGGAAGTTAGGAAGCAGTGCGACAACAACAGGTGTATCCTGCATCTCATTGTTGGCAAAGAGAACATCTTCAAAACTGCTCAGATTCCCAGGACTGGCACTTTTCACCAACCTCCAATTGGAGCCACTACCTTCATAGAGCTCCAGAGTGTGGTCTGTTCTCTCCAGGAGAAGATTACGGGTGATTGTTTCAAACATGTTTTTATTAACACTTACACTTGAAAGGCCATTCGAGCCACAACCGAGTTTCCGGAGAGCAGTAGTAGTACGATAATATGTTTTTGCGATAAAGGTTGCATTTTCACCATGAGCAGTATAATAATCCTGTATATTCAGAAAACAATAGTTTGGAAATGTGGTGCTTACAGTGAAAAGGAAAATAAAACTAGCATTATAGAACAAAATCAATTTGTACAAGTTTTAGAAACCTAATATATACATATGCATTTAAATATATGTGTGTAATATAAGAATTTCTTGATGTCCACTTGTGTATTTTTACAGGCAGCATTGCACATTTACAAATTCTGACAGAGATGAAGGTTGAAATGGTTCACAAGTAGAAAGGGAAAGGTACATATAAGAAAATGGGTAATTAGGGATAGGGCATTGCAAAAATGGCAATATACTTTAGCATGAATAAATGGATTTGAAAAATACTTCCAAAACCGTCTGATCCTTTAAAAAATTTAACCATTTTCCCCTGAACTTCAGATAACACACGTATATGTATATAGCAATTTCCTGAAGAACAGTTATATGCAGACCATATTTCCATTTCCTTTTTTATATATTAAGAAGTAAAAATATTTAATTTCAAAGACAACCCAACTGGCATTTCTTAATTATAGGTGAAAAAAAACACCCAGTTCTCAAAGCAAATTATTTAACCAATAATCATAATTGAAGTAAAGACAACATAAAATTTTACAACCCACAGTGGTAAAGACTATAAGCCTGAACTAACCCGGCGATCAAAAAACCGAACAGCCCTTGGATCCTGTAAAGGAAGAGACCAAATGATCAGGGAAACGAAACATAGTTCAAATTAAATCATTTTTTTCAAACTATATTAAGTATGGATATGGCATTTTCTCCCCCATTTTACCTGTTCTTGTTCGGTTTCATTATATAAGAAAATAAACATTAAAGGGAAAAAAACCATAATTAGTGATATAAATCCCAATTGATAGAAAAAGAAAAGGGGGCTTACATTCGGTAGAGTTTTGAAAAATGAGAGAAACCCTTGAGCCTGCTTAGCGTCTGTTAACAGTAACCCAAAAAAAAAACCAAAAATGAGAAAAGTATTATCAACCATAAATTCCTGGAAAAAAATATCAAAAGAAAATTAAAAGCATCAAAAGAAGTTTCTAACAGAAAAAGGAGTGAGTGGATACCTAGTTTGAGCTCTGGAAGCTTGTTTTGTTCATCAAAATTTTCATCCATTTTCGAGACAACTTACCAAAAAGCCCAAAAACGGGGGAAAAAAAGAGAAAGAAAATTGCTACTTTTCAGCTTCAGAGAACAGAAACCAAAAACCTATTCTGATTCTGTAGAAAAAACAAAAACACAAAACCTAAAAAAAGGGCCTTTTTCTGATGGCGGGAAAGGAATTGGCGGGGTTTTGAGAAGGGGTCTCCGAAGTACTCCATATTTCTTGGTTGTGTTGAAATTGGATCAACCTGACCTAAGCTTGGGCCAAGTCCTGAACACAGATGATAACTTGGAGACTCAATTTATAACTAGAATTGGGCCTTTCTTTCAATTCATCCACTATGCACAAAGCCACAAATTTGTAAGTATCTCAATTCTACTTCATATTTTCTTTTAGGTTTAATACTACTTTGTATGTCCGTATCATAATAATATCATTTGTGCTTGTCAATTTAATTGGTTTTAAAAAAATTAAAATTGATAATACATATTAATAACATATAAACTATATATTTATTGTTTTATTTTGAAGTCTCGAAATATAATAGTAAAATATTATAATAAATACAGATATTAATTGTTAAAATAAATTTTCAATTTAGATTTAAAATATTATATTAAAATAATTAATAAAAATAGATATGTCAATGTTTTATTATAAAATTTTGTACTAACAAATAAATTAATTCATGAAAAAAATTAATAGTAATAAAAAGAATTTTATTATAAAACATTAATTTAAAAAAGGAGTCGCATTTATAGAATAAAGTTTGAGTGTCTGCCTCTCTGGCATGAAAGTTACGTCTGCCTTACTGGCATGAAATTAGGGTTTCTTGTTTTTGTCTTTTCTTTGTTTTCTTGTTTCACCTTTATCAAAAGCGCTGCCTTGGATCACATAGTCAATTTCTCTTTGAAATTCTATACGCAAATTGAGAGAGTCCAATCTGAAGCCTGTAACAATGGAAAGAGAATTTGATGGATTATCAATTGATGAAGAGGAGGATGAAGTTTTACAAATCCCATCTGATAAGAATCTGGAAATAGAAGAACAATATTTAAGTCTAGTAGGTTGTTTTCTGACAGCAAGCATTATACACTTCCCGGCAATGAAAAGTACAATGGCGAATTTATGGCATCCAGTGAAAGGCGTTCAGGTCCGAGATCTAGGAGGTAAAAAGGTTTCTTTTTAAATTTTTTTCATATCATGGACATGGAACGGGTTCTCAAAGGCTCTCCATGGACATTCAATAATCATCTTTTGATTCTCCACAAGATTCAACAGGGAGAAAATCCAATGGAGATTCCTCTAATTTACTCTCCGATATGGACACAAATCCATGACATTCCAATGGGTTTCTTATCTGAAAACTTGGCTAGGCAACTAGGGGATTTTTTGGGAAAATTTCTAGAATATGACACATCAGATATGGGAAAGGGAATAAGGAATTTCATGCGGGTCAGAGTCCAACTAGATGTTCGACAACCACTAAAAAGGAAAAAGAAAGTGTCCTTTGCAGGAAAGTGTTCATACATTAGATTCAAATACGAGAGACTTACTTTGTTTTGTTTCTAATGTGGCCGTTTAGGTCATAATGATTCTTTTTGCGAGGCACAAATGTTTGTAGGGGCTGAAGTGGCAACAATGGGATGGGATTTGTCTCTAAGAGCACAATCTAAAAGGGCAATGGCAATGAATAGCATCTGGCTTCGGGAGGAAGGTGAGGTCGCACAGAATGGTAGTAGGAGCTTTAGTCAAACCGCGAATGGTAGTATATGGGGCGAAAGGACTATGTTTGATAAAGAAAACATGATCGATCCTATTCTAGGATTTAATTTTGAAGGTACTCATGTCAGGTCAGGACAATGGCAGGAGAATTTAGCGGGTGCACAAACACATTCAACAATGGATCACAATTTGGAGGAAAGAGTTCTAATAGGGGAAGAGGGGAAAAAGAGACAACGAGGTGACAATGCCAGCCAATCACTCAGGGAGAATGGTGAAAGCGTAGTAGTAAGAAGCAGGAGTTTGATAAAAAGTAACCTTTTATTATCGGCGGCTGCCAAAAGGCAAGCCGACCGGTCGCAATGAAAATTTTAAGTTGGAATGTCCGTGGTTTGGGAACCAATGGACTATTCGGAGGCTTCGGCATACGCTGAAGACACAAAATCCCCAAATGGTCTTCTTTATGGAGACAAAACTACATAAAACACAGATGGAACGAGTTTGAAGAAGTTTTGGTTTTGTTAACGGTATCGAGGTGGATTCGGAAGGCTCTAAAGAAGGGTTATGTTTGGCATGGAAAGATAAAGAGTCTATTACGCTTTAAAGTTTCTCTAGAAGGCATATTGACATGTTGGTCAACGATCAAAATGAAAAGCAGCAATGGAGGTTTACAGGTTCTATGGCTCTCCTTATGCACAAGAGAGAGAGACTCGCGGAATTTGTTAAGAAGGCTGCGACAACATGTAGATCAACCTTGGTTAGTATGTGGAGACTTTAATGAAATTATGTATGGCTTTGAGAAAAAAGGTGGGGTGCCTAGAAAGGAAAAACGAATGGAAGCCTTCCGTAATGTGTTGGAAGATTATCAACTACTAGATGTGGGTTATACTGGAAATTGGTTCACTTGGGAAAGGGGTAATTTGCCAGAAATGAATATACGAGAGCGCTTGGATAGAGGAGTAGCTAATGTTAATTGGATGTCTATGTTCCCGAGTCCATCATTCAAAGACCTAGTTCATTCAACCTCGATCACCGACCACTTTTAATTACCACGTCCAAAGAAGAAAAAGGAAGAGATGGGAAACTTTCAGATTCGAAGCATGGTGGCTCATGGAGGAAACATTTGAAATGAAAGTTAAAAGCATTTGGGAGTTGGCCTCAGGGGACCTATTACACAAATTGGAGTATCTTAAGTCAGAGTTGGGAAAATGGGCTTCACAAATAAGGATTTCGAGAAATAGGAAAAAAAAACATCTTGCTTCTAAGATGGCTGTTCTAATGGAAGCAGAAAGGACGGATGACAATTTAGCAGAATTAATGGACACAAAGCTGCTATTAGACTTTGAGGTTGATTAGGACGAGTGTTACTAGGAGCAACGAGCAAGAATTAATTGGCTAAGACCAGGGGATAGAAACACATCATTTTTTCACAGTGTAGCCACACAGAAGCGTCGCCAAAACATAATTCATAAGTTGCAAGATCTGAACGGCAGATAGACAGAGAACCAGCAAGAAATGGGGGATAGCTCAATCATACTTTCAAAGTCTCTTTCAGGTAGAAGAAATAGGTCAATTTGAGCATATCTTATTAGGGGTTGATAGGTGTATTTCTGAAGAAGATAATAGACTCCTTGTAATTCCTTTTACGAAGGAGGAGATTCTGGAAGCACTAACAAGCATGGGAGCAACAAAAGCGCCAGGTGAAGATGGATTGCCAGCTATTTTCTTTCAAAAGTTGTGGCACATATTTGGTAATGAGGTATCATCCTTTTGCCTTCAACTACTTAATGGAGGAATAGAGGTTAACAGAATGAACACTACTCACATAGTGCTTATACCTAAAAAGGTACATCCAACTAACCTTGCACACTTTCGGCCAATTAGTTTATGCAATGTCATTTATAAAATAATGGCAAAGACTATTGCAAATCGTTTTCGCGGAGTACTAGAAAAGTGTATTAATAAAGCACAAAGTGCTTTCGTGCTTGGAAGATTAATATCTGATAATGCACTTATAGCTTACGAAATTTTAAATACTTTGAAGAAGAAAAGAGTAGGGAGGAAAGGGCTGATGGCTGTTAAACTTGATATGAGTAAGGCTTGTGATAGAGTGGAATGGCCTTTTTTAAAAGAGATGATGAAGAAAATAGGATTCGATCCACGATGGGTCAATCTGATTATGAAATGTATCTCGACAGTTTCCTATGCAATTATTTTGAATGGACACATTGGGGATATTTTCTATCCTTCAAGAGGATTAAGACAAGGGAACCCGCTGAGTCCATTTTTTTTTTAATTTGTGGGGAAAGGCTGTCTAGTTTATTATGATTGGCTCAACGAGAAGAAAATTTTAGAGGAGTGAAAGCAAGTAGAAGAGGGCCACAGATTTCACATTTACTGTTTGCTGATGACTGTATCTTATTTGGTGAGGCAACAGAAAGAGGGGCTGGCTTATTAAAAATAGTGCTTAGGGAATATAGGAGATGTTCAGGGCAGCAGGTCAATTTTGATAAGTCCACGTTGTTTTTCAGCTCTAACACAACAACAAAAGGAAAAGATTTGGTTACTCGTATATTGAGTGTGAGGAGTTGGAATGATCCAGAACGTTACCTCGGTTTACCAAACCTGGTGGGTAGAAGGAAAAAGAGGCATTCTAAGTTTTGAAAGATCGCTTCCGTTAAAGGATTGAGAACTGGAGTATTAGATATCTTTCGCAAGGGGGAAAAGAAGTGTTTATTAAGGCCGTTTTACAGGCTATACCAACATATACCATGGCGTGTTTTTTACTTCCTAAAACATTATGTTCTGAGCTCGAAAGCATTATTGCAAGATTTTGGTGGCAGAAAGGTCATGGTCAGAGAGGTATTCACTAGTGTACATGGAAGGAATTATGCAGTCTAAAGGAAACATGCGGATTGGGTTTTCGCAGTCTCGATCAGTTTAATATTGCTTTATTAGCCAAATAGGGTTGGCGTCTCATTAATTACGCCGATTCATTATTAGCATAGGTTCTTAAAGCAAAATATTATCCGAATTACGATTTTTTACATGCACAGTTGGGCCACTTACCTTCTCTTACCTGGAGAAGCATTTGGGCAACAAAGAAAGTTCTGAAAGATGGTTTGTGCTGGCGCATTGGAAGTGGAAAACAGGTTTCTATTTGCAACGACTGTTGGATTCAGTGTTGATACCAACGAAATCGGAAACAGAGCCTACAATTCAGAATTAGAGTTAGTTTCGGGCCTTATTGATTCAGCCACAAGTTTATGGAAAAGAAATTTGATTGAGCTTACCTTTCCAGAGCACATAGTGCAGAAGATCTTCCAAATCCCCCTAGCAGAAGTTGTACACGAAGACTTCCAAGTCTGGCGCGGTGAACACTCCGGTGAATTTTCAGTATGAAGCACCTAACAACTATTACAGAAAGTTACTACGGATCCTACTGAATTATTATTACAGGCCGAATCAAAAAAATTCTACAGAAAACTTTGGAATTTATAACTCCCATAAAAATTATGCATTACAATTTGGCGGTTCACATGGAACTTCATCCCTACTCTTAGGAACTTAAAAACCAGAAGAGTGGTCTATGACAATGTGTATCCCAAGTGCCAAAATTCTGAAGAAGATAGCAACCATGTCCTTAGGAAATGTCCTACATCCATAGAGGTATGGCAAAATCTCAATCTTTCATGGGTTCTCAATTTGAATATGACAGAACTGTGGAACTGGTTTACCTGGATTTTTGAAAGAGGGAGTAGCAATGAATGTCGTGTTTTCTGTTGTGCAGCGTGGATGATATGGATCTCTAGAAACAGGTTTGTACATGAAGGCAAAACAACAATAGAGGAGGAATTGTCAGAATGAGTTATGAATTACATAGAAGAGCTTGACAGATCAAAAGAACGAGCAAATACCTTTGGAATAGTACCTCAACAAAGCCAGGCGAGGAATGGAACAGAAGCCACTATTTTCTTTGATGCGGCCTATGATAGCAAGAACCTTAAATCGGCCTCGGGTTTAGTGGTACGGGGCACAGCGAATGAATGGCTAGCATCGAAATCAGTTATCCATTCCGCAATCTCATCACCGTTTATGGCAGAGGCACAAACGGGATTACAAGCTACAAAAATGGCTATTGCAATGGGGTTTCAAACCATCACGATTATAAGAGATTCCAAAACAGTTTTTAAAAAGTGCAACTCAACAACAACAGATAAATCGGTGCTTGGTGCCATCATTAGCGACATACAAAGATCTAGACAGTATTTTCAAGAAAGCCATTATCAGTTTGTGAATAGAATCGAGAACCAAGAGGCTCACCATCTTGCAGTGGACGCTTTAAGAATGGGGAGAGAGACGCACTTGGAAAGTGATGCCTTCATCAACCTTCAGATGGCACGAGAGGGGGATGGACGGAGAGGCTTGGCTTGAAGACACCAAAGAAATTAGGAAGGAAATATAGCAAGATTTGAAAGACTTTTGGGTAGCTATCAAGGAATAGTTGGCGTGGGGAAATGGAGAATCAGATGACAATGGCTGCCAACTGTTTTGACGCTGGTATGGGGAATTGAAGAATCAGGAAGTAGTGGATGCCAGCATTTTGATGTCGATTGGACGGATTTGATGGGGATAGATCTGACGCTTGGGTTTCTTTTTTTCTTTGACGTTTCCCATTTTCTTTTTGTTTTGATAATTGTTCGGGCCTTAACTTTGGGCCATTAGGTTATTGTTTCTTTCTTTTGTCTGGGGCTCAATTAATTGGCCTAAACTCTTTTTGGTCCACTTTGTAATAATAAAGTCCAATCGAATTTTTCAAAAAAAAAAAAAGGAGTCGCATGAATTGTAATATACGTTGAATAATTAAGTATTGTTTAAATTAATTTAATATAAGTTACTTTTTGATAAATTGAAAATTAAATGCGAAAAATATTGAATTTAAGTTATAAAATTGTTTGATAAACATAAATTTTAAATTAAAAAATATTCTACATTTTATCCTTAATTTTAAACATTTCACTTTATTCTAAACAAAAATCAAATTTTAAAGGTAAAATTTTTATTGGATAATATAATAATAAAATAAATAAAATAAAATTGAATTGATCCTCCATTAAGTGATAAATAACTCTTATCTACTTATTATTTTCAATGGTCTATCAAACAAGCCCTAATTTAAAAGACAATATGTAAAAGAGAAACTTATCCAAATTGAAAATAAGTGCCTTAAACGAGGGAGTGTCCATTTGTTTATAAAACTATAATGTGAACATGTTTGTTTATTTCTATTTTAGATAAACCTTATAATATATAATATTAGTCTTCATACCTGTAATGCACGAGTTTAGTGTATAAATTAATTATAATCTTAAAAACGATGTAGATTTGTTGAATTTGAATATAGTAATAAGTTAGTTAATAAGTAAATTTAAATAATTTAATATGTGCAAATGATAATATTGATTATATGATGAGAGTCTCAAGGTCCAATTTTAGACCCATGGATGTGATGGGCTTACATTACCTCAAAGCCCAACAACAAGGTCAAAGGCTAAGCAAATCAAACCAAGATTCGATCAAAGACAAAATGAGAGGATGAATCTTTTCACAAAAACAAGGAATGATACATGCACAGAATGTTTAAAGTCAATTCAATTAAGCTGTCAATTTTCAAGCTGAAAAGACTAGTCAATTTGTGATGCATTTTTGGATGGTATCTAGGCATTTATGGGCTTAGATGCTTGCATAGAGTTTTAAGATCTATCTCTTAGATTTGAAACAAACTTTGAATCACTTGATTTCAAGTTCAAGATGATGTGAGCATGGTCGTGGATTTTTCTAATTCGAGCGAGGAATATACGACGTTGTGCGAGATGACTTTGAAACTCTCTCGGATCAACTCTTCAAATGCTCCATGCATCAGTGGCCAGCCGAATTTTAGCTCACCTTCAGCTCTCCGAGCTCTGTCCAGCTCGAGTCAGCTCACATGAGCTCAATTTAGCTCGTTGAGCTCATTTTAATTTACTTTTAGCTCATTTACTTTAATGTTTGAATAAGTTTATTTAAGTATTTAATTAATTTAGTTAAGTGTTAAATATGTTTTAAGCTATTTAATGTGTCTAAATAATTTTGACATTAATAAGTTAAGTCATTTAATTTGTCTAAATTCCTACAACAATTTAAGTTGTCTTTAGGCCATTTAATTTGTCTTAAGTCCTATAGCCATTTAAAGTGTCCTAAGCTAACACAACTTAATTAGATGCTATGACGAATTTAATGTGTAGGTTTTTATTTGTTTGCTTAATGTGTCCAAAAGGGAACTTAATTCTTGTGATCTAATTGGTATAGGTACACTACCCTTGGACGGCTAGGTGCATGGATGGCAATTAAGGGAGCTTTAAGCTGTATTAAAAGACAGCAGCTCATTCTTCTTCCCCAAGGTGGCTGTTCGTGTATTGCAAGGGACAAAGGAGAGTTCACACATGGCCATTTAGTTCACAAATCCTTTTCCCACTTGGTGGCTGTTCAAAACCATCGTTTCACACCTGTGACCGATTGCCTCCTCAAGTTCACACTCAAGACTGTTTGTGTGCCCAAGACGCCATTAAAATGCCATCACTATGGCTACTGTTTGTTCGGCTACCCAAGGAAGAATTAAAGGATGAATTCAAGTCCCTTGGTTGCACAATCATTGAACAATTCAGCTCAACTCACCAGCTCATTAATTAAGTGAAACTGGAAGACTAAATGAGCTCACTTTGGAGCTCCATTCGCTGAACATGGACTTCATCTTTAATGGTTTTAATTCTAGCTAGTTCTAGACTATTCTAGCCGAAATTACTTAGCTCTTGAGCTAATCCCTTTGTCCATTCGGCTATCCATGCTTAGGTCTATAAATACTTAGACATTTCATTTGTAAAAGCACTTTTTTGGCAAATTTGTTAATGAAACTTTGTTTCTATGAGGTTTCCCTCAACTCCTATTTCGTACGAGTCTCGTGTGACTTATCTGGCATTGCTAGTGGCATCTCCAAACTTGTTTGAACTTCTCACCCACCCTTGGTGTGGCTGTAACATCCCTAACCCGAGGCTGTCGCCAGAATAGGGTTTAGAGGCATTACCGAACAATAGGATCATTTTACATCGCATTCATGACACAAAGTCAATCATCATCAAACACATTCATATACAATCATAGTGTCCCTTAAACGAGTCATCAAGACCCTAAACATGCTTATAACCGAGTCGGGGGTAAACTGAAACACATATGAAATTTCATGAAAAATTGAAACTTTTCTAAAATACAGGGGAGACACGCTCGTGGGGGTAGGCCGTGCCTCTCCTACGGCTACATGACACACCTGTGTGACCTCCCCATGGTTACATACTGCCAAAATCAACACGGCTAACAAGCACGCCCGTGTGCTAAGGCCGTGTCCTATAAGGTCATATATTACCATTTTACCCACGGTTTGAGACACGCTCGTGTGCCCCAACCGTGCGACATTATAGGCCATCTTTGCAAGGCCAACATGCCACCCACTTAGGGTCAAACCTACAAGCCAATCAACAAAACATCTCATGCACATATTGCCATCTAAAAGCATACCAATTTAGCAATTTAAAACATACAATCAATACCAACTCTAATCATACCCAATTCAATACTAATACTTATTCTGTCACAAGCATAATTCATTCCCAAATCTCACTACTCCTACTAGCATTTATCAACACAAAGTTACCACTCAATAGTAAATTTATCAATCTACAAATCATGCCAAAAGATGCATCATTTAGATACCACATTCATTCATGCCAAACCTATCACATATCTAGCCACATCTCATGGCTTACAAATCTCAAACTTGATTCAATTTACTAGCCTATACATGCCCTATTCTAGCTAAATACATCTTTCCAAAAGTACCAAAATAGAATGCCGATAGTGTGATTGAGAAGCTGACAATTTCGGATCCGAGCTAGCTTTACTGACACTGCAAGGCAGAGAAACAAATCACACAGTAAGCTTTCCAAAGCTTAGTAAATTCATAATATAATACATATTACCCGATACTACAACTTCAATATATATATACATGTACCACCACATAGATAAAGGCACACCTAGGCACGTTATAATCTCAACCACATACCCAATTATCTATTCATCCAACTCTTAAATCTATCATCAACCACATAGGTTCAAACGTACCTTGATCAACACCTAGTTACTTACCATTTATGCTACTCAATTGTTCGATATTACCTCTCGTTCAACCCTTGCTAGTCCATTGGTTTATTCGCACACTTAGTGCCAATTTCATAACTGAAACATAATCATCACTGCACACTTAGTGCCAATACATTTAACCAAACTTATATCGGTATCGCACACACATTGTGCCAAGTCGATAAGTCAAGCTTCTATCTTTTCACACACACAGTGCCAATCATCTCTTTCTCGTTTCAAATTTCGCACACTTAGTGCCCCTTTATCTCAATTCAGCACATAGCATTTCAAATCTCATAGATACATATACATCCATTCAATTTATATCACATAGATAAAGTTTACAACTAGTATTATATCCGAACTTACCTCGGACGTCGAACTATCGATATGGTCGATTAATCGAGCAATTTATCTTTTCCTCGATCTCGATCCGAACCTCTCTTCTCTTGGTCTATACACATTCCAATTCAATCCATTCAATCATCAACTCATTCATTTTAATCCAAACACACATATTTAGGGTATTTTACAAAATAGCCCTCACATTTTCACATTTTGACACTTTAGTCCCTATCTCACAAAATCATCAAATACTCAAAATTTCAATATACATGTGCTTAGCTGATTTCTCCCATGCTTATACAAGCCCTCACATTTCATTTATTTCACATTTTAGTCCTCTAATTTCTCATTTTCACAATTTAGCTCAAATTACTCAATTTCACCAAAATTTCAAATACAAACTATGTTCATCTAACTCATATCTTTCATTTAACACCAAAAATCATCACAAAGCTCAATATAGTATCAATGGCATCTCATACAAACATCATCAATACTCAAAATTCAAGCATGGGTTTTGTAGAGCACAAAGCAACGATTACGAAAACGTAGAAATTATCAAAAATCAAAATCAAATCATACCTTAATTGAATCCAAAAGCTAGCCGAACTTAGCTGCTTTCTCTTTTCTTCTTCTTTAGTATTTTCGGTTCAATGATGAATAAAAATGCCCACTTTCATATTTTGTGTTTTATTATAAAACATTTTAATGCATAAATTACCATGTTAGCCTTTAATAATAACATATTATAATACATTTTAGTTGGTTAAAAATGTCCATCTACCACACTAAGTAAAAAATGGTTTAATTGCACCATAAGACCTCCTTATTTAAAAGACAACAACTCTTAGGTACTTATAAATCAGTACATAGCTTTTACTATTTACGTAATTAAGTCCTTTCTCTTAATCCGACACTAAAATGATCAAATCATCACACAGAATTTTCACACAGACTATGTCACATATCATTCACACAGAAAATATCATTATAATATTTTTACGACCTCAAATTTGTGGTCTCGAACCACTGTTCCGACTAGGGTCTAAATCGGGCTGTTACAACTCTCCCCCTTTAGGGATTTTCGTCCCCGAAAATCTTACCAGTGAATAGTTGTGGATGTTGCTCTCTAATAACGTTCTTAGGCTCCCACGTAGCCTCTTCAATTCCGTGTTTGTGCCACAATACTTTCACTAAGGAAATTCTTTTGTTTCTCAATTCTTTGGTCTCTCGTGCCAAAATTTGGATAAGTTCTTCACTATACGACAAGTCTGACTGAATCTCAACCTCAGAAGGAGCAATCACATGGGACGGATCTGATCTGTACTGTGGAAGCATTGACACATGAAACACATTATAGATCTTTTCCAATTCAGATGGCAATTTCAATCTATAAGTAACCGGTCCAACTCGTTCAGCGATCTCATACGGTCCAATGAATCTCGGACTCAGCTTGCCCTTTCGGCCAAATCGAAGTATTTTCTTCCACGGAGACACTTTCAAAAACACTTTATCGCCAACCTCAAATTCAATATCCTTTCATTTCAAATCTGCATAAGACTTTTGACGATCTGAGGCTGCTTTCAAATTGTCATGAATTACTTTCACTTTCTGCTCAGTCTCTTTTATAAGATCAACCTCGTGAATCTTGTTCTCACTTAGTTCGGTCTAATACAATGGAGTTCGACACTTTCGACCGTACAGAGCCTCATATGGTGCCATTTTGATACTAGACTGAAAACTATTATTATACACAAACTTAATCAATGATAGATGCCTTTCCCATGTGCTTTCAAATTTGAGTATACAACATCTTAGCATATCCTCAAGAATCTGAATAATTCGTTTAGATTGACCATCCGTTTGTGGATGAAAAGCAGTACTGAAATGCAATTTCATGCCCAAAGCATCTTGTAATTTCTTCCAAAATCGCGAGGTAAATCTTTGATCTTTATCAGACACAATAGATAATGGTACTCCGTGTAATCTCACAATCTCATCGATATACAGTTTAGCCAACTTATCTAAAGAATAATCGGTTCTCACCGGAATGAAATGAGCTGATTTCGTCAATCTATCAACTATCACCCAGATCACATCTTTCTTACTCGGAGATAAGGGCAAACCCGACACAAAGTCCATCATGATTCTCTCCCATTTCCACTCAGGAATCATAATCGGTTGCAATAAACTGGACGAACTTGATGTTCAGCTTTAACTTGCTGACAAACTAAACATTTTGACACAAAGTCAGAAATATCTCTCTTCATACCATGCCACCAATAGAACTATTTCAAATCATTATACATTTTCGTACTCTCCGGATGTACAGTCAAATGACCATTGTAAGCTTCAGCCAAAATCATTTGAATCAACTCTGAATTTCTTGAAACACAAATCCGATCTCTAAATCTCAAACAATCATTATTATCAACTCGAAATTCCGAAACGGCATCAGAATCACACTGAACTCTTTTTGCTAACAACTCATTATCAATCTTCTGAGCATCACAAATCTGCTGTACAAACACCGGCTTAACTTTCAATTCATTTATTACCGCATTAGCATCGCACAGATCTTTCTGATTACTTAAAGCTCGCAAAGCGTATAATGATTTCCGACTTAAGGCATCAGCTACAACATTAGCTTTACCCGGGTGGTAATCTATCACAAGTTCATAGTCTTTCAACAATTTTAACCATCTTCTTTGTCGCAAGTTCAAATCTTTCTGAGTCATCAAATACTTTAAACTCTTGTGATCAGTATAAATATGACATTTTTCACTGAATAAATAGTGACGCCAAATCTTCAATGCGAATACAATCGCAGCCAACTTAAGATCATGCATTGGATAATTCTTTTCATGTGGTTTTAACTGTCTCGAAGCATAAGCGATGACTTTTCCTTCTTGCATCAGCATACCACCCAAACCATTTAACGATGCATCACTATAGACTTTAAACTCTTTGCCCGATTCAGGTTGAACTAACACTGGTGCTTCTGTTAACAACATTTTCAACTGCTCAAAACTCTGATGACACTTCTCCGACCACTCAAATTTAACATCTTTCTGTAACAACTTTGTCAATGGATTCGCAATCATCGAGAAGCCTTTCACAAATCGTCTATAATATCCCGCTAGTCCTAGAAAACTACAGACTTCGGACACATTTCTCAGAGGCTTCCAATCTAAAATAGCAGAGATTTTATGCGGATCGACTCGTACCCCAACAGCAGATACAATATGCCCCAGAAAACTAACATCAGGCAACCAAAATTCACACTTGCTAAACTTTGCATACAACTGCTTCTCACGCAGAGTTTTGCAGCACGATTCTCAAATGCTCGGCATGCAGCGTCTCATTACACGAATAGATCAAAATATCATCAATGAACACTACCACGAAGTGATCCAAATGCGGTCTGAATATCCGATTCATCAAGTCCATAAATACTGCAGGGGCATTTTTTAGTCCAAAAGGCACCACTAAGAATTCATAGTGTCCATACCTCATTCTGAATGCAGTTTTTTTGGCACATAGGATTCTTTAACTCTCAACTGATAGTAGCCTGATCTCAGATCTATCTTAGAAAACACTGTAGCTCCTCTCAGCTGATCAAACAAATCATTGATCCGAGGTAAATAATATTTGTTCTTTATCGTCACTTTGTTCAACTAACAGTAATCGATACACATTCTCATTGTGCCATCTTTCTTTTTCACAAATAATACAGGAGCTCCCCAGGGTGAAAAACTCGATCGTGCAAATCCTCTGTCGGTCAATTCTTGCAATTGAGATTTTAACTCTTTCAATTCAGTTGGGGCCATTCTGTATAGAGCTATCGAAATAGGAGCAGTTCTCGGCACTAACTCAATACCAAATTCAACTTCTCTAATCAGAGGTAATCCTAGTAACTCATTTGGAAACACATCTGAAAACTCACATATCACATGCACAGATTCACTTTTCTTTTCCGACACCTTTGTATCAATCACGTATACCAAATAAGCTTCACAACCTTTTCTCACATAGTTCATAGCTTTCATCACAGATACAACAGCTGGTAGTCCTTTCATATCACTAGACTCAATTCGAATTATCTCACCATTCTGACTCTTCAATTCAACATTCTTTCTCTTACAATTCATGATAGCATTAGGCAAAGTAAGCCAATCCATACCCAGAATTATGTCAAATTCATCAAATGATAGCAATATCAAATTGACCGGGAAACATAAATCACGAAACATCAATGGATAATTCTTGCACACCTTATCCACTAAAACACACTTGCCTAAGAGGTTCAATACTCTAATCACAATTTCAGTAGACTCAACAGGTAGAGTCTTATTCGATACTAAATTCATACACACATAAGAATGAGTCGATCATGGATCTATCAATGCAATGACATCAGTATCAAATAAAGTGAAAGTACCGGTGATGACGTCTAGAGATGATGCTTGCTCTCGTGCACGTATAACATAGGCTCGGGCAGGTGCTCTTGCTTCTGACCTTACAGCGGTATCAATCATTCCCCTCTGGCTTTCATTCACATTTCTGATGCTACTGGGTTGTCTACTTCTAGCCGTCACATTACTTGGTCTTTCATTCTGAACATTTTCTTCTTAGACTATCTTTGGGCATTCTCGAATGAAATGATCTCGAGATCCACTCTTATAGCATGTTCTACTGTTATACTTGCCCCAGCACTCTCCCACATGTCGTCTCCCACATTGTCTACATTCGGGCTTGTTACTCTTAACACTGCCAACACTTGTTTCATTCGGAGTTTGAATTCGTAAACAAGTACTTTGTCTCGAACGATCTCTGTTTGAGTGTCCAAACGAAGCATTTGAACGATTGCTTGCATCTTTATATCTCTTTGTTGAAGATTGAGAGAACTTATTCATCAATCTCTTTCTTCCATCACGAGCCTCAGAATCAACTTTTCTCTTTTCTTTACCGAGCTCCTCAGCTTTGCATGCTCTTTCGACTAATATAACAAATTCATTTATATCCAGTATTCCAACTAACAACTTAATGTCTTCATTCAATCCCTCTATAAAACGTTTACACATAGTAGCTTCAGTCGAAACACATTCCCTTGCATATTGATTCAATCTTACGAATTCTCGCTCATATTCAAGAATGCATAAACTACTGCTTTCAGCTTCTAAAACTTTTACGTTTTAGATCAATGAAGTGCTGACTGATATACTTCTTTCTAAACTCGACTTGAAAGAAATCCCAGGTTATTCTCTCTCTCAGAACTACAGATATCAACGTTTTCCACCAATTGTAAGCCGTGTCTCTCAACAAGGAAACTGCACACTTAATGCACTCTTCAAGGCTCAGTGACATCTCATCAAATACTCTGATTGTATTTTCAAGCCAAAACTCGACTCGCTTCAAAGATCGTCATCACCGTGGGCCCTAAACTCTTCGGCCCCATACTTGCGAATCTTATCCACAGGAGGTTTATTCAATCTAATCGGATCTACAACTTGGGGCACAACAGGTACTTGCGGGGGTGGAGGTTGTGGAGCGGTCAGATTTGTTCTAACAAATTTCGAAAACCATTCACTTATCATACGGAAGAAGGCTTGCTTAGCCTCACCTCCCTCACCACTATCATTCGCCTAGATGTGGTTACAGATCCTTGAGCGGAGCAGCGCATTACTCTCACGTCGTCAAGAATCGCCGATCGTAATCCATTACTATATTAAAACACATTTCAACTGTCAGATTTCATCACACTATCGTAATTTCACAATATGGCATGCATAGCTGGACTCACACACGCTACGTTAGTCTAAGAATCGACTAAACCGTAGCTCTGATACCAATAAAATGTAACACCCCTAACCCGAGGCCGTCGCTAGAATAGGGTTTAAAGGCATTACCGAACAATAGGATCATTTTACATCGTATTCACAACACAAAGTCAATCATCATCAAACACATTCATATACAATCATAGTGTCCCCTTAAACGAGTCATCAAGACCCTAAACATGCTTATAATCGAGTCGGGACTAAACCGAAACACATATGAAATTTCATGAAAAATTGAAACTTTTCTAAAATACAGGGGAGACACGCCCATGGGGGTAGGTCGTGCCTCTCCCACGGCTACATGACACACCCATGTGACCTCCCCGTGGTTACATACTGCTAAAATCAACATGGCTAACAAGCACGCCCATGTGCTAAGGCCATGTCCTATAAGGTCATATACTGCCATTTTACCCACAGTCTGAAACACGCTTGTGTGCCCCAACCGTGCAACATTATAGGCCATCTTTGCAAGGCCAACATGCCACCCACTTAGGGTCAAACCTACAAGCCAATCAACCAAACATCTCATGCACATATTGCCATCTAAAAGTATACCAATTTAGCAACTTAAAACACACAATCAATACCAACTCTAATCATACCCAATTCAATACTAATACTTATTCTGTCACAAGCATAATTCATTCCCAAATCTCACTACTCCTGCTAGAATTTATCAACACAAAGTTACCACTCAATAGCAAATTTATCAATCTACAAATCATGCCAAAAGATGCATCATTTAGATACCACATTCATTCATGCCAAACCTATCACATATCTAGCTACATCTAATGGCTACTTACAAATCTCAAACTTGATTCAATTTACCATCCTATACATGCCATATTCTAGCTATATACATCTTTCTAAAAGTACCAAAATAGAATGCCGATAGTGTGATTGAGAAGCTGATGATTTCGGATCCGAGCTAGCTTTACTGACACTGCAAGGTTGAGAAACAAATCACACAGTAAGCTTTCCAAAGCTTAGTAAGTTCGTAATATAATACATATTACTCGATACTACAACATCAATATATATACATGTACCATCACATAAATAAAGGCACACCTAGGCACATTATCAATCTCAACCACATACCTAATTATCTATTCATCCAACTCTTAAATCTATCATCAACCACATAGGTTCAAACGTACCTTGATCAACACCTAGTTACTTACCATTTATGCTACTCAATTGTTCGATATTACCTCTCGTTCAACCCTTGCTATTCCATTGGTTTATTCGCACACTTAGTGCTAATTTCATAACTGAAACATAATCATCACCGCACACTTAGTGCCAATACATTTAACCGAACTTATATCGGTATCGCACACATAATGCCAAGTCGATAAGCCGAAGCTTCTATCTTTTCACACACACAGTGCCAATCATCTCTTTCTCGTTTCAAATTTCGCACACTTAGTGCCCCTTTATCTCAATTCAGCACATAGCATTTCAAATCTCATAGATACATATACATCCATTCAATTTATATCACATAGATAAAGTTTACAACTAGTATTATATCCAAACTTACGTCGGACGTCGAACTATCGATACGGTTGATTAATCGAGCACTTTATCTTTGCTTCGATCTCGATCCGAACCTCTCCTCTCTTAGTCTATACACATTCCAATTCAATCCATTCAATCATCAACTCATTCATTTTAATCCAAACACACATATTTAGGGCATTTTACAAAATAGCCCTCACATTTTCACATTTTGATACTTTAGTCCCTATCTCACAAAATCATCAAATACTCAAAATTTCAATATACATGTGCTTACCGATTTCTCTCCATGCTTATACAAGCCCTCACATTTCATTTATTTCATATTTTAGTCCTCCAATTTCTCATTTTCATAATTTAGCTCAAATTACTCAATTTCACCAAAATTTCAAATACAAACTATGTTCATCTAACTCATATCTTTCATTTAACACAAAAAATCATCACAAAGCTCAATATAGTATCAATGGCATCTCATACAAACATCATCAATACTTAAAATTCAAGCATGGGTTTTGTAGAGCACAAAGCAACGATTACGAAAACGTAGAAATTATCGAAAACCAAAACCAAATCATACCTTAATTGAATCTAAAAGCTAGCCAAACTTAGCTTCTTTCTCTTTTCTTCTTCTTTAGTATTTTCGGTTCAAAGATGAATAAAAATGCCCACTTTCATATTTTGTGTTTTATTATAAAACATTTTAATGCATAAATTACCATGTTAGCCTTTAATAATAACATATTATAATACATTTTAGCTGGTTAAAAATGTCCATCTACCATCCACTAAGTACAAAATGGTTTAATTGCACCATAAGTGAAACACCCCAAACCCGACCCACAAACCCCGACCGAATTTGGCATGCTCCTTGAGAAAAACTCATTTTCCTTATGTTGGAAAACATGTTGATTTCGAAGAAAAATAAATTTGAAATATGTTCTTGTTGAAAACCGTGTTGTGATTTAAGGTTGTATCTTATTAAAATGTTATCTTTATGATTTTAGAAAATTTATAAATCAAAAGAAGAACCGGATTTAGAAGTTATTATTAAGTTGAAAACCATAGGTATTTAGGTGTCAAAACAATTTAATTCGGTTATTGAAAATATTTAATTATTTAGTTGAAGTTGATTGTAGCAGGATAAAAATTAAAAAAAAAAACGATAAATAGTATACACTAATGGTGGCCTTATTATAAAAACATAACCCAAAATAACTCCAAATAATAAAAGAAAACGTAATAGGTTTAATTAAAAGGAAAATCAAACACCGAGTTGAGCAATGGCCACCACGTAGTCCTCACGACCGATCCATCACGCTAAGCGCCACCGAAAAGATATCCCACGAGGGTGAGTCAAGCAGACTCAATGTGTAACAAAGACACTAAAAGCCCAATTGATTATAGCCTTAGCGATAACATTTTGGCAAAGCCCATTCTAATCACATATAGCCATAAGCCATAACATAGCAAATCAAAATAATCAATAGATTAAATCATATGTACATATAAAATGAAATGCAATCCCAAGCCCACCTAGATATCCATCCGCTACACACCACCGTGCACTCGCTAATCACACCGTGGGATTACTAAATCGACCCTCCATCCGCTACACACCATCGAAGGCAATCGCCGCGATCAAGCGCACATCGCCTTATAAATTGTGGCATAGCCAACAGATAATTGTGACAAAGTCACCAGAATCATAATATGTGACCAAAGTCACCGAATAATATTATTGTGATCGAAATCATCGAATAATGTGGTAAAAACCACCGGAACACTTCCCCTTTATCAAAATCACCCATATGCCCATGCACATACATATTATTCAGATTTTATGCAAAATACCCCCAAAATCATAACGGAATCATACACATTTCATATCCATGCTTACAGCATTATTAACGAAGTATTAGTGGGTTAACGTACCTGAATATCATGTACCACTGAATGGTACCCGCAACCATTATCAAACATATTTCTTATTAACACATGCAAATATTAATACTATCAATTTATTGGAAATTTAGTGTAGGGCTACACACCTGATAACAGTGATTACAATACTATCGATACCAACGCTCTCACTAGTAAGAATAACAATGAAATGCTTATCCCTATCGAATCGTCCCTAAAAGATTATAGTCGAATCGCCAACCTTAAAAGATAATATGGCCTTGACCAATATTAAAACCCCTTACCTTGATTGACTAGATCCCGAAAATGTCACTTGTCCTTGGAGATGTCGAAATCCCTACATAGTCTATGTTAGATTCGATTCTAACTTTTAATGAACCACAATACATGGCCTTCGGCCTAAGATCACACTTCACTTACCTTGGATACTCAGTTCCCGAGTAATCTTCCTTCCAACCGTCAGCTACAAAAGAATCCCAAAATCCTTCTTCAAGGTTTCGGCCAAAGAGAATATATATATATAGATTAGATTCCTAGATTTCGGCTAAACCAAAAGAAAAAGAAAGAAAATCGAATGACAGTTAACCCTTACCCCTAACGTTGAGATCGATTTCACCCTTGCTTGAAACCACAGAGAGATTTGGCTACAATAGTGAAGTGATCGACTTTGAAGGAGAAATAGGGGAAGAATTCGACTAAATATTGATAGGTTTCGACTTGAGGTTTAATGAACAATCGACTAAGACTTACTTGTGCTTTCGGCTTTTGATGGATTGTGAAAAGAAGAAGAGAAGGAATTGAAGTTTGATGAGATTCGACTTTTGTGTCTAAAGGGAGATTTAGCCTTAACAAATAAGAAGAAAAGAGATGAAGTTTAGAGAGATTCGGCAATGGTGAACATTTGAAAGAGAGAGATTCGGCCTAAGCAAAATAAAGAGAAAAGAAGAGAAGAGAAGATGGTAGATTAAACACTCTAAAACAAGTAAGAAAAGAAAGAAACAAATGACCCTTATGGTCATTTGAAGTTTAACCAAGGTGCACAAGTGAGAAGATTGGTAAATTTTGGTGTGGTTCGATTATGAAAGAAAAAAGGGTGAGAGTTCAAAAAGAATGAAGCTAAATTCAAAGAAAAGAAAGTGACCAAATGGGATTACACCCAACCACTCCTCCTTACCAAAGTCTACCACAAAATTCTACCACCCCTAGTCCAATATGTCAGTCAAATTCATGGTCAAAATGGCCATGAAATACTTTCCAAAACATCCACCTTGACACATGCCTTGTAATCCTCGACTTTCCCAAAGTTTAAGAAATTCTATCCCCAAAATCAAGCAATTTTATCCCTTATTTCATGCTGACCATAACCTTAAGTCTTCTTGCCATAAAAAAATTAGTCCATCTTATCCAAAATTAAAGCTTGGCCGACACATTAAGGAAGAGAGCAAAAATAAAAGTCACCTAATTGCTATCCAAGGGATTCGAACCTAAGCCCCCCTCACACTGCTTGTGGCGTCACTTCTTAAGGCCTTAAGTGGCGCCTCCTTACCACTTTGCCAATTGAATTCTTGTGATTAAATCCTCATACAAATTTTCTTAAGGCCTATCTTGCTTAGCTCCATCTTAAGACTTAAAATCTAATATTTTTCTAAGGCATTCTCCTACATTCTAAAGTTCCCGAAGTCCCCAAAACACATACAAACAGTACACAACATGCCACTGCACACATTGAAGTGAAAATGCATAACCCCTAAATCCCGGATATTACAATAAGACCTCCTTATTTAAAAGACAACAACACTTAAGTACTTATAAATTAGCACATAGCTTTTATTATTTACGCAATTAAGTCATTTCTCTTAATTTTACACTAAAACGATCAAATCATCACACAGAATTTTCACACAGATTATGTCACATATCATTCACACAGAAAATATAATTATAATATTTTTATGACCTCAAATTTATGGTCTCGAACCACTATTCTGGCTAGGGTCTAAACCGAGCTGGTTCACCTATTCAAATTTTCATCCAACCACCTTAACCATATAAGAGTCGGGGTGACACTGCTATATAGTGTTGAATCATTCTTAGTGTTAAGTTCGTGTTTCCATTTCCATCCTCTAATTTCCAAACCCTTACCTTTCCTTGTTTTATTGTTAAACCAAACCAAAAATTTATAACCTATCTTTTATTTTTAAACCCATTGTTAAGACTTCCACTACCATATTTAAAGTTAACCATTTTTTAACAACTCGAGCTTTCTCCTCGTCGACGATCGGGCAACAAGTGAAACGACTCGACTAACCCGAGCTGGATTACATCACAGGAGCTTAAGTTATGACTGTTTTAGTGAAGACTGCGCGAGCAGAATTTTTAAATGAGATTATGACGGAAATTACTACTTTTGGGCTTTTAATTCGAGTTTAAATCATACTGTGTTTGATTTTTAGGCTTAATTTTTATTATATATGATCTCGATATTGTATTTATTAGGTTTTATTATTTTATTATTTATTTATTTTGAATTTTGGATATTGTTTAAGTATTTTAAGTTGTTTAGAAGTTTTTGTTTATTAGCCAAACAAGAAAGTTTAGTTTAAAATTACTTCTTATTTAGATTAATTAGAGTTTCAGTATACTTTAGAGTTTTATTTGGATGTACTTAGTTAGCATATATAAAGGTTTCTTCATTGTTCATTAACAGGCGATTGTTTTCATTAATTTTCAACTCTAGGAGTTAGTTTCTTTGTGCAAGATTTCTTTAGTGTGATTTTTTTAGAAGTAGTTTTCTTTTCGATTTTCTTCAAGGAGTCGTGATAATTCATTATTCACCCTTCAATTTGCTAAGAATTATTTCTTGAAGGGTTGATTAGAGTCATTAATTGAGTTTGTTGGGATTTATATCTCAAAGGGTTCAATTGGACACTTATCCATCTATCTATCATATCCATCGGTTTACTAATTCCATCTTTCTCTTTGTTTTTTTTCTAATTTTCGTTGATTTATTTATTTATTTATTTATCTTAAATTTCTTATTTTAGTTATTTTTGTTTTCATTGTTTTCCTAAATTTATTTGGTGTTTTCTTTTTAAGTCAGATCCAAAATTTTTTTTCAAGTCGAACAACTTGAATACGATCTTCCTTCCCCCTTTTTCGCTTCCTCCATTCAATTTCTTATCATTTGGTATCACATTTGGGCGTTTTAGGTCTTTTTTTGTGTTCTTATAAACTGATTTTTAACGAACAACTTCAAAACAATTTTTTTTTTGTTCTTTTTACCTAGAAAGTTTTTCAAATTTTTTTCTTCAATGGGTAAACATTTTCCAAACGATCTGAAATTTTACATACTGATTCTTGGCACTCTTTTAAAATATAAAAAAAATATTTTTCCACAAAAAAAATGATCAAAAAAGTGCAAAATAGAAAAATATGAAAAAAGAGAAAAAGAAAAAATATTTTGTGGGTTTTGTGCCAAAATTTTGTGCCAAAATTTAGTGATTTTTGGAAATTAGGAACACCTTGAATAGAAAAATTCAAGTTGTTTTCCATTATTTCGAGTTTTTGGTTGAGTAGTTTATTTTCTTTGATTATAGCATTAGATTTTCTTTGATTCTTAGCTTTTCTTATACTATTATGCATTCAAACACATTTTCGCTTCTTATGTTAATAGGTACAGAAACAATTACCTTTTTTTTCTTTGCGCAACTTACTTTCTTTAGAGTCGAGTTTTTCTTTAGCTTCTTAGAGCCTTAGGTCAATTTTGTTAGAGATGATCCCACATCTTTTTTAATATTATTGAGTTTGATTACTCTTTACAAGTTACAAGCAAGAAAATCTTGACTTCTTTTCTTTATCTCTTAGAGTTGTTTATTTTTTTTATTGTGAGTGTATATCGTTAAGGTTTAATTTTCTTTGATAAACTCTCTTTTTTTTTTGAGTGTTTTGATAGCCTTTAATGTAGCAGCCTGTTTTCAGTGAAATCGAAATAGTGGTTTCGGGACCACAAATACGAGTCTGTAAGAAAAATTATTTTAAAATTATTGTATGGTCTATTGTATGATAAGAATATAGTATAAAAATTTCGTTAAGAAAATTTTACCGATTTCATGTTTAATTGAAAAAAGGACCAAATTGTATGAAATGCAAAAGTTGAGTTCTGGTAGCTATAAATATCAAATAGATATGGAATTCAAAATTAGAGGTCCTTATATGGAAAATAGACCATTAAGAGGAGTTAGTAGATAAGTATGATGATTCATCCATGGAAAATTAAATAAAGAAAAGGACTAAATTGAAAAGTAAAAGATAAAAAGATGATAAATAAGAAAAATAAAGAAAAATATCATCATATTCTCATCTTTCCTAAATTAAAAAGATAGAAATCCTAGTTATGGAGACCCGAGTTCAAGCAAGTTATTTTGGCTCAATTAGGTGAGTATTCAAGTCCTGTTTTTAATGATTTTTATGTTTCCGAGGTCGTAAAAGCTTAATTTAGCTATCTCGGGGATTAGTTTGTAAAGTTATCAAAGTACTAGGGTTTTTCCATAAGTACTAGAGTTTTTCCATGGATGAGTATGCATTAATTATGAATTTTTATGGTAGAAAATGAAAGGTTGTTGATAGAAAAACAACTTTTGTAAAGAGAATTTGATGAAATTATGATTTAGGGACTAAATTGAAAAGTTGTAAAATTCATGGAAAAAATTTGAATTTTATGAAATGCATGGGCTGCTATTGTGATATGTAAAAATTGGCTTGGCTTGGAATAAGGATTAAATTGCATGAATTTCATTTTCCGAGCCTAGGGACAAAATTGTAATTAAATAAAAGTATAGGGGCAAAATGGTAATTTTGCCTAAGATGTGAATTGAATTGAATTGAATATGAATTGTATTTAATTGATGTTAAATTTATTCGTATAGATCCGAATAGATCAAAAATGGAGTTAGATCGAGGAAAAGAAAAAGTGTCAAATTAGTAGATTTTGCATACACTAACAATTATCGAGGTAAGTTCGTGTAACTAAATTTTGTATATTTATATGTTTGAATTGAATGATGTTTATGTGTATGGTGTAAATGTCATATATATGAACTTGATGACATATCCTATAATGTCTGGCAAATATAAAGTTCCGTTTGAATAAATGAAATTCGATGGATATTGGGTTCCTGTATTGGTTGTAATCCTACATATGTTGCGAACACACCATAGCTCGAAAGAGCATCACATTATTAGCCCTCTCGAGCTTCCCGTTATATGGTTCTTGCGAGCTACCCATTAATAGCTCTTCAGAGCATCCCATTGGTTGTGATAATGCATGTGTCGTGGACACACCACAGCTCTTATGAACATCCCGATATATGGCTCTTAGTGAGCTTCCCGATTAAAGGCTCTTTGTGAGGTTCTTAATTAATGGCTCTCTGGAGCTTCCCGATATGGCTCCTTTGAACTTCCCGATATTTAGTTATCCGGAGCTTCCTGATTAATAGCTTTTTGGAGCTACCCGTTATTGGATCACATGAGCTTCCTGAATATGGCTCTTATGAGCTTCCCATTATACAGCCCGGATAAGCTTCTCGTTACATGGCTCACATGAGCTTCCTATTATATGGCTCGAGAGAGGGCTTCCTATTTATGTGCTCGTATGAGCATTCTTGAATACGAATTGACGAATTACAGTATTGTACACTTCAAGTGTACTACTCTGTATTCATTGATATTTCAAGTAAATTCAACGGGTAAAGTTTCGACATGGGATAATCTGAACTTGAGATGAATTATTATGGAGTGTACATGCTGTATGAATATTTGATGTGGAAAGCATATATATATGAAAATTGTTACAAGATGAGCTCATCCTTGTTTCTTGATATTCACATGAAGTACATTACTAACATGTTTCTTGAGGTTATATGTGTTTAGGCAAATTACCATATTTCTTTGGATAAATTTTGCATGCTTACTTTAAATGTAAATGAATGGTAAGTTATTTTCCCGTTATACGAACTTACAAAGCATAATATGTTTACTCTGTTTTATTTCCTCTGTTTTATAGAAATTTGGAAGCTCAATTTGGTTGGAAGCTGGTCGGAGTAGTATCACACTATCCCTCGGCTCATTTTGGTATAATTAGTAAATTACTTTTGGTTATAATGGCATGTAAATGTTTTGTTATGAATAGCCATTTGAATGGCTTAAGTTTAATACATTTTGATATATATATATATATATAAGTATATAGTTTTATCATAGTTGTTGTGTGTTTTAGTATAATTGATTGATGGTTAATTAATAGGTAAAATGATAACATGGTTTGAGTTGGTTATATATGATGATATGATATGTATAAGACTTGGTTATGTCTTGATTCAAATGTTTTATATTGGATTGGGAATGTGTTTAAGTGTTATTTTAGGTGGAAGACAAGTTTGGGTGAGAAATATGGCTTGGAAATAGCCCTATTTCGTCCACACGGGAAGAGACACGGGCGGTTGTCTCAGCCGTGTATGACACACGACCTAGCACATGAGGGTATGTTTTGGCCGTGTGTCCCCTGCATCTTAAAAATTTCAAAACAGAATGCTCAAAGTTGATCACACGGCCTGGCACAATGGCGTGTGGTTTGGCCGTGTGACCCTTGGACCAATTTAATGCAAATTTTTATTTTCACATGGCCTAGCACACGGGCGTGTGACTTGGCCGTGTGACTTAATTCAGAGAGTTACACGGGTATGGACATGGGCAGGGACATGGCCGTGTGCCCTATTTCGAATGCCCACACGGCCTGACCACATGGGTGTGTGTCCCTGTATCTTGGAAAAATTTTGAGATTTTGCGAAAATTCTTTGAGTTCTCAATTTAGTCCCAAATTGATTCGAAGGTGTATTTTGAGCCTTGAGGGTTCATATAAGGGACAATATGATTGATTTAAGATTGATTTCTGATATGAATTGTAACAATGCGATTTTGATCCTAATTGGAACAGTGGTTTTAGGACCACAAATCCGAGTCAGAAAAACATTTAAAAATTATTTTCTGTGTTTATTATGTGTGAATTTATATCCATGGAATTTACGTGTTTTAATTTTGTTGTTTGAGTGCCGATTTAATAAAAAGGGCTTAATCGCGTAAGATGAAAAAGTTGATAGTTATGAGGTATTTATGATGCAATTAGACCATTTAATTTATGCACGGGCACTTTTGTACATGAGTTAGTGGAAATGGAATAAAATGATAAAGGTTAAAAATGGAAATGAGTTAATATATTATAATGTAAATAAATAAAACATAAAATAAACAAAGCCATGCATGTTCATCTTTTCTAAAGCCAAAAATAGCTAAGGAAAAGAAAAATAAAAACAAGCAACATTCGGCCTTATAAAAGCTTGATTGAGGTATGTAACTAGCTCGATTTTTGATAATTTTTACGTTTTTGAGATCGTTGCTATGAAATGTACAAAACCCATGCTTTAATGTTTGATTTTGATGAATATTTTGAGTTAAGACATTGATAAATTCATGAGTTTTGTGATGTTAGATGATAGATTATGAAAGATATGTTTTGAATTAATATGTTTTGTATTGGAAATTTTGATGATTTTGAGTAATTAGGGTTAAATTATAAAAATAATAAATTGAGGGATTAAAATGTGAAATAAATGAAATGTATGGACTTGTATGAGCATGGGTAACATTCAGCCTAAGCATGATGTGTGCAAATTTTGCATGTTTTGTGTTTTATGTAATAAGGACTAAATTACAAAAATGTAAAATGTCAGGGATAAAATGGTAATTTTCCCATTTATGTATTTTTAGACTAAATTGAATAAAATGGTGTTTAAATAATTTTAATTTGAATGTGTTTAGATCAAGAACCAAAGAAAACAGATTTGGATTGGGGGAAATAAAAATAATCGAATAGTCGTTTATTCCGTCCGTCGATATCCGAGGTAAGTTTATAAGCAAATAGATGCTGTTAATTTTGAATAAATGTGAACTTTATTTGCTAAATTGAATTTTATGAATGTATATAAGCAATATGTAATATCCGGGATTTAGGGGTTATGCATTTTCACTTGAATGTGTGCAATGGCATGTTGTGTGCTGTTTGTATGTGTTTTGGGGACTTCGGGAACTTTAGAATGTAGGAGAATGCCTTAGAAAAATATTAGATTTTTAATTCTTAAAAGGGAGCTAGGCAAGATAGGCTTTAAGAAAAATTGTTGGAGGATTTAGACACAAGTAACCAGTTGGCAATATGGCAACGGAGGCGCCACTTAGGGCCTTGGAAAGTGACGCCACAAGCAGTGAAAGGGGGGCTTAGGTTTGAATCCCATGGATGGTATTAAGGTGACTTTTATTTTTGCACTTGTATGGCATGTGTCGGTCAAACTTTAATTATGGATAAGATGGACTAATTTTTTTTTATGGCAAGAAGACTTAAGGTTATGGTAAGCATGAAATAAGGGATAGAATTGCTAGATCTTGGGGATAGAATTTCTTAAACTTTGGGAAAGTAGAGGATTACAAGGCATGTATCAAGGTGGATGTTTTGGAAATTATTTCATGGCCATTTTGACCATGAACTTGGACGGCATTATGGACAAAAGGGGGGAGCCGAATTTTGGTGGTTAGTTTTGGAAAAATTAGTAGCTTGAGAGTTGACCAGCCAAGGGATTGTTTTGATGTCATTTTTGGCCATCCACTTCCTTCACCTTAAGCTGATGATATCCCGACCTTAGATCTATCTTTGAGAATACCGCAGCTCCCTTAAGCTGATCGAACAAGTGTTAAGAGAGAAGAAGCTATATGCTAAATTCAGCAAGTGTGAATTTTGGCTGAAGGAAGTTGCGTTCTTAGGGCGTGTGGTGTCTGCAGAAGGGATAAGGGTGGATCCTCGGAAGATTGAGGCAGTGCTAGATTAGAAACCACCTAAGTCTATAGCTGAGGTTCGTAGTTTCTTGGGATTAGCAGGCTACTATAGAAGATTTGTCGAAGGATTTTCATCGTTAGCTGTACCTTTGATGAAGTTGTTGAGAAAGGAGATACCTTTCGTATGGGCAGATAAGCAGCAAGAGAGCTTTGAGAAGCTTAAGAGGGTTTTAACTGAAGCTCCGGTTCTGATTCAGCCTGAGGCAAGGAAGGATTTTGTGGTATATTGTGATGCTTCTCACACAGGATTAGGATGTGTTCTGATGCAAGACGGGAAGGTAGTTGCTTATACATCTCGACAATTAAGGCCACATGAGGTTAACTATCTGACGCACGACTTGGAGTTGGCAGCGGTGGTCTTTGCTCTTAAGGTATGGAGGCATTATCTGTATGGAGAAAAGTCAGTAATCTATACGAATCACAAGAGTCTTAAGTATCTCACGACTCGAATGAGATGAATCTGAGGCAATCAAGGTGGGTGGAGTTGTTGAAAGACTACGATTATTCTATAGAGTATCACTCGGGCAAGGCGAATGTAGTGGCAGACGCCTTAAGTCGGAAAGTGGTGTCGGATCTGAGGGCGATGTTTGCACATCTTAGTCTTTATGACGACGGAAGCTTGCTGGCTGAATTACAAGTAAAGCCGACATGGTTGAGTCAGGTGAAAGAAAGACAGTTGGTAGACGATGATCTAAATGCTAAGCTACGGCAAGTGCAGAGTGGGAAGTTGGAAGATTATGGCGTTAATAGTGACGGAGTGTTGTGTTTTAAAGGCAAGGTCTGTATGCCAAAAGATGCAGAAATTAAGCGGAGAATTCTTTAGGAATCGCATAGTAGCCCTTATGCGATGCATCCTGGAGGTAATAAGTTGTATCGAGATTTACGGGATCAGTTTTGGTGGCCTGGTCTTAAGCGAAAAGTTACAAAATTTGTAGGGAAGTGCTTAACATGTCAGCAAGTCAAGGCTGAACATCAAGTACTGTCGGGGTTGCTTCAACCGATAAAGATTCCACAGTAGAAGTGGGAGCGAATCACCATGGGCTTTGTTAGTGGGCTTGAAACACCACACCCTACCACGAGAATGGACCGGATCGGTATGTTCCTAAAGTAAACCGGTTTCAAAAGATTCGATACTTGAGAAAATTTGTAAAATTTTTAGAAAAATGTTGTTTGGATTGGGCTTAGATTGGAACCCATTTAATAAATTTTGAAAATCCAACTTAAGTGAGGTGACAAAACAATTTTAGGGTTTATTATTTTGAAAGAAATAAATTTTGTTTTCTTAACTTTAATTAAAAATAAATTGTAACACAATCAACATGAATAAGCGGAAATAAAGAAAATCCAAGCGGGCCTTATGGCCTTATTACATCAAGTAAAACCCAAAATAAAATAAGAGTAACTAAATCAAATAAAGTTCAAACTAAATAAATTCTCGAATGTAGCATGGCCACCTCAACGCCTCTCTGGCCGGTCCGTCCTTTGTTCATCACACGAAAATAGTTCCCATAGCGGGTGAGTCAAGCAGACTCAATGTGCACACAGTACTAACATTCAACAATTAGGGCATTCATGTTCAAAACATCGATCCATATAAAAATGAAATTATGATGCAACGCAAAACCCAATCCTAATTAGCCATCCACTACACTCCCGTACCAACTTTGTACAAGTGGGGACTACTAAGTCAACCCTCCATCCGCTACTCTCCATCGAAGGCATTCGCCCATATCGTTGTGTCATTAGACACTATAATCAAATTATACGTTGTGTCTTTAGACACTATTGTAACCGAAGTTACCAAAATTTCTCAATGTGACCGTAGTCAACATATTTAGTTAGTGAGACCAAGTCAACACCTTCGTTGGTGAGACCGAAGTCAACACTGTTCTCCCCTTTCACATAAATCCCGAATGCCCCAAAATTCATATATTATGCATAACTTAATTTCATGTTCATATACATATATTCGCATGTTATAAAATAACATTTTCACAATCCTATCAGTAGGAAGCGTGCTGAGTACTATTGTACCACTTTAGGGTACTTAGCCATATTCACATACTTAAGTATAATCATATAATAAAATAATTGTCATAAGAAATATCGAAAGTTAGTGTGCGTACACCGATTTGTTTAGCGATTCCTTGAGATTCGAAAAGCTAGATCTAAAGTTTAGATCCTTAGTCCCTACATTTGATTCATCCTTTATTACTTAGCATAAATTCTATTTGGCTATGATATCCAAATCTAATAGGATTTGTAAAAATACTTACCTTGAGGCTGATTAGGTATTTATTCAAATCCAGAACACTTGGTTTTTCCTTTACGATATTCACCAACCTTGAATCTCAATATGGGTTAGTTTTGACTTTTCAATAATTAAAGAATTGATCTAGATAATCTCACAAACATTGGCGAATATTTTAGATGCTTACCTTATGGACTTTAAATCCCAAAATTCACCGAATAACTAGGAACACGTGGCCTATGATGTACCTTCAGGAAAAGAATTTCTTCTTCCATGATTCGCCAAGATTAATAATCGAAATTAGTCTCTAAATTTCAATAAGTCTAGAATATAAAAGAATGGAAAACTAAACTTGGATCTTACCCTTATTTGAAGGAATCGATTGTACCTTCACTTCAACCTTCGAGATTGGCTTAGAGACTTGATGAACAATTGGCTATGATTCCTTATGTATTTGGTTTCAAAGATGAAAGAAGAGAGGAATAATAGGCTTAGAAGGAAATCGGCTAGGAGGCTAAAAGAAAAGAAGAAAAGAATGGATGCTCAAGAAGAATATTTGGCGGAGGAAAAGAGAGGAGAATGAATAATGAATGGCCCTAGTCCCTCCTTTTATAGCCGAATTTACTAGGCCAAGAATCATTTACTTGGCCACCACTCTTCCTTATTTTCCTAATTAAAGAATAATTCTTCATTTATCCACCTATTTAAGAATTTTAAAGAGAATTAAACTCTTCCCTTAAGAGTCCTTATGATCTTCTAATTAGTCGAGTTTTAAAGAGAGTGAAACTCCTCTTTTGCAAGCTTTGTGCCGTCCACCTCTTGGCTTCTAGAAGCAAAATAAAACTTATTTTATTTGCTTCTTATGTGACTCGAACTCAAGCCCAAAACCTTTTGCATGTGGGCCATTTCCTAAGGCCTTAGGTGGCATCTTGAGCTACATTTCCAAGTCAGATTATTGGGTCAATTTTCATGTACTTTATATTTTTAGGGTCACTTGGCCCTAAGTTCCCCTTTGGGCTCTAAAATTCGACATTAAGGGTCATTTTAAGTTTCTAAAATTTTCGCATGCTCTGATTTTCCAAGTTTCCAAAATGTTTAGCTTCCTATTTTGGCTTGGTTTCCAAAATGTTTAGTTTCCTCTTTTGGCTTGGTTTCCAAAATGTTCACTTTCTAATTTACTTGAGTTCCAAAATGGTCACTTTCTTATTTTAGTTTAGTTTCCAAAACTTAACATTTCTAAAGCATTTCCTTACATTTCCATACATCTCCTTACATTTCCACACATTTCCATACATTTCCATACATTTCCTTACATTTCCATACATTTCCATACATTTCCTTACATTTCCTTTCATTTCCTTACATTTCCTTTCATTTCCTTACCTTTCCTTACATTTCCCTACATTTCCTTACATTTCCTTACATTTCCTTACATTTTCTTTCATCTTAGGGTTCTTGAAACTCTTCAGAACACATCCAACACACCCACTGATCCCACTATCTCATGAATTATGCACGAATGCATAACCCCTAATCTAGGATGTTACAGGGCTTCCCCTTACGCCTACTAAGAAAGACTCGAGTATGGGTGATAGTGGATCGATTGACGAAGTCTGCACATTTCATACCAGTGCGGGTTGATTACACTTTGCAGAAATTGGTGAAGTTGTACGTGGTAGAGATTGTGAGGTTGCATGGAGTGCCGGTATCGATTATTTCGGATAGGGATCCGAGGTTTACGTCTCAATTTTGAAAAGCATTACATCAAGCTTTGGGCACTAGGTTAGACTTTAGTACAGCATTTCATCCACAGTCGGACGGTCAGTCTGAGCGAGTAATCCAAGTGTTAGAGGATATGTTGAGGGGTGTGATAGACTTGAGAGGAAGGCGGGAAGAGTTTTGCCTTTAGTGAGTTTGCATACAACAACGATTACCAAGCAAGTATTCGAATGGCACCGTATGAAGCTATCAGTATGGACGGAAGTGTCGCACTCCTACGTGTTGGATGAATTGGGGAAACATCATATTTTGGGTCCGAGATTGTATAAATTCAAGAAAAGGTTAAGGTAATTCGCTCGATTAAAGGAAGCATCCGCGTGCAAAAGTCGTATACGATTTTAAGCGGAAGGAAATAGAGTTTGTTGTGGGAGATCAAGTATTTCTTAAAGTGTCGCCATGGAAGAAGGTAATGAGATTTGGTCGCAAAGGAAAGCTAAGTTCCAGGTTTATAGGACCTTATCGGGTTTTGAAGCGGGTTGGACCAGTGGCATATCAATTAGAGTTGCCTTCGAAGTTGAAGCAGATGCACGATGTTTTCCATGTTTCGATGCTACGTTGTTACCAGTCGGATCCATCTCATGTAGTGCCAGTTGAGGAGGTGGAACTAAGATTAGATTTGTCTTACGAGGAAGAGCCGATTCAGATTTTGGAATGGGATGTGAAGGTGTTGTGAAGGAAGTCAGTTCCTCTCGTCAAAGTGTTATGGCGTAACCATGGATTGGAAGAAGCTTCGTGGGAGCTGGAGGAAGCAATGCGACAGCAATACCCTCGCCTATTCTAGTCAGGTAATTTTGAGGTCGAAATTACTTTAAGGATGGTAGAACTGTAATATCCGGGATTTAAGGGTTATGCGTTTTCACTTGAATGTGTGCAATGGCATGTTGTGTGCTGTTTGTATGTGTTTTGGGGACTTCGGGAACTTTAGAATGTAGGAGAATGCCTTAGAAAAATATTAGAATTTTAATTCTTAAAAGGGAGCTAGGCAAGATAGGCCTTAAGAAAAATTGTTGGAGGATTTAGACACAAGTAACCAGTTGGCAATATGGCAAGGGAGGCGCCACTTAGGGCCTTGGAAAGTGATGCCACAAGCAGTGAAAGGCGGGGCTTGGTTCAAATCCCATGGATGGCATTAAGGTGACTTTTATTTTTGCACTTGTATGGCATGTGTCGGTCAAACTTTAATTATGGATAAGATGGACTAATTTTTTTTTCTGGCAAGAAGACTTAAGGTTATGGTAAGCATGAAATAAGAGATAGAATTGCTTGATCTTGGGGATAGAATTTCTTAAACTTTGGGAAAGAAGAGGATTACAAGGCATGTATCAAGGTGGATGTTTTGGAAATTATTTCATGGCCATTTTGACCATGAACTTGGACGGCATTATGGACAAAAGGGGGGAGTCGAATTTTGGTGGTTAGTTTTGGAAAAATTAGTAGCTTAAGAGTTGACCAGCCAAGGGATTGTTTTGATGTCATTTTCACCATGAAGTGGAGGGAGAAACCGAATATGCATAGTGAGGTTTAGGCAATTCCTTGTCGAATTCTTTTCGAAAGCTTTTGTGTTTTTTTTTCTTTTGAGACCAGTAAACCAAGTAAGTGACCATTCTTGCATCTCTCGCTCTTTTGAGTATCTTTCCTTCTCTTTATTTTACTTAGTAGAACCTCTCATCCATTCTATTTCACCATTATCAAACCTCTAAAGCCTTACATTATTCTTCTTTTCATTCTTTTGTTAAGCTGAATCTCCCTATTGTCACCAAGCCAAATCACATCACATACCGTTATTCACTTCTTCATCTTTCTTCTCCATCCCATATTTCTCCATATCCGATTGCTCACCTATCATTAAGCCAAAACTTGTAGCCCTCATTCTCTCTTTTCTTGTTTGCAAACTCCAAAGCCGAAAGCACATTCAAACCTTAGTCGATTGTTCATTAAACCCTAAGCCGAAACATATCACCATCTAACCGATTTCTTCATCTCTTCCTTCTTCCAAAGTCAATCACTCTTCTTTATAGCTGAATCTCTCTATGGTTCCAAGTAAGGGCAAAATCGATCTCAGTATTTGGGGTAAGGATCAACTGTCATTCGTCGTTCATTCTTTTTCTTTTGGATTAGCCGAAAAGTAAGAATCTAATCTCTATATATTCTCCTTGGCCAAAAACTTGAAGGAGGATTTCGGGATCCTTTTATAGCCAACGATTAAGGGGAGATTATTCGGGATTTGAGTATCCAAGGTAAATGAAGTGTGATATTCGGCCAAAGGCCATATATATTTTTTGAGATTGGCCGATTCTGACTATGATCTTATAGGGGCAGTTCGATAGGGATAAGCAATTCATTGTTATTCTTGCTAGCGAGAGCATTGGTTTCGATAGTATCGTAATCACTGTTATCAGGTGTGTAGCCTACACTAAATTTCTGATAGATTAATAGTATTATTGATAACCATGTGTTAATAAGACATATGTATGATAATGGTTGCGGGTACTATTCAGTGTTACATGATATTCAGGTACGTTAACCCCCTAATACCTCGTTAATAATGGTGTAAGCATGGATATGAAATGTGTATGATTCGGTTATGATTTTGGGGGTATTTTTGCATAAAATTTGAATAATACGTATGTGCATGGGCATATGGGTGATTTTGATAAAGGGGAAGTGTTCCGGTGGTTTTTACCACATTATCCGGTGATTTTGATCACAATAATATTATCCGGTGACTTCGGTCACATATTATGATTTCGGTGAGTCTGTTGCAATTATCCGGTGGCCATGCCACAATTTATAAAGGCGATGTGCGATTGATTGCGCAAATGCCTTCGATGGTGTGTAGCGGATGGAGGGTCGATTTAGTAATCCCATGGTGTGATTGGTGTACGGTGGTGTGTAGCGGATGGATATCTAGGTGGGCTCGGATTGCATTTCATTTCATATGTACATATGATTTAATCATTGATTATTTGATTTGCTATGTTATGGGCTTATGGCTATATGTGATTAGAATGGGCTTTGCCAAAATGTTATCGCTAAGGCTATAATCAATTGGGCTTTTAGAGTCTTGTTACACATTAAGTCTGTTGACTCACCCTCGTGGGATATCTTTTCGGTGACGCTTAGCGTGATGGATCGGGTCGTGAGGACTACGTGGTGGTCATTGCTCAACTCGAGATTCGAATTTTCCTTTTAATTAAACCTACTACGTTTTCTTTTATTATTTTGGAGTTATTTTGGGTTATGTTTTTGAAATAAGGCCACCATTAGTGTGCTATTTATCTTTTTTTTAAATTTTATCCTGCTACGATCAACTTCAACTAAATAATTAAATATTTTCAATAACCGAATTAAATTGTTTTGACACCTAAATACCTATTGTAACACCCCAAACCCGGCCCATTTGCTATGATTGAATTTGAAATGCCATCATAAAAAAACGTTTGAAAAACTTTTGACTTAGAGTTAAAAAATAAAATTTGTTGTCTTTACTAAAAACATTGTGTAATTAAAGTTCCAAATAAAACTAAGTTGTTTAAAATAAAACATTTTCAAATAATAATATAATCGACAATCCAACTTAAAACATAATAAAATCCTTAAATACTTAAAGTGGCCCTTATTACAATAAATAACCTTTCATAAGTAAAATGTGTAAAACAAATAAAATATCTTACAGATGGGCCACCTTGTATCCACTCCAACCCGGTCCGAGCATCACCTGTAAGGTTTGAGAAAAATTGGGTGAGTCACACAGACTCAGTGTGTAATTAATCCACTGAATTCCACCCACATGTTAACCACATATTAACCCATATAACAGATAACAAGATATCATATGCACATAATAACACATTCTGGGCTTGGCCCATATTCATATCACATTATTCCACATACCATATACTGGGCTTGGCCCATTTCTCATTTCAATCCACGTTCACATTTTGGGCTTGACCCATTTCCACATTAATACCTCATTTCACAAGACACATAGAATTATGCAAAGTGCACCCAACCCAATCCTAGGGTCCATCCGCTACACACCCCCTCAACCAGCCACCACACACCAGGGGATTATCAAATCACCCTCTCCATTTCACTCCAAAAGGCAATAATTGCCATCCACGTGCAATAAAGCACAAAAATCCACAACGCGACCTTAGTCAGCGCCAATCCACGATGTAGCCATAGCTAACACCAAAACCACGATGGGACACATAGTCACTCATCAACCACGATATGGCACATAGCCGATATCAACCACGATGAGTCACACAGCCACTCATCAAGCCACGCGAACTAAATCGCAATTAATCCACAACGTGACCTCAGTCAATGTCAATCCACGATGTAGCTCAAGGCTAACATCAAACCACGCACTCAAGTACACCGCACCTTCTTTCATATCATATCCCAACCCATGCACATGCAACATTCCATGATGACATAATATAATGATGCATGAGCATGTTCATCAACATATTATCACATATTCATAATAGTAATCACATTTGATCAGATTTGGTACTTACCGGATTATCGACATACCCCTTGAGGGTATTTAGATCACTATTTCCATTGCACAAGTTAGCACATATTTAACACATATAGATATAACACAAATACCCGGAAAATGGTAGGCTAACTACACACCTGCCTATTAGTGAAATCCTGAACTACTCGAATCTAACACGATCTCGAAACGGGGTTCTTCCTTCTCCTTAAAAGCCGATTTGGTCTCCTACCAAACCCGAATCACACTCGAGTTCCCTTCCTTTAGCTACACACAAGAGAACACCTTTATGGCACTAAGAACATTCTACCAAACCACAAAATTATAAGCAAGGCCATTTCGCCACACCAACAAATCCGAAGGGTTATTGAATGAAATACCAAGTCTTACCTATTGACTTACCCCAAAAGATTGTCAAAGATTTGAGGCTTAGAACAATTGCTTCCAAAGTCCCGAGGAGCCTAAAAGAAATCGGTTCCTAGAATGGTTAGAACCTTGCAACAAATGCCCATCTAAAATGATATAACAAGTATAAAGATCCTTACCTTAACACTTTGATTCAAATCCAAAATCGTCACTTGCCTAAGGAGTTGGTCAAAATCCTTGAATGATGAAATCCTTTCCACACGATCTTAGTATGACTATGGTCGACTATCAACAAATAGATGATCAACACTCCACTATACCACTACCAAAACAAAAGAGTTTGTTTGAAAGAGAAGAGATAATAATTTCGGTCAAAAAGAAAGTCCTCTCAAGGTAATACAATTTCGACAATGAGATTGAGTGAGACACCAATAGGATTCGGCTAGAGCAAATAATGGAAGAAAAGAAAAGAGAAATGAGAGAAGGAAGATTCGGCCAAATGAAAATAAAATAGAAATGTGGACTTTTGAACAATATGAAAAAGAATGAAAAGAGAGATGAGAACAAGAGAGGTTGTTTTCGGCTACAAAGAAATAAGAGATGAGATGGAGGTACCAAAGAAGATTCGGCCAAAAGCCTAAGAGGAAATATCAACAACACCAATGGACATTCGGTTATGGCTCACTTTGGTGCATTAGAGAAAAGTTGATAAAGTTCTTTAAGAATAGGTTTTTGGTTAAGGCACAAAACAAAGAAAAAGGCTAAAACTAAAACAAAATTGAACCTAAATGCCAAGAACATATTCGCTAAAGAGGTGAGCTTTTGGGGAGGAAAAGAAAATGCCAAAGATGAACAAAAGCACAAAATGCTAAAATGACCAACTAATTCCCCCAAACTACCTATCAAAATTGGCCACCCCTAGCCTTACATGCCGTCCACATACATGGTCCCCAAGTCAAATCTATCCACTCAACACTTTCCAAAACCAATTCCTTATGTCATGCCTTATGCTCTCCCATCAACCTTTAATCACTTGATTTCCTTCCCAAACATCTAACTTACCTTAAACATACATTCAACTTGCCAAAAGATGAAAGTCCAACCTATCATAAATTTGAATTTGACCGCCCATAAATGCTAGATTGCACAAAATATAAAATTCTCAAAATGCCTTCCTTGTTACTCGAACCATTTCCCTCAAGCAACTTTCCAAGCTCCTTAACCACCTTGCCACTAATTCCCCTTGTGCTTTAATTTAACACTTAATTTAACTTAAGTGCTAAGTTCACTTAATCCACTTCAATAAATAAACCATACTAAAAACTATTCTAATTTCCTAAAGCTCAAGGCCCAATCCTACTAGGCCCAATTTCGGGATGTTACAGTTCTACCCTCCTTAAAGAAATTTCATCCTCGAAATTTCCAACTAACTAACAGTCGTGCAATCCTACTCATCACACTACGCTTATGTTGCGCACTCTGATTAAACTATCTTACCTTCTAGGCACAGTTCCTAAGTTCATATCCAAGGTTTCAAGCACTTCACTAGCAACATAAGAATGAGCTATCTCTAAAACAAAACAAAGAACTTACCTGCTATCACATCCTTGGTTGTCCTACATCCGAACCTTCAGCACCTCCACGACCTCGGCCAAAACCATTTCCTCCATGGTTTGAACCATGAACCTTCATTGTCTGAGGACAATTCTTAACCAAATGAGCCTTAGATCCACACCGAAAACATTCCTTACTATTACCCCAACACTCTCCTGTATGAGTTCTCCCACATAGAGCACATAAACGATTAGATTCTCAAAGAAGCAGTGCAGTGCACATACTGAAATTCTCGATCCTTGGCCTTTTCTGAAAGTCTTTCGGTGATTTTGCTGAGCCAAAACTCCTCTTGTTCCAATTCCTATCCTTTTCTCGGTTCTCCCTTACAGTCTTCTTAACTTCTTCAGCGATCCGAGCTTTCTCCACTAGAACAGCAAAGTCCCTTTCTTTTTGGAGCAATCAACATTCAGTAACTCATCTCAGAACCCATCTTCCAACCGTACACACCTTTCATAATCGGTGGTCACGATCCCTTTGGCGTACTGACTTAACCGCACAAATTTCGCTTCGTACTCTGCTACCGACTTACTTCCTTGCACTAAGTTGAGAAACGCCTTTCTTTGCGAGTCCAAGTAACTAGCTCCAACGTACTTTCCTTCAAATTTAACCTTAAAATAATCCCAATCCAATCGATCTATCGGGACACCTTGTCTGACAGTGAGCCACCATCGATAAGCTTCGTCCGAACAGCGAAACAACACCTTTCACTTTTCCTCATCATGCAGTCCAAATCATCCATTATTCTTTCGATCGCTTCTAACCAATACTCCGCCACATTCGAGCTACTCCAGATATTCCTCTAAAACTTCAAACCCATTCAACTCGAGTCGTTCAAATTGACTTTCGATCTCCGCTTCTACACTAGCTCTCGCCACTCGCCGAGCACTCGCAACATGGCGCGATCTGCGTCATTGCCTCGCATCGATCTTGATCTTTCGGGCCCCTTCTTGGCGGTGAAACTTTATTTTCGACCCATGGCGGACCCTACCGGTTCGATACTACCATTCTACCTCTACTACGTCATGACGACCACGTCCTCTAGAACTCATGTCTACTTCGCAATTTAATCGATTAAAAGTTTTATGTATCGAAATTTTGTTTCCTTTGTTTATCTATGAGCAAATTTTATGAAAGAAGTGTTTAGAGGTAATTCTTTCGATCAATCAAAGTTTCACTCAAGCTTCTATTCTAATTCAAAGAATCACATTCACATTCACATTCATCCACAACACACACATTCAACACATCATTATGGGCATTTCGATCATTCCCACCGGAGGTAATTTCGTCATTTTCCTACGAGGGTATTTTCATAATTAATCGGGGTCAACTTTAAAATAATCTTTACAAATCAAAGCATTTTAAAATCTCAAAGTCTCGAGGTATTTTGGAAAATATTCTTCGAATCAAGGGTATTGCAGAAATTTTAGAAATCGGGGTTATTCTAGTAATTTTGGAAGTCAGGGGCATTTTAGTAAATTTCCCAATTCAGGGTATCTTAACATTTTGCAAAACAGGGGTTTTGGTATTTTGTAAAGTAAGAATATTTTCATAAAAATCAAAGGTAACATGGTAATTTTATAAACCAAGGGCATTTTCGTAATTTTACAATTCGGGGGTATTTTAGTAATTTTGTAAATCGAGTGTATTTTGGAAAATTTTCAAGTCTAAAAGGATTTTATAAATTAGAGGGGTAATTTGGTAAATTTAAAACTAAGATCTTTATAAAGCAGTATGGCTAGTCCCTTTCGGGTTTTAGTTATTGGGTTTAGCAGTGAATAAGTCCTCTTGGTTAGGGTGAACCGTAACTTCACGCACTGTAGGATTTGAGTAAAGAGGAGGTGAGTCGCTAGGGGCTTAAATACCAAGCTCTTATTGAATCCACTCCTGACATGCGCACAATGGTTGCCACACCTAACTTCGCGACTTACTTCAGAGTTTGTTTGATTGTCCTTTAAGTCTTATGCATGTGTTTGAGTGCACTAGCCCTAGGGTTCAATAGATCCTAGTTCACTAATCTACTGAGCCCAAGTATGCCCATATATCAATCATATAATAATTCACTCATCAATTAGAGGTACTTATGTAACATCCCAAAATGGGGCTATTTGGAATTTAATTATTTTTCTTATGTATGAACTATGTGATATTATTTATGGAATAATAGAGCTTAATTAAGGCTTTGAGTTGGCATGGTTTGGTAGAAAATTTCGTTGTTAACTTTAAAGGCGTGGAGCCTCAGGAGGAGGGGTTATAAGAATAAATGTGGATAATTTGACATAGAATAAGCCTAGAATAAGTGGCAAAGGGAAGGCCACTTGGGAGCTACTTGTGACGCCATCAAGGAACAAGGGAGAACCTTGGTTCGAGTCACACTTCTCCTCTTTTTGGCATTATGTTGGACGGCACATATGGGAGAGTCTTCCTCCCTTTAAACTCTTTTTTTTTTATTATTATTAAAAGATAATATGAGCTTTTAAAAAGGGATTTTATTTATTCTAAGGATAATAGGAGATAAATGAGGATATTATATGAATTATTAAGGGATTATTACTTATTATTAGTAATTAATTCAAATTAGTTTGAATTAAATCAAATGGGTGGCTAAGAGGAAACCAAGGAGATTGCCGAAACTTGAACTCCTTGTTGGAGTGGAGTGGACGGCATGGAGTCTTGGTGAAGGGAGTATGCCGAATTCTTCTTAGCCATTTTACTTGGCAATTTCGGCTAGCATTTTCCCATTTACCACTTCTTTTTCTCTTCTTCTTCAAGACCGATCACCCCTCCCTCTCATTCTTCCTTTAATTTCTTTCTTCATAAAAGTCTTTTGGCGAAACTCCCCACTCCTCCCTTCTCTTAATTCTTCCTTCTCTACTTGTGCCCACAATAGTCAATCATCTACTTCCTTTACCTTTCTTCTTCTTTTTCTTAAAAATCCATTTTATTTAATCAATCCTAGTAGAATAACCCTCTCCATATTTCAAGTTTTGGTTAATCTCAAACATAGTGTTCCTCTCTATTTCTTCAATCGGTTCTAAGGTGAGTAGACCAGTGTTTTCTTTAATAGCCTCTTGTACTTGTCGACTTCAGAGGGGTAAGGACCGATTTGACACTTGATAAAAGGTATTAACTTTCTATGTTGGAACCGATTATGTTTAGGTGTTTCAAGATCTTGAAGAAATCGGTTCAATTCTCCATCAACTAAATTTGGTAAGTTATCGGTAAGTCAACTCTTTCTAAACCATTTTAGTGGATAATTGGAAAAACCAAAACTAATCTTGTTTGGTACTTAAGGTTGGCGATTGCTAGGGAACCCATATAAGGATTCGGGTTGTTAGAAACCAAGTCGAGCAAGGTAAGATCTCGGATCTCAAATGATAACTCTATGGTATTAAGTTGGGTTGGCGAATAGGCCATAATCTTGACTCATGTTTTGGCCGAATCTAGGGCAATAGATCTAGGGTGGCCGATTTCTCCATTCGGATTTAGACTCCTCGTGGGTGATGTGTGTACACACACATATAACTTGTTAAATATGCTGATTGTTGTGAATGCTATCTTGATTTTATGTAGCATTGGATGATATACCACATCGGTATAGATGGAGATTCAAGTAAGTACCTGTTAATATGAATTTGTTATTTGATGCTTTTGGGAAGCATGATGCATTAATACATGAGATTTAAGTATGTGATGACATGAAACATATACATATGTGATTGATGTGGGATTGATGAGTGAGAGGCGGTGTTAATCGTGCCGACGGGCACCGATGTTTTGAAACACACCGTGACTACGGTCACCAGAGGTTTGGTACCTCGGAGGTTTGGCACCTCATAGCGACTTATCCCCGTGGTTAACACCACCGTGGGTTGGCCCCACTTGAGATATGGGATCGTCTGCGCGTTGATTTGGTATCACACGATGGGTTGGCCCCATCAATTGATCCGTGTCTCGGACACAGGTGTTTTGGTAACACATTGTGACTATATGTCACCAGTGGTTTGGCACCACCGGTGGTTTGGTACCACGACAGGGTGAGCGATGGCGTTTGGATGGCTAGGATGGGCATTTAATATTCTCGCATATTAACGGTTATGTGTTGTGTATGAAAATGTTTTAAAGCGGGGAAGGGTTACATCTTGAGTCTTGGTGACTCACCTTCTCCATTATTTTTTCGGTGATGCATAGATCGCGGATATGGAGCCGGAGGGACTTGAGGTGGCCATGCGGTGGATTTAAATTAAATAAACTTTAATTTTAGTTATGATAAATTTTATTTAGGTTTTAGTTTATTTGGATGTAATAAGGCCTCCGATAATTTGTTTTTGTTATTTTTTCCATATATTGAATATTTGTTTTAAACTATATTATTATTATTAAATTAAAGTCACATGTTTTCCCAAATAAACACGAAAATGTTTTCATCGTGCCATCAGCACACTTGTGATTTTATAATAACTTGCTTTAATTAAATTTTAATTTAATCCAAGTAAGATTTCAAACAAGATAACCAAAACGAGGAGTTTTAACAAAACTTAAATTGGATTTTAAAATGGGCTTCAAAAGTTTTTCTCTCAGAACGACCCATATTAGGTCCTAACGTTTGGGTAGGGTTTGAATGTTACAACTTACCGGTGGACTTGCCTGGAGATACAGATGCCATGCCGAATAAACTGAAAAATTTATGAAAGCCCAAATCTTTGAAAAGCCCATCTTAAAAATATATTTTGGGCCCAAAACCCTCAAAGCCGAAGTTTTGAACAAGCTCGATACCAAATTGTAACACCCCAAACCCGGCCCATTTGCTATGACCGAATTTGAAATGCCACTGCGATAAAAACGTTTGAAAAACTTTTGACTTAGAGTTAAAAACATAAAAATTTGTTGTCTTTACTAAAAACATTGTGTAATTAAAGTTCCAAATAAAATTAAGTTGTTTAAAAATAAAACATTTTCAAATAATAATATAATTGACAATCCAACTTAAAACATAATAAAAATCCTTAAATACTTAAAGTGGCCCTTATTACAATAAATAACCTTTCATAAATAAAATGTGTAAAACAAATAAAATATCTTCTGCATGGGCCACCTCGTATCCACTCCAACCCGGTCCGAGCATCACCTGTAAGGTTTGAGAAAAATTGGGTGAGTCACACAGACTCAGTGTGTAATTAATCCACTGAATTCCACCCACATGTTAACCACATATTAACCCATATAACAGATAACAAGATATCATATGCACATAATAACACATTCTGGGCTTGGCCCATATTCATATCACATTATTCCACATACCATATACTGGGCTTGGCCCATTTCTCATTTCAATCCACGTTCACATTTTGGGCTTGACCCATTTCCACATTAATACCTCATTTCACAAGACACATAGAATTATGCAAAGTGCACCCAACCCAATCCTAGGGTCCATCCGCTACACACCCCTTAACTACCACCACACACCGTGGATTATCAAATCACCTCTCCATTTCACTACAAAAGGCAATAATTGCCATCCACGTGCAATAAAGCACAAAAATCCACAACGCGACCTCGGTCGGCGCCAATCCATGATGTAGCAGTAGCTAACACCAAAACCACGATGGGACACATAGTCACTCATCAACCACGATATGGCACATAGCTGATATCAACCACGATGAGGCACACAGCCACTCATCAAGCCACGCGAACTAAATCGTAATTAATCCACAACGTGACCTCAGTCAACGTCAATCCACAATGTAGCTCAAGGCTAACATCAAACCACGTACTCGAAGTACACCCGTACCTTCTTTCATATCATATCCCAACCCATGCACATGCAACATTCCATAACGACATAATATAATGATGCATGAGCATGTTCATCAAGCATATTATCACATATTCATAATAGTAATCACATTTGATCAGATTTGGTACTTACGGATTATCGACATACCCTTGAGGGTATCCAAATCACTATTTCCATTGCACAAGTTAGCACATATTTAACACATATAGATATAACACAAATACTAGAAAAATGGTAGGCTAACTACACACCGCCTATTAGTGAAATCCAAAACTACTCGAATCTAACACGATCTCAAACGGGTTCTTCCTTCTCCTTAAAAGTCGATTTGGTCTCCTACCAAATCCCGAATCACACTCTAAGTTCCCTTCCTTTAGCTACACACAAGAGAACACCTTTTATGGCACTAAGAACATTCGGCCAAACCATAAAATTATAAGCAAGGCCATTTCGGCCACACCAACAAATCCCGAAGGGTTATCGAATGAAATACCAAGTCTTACCTATTGACTTACCCCAAAAAGATTGTCAAAGATTTGAGGCTTAGAACGATTGCTTCCAAAGTCCCGAGGAGCCTAAAAGAAATCGGTTCCTAGAATGGTTAGAACCTTGCAACAAATGCCCATCTAAAACGATATAACAAGTATAAAGATCCTTACCTTAACACTTTGATTCAAACCGAAAATCGCCACTTGCCTAAGGAGTTGGTCAAAATCCTTGAATGATGAAATCCTTTCCACACGATCTTAGTATGACTATGGTCGACTATCAACAAATAGATGATCAACACTCCACTATACCACTACCAAAACAAAAGAGTTTGTTTGAAAGAGTAAGAGATAATAATTTTGGTCAAAAGAAAGTCCTCTCAAGGTAATACAATTTCGCAATGAGATTGAGTGAGACACTAATAGGATTGGCTAGAGCAAATAATGGAAGAAAAGAAAAGAGAAATGAGAGAAGGAAGATTCTACCAAATGAAAATAAAATAGAAATGTGGACTTTTGAACAATATGAAAAAGAATGAAAAGAGAGATGAGAACAAGAGAGGTTGTTTTGGCTACAAAGAAATAAGAGATGAGAGGAGGTACCAAAGAAGATTGGCCAAAAGCCTAAGAGGAAATATCAACAACACCAATGGACATTCGGTTATGGCTCACTTTGGTGCATTAGAGAAAAGTTGATAAAGTTCTTTAAGAATAGGTTTTTGGTTAAGACACAAAACAAAGAAAAAGGCTAAAACTAAAACAAAATTAAACCTAAATGCCAAGAACATATTCGACTAAAGAGGAGAGCTTTTGGGGAGGAAAAAGAAAATGCCAAAGATGAACAAAAAGCACAAAAATGCTAAAATGACCAACTAATTCCCCCCCAAACTACCTATCAAAAATTCGGCCACCCCCTAGCCTTACATGCCGTCCACATACATGGTCTCCCAAGTCAAATCTATCCACCCAACACTTTCCAAAACCAATTCCTTATGTCATGCCTTATGCTCTCCCATCAACCTTTAATCACTTGATTTCCTTCCCAAACATCTAACTTACCTTAAACATACATTCAACTTGCCAAAAGATGAAAGTCCAACCTATCATAAATTTGAATTTGACCGCCCATAAATGCTAGATTGCACAAAATATAAAATTCTCAAAATGCCTTCCTTGTTACTCGAACCACTTCCCTCAAGCAACTGTCCAAGCTCCTTAACCACCTTGCCACTAATTCCCCTTGTGCTTTAATTTAACACTTAATTTAACTTAAGTGCTAAGTTCACTTAATCCACTTCAATAAATAAACCATACTAAAAACTATTCTAATTTCCTAAAGCTCAAGGGCCAATCCTACTAGGCCCAATTTCGGGATGTTACACCTATGGTTTTCAATTTAATAATAAGTTCTAAATTCGATTCTTCTTTTAATTTATAAATTTTCTAAAATCATAAAGATAACGTTTTAATAAGATACAACCTTAAATCACAACACGATTTTCAACAAGAACATATTTCAAATTTATTTTTCTTCGAAATCAACATGTTTTCCAACATAAGAAAAACGAGTTTTTCTCAAGAAGTATGCCAAACCCAGTTGGGGTTTGTGGGCCGGGTTTAGGGTGTTTCAACTTGGTATCAGAGCCAGGTTTTAAACACTCGGCCTTGGGTTTTGAAGCCCATAATGTTTTCAAAATTTGAGCCAAAATGAGTTTTTTTTTTTGAAAATTTCTGGGTTAAAATGGTTTTATGGAAGCATGGCACCCAAGTTCTCAGCCCAGGTCCGCCAGGTAAGTTCTTTTGTTGATGAATTGATGTGAGTGTGATAATGTATGATACTTTAATTGATAAGCCTAAGGAAACTATACTTTAGAGACACGGACCGTAGGTATATGTGTACTTCTATGAAAAAAACCACTGATTAAAACTCTGCTGCATAAAATTTTCTTTAAACAAGAAAGTGAAAAGACTCTAATGCATAAAATTTTCGTAAAACAAATAAGACGTGAAGTAGACATGAGTTCTAGGGGACGTGGTCGTCGTGGGACGCAGAGAGGCAGAATGGTCGTGTCGAACCGATTAGGTGCAGTCGGGGTTTCAAAATGAGGCACCGCCACCGGACTGTAGGGTAGAATTTTAGGAGTAGACAGGGGAGATGACGTGATGATCGCAGCTATCTTTGGGAGTTTTAGAGCGAGTAGCGAGGAGCTAGTATGAGAAATGGGGCTCGAAAGTTAGTAGCTGAGAGACTTAGATCAAATGGAGCTGAGGTTTTTAGGGGAGTATCTGGGGTAGCTTTGAATGTAGTGGAGTATTGGTTAGAGGCAGTCGAAAGGATCATGGACGATTTGGACTGCACTGCTGTGGAAAAGCTGAAAGGTGCTATTTCATTTGCCGAGATGAGGCCTATCGGTGGTGGCTCACTTTGTCAAGGAGAGTATCCTCATGAACGAGTGGATTGGGGTATTTTAAGGTTAAGTTTGAAGGGAAATATGTTGGAGCTAGCTACATCGACTCTCAGAGAAAGGCATTTCTGAATTTAGTACAAGGAAATAAGTCGGTAGCTGAGTATGAAGCGGAGTTTCTGCGGTTAAGTCGGTATGCTAGAGGGATTGTGGCTACTAATTACGAGCGGTGTGTTAGATTTGAGGATGGGTTGCGAGATGAACTGCGAGTGTTGATTGCTCCTCATCGAGAGAGGGACTTTGTAGTCTTAGTGGATAGGGCATAGATAGCTGAAGAAGTTAAGCGGACCGAGAGACAGAACTAGGACAGAGGTCAGAATAAGAATAAGAGGAGCTATGGGTCTTCAGGGTCATCCGGGAATTTTCAAAAGAAATTTAGAGTTGATGGGCCGCGAAGTCAGCAGGTTGCTATGGGAGGACAGTACCGTACTTGTGCTCACTGTGGAAAGATACACCCGGGAGAATGTTGGAAAAAGACAGGGGGATATTTTAAGTGTGGGTCCAAGGATCATATGATTAAGGATTGTCCGATGGATACAAATAGGAACCGCTCAACAGGTCAGGGTTTTAATCAGGTAGGCAGAGGTGGACAGCAGCCGTTGAGGGGTCGTGGTTCGAATGGCAGAGGTAATGATTCTGGTAAAGGTCGCGAAACTCCGGGCAGAGGTGGTGGTAACACTGAGGCTAGGCAGTCAGGTCTAGTATATGCAATTCGTCGTAGGGAGGATAGCGATGCACCTGATGTCATAACGAGTACGTTCCTTATTTCTGGGTTACCCTTTATTGCTTTGATAGATATAGGGTCAACTCATTCATACATCGCTAGTGAAGTTTTAAGTGTGGGTCCAAGGATCATATGATTAAGGATTGTCCGATGGATACAGATAGGAACCGCCATTTCAATGAGTCGTGGTTTTAATCAGCAGCAGAGGTAGACAATGCACGGTAGATTGAGGGTCGTGGTTCGAATGGCAGGGGTAATGGTTCTGGTAGAGGTCGTGAAACTCTGGGCAGAGGTGGTGGTAACACTGAGGCTAGGCAGCCAGGTCTAGTATATGCGGTTCGTCGTAGGGAGGATAGCGATGCACCTGATGTCATAACGAGTACGTTCCTTATTTCTGGGTTACCCTTTATTGCTTTGATAGATATAGGGTCAACTCATTCATACATCACTAGTGAAGTATCTGGAACTCTGTATGTGAACTCTGAAACTGTACTTAGGAAGATGACCGTACTTAGTCCTTTAGGGCAGACTGTAGTAGTAGATAAGCTCTTTAAGGAAGTGCCTTTAGAAGTGCAAAGGACGCAGTTTCCGGCTGACTTAATAGAGTTGCCATTTGAGGAATTTAATCTAATCTTAGGCATGGACTGGTTAGTGAAGTATCGTGCGAATGTAGATTGTGCTGCTAAGCACCTGTCATTAAGAACCTCTGACGATAATAAAGTGGTGCGATGGGCGAGAGACGCAATTACTTGTCAAATGTGGTATCTGCCCTTAAGGCAGAGAAAATGGTAAGAAAGGGATATGTAGCTTTTCTGATGTTGGTTAGTGCCTTGGAGGTTAAGGAAGCAACTGTTGAAGAGGTCAGGACGGTGAGAGAATTTGTGGATGTCTTTCTGGAAGAACTTCCAGGATTGCCTCCGGATCGTGAGGTGGAATTTGGGATTGACTTGTTGCCTGGAACGACGCCAGTATCTATCGCTCCGTATAGAATGGCACCAAAAGAGTTGGGTAAGCTCAAGGCTCAAATCCAGGAGTTGCTTGATCGTGGGTTTATCCGACCTAGTGTGTCTCCATGGGGAGCACCGGTCCTATTCGTGAAGAAGAAGGACGGAACGATGCAGATGTGTATAGATTACCGGAAGTTGAATAAGCTAACCATCAAGAACAAGTACCTTCTACCGAGGATCGACGACTTGTTCGATCAGCTTAAGGGAGCTGCGGTATTCTCAAAGATAGATCTAAGGTCGGGATATCATCAGCTTAAGGTGAAGGAAGTGGATATCCATAAGACAGCTTTTCGAACAAGGTATGGGCATTATGAGTTTTTAGTAATGCCATTCAGATTGACGAATGCCCCAGCTGCGTTCATGGATATGATGAATCGGGTTTTCCAACCCTACTTGGATCAGTTCGTCGTTGTGTTCATAGAAGACATCCTAGTGTATTCGAAGTCTGAGGTAGAGTATGATGAGCATCTCCGGATAGTGTTGCAAGTGTTAAGGGAGAAGAAGCTATATGCCAAATTCAGCAAGTGTGAATTTTGGCTGAAGGAAGTTGCATTCTTAGGGCATGTGGTGTCTGCAGAAGGGATAAAGGGTAGATCTTCGGAAGATTGATGCAGTGCTAGATTGGAAACCACCTAAGTCTGTAGCTGAGGTTCGCAGTTTCTTGGGATTAGCAGGCTACTACAGAAGATTCGTCAAAGGATTTTCATCGTTAGCTGCACCTTTGACGAAGTTGTTGAGAAAGGAGGTACCTTTCGTATGGGCAGATAAGCAGCAAGAGAGCTTTGAGAAGCTTACAAGGGTTTTGACTGAAGCTCCAATTCTGATTCAGCCTGAGGCAGGGAAGGATTTTGTGGTATATTGTGATGCTTCTCACACAGGATTAGGATGTGTTCTGATGCAAGATGAGAAGGTAGTTGCTTATGCATCTCGGCAATTAAGGCCACATGAGGTTAACTATCCGATTTACGACTTGGAGTTGGCGCGGTGGTCTTTTCTCTTAAGGTATGGAGGCATTATCGTATGGAGAAAAGTCAAGAATGTATCTGAGATCACAAGAGTCTTAATATCCACGACTCGGAAGGAGCTAAATCGAGACAATGAAGGTGGGTGGAGTTGTTGAAAGACTACGATTGTTCTATAGAGTATCACCCGGGCAAGGCGAATGTAGTGGCAGGCGCCTTAAGTCGGAAAGTGGTGTCGGATCTGAGGGTGATGTTTGCACATCTTAGTCTTTATGACGATTTAAGCTTTGTGGCGAAATTACAAGTAAAGCCGACATGGTTGAGTCAGGTGAAAGAAAGACAGTAGGTGGACGATGATCTAAGTGCTAAGCTATGGCAAGTGCAGAGTGGGAAGTTAGAAGATTATGGTGTTAATAGTGACGGAGTGTTGTGTTTCAAAGGTAAGGTTTGTATGCCGAAGGATGCAGAACTTAGGCAGAGAAATCTTTAGGAATCGCATAGTAGCCCTTATGCGATGCATCCTAGAGGTAGTAAGTTGTATCGAGATTTACGGGATCAGTTTTGGTGGCCTGATCTTAAGCGGGAAGTTACAGAATTTGTAGGGAAGTGCTTAACGTGTCAGCAAGTCAAGGCTGAACATCAAGTACCGTCGGGGTTGCTTCAGCCGATAAAGATTCCACAGTGGAAGTGGGAGCGGATCACCATGGACTTTGTTAGTGGGCTTCCCCTTATGCCTACTAAGAAAGACTCGGTATGGGTGATAATGGATCGATTGACGAAGTCTGCACATTTCATACCAGTGCGGGTTGATTACTCTTTGCAGACATTGGCGAAGTTGTACGTGGCAGAGATTGTGAGGTTGCATGAAGTGCTGGTGTCGATTATTTCGGATAGAGATCCGAGGTTTACGTCTCGGTTTTGGAAAGCATTACATCAGGCTTTGGGCACCAGGTTAGACTTGAGTACAAGATTTCATCCACAATCGGACGGTCGATCGGCGAGTAATCCAAGTGTTAGAGGATATGTTGAGGGTCGTGTGATAGACTTGAGAGGAAGTGGGAAGAGTTTTGCCTTTAATGAGTTTGCATACAACAACAGTTACCAAGCAAGTATTCGGATGGCACCGTATGAAGCACTGTATGGACGGAAGTGTCGCACTCCTACGTGTTGGACAGAATTGGGGGAACGTCATGTTTTGGGTCCAGAGATTGTGGCAGAATTCGAAGAAAAGGTTAAGGTAATTCGGGCTCGATTAAAGGAAGCATCTAACAGGCAAAAGTTGTACGCAGATCTTAAGTGAAAGGAAATAGAGTTTGTTATGGGAGATCAAGTATTTCTTAAAGTGTCGCCATGGAAGAAGGTAATGAGATTTGGTCGCAAAGGAAAGTTAAGTCCCAGGTTTATAGGACCTTATCGAGTTTTGAAGCGGGTTGGACCAGTGGCATATCAATTAGAGTTGCCTTTAGAGTTGAAGCAGATGCACGATGTGTTCCATGTTTCGATGCTACGTCGTTACCAGTCAGATCCATCTCATGTAGTACCAGTTGAGGAGGTGGAACTAAGATCAGATTTGTCTTACAAGGAAGAGTCGATTTAGATTTTGGAACGGGATGTGAAGGTGTTGCAGAGAAAGTCAGTTCCTCTCGTCAAAGTGTTATGGTGTAACCATGGATCGGAAGAAGCTTTGTGGGAGCCGAAGGAAGCAATGCGACAACAATACCCTTACCTATTCTAGTCAAGTAATTTTGGGGTCAAAATTATTTTAAGGAGGGTAGAACTGTAATATCCGGGATTTAGGGGTTATGCATTTTCACTTGAATATGTGCAATGGCATGTTGTGTGCTGTTTGTATGTGTTTTGGGGACTTCGGGAACTTTAGAATGTAGGAGAATGCCTTAGAAAAATATTAGATTTTTAATTCTTAAAAGGGAGCTAGGCAAGATAGGCCTTAAGAAAAGTTGTTAGAGGATTTAGACACAAGTAACTAGTTGGCAATATGGCAAGGGAGGCGCCACTTAGGGCCTTGGAAAGTGACGCCACAAGAAGTGAATGGCGGGGCTTAGGTTCGAATCCCATGGATGGCCTTAAGGTGACTTTTATTTTTGCACTTGTATGGCATGTGTCGGTCAAACTTTAATTATGGATAAGATGGACTAATTTTTTTTTTATGGCAAGAAGACTTAAGGTTATGGTAAGCATGAAATAAGGGATAGAATTGCTTGATCTTGGGGATAGAATTTCTTAAACTTTGGGAAGTAGAGGATTACAAGGCATGTATCAAGGTGGATGTTTTGGAAATTATTTCATGGCCATTTTGACCATGAACTTGGACGGCATTATGGATAAAAGGGGGGAGCCAAATTTTGGTGGTTAGTTTTGGAAAAATTAGTAGCTTGAGAGTTGACCGGCCAATGGATTGTTTTGATGTCATTTTCGACCATGAAGTGGAGGGGAGAAACTGAATGTGCATAGTGAGGTTTAGGCAATTCCTTGTGCGAATTCTTTTCTAAAAGCTTTTGTGTCTTTTTTTCTTTTGAGACCGTAAACCAAGTAAGTGACCATTCGTGCATCTCTCGCTCTTTTGAGTATCTTTCCCTTCTCTTTATTTTGCTTAGCGTAACCTCTCATCCATTCTATTTCACCATTGTCAAACCTCTAAAGCCTTACATTATTCTTCTTTTCATTCTTTTGTTGTCAATCTCCCTATTGTCACCAAGCCAAATCGCATCACATACCGTTATTCACTTCTTCATCTTTCTTCTCCATCCTATATTTCTCCATATCCGATTGCTCACCTATCATTAAGCCAAAACTTGTAGCCCTCATTCTCTCTTTTCCTGTTTGCAAACTCCAAAGCCGAAAGCACATTCAAACCTTAGCCGATTGTTCATTAAACCCTAAGCCGAAACATATCACCATCTAGTCGATTTCTTCATCTCTTCCTTCTTCCAAAGTCAATCACTCTTCTTTATAGCTGAATCTCTCTATGGTTCCAAGTAAGGGCAAAATCGATCTCAGTATTAGGGGTAAGGATCAACTGTCATTCGTCGTTCATTATTTTTCTTTTGGATTAGCCGAAAAGTAGGAATCTAATCTCTATATATTCTCCTTGGCCGAAAACTTGAAGGAGGATTTCGGGATCCTTTTGTAGCCGTGATTAAGGGAGATTATTCAGATTTGAGTATCCAAGGTAAGTGAAGTGTGATATTCGCCAAAGGCCATATATTTTTTTGAGATTGGCCGATTCGACTATGATCTTATAGGGCGATTCGATAGGGATAAGCAATTCATTGTTATTCTTGCTAGCGAGAGCGTTGGTTTCGATAGTATCATAATCACTGTTATCATGTGTGTAGCCTACAGTAAATTTCTGATAGATTAATAGTATTATTGATAACCATGTGTTAATAAGAAATATGTATGATAATGGTTGCGGGTACCATTCAGTGGTACATGATATTCAGGTACGTTAACCCCCTAATACTTCGTTAATAATGCTGTAAGCATGGATATGAAATGTGTATGATTCCGTTATGATTTTGGGGGTATTTTGCATAAAATCTGAATAATACGTATGTGCATGGGCATATGGGTGATTTTGATAAAGGGGAAGTGTTCCGGTGGTTTTTACCACATTATCCGGTGATTTTGATCACAATAATATTATCCGGTGACTTCGGTCACATATTATGATTCGGTGACTCTGTCACAATTATCCGGTGGCCATGCCACAATTTATAAGGGCGATGTGCGCTTGATTGCGTGATCGCCTTCGATGGTGTGTAGCGGATGGAAGGTCGATTTAGTAATCCCACGGTGTGATTGGCGGTACGGTGGTGTGTAGCGGATGGATATCTAGGTGGGCTCGGGATTGCATTTCATTTCATATGTACATATGATTTAATCATTGATTATTTGATTTGCTATGTTATGGGCTTATGGCTATATGTGATTAGAATGGGCTTTGCCAAAATGTTATCGCTAAGGCTATAATCAATTGGGCTTTTAAATCTTGTTACACATTAAGTCTGTTGACTCACCCTCGTGGGATATCTTTTCAGGTGACACTTAGCGTGATGGATCGGGTCAGCGAGGACTACGTGGTGGTCATTGCTCAACTCAGTATTTTAGATTTTCCTTTTAATTAAACCTACTATGTTTTCTTTTATTATTTAGGGAGTTATTTTGGGTTATGTTTTTGTAATAAGGCCACCATTAGCTGTGCTATTTACACGTTTTTTTTAAATTTTTATCCTGCTACGATCAACTTCAACTAAATAATTAAATATTTTCAATAACCTAATTAAATTGTTTTGACACCTAAATGCCTATGGTTTTCAATTTAATAATAAGTTCTAAATCCGGTTCTTCTTTTGATTTATAAATTTTCTAAAATCATAAAGATAATGTTTTAATAAGATACAACCTTAAATCACAACATGGTTTTCAACAAGAACATATTTCAAATTTATTTTTCTTCGAAATCAACATGTTTTCCAACATAAGAAAAATGAGTTTTTCTCAAGGAGCATGCCAAATTCGATCGGGGTTTGTGGGCCGGGTTTGGGGTGTTTAAGAATAGCTGAATATCTAAGTGTTTGGGAGCAATGTTTAAGAGATTGATTTGATCGAGTTACGATGTCCGAAAGTCCCGTACGAACCTTAGGAATAGATAGGATACATATGTCATGACATAGGATTCTGTTATGTGTTATCGTGTAAGACCACGTCTGGGACGTTAGCATCGACTTGTGTATACGTGTAATACCCCTGTCTAGGACAGTGGCATCGTTATGTGATTACTTGTAAGACCACATATGGGACGTTGGCATCGTACGATATGTTCGACTATCTGAGTATCCTTTTTAATTCTGAATGGTTCAACGGGCAATGATAAGTTAAGATCGAGCGTAAATCAAGTTAGAAATGCTCAGGTATGTGTTCATACTAAGCTATGAAATTGAGGTAAGTTGATTATTTGATTTGATGATACAAAGTTAAGTGAAAAAAGAATCATGTGATGGCATGTTTGAACTTATATGTATTCGGCCTATTGAAGTGTATGTATTATGGAAAGTGTTAGTTAGTTATACTAATGTTTAATTGAGTAATCGGTTAAAATAGAATTTATACAAAACTTATACGGCTTGGTATATGAAATTAAAATTGGAAATGTGCATGAGTTGATAATGGCTTATTTCGGTTTGAATAAAATAATTTTTGTTTATGATTAAATATTTATTTGCTTATGACTTACTAAGCTTTGATAGCTTACCATGTGTATTTGCTTTCCGTTTTATATATTTTGGAAGTTAGTTATGAGCTCGGGGATCGTCAGAGAAGTCTATCACACTATCGACTCTTTTCGGTATTTTGTTAAGTTTGAATTTGAACTTATGGCATGTATAGTCTAGTTACAATGTTTGATTTGGGTTATGTAATTATAAGCCATGCGAAAATGCTTATCTCTTTTGGTTAAGTTTATTTTCTATGATTTTGATATAATGGCTTGAATATAATGCTAATGGTTCTGTGAATTCGGTCATGGTTTAATCATATACGGAAAGTAATCGTATGGTATATATGTTGTGGTGTTTGGTCAAGTGTTTCGGCAATAAGGTAAATGATGGATGTTTGATGAATTATTGTATGCAATATATTAGTTAAGTATTATGCATATCATATATGTATGGTGTCTTGGTATATACCTATAGTTTAAAGTAATGATATGTATGGCTTAGGATTGTTCATTATGGTAAGTTTGACATATTGGTATGTTAAGTGAGATTTGTTTGGTATGCTTTGCTAATGATCTGTCTAAGTTTAGTCATGGATTAGGTTGTATCAAGTGTAATATGTATTTTATATGTATGTGATATTTAAATTTGGGATATGCTTGGTGTTAAGTCTTGAAATGTGAGTTAAATAAATGGATAAAATGATAAATATATTATAGATGGAATGATAGTTAAGTTTGAATTAAGAAGATAAATAATGAATATAATTGAAGTGGTTTGCATGGAAGTTAGTATGGTTGACTAAATATGTATATGTAGTTAATTGAGTGGTTTGATATGTGTATGTTATGCATATTAATTAGTAAGTGAATTGATTGAATTCTTGATAATTATTTGTACTCAAATTGATTCTAATGGTATGATTATATGCATATACTTGTGATAAAAGAAGAGGTATAGTTGGTTTTGAAATGATGAATGTCTATGTATAATATTTACCTATTTATATGCTTAGTATGCGTATGGATAATTTAAGGTGAATAATATCTTAGCCAAAAGTTCATGAGATGAATGACTAAGTGTGAGGTTTGGTTTAGTTAATGACTTTACAAGTTGAATATATTATGATCGAATTATGCATTTTTTCTTTAAATGGTACAAATTGGTTAGGTATAATGTGCATATGACTTTGGTCTTTAAAATTTTATGCTTGACCATTAAATTATTGTCGAATGTGTTTTTATTAGTAAGTTATGTGGCATTGATTTATAAGTTATCAAGTGAAAATATAAGGTTTTATAAATAAATGATGTAATTTGTGCAATCGGTTTATTAAATGAAATATGTATGATTATAAACTAAGTATTCGAATATCATGTATATAATATTTGTATGTTTGAATATTATACTTATTAAGTAAAGTAGTTTAATTGTGAAGCATGAATAGTTTATGTAATAATGGTAATTAAGCATGGTTGGTCTATAGTTGATTTAGTGATTTATTTGAACAATGATTTATATGAATGTGTTTTGATTTATAAGATGTGTATTGATGTGATTGAATTACGAAGCATGAAATATAAAGAATGTCTGTTTTGAGTTATGTTTTGTTTGGAAATGCCTCGCAACCCTAATCCGATGACGGATATGGGTTAGGGGTGTTACATGAATGTGAAGTGATATGAAATGTCTGTATTTAATCTGTAAATTTTGGTAATGCTCTATAACCCTGTTCTGGCGACGGATATGGGTTAGGGGTATTACATCTAATGATGGTACTTACACGTAGTAAGGACAAGGAGAATGATCCATCCATGGTTACCATGGACCAACTTACAGCAATGTTCGACGAACAGTGGAAAAAATTCAAAGAGGTGCAACAACGTTTAGAAAATAAGTTTGACACATTGCAAGCTCAAGTCCTTCATCAAGAGGCGATTCAACAAAATTTCAATCAAACTTCAGCTTGAATGGAAACTAACAATGATGATGATGAGCAACGTATTCACCATGATGATAAGACTGATGATTATGATGATGGTTATGAGCTGTGATAGTCTTTTAGACGTATTAAACGTTACTCATGTACTCAAGATGCAACCTCTAGTACTAGTGCTCGTAGCCAATTTTCTATGAATAAACCAAAATTTAGTGTTCCACCATTTAATGGAAAGCATGATCCTAACGCATATTGTGATAGGGAGAATAAACTTGAGTTGTTGTTTGAATATTGCAAATGTTCAGAGGAAGAGAAAGTTCTATTAGCTACCTTGGAATTCTCCAACTATGCTTTAAGTTGGTGGATTCAATTATCACAGTCTCAACGAATGAACCATGAGAGATTGATTGACTCATGGGATGATTTAAAGTGAATTACGCTAAAATGATTTGTTCCACCTCATTACTATAGGGACAACAAACGAAAGCTTCAAAATCTTGTTCAAGGTAATAAATCAGTGATGGAATATTTTCATGAGATGGAGATTTTGATACAACGAGCTAATAAGGATGAGGAGGAGAAAGATATTATAGCTCGATTTATAAATGGGTTGAATGAAAATATCACCAAGATTTTAGATCTTCAGACTTTTATTGATTTGGACGAAGTAGGTCAGAAAACTTGTACAATTGAGGAATGATTGAAATGAAAATCTAAGAACTATTCATGGGGTTGCGCATCTAATTGGAGTATTTCGACCTCTACCTTTCAAGGCTCAAAATTCATTCAATCGCAAGAGAATTGTATACTTCCATCTAAAGACGAACCTAAGTGACTTAGTTGGAAAGATAGGGTGCCACCTAAAGGTACATCTTCTATTGTAAAGGTACCTTTTAATACTTCTTCTGAACCTACTTGGAATCGATTTCGTGATGTTAAATGCTACAAATGTAATGGCAATGGACATTATGCTCATGATTGTCCAAATAAAAGGGTAATGCTGATATGTAATGATGGTACCCTTACTTTTGATTCTGAGAATGAAAATTAAAATGCTACTAATGATGTTTTTTACTATGATGATTAGGAATAAGATGAGGAGGTTTTGGAACCTCCTACTGATGGGGATGATTTGCTTGAGTCCCATTGTCTTGTAGTCCAACAATCCCTTAGCATTCAATTAAAGGACAATTCTGACAAAGTGCAAAGGGTTAACATCTTCCACTTGAGGTGCTTGATTCAAGGAAAGTTGTGTTCTCTTATTATTGATAGTGATAGTTGTGCCAACGTGGTGAGTAGTTTCTTAGTGGATACTTTATCTTTACCTTGTCAAAGTCATCCTAAGCCATATCACTTACAATGGCTTAACGAAGGTTTAGAAGTTAAGGTAGTTAAACAGTTCTTAATTACATTCAAAATTAGGTATTATTCTGACGAGGTTTGGTGTGATGTAGTTCCCATGCATGTTGCCCATTTGTTTCTTGGAAGACTATGGCAATATGATCGTGGTGTGGTACACCATGGCAAATTGAACTATTACTCCCTTGTGTTTAAAGGAAAAAAATACACTTTAGCCCTTTTGGAGCCCAAAGATGTGTATAATACCAACTGAAAATGATGAAATTTTATGAGGTGGTTAAAGTGAAAGAAAAAATTGAAAAGAGAGAGAAAAGAGACATTGAGTGAAAAAAGTCTACTTGGTGGTCCACTTTTGGTGAGTGAAAATACATATGAGGTAAAATTGGAGAATTCTTAAGTGGGAAAAGAAAATGGAAAGCAAGAAAATACCTATGCGTGAGGAATGATTATGTTTTAACTAACTATAACTCAAATTTGTTCAGTGGTGTTTCTTTGTTATAGGATTTCAAGGATCCATTGACAGACTTCTAATCACATTACTCAACCATTAATAGAATCTTTTACTTGTGGAAAAGAGGCTGGTTGAACATTGATAACTCTCCATAAGTGCTAGAAGGTAAGAAAAGTAAGGATACATTGGAAATTGAAGCATGTAGGCATACCTTGAATGTTTTTTTATAAGTATGCTATTGATTTTAAATTTCTTTACGACATGCTTTCTCATTGGTCAAGTTTCAATAAACCTTTTTCTGTTCCAAGTAATTTTATGGGTTTATCTATACTTGTAAATTTTAAAAATAGTAATTCTATTGCATTAAATAGGTTTATTAAAACATTTTATACAATTGCTCTTGCAACAATTTTTTCTATCTTTACCTTTAACGATGAAGTTTTACATAATAATCTTTACCTTCTTGATTTTTATTGTTATGTGAAATTTTTGACTCATCGTTGGAAATTCTTATGGATGACCATGCATATTCAAAGAAACTTACAGGTTATTTTTTACTTGAACACTTATGTGCCTAACATTTATTTTTTTATTATTGATGGTATGTTTTTGAAGGATAGGTACTTGATCTATGCTGATTTGGGGAATCAAAATTATATCCTTAATTCTAAAAGTTTTGATGCACAGGAAAACTTAGGTAAGTATTTGTTTTCTTTTATTATTATTAATTTTAATCCCTTTTTCTTTTTCTAAAATTAAATATTCAAGGATGAATCTTCTTGAGGAAGGGAGGAATGATGCGTGTCTCAAAGCCCAATTTCAGACCCATGGATGTGATGGGCTTACACTATCTCAAGACCCAACAACAAGGTCAAAGGTCAAGCAAATCAAACCAAGATTTGATCAAGGACAATACGTGAGGATTAATCTTTTTGAGGAAACAAGGAATGATACAAGCACAAAATGGGTGAAATTTATTAAAGTCAATTCAACAAAGCTATCAATTTTCAAGCTAAAAAGATTAGTCAAATTGCGACAATTTTTGGATGGGATCCAAACATTTTTAGGTTTAGATGTCTGCATAGCTTTTAAAGATCTATATTTTAGCTTCAAAACGCACTTTTAATCACTCAATTTCAGGTTTGGGAGCTCAAGTTATGAGTGTTTTAGTGAAGACTGCATGAGCAAAATTTCTAGATGAGATTATGACGAAAATTATAAGTTCGGGCTTTTAATTCGAGTGTAAATTGTAACATCCTGAATAGGGCCTATGCATTTCCAGTTTAATTGTATGAAATGACAAGTTTCAAGTACTATGAATAAATTTTTGATACTTTTGGAAACCTAGAAATGCATGGAAATGGAAATGAAAAATGGAAATGGACATTTTTGGAAACTTAGACATTTTTGGAAACTTAGACATTTTGGGAAACACGAACATTTTGGAAACACGAACATTTTGGAAACCTAAACATTTTGGAAACCGGAACATTTTGGAAACCTAAACATTTTGGAAACCTAAACATTTTGGAAACCTAAACATTTTGGAAACACGAACATTTTGGAAACACGAAGATGTAAGGAAATGGCAAGTTCTGAGCCATGAAAATTTTAGGAAACTTAGAAATAAGGTAGAATGACAAATTTTAAAGCCCAAAATAGGAGATAAGGGCAAGAGGGCCTAAAAAGAAAAAGTTGGTAAATTTTGACACAATATCGGGCTTGGAAATGTGGCCTGAAGATGCCACCTAAGGCCTTAGGAAATGGCCCAAATACAAGAGGTTTTGGGCCCGAGTTTGAGTCATCCAGAAGCAAATAATGAAGGCTTTATTTTGCCTCCAAGGCCAAAAGGTGGGACGGCACAAGCTACTTGAAATTAGAGGAGTTTTACTTGGTTAACACTTGTTTAATTAAGTGTTAAGTAAAGGATTTCTTTTAATAAAATAATTAAGGAGATAAAGGATGGATAAAATACTCTAATTTAATTAAAGTGATAATTAAATGATAATATTATCACTTGTGGGGGAGTGGTGGCTAAGTCAAGGACTCTTGGCATATCAATTTCAGTTAAAAGAGGAAAATCAAGGCCATTCTCTCATCTTTCCTAGTGTGTGCCGAAATTTTCATAGCTTTCTTCTCCTCCCTTTTGTCAATTCTCCTTGAACAAAATACCATCTTCTTTCCTTCTTTTTCCTCCTGTTTCTACTATCAAGGCCAAATCCCTATCGATTCTAAGTAAAGGAGAAGTGGGTTACAACATCAAAAGGGTAAGATCTAAGATCAATCAACTTCTATTCTTTTCTTTTTACCAAAATTCGGATACTAACCCTCCTCATGTTCATGGCGAATAGCATAAGGGATTTTTCAGATTCAAAGCGAGGTAAGTACATCAATATACATTCGGTAAAAGATCCCTTTCATAATCAAACAATAGATCTAATCTAACAAGTGATTTTGGCAGAATTTGAAATAAAGATCAACCGGGATCCGAGGTAAGAGAGTCTATACATTCTACCAAGGTTCATGTGATTACCTAGATTAGATCCATAATTATTAGAAAGCCGAAAACTAATTTTGTGAAGTTTTAAGGTTGGTAGAACAACAAGTAAAGCAAAATGAAGTTTTGGATTTGTGTAAACACCAAATCGGCAAAGGTGAGTTTCTTTGACAAATCCTACTAGGATTTGGTTTTGTCTAAAAGGGTTTATTAATGTGTTTTAATTGGTGGGCGAATATAGGAATTAATAGATCTAAAAATTAGATCGGGATTCTCGAGATATCAAGGAACCTATTAAGCTTAAAAAGGTGTGTACCCTTACTATCCTTCGATATTTTATGGCTAAATATTTTAAATATATGATATGAATAATAATGAATGTGGCTATGTACCACAAATGTGGCAAAAGTACCTGTGCACGTTTCCTACTTGATAGGATTGTGAAAATGTTATTTTAATAACATGCGAATATATGAATATGAACATGAAATTAAGTTATGCAATATATATGTTTTTGGGGCATTCGGGTTTTATGTGAAAGGGGAGAACAGTGTTGACTTGGTCTCACCAACGAAGGTGTTGACTTGGTCTCACCAACGAAAAATGTTGACTACGGTCACATTGCGAAATTTTGGTAACTTCGGTTACAATAGTATCTTATGACACAACGTTTAAATTTGATTATAGTGTCTAAAGACACAACGTGGAGAGTAGCGGATGGAGGGTTGACTTAGCGGTCCCACGGTGTGCGAGGTTGGTACTGGGAGTGTAGTGGATGGCTAATTAGGATTGGGTTTGGGTTGCATCATAATTTCATCATTGTATGGACTTAATGATTTGAACATGAATGCCCGATTTATTAAATGATAGTATTGTGCACATTGAGTCTGTTGACTCACCCCATTGTGGGAATTATTTTTCGTGTGATGAGCGGATTGGACCGGGCGGTGGACCTAAAGGTGGCCATGCATCCCTTGAAGAATTTATTCTAATTTGGACTTTATTTAATTTTAATACTTTTAATTTTATTTTGGGTTTACTTGATGTAATAAGGCCATAAGGCCCGGGGATTATTCTTTGTTTTTACATTTTTTTTATATTGTACTAAGAACTATTTTGGACATGTTACATCAAATTGGATTTACAAGATTAAATAGATGGGTTTCAATCTAAGCCCAATCGAAAATAATGGTTTTCCAAAAATTTACAATTTCTCTAAGTATGGCAAATGTTTTGAAATCGGTTTACTTTAGGAACATACAGATCCTGTTCGGGCTCGTGGTAGGGTGTGGGGTGTTCGATTTAATATCGAGCCCGATTTGAAACTTCGGCACTGTGGGCTAAGGCCCAAAACGTTTTCAAAGCGAGCCAAATGATTTTCTTTGAAAATAAGAAGGCTTCAGCATGGCCCCTAAGTCTCCAACCATGATCCACCGGTAAGTACCCTAACTATATGTGTGATTACATGATTTATATAAGGGTAGAAAAGGCATGGAGCGAGAGTAGAATGATAGGAACTTGAACCCTAGGGTTAGTTTACTCAAACACAGATACATAAGACTTAATACATCTGAATCAACCTATGGCTAAGTCATTGAGCTAGTGGTGTGGTAACCCTTATACGCATGTCTAGGATTGGATCCAGGAAGAGCTTGGTATTTAAGCGCCCTAGTGACTCACCTCCTCTTCGCAGAATCCTACCAGTGCGTAGCTTCAGTTCACCATAACTCGGAGGGCTCAGTGGTGTGGCAACCTCTCAGGCGCATGTCTAGGAATGGTTTGGTGGGAGCTTGGTATTTAAGCGATCCGCGTGACTCACCTCCTCTCCACACGAATCCTGCACAGTGCGTAGCTTTGTTCACCTCACCAAGAGGGCTCGGTCATAGGCTAAACATAATGACTAATACCGAAAGGAACTAGCCATGTTTTAAAAAAAAAGAACCCTCAAAGTTTTGCAACTTTTGAAATACCCGAAATTTATTAAATTTTACAAATTTACCCTGATTTGTGAAAATTACCAAAATACCCCTCAGGTAAAAAAAAATTACCGAAATACCCTCGGACTTCAAAATTCTTTCCAAATTACCCTAGACTTTGAAATTTTCAAAATACTTTTGAAAAAACACCAAGAAATGTTTTCCTTCGAAAATTACAAAATACCTCAGAGGATAAAATTACGAAAATACCCCCGGGTAGTGGAAAATAACAACAAACAACAAAAACTACAACGTTTCTCCGAATGAACGAAAGTTCATACTTGTTTGATGAATGAATGGAAGAATGGAAAAGACGTGTGTTGTATGATACGAAAGAACCACTCTAAAATCCTTCTCATAAAACTCCTTATTGATAAATAAGTGGAACAAATAATTAATCCATAAAATTTCTTAATCGATCCCGACGCTAGAAAATGAGCTCTAGAGGGCGTGGTCGCCGTGGTCGAGGAAGAGGAAGGATGACCGTGTCGAAACTTGTTAGGTCGGGTCAAGGGTCCGACAATGAGATGCCACCGCCACCACCACCCCTACCGTTAATGTTGAGCGCAGGCTCAGACGGGAAGAGGTCCGTGTCGCAGTCGTTTCATGAAGTTTTGGAATTGGTGGCGGTGCGGTGGAAATGGAGGAAATCGAAAGTCGGTACCGAAGCGGCTCCGAGCTAATGGAGTAGAAATGTTTCGTGGAGTATCCATGTGGCACCAGTCTGGTGAAAATGGTTGGAAGCAATGGAGCGTATAATGGATGAGCTTGATTTGACTCGCAGGAGAAGTTGAAAGGGATGGTGGCATTGTTACGCGATGAAGCGTATCGATGGTGGTTGATTTGCTCGTGATGGTACAAGTAGTGAAAATTTGACACAGGAGTATGTTAAAGAGGCCTTTCAAAAGAAGTATGTGGGAACCAGGTATACGGATGAACAGAGGAAGGCTTTTCTAGGGTTAGGACAAAGGAGTAAGTCCGTCGCAGAATATGAGGCGGAATTTCTGAGGTTGAGCCGCTATGCTCGAGGGGTAGTGGCAACTGAGCATGAACGCTGTGTCCGTTTTGAGGACGGACTGAGGAATGATCTAAGACTGTTGATAGCACCGCATCAGGATCGGGAATTCTCTGCTTTGGTGGATAAGGCTAAAGTGGCCGAGGGAATTAAGGATTCCATCAAGCGAACAACGATCGAAATAGGTAGGAAAGAGGTTTTGGATCATCGGGAATAAGAGGCCTAGAACGATGGGCCAAAGGATCAACACTGTACAAAGTGCGATTCATCCTTGTGAGTATTGTGGAAAGAGGCATCTAGGGAGTGTTGGAAAAAGATAGAAGCATGTTTTAGGTGTGGGTCCAAGGACCATATGTTTAGGGATTGTCCCAAACAATCGATGAGAGGCCAGTAGTTCGAATGCTAGCTGACCAGGTAGAAGCGACGAAGAGCCTCAACGGGTCGTGGTTCGATAATGAGGTAATGGTTCGGCCAGGTCGTGGAGCATCAAGCGGAGATGTTGAAGGTTGAAGCAAAGGCAGCCAAGATTAGTTTATGCGATTACCGTCATGAGGATAGTGACGCGCCAGACGAGACAACAAGTAAGTTTCTTATTTATGGATTATACTTCATTACTTTTCTCGCTATAAGATTAGTTCGATCTTATGTTGCTAATGAAGTATATGGAACCTTGATTGTGAACTTAGAGAATGTGCCTAGAAAGTAAGATAGTTCTTTAAGATCAGAGTGCGCAGCAATAGCGTAGTGTGGTGAGTTAGACTATACGGATGAACGATATTAAGTAATTTCGAGGACGAAATTTTGTTTAAGGGGGGTAGAATTGTAACATCCTGAATAGGGCCTATGCATTTCCAGTTTAATTGTATGAAATGACAAGTTTCAAGTACTATGAATAAATTTTTGATACTTTTGGAAACCTAGAAATGCATGGAAATGGAAATGAAAAATGGAAATGGACATTTTTGGAAACTTAGACATTTTGGAAACTTAGACATTTTGGGAAACCCGAACATTTTGGAAACCCGAACATTTGGAAACCTAAACATTTTGGAAATCGGAACATTTTGGAAACCTAAACATTTTGGAAACACGAACATTTTGGAAACCTAAACATTTTGGAAACACGAACATTTTGGAAACACGAAGATGTAAGGAAATGGCAAGTTACAGAGCCGCGCGAAAATTTTAGGAAACTTAGAAATAAGGCCGGAATGACAAATTTTAAAGCCCAAAATAGGAGATAAGGGCAAGAGGGCCTAAAAAGAAAAAGTTGGTAAATTTTGACACACAATCGGGCTTGGAAATGTGGCCTGAAGATGCCACCTAAGGCCTTAGGAAATGGCCCAAATACAAGAGGTTTTTGGGCCTGAGTTTGAGTCATCCAGGAAGCAAATAATGAAGGCTTTATTTTGCCTCCAAGGCCAAAAGGTGGGACGGCACAAGCTACTTGAAATTAGAGGAGTTTTACTTGGTTAAAACTTGTTTAATTAAGTGTTAAGTAAAGGATTTCTTTTAATAAAATAATTAAGGAGATAAAGGATGGATAAAATACTCTAATTTAATTAAAGTGATAATTAAATGATAATATTATCACTTGTGGGGAGTGGTGGCCAAGTCAAGGACTCTTGGCATATCAATTTCGATTAAAGAGGAAAATCAAGGCCATTCTCTCATCTTTCCTAGTGTGTGCGAAATTTTCATAGCTTTCTTCTCCTCCCTTTTCAATTCTCCTTGAACAAAATACCATCTTCTTTCCTTCTCTTTTCTCCTCTGTTTCTACTATCAAGGCCAAATCCACATCGATTCTAAGTAAAGGAGAAGTCGGTTACAACATCAAAAGGGTAAGATCTAAGATCAATCAACTTCTATTCTTTTCTTTTACCAAAATTCGGATACTAACCCTCCTCATGTTCATGGCGAATAGCATAAGGGATTTTTGGGATTCAAAACGAGGTAAGTACATCAATATACATTCGGCAAAAAGATCCCTTTCATAATCAAACAATAGATCTAATCTAACAAGTGATTTCGGCAGGAATTTGAAATAAAGATCAACTTCGGGATCTGAGGTAAGAGAGTCTATACATTCGGCCAAGGTTCATGTGATTACCTAGATTAGATCCATAATTATTAGAAAGCCGAAAACTAATTTTTGTGAAGTTTTAAGGTTGGCCGAACAACAAGTAAAGGAAAAACGAAGTTTTTGGGATTTGTGTAAACACCAAATCGATAAAGGTGAGTTTCTTTACAAATCCTACTAGGATTTGGTTTTGTCTAAAAGGGTTTATTAATGTGTTTTAATTGGTGGGCGAATATAGGAATTAATAGATCTAAAAATTAGATCGGATTCTCGAGATATCAAGGAACCTATTAGCGAAAAAGGTGTGTACCCTTACTATCCTTCGATATTTTATGGCTAAATATTTTAAATATATGATATGAATAATAATGTGAATGTGGCTATGTACCACAAATGTGGCAAAAGTACCTGCACGCGTTTCCTACTCGATAGGATTGTGAAAATGTTATTTTAATAACATGCGAATATATGAATATGAACATGAAATTAAGTTATGCAATATATATGTTTTTGGGGCATTCGGGTTTTATGTGAAAGGGGAGAAGCAGTGTTGACTTGGTCTCACCAACGAAGGTGTTGACTTGGTCTCACTAACTAAAAATGTTGACTACTGATCACATTGCGAAATTTTGGTAACCGGTTACAACGAGTTGTCTTATGACACAACGTTTAAATTTGATTATAGTGTCTAAAGACACAACGTGGAGAGAAGCGGATGGAGGGTTGACTTAGCGGTCCCACGGTGTGCGAGGTTGGTATGGGGAGTGTAGTGGATGGCTAATTAGGATTGGGTTTGGGTTGCATCATAATTTCATCATTGTATGGACTTAATGATTTGAACATGAATGCCTAATTTATTGAATGATAGTATTGTGTGCACATTGAGTCTGTTGACTCACCCCATTGTAGGAATTATTTTTCAGGTGATGAGCAGTGACGGACCGGGCCGGTGGACCTAAAGGTGGCCATGCATCCCTTGAAGAATTTATTCAGAATTTGGACTTTATTTAATTTTAATACTTTTAATTTTATTTTGGGTTTACTTGATGTAATAAGGCCATAAGGCCCAGGGGATTATTCTTTGTTTTTACATTATTTTTTTTTTATATTGTGCTAAGAACTATTTTGGACATGTTACATCAAATTGGATTTACAAGATTAAATAGATGGGTTTCCAATCTAAGCCCAACTGAAAATAATGGTTTTTCCCAAAATTTACAATTTTCTCTAAGTATGGCAAATGTTTTGAAATCGGTTTACTTTAGAAACATACGAGATCAGGTTGGGGCTCGTGGTAGGGTGTGGGGTGTTTCATAAATGATATTGGGTTTTGTTTTTAGGATTAATTTTTATTATATATGAGCTCAATATTGTATTTATTAGGTTTTATTATTTATTTATTCCAAAATTTGGATATTGTTTAAGTATTTTAAGTTGTTTAAGAGTTTTTGTTTCTTAGTCAAACAAAAAGTTTAATTTAAAACTACTTATTCATATTAATTAGAGTTTCAATATATTTTAGATATTTATTTGGATGTATTTACCTAGCTTATAGAAAGACTTCTTCATTGCTCATTAACAAACCGTTGTTTTCATTAATAAAGTTCTCAACTATTGGAGTTAGTTTTTTTTGTGTAATATTTCTTTCTTGTAATTTTTTAGAAGTAGTTTTCTTCTCGATTTTCTTCAAGAAGTCGTGGGAATTCATTCTTCATCCTTCAATTTTCCAGGAATTATTTCTTGGAGGGTTGATTAGAGTCGTTAATTGAGTTTGTTGGGATTTATATCTCAAATGGTTCAATTGGACACTTATCCATCTATCCATCATGTAACACCCCTAACCCGTCTCCCTCGTCGGATTAGGGTTACAAAGCATTACTATACAAAACAAAACCTTTAACTTCAAAATAGAAAAAAATACAATTTAATATTATTTTTTATAACTCAATACAATCATGGAAAATATACATATTTAGGCCTTAAATTGGGCCTTCGGGGCCCTAAAAATAATTTAGAAACAATTAGGGATCAATATGAAACAAATAAGAAAATTTTGGAAAAATATGAAAAATTGGGAAACAAGGGTCACACAGCCGTGTGGCCAGGTCGTGTGACATAGCCCAAACTGTATGGACGTTTGAAGTAGGGACATACGGCCGTGTCCTAGCCCGTGTGTCCGACCGTGGGTATTCAAAATAGGGCCACTCGGCCTTGTCGCAGGCCGTTTGCCAAACCGTGTGTATATTCAAAGTTGGGGCCGTGTGCCAAATCGTGCCACAAACTATTTTGAGATGCACGACCATGTCCTAGACCTTATTTCAGACCGTGTGAAACATGCACCTAAAACAATAAGTACAAACGGTTGTGTGGAGAGACCGTGTGTGGCACACGACTGTGTGACAGCTTGTGTCCTAGGCCCTGTGCAACAAAAATTACCCTTAAAACAAGCCATTTCAACACCAAAACTTGCACAACAAGACACACCAATTCTATCAACTTTCACATGACCAAAACACACTTCAACCACATTCAAAACATACCATTACAATCATTCTATAAGCTCTAACTAATATGCCATTCAAAGGCACCACAATTCATAAACCAAAATCAATCAAGAACCAAATTACAATACCAACTTCAATCTTTTAACATGGATACTAAAATACCATTCTATCTCAATTTTAAGTATCACAACTTACCATTTTAGATAGGCATAATCAAAATGACCATATTCAAATGAGTTTACACTCATACAATCCAAACGAAAGCCATATATATACAAAAAAAAAAAAAAAAACTACAAGTAAAGTCAAAACATACCATATGTTCAAAACTAAACCAAAATACCTATTACATCAAGTCTTATACATGCCATTTATAACCATTTGGCAAAATACTCAAAAACTACCAAAGTGGTCGACAGATAGTGTGATAGAGCTCCGACAGAGATGTGCATATAGAGATTAAACAATGTTTGATTGGTTATTCAAGAAATTATTATTTGGTAAGTTGAGTTTCTCTTTTACGAGCTTTCTGAAAATCTACAAGACAAAAAAAAAAAAGAAAGCAACTACATAAGCAAACGATGCTTAGTAAGCTAATAAAAGAGAAACTCAACTTACCAAATAAAAATTTCTTGAATAACCAATCAAATATTGTTTAATCTTTATATGCACATTTCCATCAAAATACACCATATTACAAGTTAGCAACTAAACATATATATATATATAAAACATATTATTCATCATAAGTGACTTATCAAGCATAACACCTAAATAGATAAATCAACTATCACTAAATAAAATATCTTTCTTTCCATTTCATAAGTACATAACCTTTTCAAAACACGTACAAACCTTTACAAGATGGATCATTTCATGATTCCCTTTTCAAACACTTCTTTTTCATTCATTATCCTTTCCGGATAATATCTTTTTCAACATTTTCATTTGTTATTCTTTTCGGATAACTTCATTTTCAACATTTTTATTTGTTATCCTTTTCGAATAACTTTCTTTTCAACCTTTTCATTGATTCAAGAATACCGAATGTAATGCCATGGTGTCTTTTAACCATGGTATTTTCCTTTTCAAGTATAATACCATGATGTATTTCAATCACGGTCCTTTCCTTTCTCAAATCAAAAAAATATTTATCATAATTAAATAAATCATAAAGCTATCAATTAACCTTAAAAATTCAAATGCAATATTTTAAAAAGGAAATACAAACTTACCTCAACAAAAACGATTGTAAGAAACAAAGCCGATGACTACTCCAACACTTTAACTTTTTCTTGGTTTAAATCCGGTTGATTCGTTTCTTGATCTAAATAGAAATTTAACTCAATTAAATAATTCAATTAGCTTAATTTTATAGATTCTAACTTATAACCAAATTTAGTGAAAAATTATGAAATTACCCCTAATATTTTAACTTTTATGCAATTTAGTCCCTAAATCCCAAACACACAATTAAACCACAATTAATGAACTATCATGATAGCAAATTTTCTCTAAGCTCCTATACAGCTCATATCTTTCATTATTTCATAAAATTATCATTGAATTTTACCATTTTCTCAAATAGATCCTTAAGCTCAAATTCACTAAAAATCGCTTAACAAAATGTGTCTATTTAACAACTAAGCTTAATAATCCGTCAATAAAATTCAATAACACTACAAAATCATTCACGAAAAGTCCCTAAAAATTTAATAGTTTTACAAATTGATCCCCGGGCTAGATTAAGCTAATACGAGCTCAAAAAACATAAAAATCACTAAAAACAGAATAAAAATACATACCATGCAAAAACAAAGAGCTTGGCTGAAAGTTCTCCCTTCAAAAATGGAGGATTCAGTTTTGGGAGAAGAAAAACAAAGAAGATGATACTTCATTCGACTTTTAATTACTTTGTTTAATTTATTTACTAATTTACCTTTTTACCCTTATTATAATTAAAAATTTTCAACTAACCTATGTCCCTAAATATACACTAACATGATTTATGCCATATTTACTCACTAATTCAATTAATTTAAAATATAGCCTTTTGATCATTTTAGCTAATTGAAATAAACATTTATAATCTTTACGATTTAGTCCTTTTTACTTAATTAACTATTTAAACCTTAAAATTTCTTTACAAAAATTCCATACGACCCTAATATGACCGTAAAAACATTAAATAAACATTAAAATATGAACTCACTCATCGAAATCATGGTCACAAAACCATTGTTTCTAACACCACTAAAAATAGGCTGTCACATATCCATCGGTTTATTCGTTCCACCATCCACTTTGTTTTTTTAATCTAATTTTTGTTGATTTATTTATTTTTCTTGAATTCCTTATTTTATTTATTTTTGTTTTCGTTGTTTTCTTAAATTTATTTGTTGTTTTCTTTTTAGGTCAGATCCATATCTTTCTTTTTCGAGTCGAACAACTTGAATACGATCCTTCTGTCTTTCTCCGCTTCAGTTCTTTATCATTATAATTATAAAACAATTAATGTGCTTTTAAAAAATAATAGTGTAAGGTAGTACTTATATATAAATTGTAATATCCGGGATTTAGGGGTTATGCATTTTTACTTAAATGTATGTAGTAACATGCCTATGTGTGGTTTGAATGTGTTTTGGGGACTTTGGGAACTTTAGAATGTAGGAGAATGCCTTAGAAAAATATTAGATTTTGAGTCTTAGAATGGAGTTAAGCAAGATAGGCCTTAAGAAAAATTGTATGGGAATTTAGACTCAAGTAACTAGCTGGCAAAGTGGCAAGGGAGGCGCCACTTAGGGCCTTGGAAGGTGACACCACAAGCAGTGAAAGGGGGCTTAGGTTCGAGCGACAAAGGAAGCATTTGGAGCTTTTATTTTGCAAAGAAAGAGGAGTGGTGGATGGCCTTTGGGACACTAAGTGGATGAGCATTTGATTAAGTCAAATCCATTCAAAATTGACTAAGGAAGGAGGATAGTGTTGACTCATTCAAATTTATTTTGAATGAGTGAAGAAGAGAAAAAGTAGGAGAAAAAGAAGGAAGCTGATAGAGGAAAGAAGAGTTGGCCAGCCAAGGGATTCCTTTGGTGACAAATTCAGTCAGGTAGGTAAAGGAGGAGTAGCCAAAATTTCTTAAGGGGGTTTAGGTGCATTTCGGGTTTCTTTTCTTTCCTGAGTGTAACACCCCAAACCCGACCCACAAGCCCTGACCGGATCTGGTATGTCACTGCGAAAAAACGGTTGGAAAATCTTTGACTTTAGAATAAAACTTGAAAATTTTGTTAACTTCTGGAGAGTGTGTCCATTAAAAATTATTTAATAATATAAGCTCGATATAAAATACGTGAATTAAAACTTTATTATAATTTATTATATTATAAATCATTTGAAGAAAATATATCTAAGTATAATATAAACTTCGATAATCGTAAATAGAATACTTTAAATAAAGGTGGCCCTTATTACATCAAATAAATACCCAAAGCGATAATATGAAATAATTAAATCAAATAAACATCTATTGCATAAAATGCATCGCAAGAAAACTTCTTCGCATGGCCACCTTTGTATCCACTCCAACCCGGTCCAACATCATATCACTGCGATGTTGGATAAATAATTGGGTGAGTCATATGGACTCGATGTGTAATTAAACCATCGGAATCCACCCACATGCTAGCCACATAACATCCCAATTATCAAATGCAACATGTAAATATAATCATTTAGACATTACCACAACGGGCTTAGCCCACATTCACGTATGTTCTCATAACATACCAATCCACATTCAAGTACTGGGCTAGGCCCTTTTCTCATTAATTCACTGATTACTGGGCTTGGCCCATTACCACGTATGTTCTCATAACATACCTATCCACATGTCATATTGGGCTTGGCCCATTTCCATATCATTTCATAACAGAACAATGCAACATGAAACCCAACCCAATCCTAAGGTCCATCCACTACACACCCCCTTAACCAGCCTACCACACACCGGGGACTATCGAGTCACCTCTCCTTTTCCCTCCAAGAAGGCAACCAATGCCATCCACGATGTAGCGTATAGCTAACATCAAACCACGATGGGGCACATAGCAACCCATCAAGCCACGATAAGGCACAGAGCCGATATCAATCACGGTAACCATGCGAACTTAATCGCTTAGATCCACAACGCGACCTCGATCGGTGCCAATCCACGATGTAGCACAAAGTCGACATCAACCACGCATCAAGTACACCTGTCCTTCTTTCATAACCCACCCATGCACATGTAACATGATATAATGACAATATGATGCGTGTGCATGTCATTCACAAACATAGGCATACACTCATATTTAAATAAATGACAACAATATTAACAACTTGCTATTTACCTGATCAGCGTCATACCCCTTTTAGGGTATCTATTGCACTTTTACCACTGCACTTATTAGTAAGCATATAACATAAGTAGATATCACATAAAACCCGGAAACAATGGCTAACTACACACCTTATAACCTGAAGCTCTAAACCCTCGATCCCGACGCTATCGTTTAGCGAGACTACCGCTATCTGCCTATAGTTTTCTGCGGCACGTCCACACCCCGATGGCCAATCTCGTACAGCAGAAATCGATCTCTTTTTGAACTTCGGAATGGGAGCTTTCCCTTTCTCCTCTTGACTAGCACTCGCATCCATAATAATATCTAATCAACACACGATTAATACCGATCTCAAACGAATAACCATAAACTACTCATCCTTACCGAAAGATCTTAAATCCCAAAGGCTTCTCTTTACTCTTGTCGATTTGGCCCTAAAAGATCATAGCCACCACTCGGTCAACACAAAAACATAAACAATGGCCTAAGGCCGAATTCCAATGGATCACTTGCCCGTTCTACTTGGATCCCAAAACACCAATGGTCTTAAGAAGTTGCCTGAAAATCCCTGTTACACAATATTAGAATCGGCTAATCCCAAAACCCATGGAAAAGGCCCCTTTGGCCGAATACTTACCACCCTTACCTTGATGAGTCTAAACTCGAGACCCTCCTTTTAAGCTCCTTGGCGCAGGCCACAAGCTCTAAATGTTGACAGCACCACTCTTCACGTGTTCTAACAACAAGCTTGGATAAATAGAAGAGAAAAGGTTTCGGCTTCACTACCAAATGAAATTGGAGCATTCGGCTAACACAAGGTGTTGTTATGGAATTTGAAAAGAGTTTGAGAAAGGAATGGGGGTTCGGTCAAAGTGCAAATAGGGAAGGGAAAGAAGAAAACAAAAGTATCCTTATGGGACCTTAGAGTTTCGGTCACAAGGCACAGAAAATGGAAATTGAATAGGTGACTTCTCAAAGGAAATTCGGCACCAGAGAGTGAGATGAGAGAAAGACTTTTGGCTTTGGAGAACAAAAGGAGAAAATAATTTCTTAGAGGTGCTCCCCTATTTAAAGCATTCGACCCCCCCTTGAAGACCGAATGTGGCTACCCAAGGAGCCCTTTGGCCGACCACTACTGCTCCACTTCAAAAAATCCACCTTTCTCTCCTAATTAAACTCATATTTTATCACCTAATCCTATTAAAAAAACAATCCAATAGCAAACCATTATCTCTAATTTAAAACTAACTAAAATAATCCTATATTTATCTAAAATAATAAACTAACAAAAGCTATCCACCGGTAGAATTCAAAATGATTAAACAACCTTGGTTTAATCCTTATCCAATGAAGCTTCCATGTGCCATCCAACACCTTCAAATTTGTTGCCAAAAGAATAAAAATTAAACTCCAAAACGCAACTCTCTTGGTTCGAACACAGGACCTTGCTCTTGTACTCTCTCCTCCAACGCCCTGTGCCACTCGGCCACATTGACTTTCATGCCATAAAGCCTCCAACATTTATCTTTAAAGGCTTCCTACTCAAGCCCATAGCCGCACATGAAAAATAAAACATGCCAAAATCTTTCTGCGACCCTCGAACCAGTGCCCACGTCAGCCTCTAGCTCCTAAGTGTCAGACGGAACCACTTTGCCAAGGTCTTTGCTTGTGTCAAAGACACGCCCAACTCCTTTTAAGGCCTCCTTCCTTGTAACGCCAAAACATAAAAATTAAAACCAGGTTGCTTCCTCTTTGAATCGAACCCAAGACCTTAGGCGTCACCTTCCCACACCCCAAGCAAAGGCCTCCATGCCACTCCACCAAAGACCTTCTTGTGCCATAACCTTCCAAATAAATTTCTTAAGACCTCCAAAGCCAAGCTCCCTTTCTTAACCCTAAAATTCAAAATTTTCCTAAGTCATCCCCACCTTCTAGGGTTCTCCAAACCCTCAAAATCCATCCAACATGACCATAAGCTCATTAAACACTGGGTTATGCTCCAAACGATAACCCCTAAACCGTGGTGTTACAATTTTACCCTAAAAATAATTTCGTCCCAAAATTACTTACTACCATGCAATCCTAACTCCCTACTCACGCCTCTGCAAGACTCGATTTTAGCAAATTATCCTACCTTCTAGACACGTCTTAAGGTTCACATCCGAGTTCTTATACTTCACTAGCCACACAAGCATGAGCTAACTTCATACAACCAAACCATAAATGGTGCCCCAAAATAAAGAACGTGCACGATATCAAGTCCTTGGTCGACAAGATCTAATCCTTTAGCACCTCTGCGGCACCATTTCCTTCATAGCTCAAACCTCGACCTTTCGTTGCTTGAGGATAGTTCTTAACCAAATGGGCCTTCGACCCACACTGGAAACATTTCTTGCTATTTCCCCAACATTCCCCCGAATGAGTTCTCCCACACTTAACACAGGAATGATTCCAACTCACATCTACTGGTGTACGAATAGGATTCTCGATCCTTGGTCTTTTCTGAATATTACCAAATGATGCTGATGGTCCAACATTTCTCTTATTCTCGTTCCTATTCTTCTCTCGGTTTTCTCTTATAGTCTTCTTAACCTCTTCAGCGATCCGAGCTTTCTCCACTAAAATGGCAAAGTCTCTTTCTCTGTGCGGAGCAATCAACTCTCGCAACTCATCTCGTAGCCCATCTTCGAATCGAACACTCCTTTCGTAATCAGTAGCCATGATTCCTTTGGCGTACTGACTTAGTCGCACAAACTCAGCTTCATATTCCGCTACCGACTTATTCCCTTGCACTAGATTTAGAAACGCTTTCCTTTGCGAGTCCAAATAACTGGATCCTACGTACTTTCCTTCAAACTTAGCCTTAAAGTAATCCCAATCCAATCGATCTGCCGGTACACCTTGTTTGACAGTGAGCCACCAACGATAAGCTTCGTCGCGAAGTAATGAAACAGCTCCCTTCAGCTTTTCTTCATTGGTGCAATCCAAATCGTCCATGATTTTTTCGACCGCTTCTAGCCAATACTCCGCCACGTTAGGAGCTACTCCCGACACTCCTCTAAAGATCTCGGCTCTGCTCGATCTAAGCCTTTTCGATACCGACTTTCGAGTTCCATTTCTCTACTAACTCCGCTACTCGCTCTAGCACTCGCAACATGGCCCACGATATGCGTCATCTTCTCTGTCGATCTTGCTCCTCCACGCCCCTTCTTTGGCAGACTTCACTTTTCGACCCATGGCTGACCCTATCGGTTCCGATCTTGCCATTCTACCTCTCTGCGCCCCTAGAACTCATTTTTATCATCGTGATTTAATCTGATTAAGAAGTTTTATGCATTAGTAATTGTTCCACTATTTAACCACGAGCATATTTTATGAATGAAAGATTTTAAGTAGTTCTTTCGTTCACACAAGGGTTTAGTTCAAGTTTACTACTCTAATTCGAGAGAATCACCTTCGTTCCTCGCTAGGACACATTCATTCATCATCAAAACACATTCATTCCTCAAATAGAGGCACATTCAATGGTATCTACCACCCACATTCACTATTGAGACATTTACTCGCTTTCTACCCTGGGGTATTTCCATTATTTTCCTGTGGGTATTTTAATAAACCAAAGCGATTCCAAAACTGTAATAAGTCAGGATCTTATTTTAAAATTCCCAAAATTGAAGAGTATTTTTTTTTTGAAAATTTCGCAAATTGGAGATATAACAGGATTTTGAAAACCAGGGGTGTTTTGGTAATTTTGTCAACCAGGGTAATTTTGTAAATTTCCAAAGTCAGGGCATTATTTTGAAATACAAAAATTTGGATACTTTTGCAAAGTGAGAGAATTTTATTAAAGTTAGGGTTATCTCAGAAATTTTAAAAGTCAGGGGCATTTTAGTAATTTTTAACACAGGGGTGTTTTTGTAAATTTTCCAAATCGGAGTATATTGATATTTTGGAAACTAGAGATTTTGGTATTTTGCAAAGTAAAATCATTTTAACAAAAGTTGAGGGTAAAAGGTAATTTTACAATCTGAGGGCATTTTGTAATTTTGCCGCTAGGCATTTTGGTAATTTTGGTAAATCGAGAAAATGTTTTTCAAAACCAGATTTAGGGTTTACAAACCAAAGAGGTAAGTTTGAGAATTTTTTTTAAATTAAGGGTTTTAAAACAATAAGGCTAATCCCTTTTGGGTTTTAATAATTGGTTTAGCCTATGAACAAGTCCTCTTGGTTAAGGTGAACCGTAGCTACGCACCAGGTAGGATTCCTGCGAAGAGGAGGTGAGTCACGAGGACTGCTTAAGTACCAGGCTCTTCTGGATCCAATCCTAGACATGCGCACACCTTAACTCGGCGACTTATTTCACAGGTTTGTTTATTAGGCACTTTAAATCTTATGCACGTGTTTGGGTAGACTAGTCCTAGGATCTAATAGCCCTATCATTCTATTCTACGAGCCCAAATAAACCCATCACAATTCATATATAAATCATTTCAACAAATAGGGGTACTTACCTGGTGGACTTTGCCTGAGGTACAAAGTGCCATGCCAGAATAACCTGAGAAATATTTCATAAAAACCCATATTTTGAAAAGCCCATTTTGAAAATATTTTCGGGCCCAAAACCCTCAAAGCTGAGTTTTGAACCTGGCTCTGATACCAAACTGTAACACCTCAAACCCGGCCCACAAACCCTTACCGGATTGGTATGTCACTGCGGAAAAACGGTTGGAAAATCTTTGACTTTAGAATAAAACTTGAAAATTTTTTAACTTCGGAGAGTGTGTCCATTAAAATTATTTAATAATATAAGCTCGATATAAAATACGTGAATTAAAACTTTATTATAATTTATTATATTATAAATCATTTGAAGAAAATATATCTAAGTATAATATAAACTTGATAATCGTAAATAGAATACTTTAAATAAAGGTGGCCCTTATTACATCAAATAAATACCCAAAACCGATAATATGAAATAATTAAATCAAATAAACATCTATCGCATAAAATGCATCAGAAGAAAACTTCTTCGCATGGCCACCTTTGTATCCACTCCAGCCCGGTCCGAACATCATATCACCTACGATGTTGGATAAATAATTGAGTGAGTCATACAGACTCAGTGTGTAATTAAACCATCGGAATCCACCCACATGCTAGCCACATAACATCCCAATTATCAAATGCAACATGTAAATATAATCATTTAGACACACAATCTGGGCTTGGCCCACATTCACGTATGTTCTCATAACATACCAATCCACATTCAAGTACTGGGCTAGGCCCTTTTCTCATTAATTCACTGATTACTGGGCTTGGCCCATTACCACGTATGTTCTCATAACATACCTATCCACATGTCATATTGGGCTTGGCCCATTTCCATATCATTTCATAACAGAACAATGCAACATGAAACCCAACCCAATCCTAAGGTCCATCCGCTACACACCCCCTTAACCAGCCTACCACACACCAGGGGACTATCGAGTCACCCTCTCCTTTTCCCTCCAAGAAGGCAACCAATGCCATCCACGATGTAGCGTATAGCTAACATCAAACCACGATGGGGCACATAGCAACCCATCAAGCCACGATAAGGCATAGAGCCGATATCAATCACGGTAACCACGCGAACTTAATCGCTTAGATCCACAACGCGACCTCAGTCAGCGCCAATCCACGATGTAGCACAAAGCTGACATCAACCACGTACTCGAAGTACACCCTGTCCTTCTTTCATAACCCACCCATGCACATGTAACATGATATAATGACAATATGATGCGTGTGCATGTCATTCACAAACATAGGCATACACTCATATTTAAATAAATGACAACAATATTAACAACTTGCTATTTACGATCGTCATACCCTTTTAGGGTATCTATTGCACTTTACCATCGCACTTATTAGTAAGCATATAACATAAGTAGATATCACATAAAACCCGAAATAATGGCTAACTACACACCTTATAACCTCAAGCTCTAAACCTCGATCCCGACGCTATCATTTAGCGAGACTACCGCTATCCGCCTATAATTTTTCAAGACGTCCACACCCCGGTGGCCAATCTCGTACAGCAGAAATCGATCTCTTTTTGAACTTCAGAATGGGAGCTTTCCCTTTCTCCTCTTGACTGGCACTCGCATCCATAATAATATCTAATCAACACACGATTAATACCGATCTCAAACGAATAACCATAAACTCTTCATCCTTACCGAAAGATCTTAAATCCCAAAGGCTTCTCTTTACTCTTGTCGATTTGGCCCTAAAAGATCATAGCCACCACTCGATCAACACAAAACATAAACAATGGCCTAAGGTCAATTCCAATGGATCACTTACCCTTTCTACTTGGATCCCAAAACACCAATGGTCTTAAGAAGTTGCCTGAAAATCCCTGTTACACAATATTTGAATCGGCTAATCCCAAGACCCATGGAAAAGGCCCCTTTGGCCGAATACTTACCACCCTTACCTTGATGAGTCTAAACTCGAGACCCTCCTTTTAAGCTCCTTAGTGCAGCTACAAGCTCTAAATGTTGACAAGACCACTCTTCTGTGTTCAACAACAAGCTTGGATAAATAGAAGAGAAAAGGTTTGGCTTCACTACCAAATGAAATTGGAGCATTGGCTAACACAAGGTGTTGTTATGGAATTTGAAAAGAGTTTGAGAAAGGAATGGGGTTGGTCAAAGTGCAAATAGGGAAGGAAAGAAGAAAACAAAAGTATCCTTATGGGACCTTAGAGTTTCGGTCACAAGGCACAGAAAATGGAAATTGAATAGGTAACTTCTCAAAGGAAATTCGGCACCAGAGAGTGAGATGAGAGAAAGACTTTTGGCTTTGGAGAACAAAAGGAGAAAAGAATTTCTTAGAGGGTGCTCCCCCTATTTAAAGCATACAGCACCCCCTCCCCCCTTGAAGACCGAATGTGGCTACCCAAGGAGCCCTTTGGCCGGCCACTACTGCTCCACTTCAAAAAATCCACCTTTCTCTCCTAATTAAACTCATATTTTATCACCTAATCCTATTAAAAAAAACAATCCAATAGCAGCCATTATCTCTAATTTAAAACTAACTAAAATAATCCTATATTTATCTAAAATAATAAACTAACAAAAGCTATCCACCAGCCGAATTCAAAAAATGATTAAACAACCTTGGTTTAATCCTTATCCAATGAAGCTTCCATGTGCCATCCAACACCTTCAAATTTGTCGCCAAAAGAATAAAAATTAAACTCCATAACGCAACTCTCTTGGTTCAACTCGGGACCTTGCTCTGCACTCTCTCCTCCAACGCCTAGGCCACTCGCCACATTGACTTTCATGCCATAAAGCCTCCAACATTTATCTTTAAAGGCTTCCTACTCAAGCCCATAGCCGCACATGAAAAATAAAACACGCCAAAATGCTGCTGCAGCCCCTCGAACCAGCGCCCACGTTCGCCTCTAGCTCCTAAGTGCCGCACGGGAACCACTTTGCCAAGGTGCTGCTTGTGTCAAAGACACGCCCCAACTCCTTTTAAGGCCTCCTTCCTTGTAACGCCAAAACATAAAAATTAAAACCAGGTTGCTTCCTCTTTGAATCGAACCCAAGACCTTAAGGCGTCACCTTCCCACAGCCCCAAGCAGCGCCTCCATGCCACTCCACCAAAGACCTTCTTGTGCCATAACCTTCCAAATAAATTTCTTAAGGCCTCCAAAGCCAAGCTCCCTTTCTTAACCCTAAAATTCAAAATTTTCCTAAGTCATCCCTCACCTTCTAGGGTTCTCCAAACCCCTCAAAATCCATCCAACATGACCATAAGCCTGTTAAACACTCGGGTTATGCTCCAAACGCATAACCCCTAAACCAGGGTGTTACATTGAGTGTTGTGCTGAAAATAGTAGTCAAAATACTTTTAAAACCTATTTGCTTAAGCCGAATTTCAGAAGACCATTAAGGTCACTTTCAGCCTCTTTTTCACCTTCTCTTTGCTCTCCATAAGATCAAACCCATCACTTTCTCTTCTCTTTTCTTTTAACTTGTTCTAGCTGAAACCTCTATCTCTCAAAGCACACCATTGCCGAATTCTTCTAGCCTTCTCCTATACTACTTTCCTTCCTCTCAAATTCAATTCTATACCTATTCTTTTGGTGGCCAAACATTCCATCTCTATTTGGGAGTCTCAGCCGAATCTTATTGTCCCTCATTCTCTCTTCTTTTTCGTAAACTCCAAAAGCCAAAACACCATAGCTGCAACCTTCTTTCCCTCATCTTTTTCTTCTCACCATTCCTTCTATCATCAAAAGTCGAAGGTATTTCTAGGCTATAGTCGATTGATCTTAAGCACTAAGAGCTGAAAACCAAAACATCCTTTTGTTGACATTTAGAGCTAGTGAACCATTTGCATTTCGATCACTCTATTCGGTAGGGATCTCTTCTTTGTTGATTTCCTATTCTTTTTTTTCTTTGACTGTCAAAAGGCAAGACTCTAATCCCTCCTATTCTCTTTGGCTGAAACCTGAAGGGGGATTTTGGGATTCGTTTGTAGCCGTCTATAAGGGGAGATCATTCGGGATTTGAATATCCAAGGTAAGTGAAGTGTGATCTTAGGCCGAAGGCCATTTACTTTGTTCATCAAATGTTAGAATTGAATCTAACATATACCATGTAGGGATTTCGACAACTCCAAGGACAAGTGATATTTTTGGGATTTAGACAATCAAGGTAAGGGATATTAATATTCGGCCAAAGCCATATTACTTATTAAGGGTGGCCGATTCTAACTGTGACATTTTAGGGGGAGTTCGATAGTGGTATAAAAGGAGTCTCGGGGATTCTGATCCATTTTGGTAAGGGTGTTTAAGTTGTGGATTTTATTCATTTCAGATCTCATATGTTAGTTAACCGGGTTTTCTGACTAAGTGTTGATTCAATGGATGCGAGTACTAGTAAAGGGGAGAAAGGGGTAGTGCCTACCCCTAAGTTCAAGAAACTTCGGTTTTTCTTTGTTCGTGATTGGCCATTGGGTGTGGCCAACATCGAAAAGGATAAGCGATTCGTTGTTATCCTCGCTAGCGAGTGTGTCAGATCGATAGTATCATACTTCATCGTTATTAGGTGTGTAACCCTACACTAACTTCCCGATAGTTTAATAATAATTATGTTAATCATGTGTTAGTGAAGTGCCAAATAAACATGGCTAAGGGTACCATTTAATGGTACAGTGTAATCGTGCATGTTACCCTTAACACTCGTAAATAATGTTTAACAACATTGATGTGAAAAGAATGTGGAATTCGTTATGATTTTGGGGTAAGGTAAATTGCATGATAAATAGCATGTTTTGTATGTTGCATGGGCATATGGGTGATTATGTTAAAGGGGAAGTGATCTGGTGGTTTTTACCACATTATCTGGTGACTATGTCACATATTATAAATCTGGTGACTCTATCATATTATCTGGTGGCTATGCCACAATTATAAGGGCGATGTGCAGTTGACTGCAGTGACTGCCTTCGATGGTGTGTAGTGGATGGAGGGTCGATTTAGTAATCCCTACGGTGTGATTGGTAGGTACGGGTGATGTGTAGAGGATGGATATCTAGGTAGGTTTGGGTTCCATCATTGCTTATATTTGCTCTTATGTGATATGATATGCCTTATATGTTTTGGGAGTCTGTGATGGTTGTTACACACTAAGTCTGTTGACTCACCCTTCGTGGGCTAACTTTTTGCAGATGGCACTCAGTAAATGGACCGGGTCGGCAGGAACTTAGTGGTGGCCATGCACATTTCGATTTTATTTGGTTTCCTTATTAAGTTTATTTTATTTTATTTTGGGTTATATTTTGATGTAATAAGGCCATTATCACTTAAGCTGCTTTTATTTATGCATTTTAAATTTTATTATGATCTGAACAACATCGAACAAGACGATTAAACATTTTTGTAAAACAACATCCATTATTTTAAAACCCAAACACCTACGATTTTCAAGTTAATAAAATAAACTCTAAAATTCGGCATTTCTTTTAACTTGTAACTTTGTAGTATGAAAATATCGTTTAGCACAAAATTAAACTTCAACTCAATTTTTAACTTGAGAATAATCCAAACCTATTTTTTCAAAATCACCGAGATTTCTAAAATGTCATTTCGAGACTTAACTACATTTTACTCAAGGAGCATGCCAGATCCGGTCAGGGCTTGTGGGCTGAGTTTGGGGTGTTTCAATTTGGTATCAGAGCCCGGTTCAAAACTCGGCCTTGAGGGCTTTTGGGCCCAAAACATTTTTGTATTTTGAAATTGAGTTTTACAAAAGAATGAGCAGGTTTTCTGGCATGGCACCTGAGTCTCCGGCCCGAAGTCTACCAGGTAAGTACTCCTAACCCTTGTGTGATTTGTATGTGGGAATTATAGGGACGTAGATTAGTAGATTAGGAGTTATTGAACCCTAGGATTAGCTTACTCCAACACCGAATTACATAAAATTTAAAGTTTAACCAAAAAAACCTGTGAGTGAGTCACCGAGTTAAGGGTATGGAAACCATTGTGCGCATGTCTAGGATTGGATTCAGGGGGAGCTTGGTATTTAAGCAGTCCTAGTGACTCACCTCCTCTCATTTCGAATCCTACACAGCGTAGTGACGGTTCACCCTAACCAAGAGGACTAAATCACAAAGCTAAATTCAATAATTAAAACCCGAAAGGGACCAATCCCCTTGTTTTGTACAATCCTAAAATCAAACCTTGATTATAAAATTCCAAAGTACCCTTGATTCGAAAAATGACCAAAATACCCCTGATTTACAAATTGACCAAATTACCCCTAACTTGTAAAATTACCAAAAACCCACGGTATGGAAAGTTATCGAAGTACCCCCGAATTGAAAATTTTTAAATTTCCCTTATTTCGTAAAATCACCTGGAGCCATATTTTACAAAATTACCGAAATGCCCTGGTTTGTAAAATTACAAAAATACCCTCAGTCTATAAAATTACCATATTACCCTCGAATCTTCTTATCAAAATATTCCTATTTTGCAAAAAAAAACCAAAAATCCCTATTTTGTGAAATTTTCAAATATCCTAATTTGGAAAATTACCAAAATACCCCTATAGGATAAATTACAAAAATACCCTTGGGTAGTGGAGAACAACAACAATGATAACCACAACACTTCTCTGTAATGAACGTAAGTTCATGAATGGTGATGATCGAATGAATGAACTTGAGACTGTAGTGTGTGTATGAATTCGAAAGAACTACTTTTTAAAACTATTAATCATAAGACTGTTCGCGATAAATCAGTGGAAAGAAATAATAATGCATAAAATTTCTTAAACCAGCTTAAATCGCGATCGTAGGCATGAGTTCTAGAGGACGTGATTGTAATGTGTGTGGCCATGGTAGAGGCCGAATGACTGTGTCGAAACCCGTTAGGTCTGGTCAAGGGTCCGAGAATGAAATGCCACCACCACCAGCTGCTGGTGTTGAATATCAGGATCAGACGGGGGATGATGTAGTATCGCAGGCGATGCTGCGAGTTCTTGAGAGGGTGGCTGGAGCAGGTGGAGGTATGGGAGCTCAGAAGTCTGTACCTGAGTGACTCCGAGCCAATGGAGCGGAGGTATTCCGTGGTATCTCTGGTGTGGCGCCTAATACGGATGAGTATTGCTTGGAGGCGACGGAGCAAATTATGGATGATTTAGACCTGACTGCTGAGGAAAAACTAAAAGGGGTAGTGTCGCTACTCCGTGATGAGTCATACTAATGGTGGCTCACGGTTCGGGATGGTGCTACAGTAGATGATCTCACTTGGGAGTATTTTAAGGTGGCATATCAGAAGAAGTATATTGGGACTAGCTATATTGATGCGCAAAGGAAGACATTTCTAAGGCTGGTCTAGTGGAATAAGTCTGTAGTGGAGTACGAGGCAGAATTCCTAAGGTTGAGCCGATACGCTCGAGGCATCATGGCTACAGAGCATGAACGATGTGTCCAGTTTGAGGACGGATTGAGGGATGACCTGAGATTGTTGATTGCTCCACAGTAGGAGCGGGAGTTTGCTGTGTTGGTAGAGAGGGCTAAGGTTGCTGAAAGAGTTAAGGAATCTGTGAGACAAAATACAGACAAGAATAGGAAAAAAAGAGGTTTTGGAACATCAAGGTCATCTGGGAATGTCCAAAAGAGACCTAGAACGGATGGGTCACGAGGTCAGAAAGTTACTACGGGAGGACAGTACCGTACTTGTGCTCAGTGTGGAAAGATGCACCTAGAAGAGTGTTGGAAGAAGACGGGAGGATGTTTTAAGTATGGGTCCAAGGATCACATGATTCGAGACTGTCCTATGAAAACAGATGGGAGCCGACCAGCAGGTCAGGGTCTTAATCAGGCTGGAAGAGGTGGACAGCAACCACCACGGGGTCGTGGTCCGGCTGGCAGAGGTAATGTTTCTGGAAGAGGTCGGGGAACACCGGGCAGAGGTGTTGGTAACTCAGAGGTGAGACATCCGGGTCTAGTGTATGCAGTTCGTCAGAGGGAGGATGATGACGCACCTGATGTCATAACGGGTATGTTCCTTATCTCTGGATTACCCTTTATTACGTTGATAGATATTGGGTCAACTCATTCATACATTACTAGTAAGGTGTTTGGAACTTTGCATGTAAACTCTGAGACTGTACCTAGGAAGATGACTGTACTTAGTCTTTTAGGGCAATCAGTAGTATTAGACAAACTCTTTAGGGCAATACCTTTGGAAGTTCAGGGGGCGCAATTTTCAGCTGACTTAATGGAGCTGCCATTCGAGGAATTTGATTTAATCTTAGGCATGGACTCGTTAGTGAAGTACCATGCGAATGTGGATTGTGCTGCTAAGCACATGTCATTAAGAACTCCTGACGACAAGGTGATTGTGGTGATGGGCGAGAGACAGAATTGCTTGTCAAATGTGGCATCCGCCCTAAGGCGTAAAAGATGGTGAGAAAAGGGTGTAGCTTTTCTGATGTTGATCAGTGCCTTGGAGGCTAAGAAAGTAGCTGTAGGAGGAGTTAGAACAGTAAGGGAATTTGTGGATGTCTTTCAAGAGGAGCTGCCTGGGTTACCCTCGGATAGGGAGGTGGAGTTCGAAATTGATTTACTGCCGGGTACAGCTCCTGTGTCAATTGCTCCATACCGAATGGCACCAAAGGAATTAGTAGAGCTTAAAACCCAGATCCAAGAGTTACTCGATCGTGGGTTTATTCGACCTAATATGTCTCCATGGGGAGCACCGGTCCTATTTGTGAAGAAGAAGGACGAGATTATGCGCATGTGCATAGATTACCGGCAGTTGAATAAGCTAACCATCAAGAACAAGTATCCATTACCGAGGATAGACGACTTGTTCGATCAGCTTAAGGGGGCCGCAGTATTTTCAAAGATAGATCTAAGGTCAGGATATCATCAGCTTAAGGTGAAGGAGGCAGATATCCATAAGACCGCTTTCCGGACAAGATATGGGCATTATGAGTTCTTGGTAATGCCGTTCGGATTGACAAATGCCCCAGCTGTGTTCATGGACATGATGAATCGGGTTTTCCAACCCTACCTGAACCGGTTCGTTGTTGTGTTCATAGACGATATCTTGGTGTGTTCTAAGTCTGAAGAAGAACATGATGAGCATCTTCGGGTGGTGTTGCAAATGCTAAGGGAGAAGAAGGTATATGCCAAGTTTAGTAAGGGTGAATTTTGGCTGAAGGAAGTTATGTTCTTTGGGCATGTAGTGTCTGCCGAGGGAATAAGGGTGGATCCTCGGAAGATTGAGGCAGTATTGGATTGGAAACCACCTAAGTCTGTGGCGAAAGTTCGTAGTTTCTTGGGACTAGCAGGCTACTATAGGAGATTTGTTGAGGGATTCTCGTCAATAGCAGCACCTTTGACGAAGTTGTTAAGGAAGGAGGTACCTTTCGTATGGGCGGATAAGCAACAGGAAAGCTTTGAGAAGCTTAAGCAAGTATTGACAGAGGCTCCGATTTTAATTCAGCCGGAAGTAGGGAAGGACTATGTGGTATATTGTGATGCTTCCCATACAGGATTGGGATGTGTTCTCATGCAAGATGGGAAAGTGGTCGCTTATGCGTCTCGACAATTGAGGCCTCATGAGGTTAATTATCCGATGCATGATCTGGAGTTGGCGACGGTAGTATTCGCTCTAAAAGTATGGAGGCACTACTTGTATGGAGAAAGGTCGGTGATCTACACGGACCACAAAAGTCTGAAGTATTTGCTGACTCAGAAGGAGCTAAATTTGAGACAGCGAAGGTGGGTGAAGTTATTAAAAGACTACGATTGCTCAATAGAGTATCACTCGGGCAAGGAGAATGTAGTGGCAGATGCCCTAAGTTAGAAAGTGGTGTCAGAGTTAAGGGCGATGTTTGCACATCTTAGCCTCTATGATGATGGAAGTTTGCTAGCAGAGTTGCAAGTGAAGCCGACATGGATAAGTCAGGTAAAGGAGAAACAATTGGTAGACGGTGAACTAAGTGCTAAGCTGCTACAAGTACAAAGTGGGGAATTGGAAAATTTTGGTGTAAACGGTGATGGAGTACTATGTTTTTAGGGCAAGATCTGTATGCCGAAGGATGAGGAGTTAAGGCAGAGAATTCTTCAGGAATCGCATAGTGGCCCTTATGCTATGCATCCTGGAAGAAGTAAGTTATATAGAGATCTACGGGATCAGTTTTGGTGGCCTGATGTTAAGCGGGAAGTTACAGAGTTTGTAGGGAAGTGCTTAACGTGTTAGCAAGTCAAGGTTGAACACTAAGTACCGTCAGATTGCTTGATAGATAAAGATTCCGCAATGGAAGTGGAGAGAATTACCATGGACTTCGTTAGTGGGCTTTCCCTTACGCCTACTAAGAAGGACTCGGTATGGGTGATAGTAGATCGGTTGACGAAGTCTGCACATTTCATACCAGTGCGGGTTGACTATTCATTGCAAAGATTGGCAAAGGTGTATGTAGCAGAAATCGTGAGGCTATACGAAGTGCCGGTGTCGATTATCTCGGATAGGGATCTGAGGTTTACATCTCGATTTTGGAAAGCATTACGTCAAGCTTTGGGCACCAGATTAGACTTCAATACGACATTCCATCCGCAGTCGGACGACCAATCTGAGCAGGTAATTCAAGTGCTGGAGGATATGTTGAGAGGTTGTGTGATAGAATTCAGAGGGAGTTGGGAGGAGTTCTTACCTTTAGCGGAATTTGCGTACAATAACAGCTATCAAGCAAGTATTCGAATGGCACCATACGAAGCACTGTATGGACGGAAGTGTCGCACTCCTACGTGTTGGACAGAATTGGGGGAACGTCAGGTTTTGGCACCAGAAATGGTGGCAGAATCGGAAGAAAAGGTTAAGGTAATTTGGGCACGGTTAAAGGAGGCATCTGACAGGTAGAAGACATATGCAGATCTTAAGCGGAAAGAGATAGAGTTTGCTGAAGGAGATCAAGTGTTTTTAAAAGTTTCGCCATGGAAGAAGGTGATGAGATTTGGTCGCAAGGGAAAGTTAAGTCCTAGGTTTATAGGACCTTATCGGATTTTGAAGTGGGTTGGACCAGTAGCGTATCAGTTAGAATTGCCTTCGGAGTTGAAATAAATGCACGATGTGTTTCACGTTTCGATGCTACGTCGTTATCGATCGGATCCATCTCATATAATACCGGTTGAGGAGGTGGAGCTGAGACCAGATCTGTCCTATGAGGAGGAGTCGATTCAGATTCTGGAACGGGATGTGATGGTGCTTCGGAGGAAATCAGTTCCTTTAGTCAAAGTGTTATGGCGTAACCATGGATCGGAGGAAGCTTCATGGGAGCTAGAGGAAACAATGCGACAGCAATACCCTCACTTATTTTAGCCAGGTAATTTTGAGGTCGAAATTATTTTAAGGGGGATAGAACTGTAATATTGGGATTTAGGGGTTATGTATTTTTACTTAAATGTATGTGGTAGCATGCCTATGTGTGGTTTGAATGTGTTTTGGGGACTTCGGGAACTTTAGAATGTAGGAGAATGCCTTAGAAAAATATTAGATTTTGAGTTTTAGAATGGAGTTAAGCAAGATAGGCCTTAAGAAAAATTGTATGGGAATTTAGACTCAAGTAACCAGCTGGCAAAGTGGCAAGGGAGGCGCCACTTAGGGCCTTGGAAGGTGACACCACAAGCAGTGAAAGGGGGCTTAGGTTCGAGCAGCAAGGGAAGCATTTGGAGCTTTTATTTTGCAGCAAGGAGGAGCAGTGGTGGACGGCACTAGGACACTAAGTGGATGAGCATTTGATTAAGTCAAATCCATTCAAAATTTGGCTAAGGAAGGAGGATAAGTGTTGACGCATTCAAATTTATTTTAAATGAGTGAAGAAGAGAAAAAGTAGGAGAAAAAGAAGGAAGCTGATAGAGGGAAGAAGAGTTGGCCGGCCAAGGGATTCCTTTGGTGACAAATTAGGTCAGGTAGGTAAAGGAGGAGTAGCCGAAATTTCTTAGGGGGGTTTAAGTGCATTTCGAGTTTCTTTTCTTTCCCGAGTGTTGTGTCGAAAATAGCAGTCAGAATACTTTCAAAACCTATTTGCTTAAGCCGAATTTCAGAAGACCATTAAGGTCACTTTTAGCCTCTTTTTCACCTTCTCTTTGCTCTCCATAAGATCAAACCTATCACTTTCTCTTCTCTTTTCTTTTAACTTGTTCTAGCTGAAACCTCTCTCTCTCAAAGCACACCATTGCCGAATTCTTCTAGCCTTATCCTATACTACTTTTCTTCCTCTCAAACTCAATTCTATACCTATTCTTTTGGTGGCTGAACATTTCATCTCCATTTGGGAGTCTTAGCCGAATCTTATTGTCCCTCATTCTCTCTTCTTTTTCGCAAACTCCAAAAGCTGAAACACTATAGCCGCAACCCTCTTTCCCTCATCTTTTTCTTCTCACCATTCCTTCTATCATCAAAAGCTGAAGGTATTTCCAGGCTATAACCGGTTGATCTTAAGCACTAAGAGCCGAAAACCAAAACATCCTTTTGTCGACATTTAGAGCTAGTGAACCATTTGCGTTTTGGTCATTCTATTCGGTAGGGATCTCTTCTTTGTTGATTTCCTGTTCTTTTCTTTCTTTGACTGTCAAAAAGTAAGACTCTAATCCCTCCTATTCTCTTTGGTCGAAACCTTGAAGGGGGATTTCGGGATTCATTTGTAGCCGTCTATAAGGGGAGATCATTCGGGATTTGAATATCCAAGGTAAGTGAAGTGTGATCTTAGGCCGAAGGCCATTTACTTTGTTCATCAAATGTTAAAATCGAATCTAACATATACCATGTAGGGATTTCGACATCTCCAAGGACAAGTGATATTTTCGGGATTTAGACAATCAAGGTAAGGGATATTAATATTCGGCCAAGGCCATATTACTTATTAAGGGTTGCCGATTCTAACTGTGACATTTTAGGGGGAGTTCGACAGTGGTATAAAAGGAGTCTCGGGGATTCTGATCCATTTTGGTAAGGGTATTTAAGTTATGGATTTTATTCATTTAAGATCTCATATGTTAGTTAGCTGGGTTTTCTGATTAAGTGTTGATTCAATGGATGCGAGTACCAGTAAAGGGGAGAAAGGGGTAGTGCCTACCCCTAAGTTCAAGAAACGCTCGGTTTCTGCTGTTCGTGATTGGCCACCGGGGTGTGGGCCAGCGTCAAAAAAGGATAAGCAGTTCGTTGTTATCCCTGCTAGCGAGAATGTCGATATCGATGTATCGTACTTACTGTTATCAGGTGTGTAACCCTACACTAACTTCCCGATAGTTTAATAATAATTATGTTAATCATGTGTTAGTGAAGTGAGGAATAAACATGGCTAAGGGTACCATTTAATGGTGCAGTGTAATCGTGCACGTTACCCTTAACACTCGTAAATAATGTTTAACAACATTGATGTGAAAAGAATGTGGAATTCGTTATGATTTTGGGGTAAGGTAAATTGCATGATAAATAGCATGTTTTGTATGTTGCATGGGCATATGGGTGATTATGTTAAAGGGAAGTGATCTTGTGGTTTTACCACATTATCGGTGACTATGTCACATATTATAAATCTGGTGACTCATCACATTATCTAGTGGCTATGCCACAATTATAAGGGCGATGTGCGATTGACTGCAATGATCGCCTTCGATGGTGTGTAGCGGATGGAGGGTCGATTTAGTAATCCCACGGTGTGATTGGTAGGTACGGTGATGTGTAGAGGATGGATATCTAGGTGGGTTTGGGTTACATCATTGCTTATATTTGCTCGTATGTGATATGATATGCCTTATATGTTTTGGGAGTCTGTGATGGTTGTTACACATCGAGTCATTGACTCACCCTTCGTGGGCTAACTTTTCTTGATGACACTCGAAGAAATGGACCGGTCGGCGAGGAACTTAGTGGTGGCCATGCATGACTTAGTTTTATTTTGGTTTCCTTATTAAGTTTATTTTATTTTATTTTGGGTTATATTTTGATGTAATAAGGCCATTATCACTTAACTGTTTTATTTATGCATTTTAAATTTTTATTATGATCTGAACAACATCGAACAAGATGATTAAACATTTTTCGTAAAACAACATCAATTGTTTTAAAATCCAAACACCTATGATTTTCAAGTTAATAAAAATAAACTCTAAAATCCGGCATTTCTTTTAACTTGTAACTTTTGTAGTATGAAAATATCGTTTAGCACAAAATTAAACTTCAACTCAATTTTTAACTTGAGAACAATCCAAACCTATTTTCTTCAAAATCACCGAGATTTCCAAAATGTCATCTCGAGACTTAACTACGTTTTACTCAAGGAGCATGCCAGATCCGGTCAGGGCTTGTGGGCCGGGTTTGGGGTGTTTCATAAATGTACGAGTTTATTGTATTTAAATTAAAAAATACATTTAATTCATTCATATTTTTATATATAAAAATATTTATATATAATATAATTTAGTGCACATTAATTTATTTAATTTATATTTTATCTATAAAAGATTTTACCCTTAATATAAATTAGTGCATTGGATTAATGCATCATTCCCTTTTAAAACGTTCAAAACAAACTTTTAGTTATGATTATTACGTTTAAAACAAACTATTGGTAAATGAAGTTTTAATTCTGACCATTGAGATTTTGAAACAAATGTTAGTTTGAAACTTTTAATTATAGGCATTGGATGCCAACATCTTATTATTGTATTGCTGGATTTTGAAATGGCATTTTGAAACAAAATTTAGTTCGAAGCTTCTACTTATAGTCATTGGATGCCAACATATTACTAGTGTATAGGAATCACTACCATTGGAACTTTTACTTATAACCATTGGATGCCAATATCTTATCATTGTATTGGAATCACCATTGTCCATTTGCAAACTTTACTGTATTGGAGTAAACCATTTATTTGCAAATGTAAGGAAGATTTTGGATTTTTCCGAACTAATAACTCATTTTTGTTTAAAAAAATTATTTCTCTCTTTCATATAATATATATAACTTTAAACTGTAATGTAATACCCCTTATCATGTCCGGTCGCCAGACTCGAGTTACAGAATGCTACAACAATTAACGACACAATTTGTATACATTTCTGACTTTAAAAAATAATAATTCAACAAAGCATTTCATGATACCTGTTAAGCATGAGTTACAAAGAATTCCAAATCTTTATCGAGTCTACCAAAGCTCTAAAGTTGACCCAAGTAGAATTATGGATTTAGTTGCAAACTTTTAAACAATTAAAGAAAAGCCACTAAACAGGGTCACACAACCATATGCCCAGACTGTGTGTAACAACCTATTTTTTAGTGGTGTCAGAAATAATAGTTTTGAGGCTATCAAATCTGATGAGTAAGTTCATAAATTTTATTATTTAATATTTACGAGTCAAATATAGTTTTAAAAATGTTTTTGATTTGGTAGTTTATGTTTTATAATGATTTACTAGGTTCAAGTGGTAAGACCCTAAGGTCAAGTGGTTTTAGAAAATGAGGTATCGTGACCTTGTTTCTATAAACCGAGTCGTAAATATTTTTATAAATATTAATGAAGTGTTATTAAGGTGGTATTAAAGTTCCGTTGAAAAATTTTAACGTTTCGATAGTTAATTAATTAAAAAGGACTAAATTGTAAATGATGTAAAATTTAGTCACTATTTGTTTGAGTGATTAAATGGTTATTGAATAAGGAAAAGGGGCTTAGTTGGCAATTAGACCATTATTAAAAATAATGGACAAAGTTGGACATTAAATGGGTGAATTTTAATATTATAACAAATGTTAAATTAGTAATTTAATAATTAAAAGAAAATTAAAACAAATAAAAGGTGGCATCATCTTCTTTAACCTTTGTTTTTCCATCGAAATTGTTGAAGAAAGAAGTCATAGTTAGGGCTTAGTATTCGGCTAACTTTGGTTTGATGATTTGGTAAGTAAATTTTGCCCGTTTCTTTTAATTTTTATGTTTTTGAGATCGTTACAACTAGGTCCAGCTAACTCATACCTTTGATTTTGAAACTGTTAAAGATTTTGAATATTTCCATTGATGAGTCTAGTGATTTTTTATGTTAAATTATGAATTTGAAATGTTTTTTTGGCATTTAAAAGTATTTTGTTAAGGGATTTTTGATGAATTTTTTATTAGGGACTAAATTTTTAAAATAGTAAAAATACAAGGGTTTATGGTGAAATTATTGCAAAAATGGGATGTAATGAATGCCTTGGATATTAGGCTAGCATGATTTTGCATTAAAAATGGTTAATTTGCATGTTTTAGACTCAAAGACTAAATTGGATAAAATTAAAATGTTAGGGGCAATTTTGTAAAAATGTAAAAATACTAAATTTCATAAAATAAATTGTTTTACTGTCTGAATTAATAAATTGAATGAAATTATTAATTTAGATCAAGGTCGAGTGGAAAATAGAGGAGAATGAAAAATTACCAAAATGTCCCAATACTTTGACATTTCTGCAATTTAGCTAGGTAAGTTCGTACGGTTTAAAATTTAATATCAAAATGAATTAGTGAGTAGATTATCATTGAGCAATTTATCTATTTATTTTTAATTGTGGATAATGAATAGTAAATTGAGATATATTATTGATCTTGATACTCGATTTGGATTGAACACGGGATTAGAGTACATTCGTGTTTTGGTGTATTACGGGGGTTTGGAGTGGAGATGGTATTGGAGGGAGATATCGACATATTAACCAAGTAAACCGAGGTTCAACATTTTTTGCAAACTCTCACGTTATACTTTTTATTTTACGTGATTCTGGTGGATCAGCTCGTATGAGCTTCTGTTTAGCTCTTTTGAGTTTATATTCAGGTCTTTTGAGCTTCTGTTGGCGTGTTCAGGAGGACCAGTTCTTATGAGCTTCTGTTGATGATGTACTCTCATCCGTAAGTCGTTCTTTGTATGGAAAATCTTAATAAGGTAATTTATTTAATGAATTTGAAAGATTTGTTATTTATTGAATATTGACCTGAACATAAATGAATTGTTAGTTGAGATGGTGGATAATGCTTAGGTTTGTGCTAAGCTTTTGGTTGCATTATATCATGTTTAATATTAATGATATACATTGAAATGGTAATTGGTCAAATGGAAATATGCTTATGTTCATGAAAAGGTGGTAACATTCAAAATGTGTAATTTCTTATAAAATGGTTTATCATGTGATTGACCCCAAATGAGTTATATACATAAATGCACTAATTTGTGTGTTGATGATGGTGATTAGGCTTATGTCAAGATTAAGATTATTATTGATGTATATGCTTATGTCTAGTATTATACTAATGAAACGGTGAGAAAATGTAATGAAACGATAAGTTCATAATTGAAATGTGATATGATGAAAAAAGGATTGATGAGTTGAATAATGTACTTATATATGAGAAACTACGCATGTTATGGTTGAACTTACCTATGTTATGAATAAATATATTAATTAGTTAAGTGATGTTGTTATTTAAGTTTATGCTTAGTAAATGGAATGGAAAGTAAGTAAATGAAGTTATTCGTAGTTTTATGAAAAGGTTAATGATGGTGTAAAATGTTTTATAAAATCTTATTATGTTAGGAATGAATATATATATGATGTTGATAGACTTACTCATTTATGAGTTGGTGGTTATGTAGTTGATAAATCTTGAGGCAATGGTATAGCTTTATATTTATCATATAAAGTTTATTATTGAATTGAAATATTATGTTTAAAGTTTGTACGAGCTTACTAAGCATTCATTGCTTACGTAGTTGTTTATCCCTTAGTTTACAGATTACCGAAAGCTCGATCAGGTTGGAAGCTCATCAGAGATCTATCACACTATCTAGCGATTATATCAGTAGATTTTGATGTCTTGGTTAATGTTATAATGGCATGTATAGGCGGACTATGTCTAAAGTTTAGTTGATGTTTATGGCTTGTAATGTTGCCTTGGATTTAATGTACTTATGATGTTCTTGATGCCTTGTTGGTTGTGGTTGAGATGATCAATTTGATGCATGTTTAGAAATAACCAAATTCAGTATGTGTTAATGTTTCTTTAAATGACCAAAGTGGTATGTGTTGTATCGACCTCAATATGGCCAAGACTTGGTATGCTTTGGAATGTCTTGAATATATGTGCATGATTGAAATATGGTATGCCTAATATGGTAAGGTTGGTATGTGTCAATTGTGTTATGTATTGGTATGGAAACAAGTCAGTTGGTAAATGGTATAAATGTGGTTAAATGTGGTGAGTTTATTTTTGATATGGCATGGAAATAGTATTGAGATAAGTTAGGTATGTATGGTTAAGGTTTGAACAAATATGCTCATGTATATATATAAGTTGATGCTTGATGATTGAGGTGTCTTTTGACATATTCGTTGTATGAACATTTGGTATGGAGATTAGTCATTCTTTGCATAATTTGAGTGTGTTCAAAGGCCTTGTATACATGTACAAATTTCTTGTAGGTTTATGCTTGAAAGGGTAAAAGAAATGGCTTGGAAGTGGTCATTTTCTTGTCCACACAGCCTAAGACATGGGTGTGTGTCTCATCCGTGTGTGACATATAGCCATGTGACATGACCGTGTGTCCCCTGTAGTTTCTAAAGGTTTCAAGTCAGCTAGTTACATAGCCTAGCACACGACCTAGCACAAGGGCGTATGGCTTGGCCGTGTGGCACAAGTCAGTGAGTTATATGGGCACGGACACGACTATGTGTCCCTATTTCGAATGTTACATAACCTGAGACACGGGCGTGTGTATCAACCGTGTGAGTCACACAGCTGTGTGAACCCTACAGTTTGAAAAATTCTATCTTTTTCTATGAAATTCTAAATGTTTTTTGTTTAGTCCTGAATCGAGTGATTCTAAGGCCTCGAGGGATCGAATAAGGGACATTATGCATGTGTTTGAATGAAGTATGCTATGATATATGAAATGTTTAAGAATGAAAGTTTTTAAGTTATGGTTTCCCGGTAATGCTTAATAACCTTATTCGGTGACGGATATGGGTTAGGGGTGTTACACCATGTGAAAGACTGAGACTGTGTAAGTTGGAGTCACACAGCCATTTGTCCAAACTGTGTAACTCATTGAAGCCATGTAGACCTAAATGAAAAAACTTATCAACATTCACACGGCCATATGGTTAGGCCATGAAAGAGACTGAGGCCGTATAAAAATCAATTGACCATATCTACAGTACCACACGAGCATGTGGCCAGCCCGTGTAATAAACTGAGCCCGTCTCAACCAAGAACCTTTTAATTTACTAGGAGAACATGATCGTGTAACACCCCAGATCCGGCCAGACGTTATGGCCAAATCTGGTGATGTCACATCAAAGGGAAAAATTTCAAAATGACTTTGATTAATTGAAGCTTAAGTTTAAGGTTTAAAAGCCCAAAATCCTTGAATCTTTTTAAGTTAGGTTGAAAGCCCATAAGTTAAAGTTATCTCGAAAATCATGATTAAACTTAAGAAATTTATTTAAGTTTAAATAATAAACAGTTTAAACGATAATAATAAAAACCCATAAGCAAAGTCAATTTGGAGATACAAGGCCTTATTACAACCCAATGAAAATAAAGTGATTAAAGTAATAATGTCATACAAAATAAAGAAACAAAACGTCTAAATAACTTGCAATGTGGCCATCTCCGAGTTCCCTTCCACGTCGAGTCATCTACTGAGAGTCACCTGAAACATTAATTAAAAAGGGTGTGAGTTTCAAAACTCAGTGTGTACGACCCTTGGCAATCAATTCAATATGCAATTATCACATTGGGCCTAAGCCTTATCAAAATCGGTGGTCTTGGGCCTTAGCCCACAATGACCTCATATCATATCTCATCATATCACATGAAAACAAGGTTATGCAAAACCCTCCCCAAAAGTCCATCCGCTACACACCATTTCCCTTCCAACCCTACACTCTTGTGGGGATGTAAATATCAACCCACCCATCCCTACACTCCAAAGGTAGCACCAACAGCGGCACTACTCAACGTTGCAGCAAAGCTATTAAGTATATAATGAGCTTAAAGCCACCGGTGGATCCACGGTCGTCAAGCGACCATGCAATCCTCAAATTCTTCCTTCGTACCATAATTCCCACCCATATGCATCCTAAACAGAGTATCATATGAATGTAGCATGCACATGAGTAACATCCATAAAACTCATACTCATCACATAGGGGTATTTTAGTCATTTCACAATCAAGGGTATTATCATAATTCTACCCTACAGTGGTATTATCGTAATTTTACCTTACGGGGGTATTAAGGTAATTTTACAAATCAAGGGTATTTTAGTAATTTTGTAAATCAGGGATATTTTGATAATTTCGTAAATCAAGGGTATTTTGGTAATTTTACAAATTAAGGGTATTTTAGTAATTTTGCAAATCTAAGGATTTTTTTGGTAATTTTCATATCAGGGGTATTTGGTTCCTCTCGGGTTTTAGTTATGAACTTTGGCCCATTAACAAGTCCTTGCGGCTAAAGTGAACAGACATTATGCACCAGGTAGGATTCTAGAGAAGAGGAGGTGGGCCACTAGGACCGCTTAAGTACCAAGCTCTCCCTAGATCCAATCCTAGACATGCATATGTCTATTGCCACACTCTAACCCAGCGACTTGTCCACGGACATGTTTAATTATTAGGTTAAGTCTTATGCGGTTTAAGAGCTGTTCAGAATTAGGCCTAAAGTCCTTTAAACCCTAGCATACTTGTCTACGTCCCCCATAAAGCCCATCAAGCCCATTTCACGTTCATATAGCCCATTACGCCCAAATCACATCCTTATGGCCCATTAGACCCAGATCTCATTCATATGGCCTATTAGGCCCAAAACAATTCTAGATCATGTAACATGCATCACTAACTAAATTCATATAACCAAATCAATCAATTTCATCAAAGTTAGCCTCAGGGCCCACTGGGCCCATTTAGCCACTTTCGGCCTTTCGGCTTTCCGGCATTGCCGATATCATGTGTGTGTAGTGTTTGTACACACCTGTTACAGCGACGTGCTATACTATCCTTGTTCTTAAACCTACAATCAACTAACCTTCAATCAATCACCCATACTTAATCAAAATATTTACCAAAAGCCGAAGCCTTACCATAACCTTACAGTGTGCCACCGGGTTCTAATAGTCCTTCCTTAGCTACTAATCACGAGTATCCCCTAGATCTGCATTCACATATACACCATCAAACTTTGAGTGACTCATAATCCACACAAGTCACCCCTATAGATCATACCCACATTCGGCCATTTACTTAAACCATAATCGAGTTGAGTACACTTACACTTTGCTAACGATCCTTACCACGCTTGCGATCTCTCAACCTTACCCTTGTTAATACAAAATTAATAACAATGAGAAGTTAGATAGCCCTTTGGGTTTTAACAAAACACACTAAGGGGTTAACTGAATACTTACCGAATCCACTTTTGATCCTGCGGCCTAGATAACTATTGAACGAGATTCAGCTTTTAACCTTGACTGATAGTAGGTAACAATCGATTTGTGATAGAGGAAAACAACAAAGATTCAGAACTAATAGGGATTTCGACAAGAGAAGATGATGATACTTCGACAATAAAAGAGTTTGGCTATGAGAGAATTCGACAAAAAGGGATTCGGCTATAGGTGTAACACCCCATACTTGAGTCCGATGCTAAGACTGGATACAAGACATTACCATGCTTGAACTCACTTAAAACATGTACTTATGGGCTATAAAATTTTGTTCCGAATTAAAAACTTCTATTTCTTAGTCTAATCATACATTTCATGGGCCTACGAGGCCTTAAACACATATCTAGAAGCTTTCGGAACTCAAATGAAAACTTTCCCTTAAAATAGGGGTCACATGCCCATGTGACTTGGGACACGCCCGTGAACCCCTAAAACATGCCCGTGTCTTCCACCCGTGTTCAACACTGACTAATTACACACGGCCTTGACACGCCCGTGGATGTAAACCGTGTGCTATACCTTGATATACTGACTTACTCACACGGTTTGGGGCACATGCCCATGTTCTTACTGTGTATCACACACGGCCTAAACAAACGACCGTGGGATTTGCCCGTGGCCTATTCCGACTTAAAACACTAAGGTGTAGGGAACGCACGGCCTAGACACATGCCCGTGTGTCTAACCGTGTGGGCACTTGGAGGCTATTTACCAAGCCAATTGCCACCCTGAAATCAAGACCAAACTCATGCTCAATTCAATACATTTTTCATAAACATTACCACATAGTTCATTGATCTCCATAAACATACATACTTAGTTAATTTTGGCCAATCATTTTGCCATATACAAAAGAATAATAAACTTGATAATCTATACAATGACCCTTCTTTAAACATATTCTCAAAATGAAATGCTTCCTATACATGCCATACTTAGTAAAATAACTTGGCTATACCAAAATAGAGATTGATAGTGTGCTACGAGCTCCGACCCCAATGATCCACAAGTTAGCTTGGCGGGATGACATAGAAAGAAATAATTAAAGACGTAATCATTTAGCTTAGTAAGTTTGCATGTAAAACACATATTAATAAACTTGCTTAATATAAACCATTTGACATAACAATGCTATCATAAATTCAGCTATAGAGTTTATTTACTGATAAACCGTAAAAGCAACATATTTTAATCCCACATTTAGTTTGCTTTTGGATGATTTATCCCTGATTTACGTAAAAAGGTGCTCTTAATCCTTTCTTTTCATGTTTTATACTCAGGAAAGCACCTAAGGATAAAAAGAGCATAAAATGGGCTTAAAACGGACCAAATTGGGCCAACCCAAGAAATTGACACGGCCTAGACTTCAAGTCACACAGCCGTGCCTCGTCAAATTACTTCACACGGCCATGCCATGATTTACACGACCGTGCCCTAATCGACAGAATTGAGACATGGCCTGAAGAGGATTTACACGGGCGTCTGCCATGGCCGTGCCCCTGCCGCGGGAAAGAGCAATTTCACTCGAATTTGGATGCTTGGAGGCAAAGAAACACATTCTTAAGTCTACTTAAACATCCTAGGAGGAATTCTACTTGAATTAGGATACTTAGGAGCCAAGTAAAGCATCTCAAAGCCTATATAAACACCCAAGGTAACAACTAAAGAGGGAGTTGGTAGAAGTTTAAATGAGCAGTTTTAGCGAGGCTTTGTCAAGCTTTCATCTTTTAGGAAATCACTTGAAGATAGCTAGTTGATCCATCTCAAGAAGCCGGAACTCTATTCAAGACGGAGGATCTCTCCTTCAATTCCTTCAAGGAGTTTTAGGGATTTCTTATGTTTTGTTTTATCTTTTCTCTTAAGATGTTTTCTTATTTAGTTATGAACTAAACCCCTTAGATACCTGAAGGGGATGAAACCTATGATGGATTTTGTTATTTGATTTCTAAATTATATGATAAGTACTTAGTTTGTTCTTAATTATGTTGCTTCATTTAATCTTATGTGCTTAGGTGGAGGAGGAATAGACCCTGCCTAAGAGTAGATCTAGCATAATTGAGCAGAGTTGATCGGGCGCCTAGAGATAGGGTTACGAGATTTTGCGGATTAGGGTGAAACCTAATATGGGAATCCATTGATCGATTTACTACTTCCTTAGGGGGTTATTATAAGAGAACGAGAGTTCCACGAATTAACCTAAGGTTAGACTTTATTCACCTCGAGAGAGGGTTTAATATAGGTTAGGGAGTCTCACGGATCAAGCTAAGTAAAGAAATCATATGGTTTGGGGAATAAATAATAAGTGAAGTCATAGGTGGATTCTTCCTGAGGGTGTCGTCTTCATCAACTGAGTTTTCCTAAAGTCTTTCTCCAATTCATTCTTTTGCCTTTGCATCTAGTTTAGTTTTTCATTAGTTTCATAAAGCAATCACTCCATATTTCAGGCTAAATAATAGAAAGAAAGTGAGTAGTAGTACTTTTAGGTTCCTTTGGGTTCGATAAGATATTCTTGCCTAAACTATACTCTTTGTTCGATAGGTGCACTTGTCTCTATCGTTGTCATAGTTAGTCTCTGAGTTCGATCATTCTTTTTATAAATATTAAAACTCGACTGTTTGACACGACCAAGTTTTTGGCACCGTTGCCGGGGAACACTAAAATATTAAGAAAGCTCTATTTCTATTACTTTAGCTAATTTTTTTATTGCAATTTATTATTATTTTTTACTTTGCTAATTTTTTTCCTCTATTTTACTTTTGGTAGAAAATTTTAGTCTATGGAAAAGATGGCACTGAATAATTATCAGTGGCAAGTCATGAGGACAATTCCTACTAAAGCAACCAGTGTTTTCAACCTCGACTTAAAGATGATGAATAAAAAAATTGATGATTGGTATAGTCCCTCGCGGGTATATCCAGAAATACAATATGAATTGAATCTAGGAGGCATGGCGAATCCTGAGTACCCACCCTATGGATATGGAATGGAAAACTAGCAAGTTTACTATGTAGGTAACTATTCTAGATATCAAAATAATTTTTATAGTGACACTTATAATGCAGGTTGGAATACCATCCCAATTTCTCGTGGGATGACCAAAATAGCCAAATATCAGAATTTCCTCCAGATTTTCAACAACCACCTCACCAACAAGAAGAGGAGCTGAATCTTGAAGAGATGCTGAAAAAATTCATGGCAAACACAGAAAATCGTCTCCAAGAAACTGGAAAACAAGTAAAAGCAACGAGAACCGATTCGGGCAATTACTAAGTCAATAGAGGTAGCCACTAACGCAGTCGAACAACTCGCAAAGTTGATGTCGGAACGACCGCAAGGACGTCTACTTAGTAACACTGAGATCAATCCAAAGGAGCAAAATCAAGCTATCACAGCTCATGCCAGTAATGGGTTAGATGAACCCAGTCCAATACAAAAAGCCAAGGTAGACGAAGGTAAGGTAGAGGTAACACAAGAAAAGTCGAAACCGGTAATCAAGGAGTACCAACCTCGCATACCTTATCCCGAAGCAATGAAAAGAGACAATTCAAAGGAACAGTTCGCTAAGTTTCTTAAACTCTTAAAGAAATTACATATTAACTTACCTCTTCTTGAAGCTCTTTTTCAGATGCCAAACTCGAGGAAATTTTTAAGATAGATCTTGACCAACAAATGCAAATTAGGCGAAGAGCACCACGTGGAGCTAAACGCAATGTGCTCAGCAATTCTACAAAATAGACTACCACGAAAGCCAAAAGATCCAGGGAGTTTTACAATTCCATGTTTAATTGGTAGTTTATCTATTGATAATGCATTAGCAGATTTAGGGGCAAGTATCAATGTTATGTCTTACAAAATGTTTAAACAACTAGGTCTAGGGAAACCCAGACAAACTAGGATGAGCATTCAATTAATTGATAAAACTATAAGAATTCCTAGGGGTATAATAGAAAATGTTTTAATCAAAATTGATAAATTTGTATTCCCAGTAGACTTTATTGTTTTAGACATGGATGAGGACAACACGATTCCTTTAATTTTAGGAAAACCCTTTCTAGCAACTGCCAGGACTAAAATAGATGTTTGTAACACCCCAAACCCGCCCAAACACTACAACCGGATTTGGTTTGTCACTAAAAAAATTTTTATAAAACAATTCAGTTTATTAGAAAACCTAAATAAAATAAAATAGGTCTTTACAATCGAAAGCCCAAAACTTAATTACATGTCTTTGAAAGAAATTAAAACGAGAATAAAAAAAAAAAACCCATAATAAAACCTAAATGTAAACTAATGGCCCATGGCCTTATTACAACGTAGTTTAAATCCATCATATAAAATACTATAAAAAAAACTAATATGGGGAACTTGTCGCCGGATCCACCTTTTTATGCATGGCCACCTTGCGCTCCACTCCGGCCCGGTCCAATTCACTAATCGTCACCTGAAAGGTTAGTTTAAAGGGGGTGAGTCGTGAGACTCAGTGTGCAACCCTCATGCACCACTAGATTTGGGCCTCACAAAACATAACAACAATTTTATTTACATGGATAACAAGTGATATGCAAAGCCCAACCCATTTGCCTAGGTTTCCATCTGCTACACGCCCCCGTACCAACCAACACACCATTGGGGATTTCTACAATCAACCCACACCGCTACACTCCAAGATGGCAGTCATGCTACTCATCAACATATATTGGCAAGCTCAGTATAACAAATCACGACATTAGCAGCATCTGGTAATTCACGGTAAAACCGTTACACATATACATATACATATAACTTCCTCCTTTCATCACCCAACCTATGCAACATGCACAATAATTTAAAACATGTACAACAGTTTACTTGTAACATATAGTCAGATTATTTACTAACCTAAGAGTCCGCTGTTTAAATCTGAGATTTTGGCTTTTAATGTAACATATAAATCTTATGAACACATATACATATATACATTTATTATTAATCAGATCTAGACGGTGGGGAAGTATTACACACCTGATTCGCGTACTAAGGCTTTTGCTATATCTACGCTACTATCACTTGAAACAAATACTATTGGCCCACGATCTAACTTCGATTTTGGCCCACACCCTGTTGGCCAATCTCGCACTATCGAAACAGATCGCTCCTTGAATTTGGGCAACGGTTTTACAGATCCAACCTTCTCTGCTTGACTGTTAGTTGAGTCCATAACAATACCTTAATCACTAAACCAAATAAACGATGAGATCTAACTCATTAGTTAAGTGTAACCTTTAAAACGAACACTTACCTAGTTAGTCGAATCCCGAATGTCCTTGAGAAATCGTCACCACCTACCTACCTACATTCGGCCATCCTCCAAATATCAAACCAACCAATACACACAACCAACCTAACCTAAATAGTATTCGGCCAAAGCAATAAGAATCATGGAAGGCCATTCGGCCACACTTACCACTACCTACCTTCGACTTTTCCACCAAATCGGCTTTAATGGGGAGGATTCAGCTTCAAGGGGTAAAGAGTATAATCGATAGGGCCTTGGTAATAATGATTTAGATTAGAATTTTGATAAAAATAAAGGAATCACAGAAAAGGAGAAATCCCGAAACTCACCGGATTACTAAGGAGTATACGGCTTACAGTGCACCTTCGGGAAAACAGAGATCTCCCTTGTAGATTTGGCTATAGAGGAAAAAGATATGCACTAAGAGCATTCGGCTTTCAGAAGGGTTTTTGAGGAGAAGAAAAACACTAAGGAGTTTCGACTAGAAGATAAAAATTAAAGCAAGTGAATGAGAAGAGTTTCGGCTAGAGAGGAAAAAGTATGAAAGAAAGAGAAGCAAATGGAAGAAAAAGATGATTTCCCCCTATTAGATTTGGCACACACACACCAACACATAGAGTTAGAGTTTCTGCCAACTCTTTCCCTCCTGATAGCCTTCATCTCACCTGATAACCCCAATCCTTATCTTACCCATTTGAAGAGCCCTCACCAAAGCCAACTCCTCCCTCCTTGATTATCATCTTTTAGCACTTAAATGAAAAGAAATAAAGCTCCTAATTTAGTAGCCTACATGCCGTCCTGTAATATCCGGGAATTAGGGCTTGTGCATTATTGCTTAATTGTATGAAGTAGCATGCCTATGTGTGTTTGAATATGTTGTATAAATTTTTGAGAACTTCAAAGTGTAGGTAAATGCCTTAGAAAATATTAGATTTTAAGTATTAAAGGGGAGCTAAGCTTGATAGGCCTTAAGGGAATTTGTAGGAGTTTTTGGACATAAGATTGGGCTTGGTAAAGTGGCATGGAGGTGCCACTTAGGGCCTTGGTAGGTGACGCCATAGCGGGGAGAAGGGCTCGAGTTCGAGTTGCAGAGGAAGCAAATGGGAGTTTGTTTTGTGTCAAGGAGGCAGGAGTGTTGGACGGCATTGGGGCTTTAAAAGATGAGGATAAGACTTGTTTTTCTTTTAAAATTGACTAGGAAGAAGAGATAAAGGTTGACTTATTCAAATTCTTTTGAATGAGTATCATGGAGAGAATATAGGAGAAAATGTGGGATTTGATAGGGAAGAGAGTGGTGGTAGAATATAGGACTCTAAGGGGTGGCATTTTCGATTTTGAAGCTTGATAAGGAGAGTGTGCCAAAATTTAGACCTTTCTTTTCTCTCTAAGTGTCATTCTTTCTCTTGTGCAAAAGTCATCTAGTTTCGGCTCCCTTCCTCTTTAATTTGTGAACGAAACTTTATAGACCATTAAGGTCACTAGCATTTTTTTCTACTTCTCCTCTATTTGTTTCTTGGCCGAACTTATACCTCTTTCCCCAAACCTCTTCTTTTATTTTGTGTTAGCCGAATCCTCCTTTGCCACCGTTGCCGAATTACTCAACCCCTTCTTCTCTTCTTTTCTTTCACAATTCTTTCAAAAACCAAAATAGTCATGTGATTACCGAATTCTCCTAAACCTCTTCCATTCTTCTTTTCTTTATATAATTTCAACTCCACACCTATTCTCTTTAATAGCCGGATCTCAATCTTAGTGTGGGTCGATTCTTTGCAAAACCGAGGGGATCCATCTTTAAGGTAAGGTTACGACAACTCCTCTTCGTTTAGGATTTATGTCATGGCCGAATGGCCCTATGACTCTTTAAAGTGTGTTAAAGCCGATTGTAGGGGAAGGTACAGCCTAACGCAGGAGATCTTTTGGGATTCTTATAGCCAACGTTTGTAGAAGTGATCCTTCGGGAATTGTGTGATCAAGGTAAGTAATATGTGGTATTCGGCCAATGGCCATCTTCATAGTTTCCATGTATTAAAGCCGATTCTAACCATTGATAAATAGGGATTTCGACAACTTCAGGAGCAAGTGACCGTTTTGGGATTTAGATCCACAAGGTAAGGGACTATGAACATTCGGCCAATGCCATATTTAAGTGATTAAATGTTGGCCGAATTCTGACTTTGATTTTTAGGGAAGTGTACACTCTATTTTGGTTGACTTTTTGAGATTCAGTGAAAGCATTAGTTTCAGGTGTGTAGCCCCACACTAAATCTTAATAGATTTATGGTAACGTTTTAATATATGTGTTAATGAAAGTATGTGAATGTGGCAAAAGGTACCATACAATGGTACAGAACATTCAGGTATGTAATCTTTAATATTACGTCAATAAATGTTATGAACATGTGAAATATGGCACATAAGTGAATATTGATAAGAATGTGAAATAAGGCATAAAGCATGATATTGGTATGATTTGTATGGCATGGGGCATATGGGTGTTATTTTAAGGGGAAGTGATCTAGTGGTTTTTACCACGAAATCTGGTGACTTATGTCACGTAATCTGAATGTGGTGACTTATGTCACAAAATATTATCTGGTGGCTATGCCACAATTTATAAGGCGATGTGCGATCGTTTGCAATGCGCCTTCGATGATGTGTAGCGGATGGAGGGTCGACTTAGTAGTCCCCACGGTGTGATGGTTGGTACGGGTGATGTGTAGCGGATGGTTATCTAGGTTTAGGTTGGGTTTGCATCATTGACTATATATGTTTTATATGTATGATTTGACATGCCTAAATTGATTGAGAGTATGTGTGATGGTTACACATTGAGTGCATTGACTCACCCGTTGTGGGATATCTTTTAGGTGACACTCGGTAATGGACCAAGGTCGGTAGGAGCTCGATGGTGGCCATGCTCATTTCGTAATTATTCTATTTTCATTGTTTTTTATTTTATTTAAGTATTTGATTTATTTTGGGGTTTTGCTTTGATGTAATTTTGGCCATTACTATTAAGCTGTTTTAAGTAAGCATTTAAAATTGGTTTATTATGATAAGGTTATTATTAAATTGAGACTAAATAATTTTTCTTAAAAATGTAAACAAATATTTGAATGTTTTGACACATGAGCAACACCGTTTTCAATTTGAACCCAACACCAAATCAAATGTTCTTCAAAAACACACAAATTTTTCCAAAGTAGCAAACAAGAATTGAACTGATTTACTCAAGGAACATACTAGATTCGATCAAGGCTTGTGGGTTGGGTTTGGGGTGTTTCAGTTTGGAATCAGAGCCCGGTTCAAAACTCGGCCTTGAGGGCTTTTTGGGCCCAAAACATTTTCTTTCTTTTGAAATTGGATTTTATAAGAAATTGAGTAGGTTTTTCGGCATGGCTTTGAGTCTACGGCCCAAGTCCACCAGGTAAGTACCCCTAACTATTGTATGATTTATTGTATGATTTGTATGTGGGTGTAGCGGGAACGTAGATTAAACAAACCTATGACTGAGTCGCTGAGTTTAAGGTGTGGCAACCGTTGTGCGCATGTCTAGTATTGGATTCAGGGGAGTTTGGTATTTAAGCAGATCCTAGTGACTCACCTCCTCACTTTCGAATCCTACACGGTGCATAGTGACGGTTCACCCTAACCAAGAGGACTCGACCACAAAGCTAAACCAATAATTAAAACCGAAAGGGACCGTCACCCTATTTTGTGAAATTCTAAAGTCAAACCATGATTATAAAAATTTCAAAGTACCCTTGATTTAAAAAATGAATGACCAAAATACCTTGATTTGCAAATTGACCAATTTACCTAACCTGTACAAATGACCAAAATACCCTCGTAATGGAAAGTTACTGAAATACCCTCGAATTAAAAATTTTCAAAATACCTTTATTTCATTAAAATCACCTGGAACCACATTTTGTGAAAATTACCGAAATGCCCCGGTTTGAAAAATTACAAAATACCTCGATGTATAAATTACCATTTTACCCTTGAAATTTTCTTACCAAGTATTTCAATTTTGAAAAATATATATACCAAAAATCTCTACCTTGTGAAATTTTCAAATACTCTAATTTGGAAAATTACCAAAATACCCTATAGGATAAAATTACAAAAATACCCCTGGGTAGTGGAAAACAACAAACAATGACAACTACAACATTTTTCTGTAATGAACGTAAGTTCATGAATGTGATTGAATGAATGAATTGAGACTGTATGTGTATGAAATCGAAAGAACTACTCCTTAAAATTATTGAACATAAACTGGTTTCGCGATAAATCGGTGAAACAAATGCTAATCCATAAAATTCTTTAATCAGATAAACGCGATTCGGAAGTATGAACTCTAGGGGACGTGGTCGTAATGTGCGTGGCGGTGGTAGAGGCCGAATGACCGTGTCGAAGCCCGTTAGGTCAGGACAAGGGTCCAAAAATGAAATGCCACCACCACCAGCCTCTGATGTGGAATATCGAGGATCGACGGGAAGATGCGATATCACGAGCGTCTTGTGAGTTCTAGAAAGGTGGCTAGAGCAGGTGGAGGCATGGGAGCTCAGAAGTCGGTACCTGAGCGAGTTCGAGCTAATGGAGCTGAATTTTTTCGTGGAATATCTGGTGTGGCACCCAATACGACTGTGTATTGGTTGGAGGCGACAGAGCGGATTATGGATGATTTGGACCTGACTGTCGAGGAGTAACTGAAAGGGGTAGTGTCGCTACTCCGTGATGAGTCATACTAATGGTGGCTCACAGTTCGGGATGGTGTTGCCACTGATGATCTTACTTGGGAATATTTTAAGGCGGCATATCAGAAGAAGTACATTGGAACTAGTTATGTGGATGTGCAGAGGAAGGCATTTTTGAGGCTGGTTCAAAGAAATAAGTCCGTAGCTTAATACGAGGCAGAATTTCTAAGGTTGAGCCGGTATGCCTAGGGAATAGTAGCTACGGAGCATGATCAGTGTGTCCGATTTGAGGACGGACTAAGGGATGACCTAAGATTGCTGATTGCTCCACAGCAAGAGCGAGGAGTTTGTCGTGTTGGTGGAGGTAGCTAAAGGGATTAAGGACTCGATGAGACAGAATAGGAACCAGAATAGGCAAAAGAGAGGTTTTGGATTGTCAGGGTCATCAGGGAATGTGCAAAAGAGGCCTAGAAGTGATGGGCCACGAGGTCAACAGGCTACTACGGGAGGACAGTACCGTACATGTGCTCAATGTGGAAAGATACATCTAGGAGAGTGTTGGAAGAAGACAGGGGGATGCTTTAAGTGTGGGTTCAAGGACCACATGATTAAGGACCATCTATGAGAATGAAGGGGCCGACCGAGAAGTCGTGGTCCTAATCAGCTAGAAGAGGAAGACAAAGACAACCACCGAGAGGTCATGGTTTGGTGGCGAGAGGTAATGGTTACGGTAGAGGACGGGAACAAGGCGGAGGTGTTGTGTCTGAGAGGCAAGACAATAAGGTGCGGTATATGTAGTTCATCGGAGGAAGATGGTGGCCGACCGGGCGTCATAACGAAGACGTTCCTTATAGTGACAAACCTTACTTTGCTCTAATTGATGTTGGCTCTACCCACTCTTATGTTGCATATAGAGTAGTTGAAACACTAGGCATAGCCTCGAACTATCTAATGGGGAGATGGTGTAGTAAGCCCATTAGGTCAAAGCGTAGTGGTGAATAAGATATTTGAGTGTATCTCTAGAGCTTCAGGAGTGGTATTTCTGTCGACTTGATGGAACTACCCTTCGGATAATTTGATCTCATCCTTGGCATGGACTGGCTAGTGGAACATCGGGCTCTATTGGATTGCGCAGCTAAGCGAATGGAGTAAAGGACACAGGAGGATAAGGCGATAGTTATGATAGGGGAAAGAAGAAACTACTTGTCTAACATAGTTTCTACTTTAAAGGCTAATAAGATGGTTCAAAAAGGGTGCGAGGCATTTTTGATCTTTGTTAGTGCGTTGGATGTAAAGGAAGGGGGAGTTAGTGGGGTTAGAATAGTAAGAGAATTTGTGGATGTTTTTCCGGAGGAGTTACTTGGAATACCCCCGGATAAGGAAGTGGAGTTTGAAATTGACTTCTTGTCGGTCTGCACTCCTATGTCAATTGCCCGTCATGAATGGCACCAAAGGAGTTGGTTGAGCTCAAGGCTCAGATTCAAGAGCTGCTAGACCGTGGGTTTATTCGACCCAGTGTGTCTCCATGGGGAGCACCGGTCTTGTTTGTGAAGAAGAAGGATGGAACTATGCGCATGTGCATAGATTATCGTCAGTTGAATAAGCTGACCATCAAGAACAAATACCCTTTGCCAAGAATAGACGACTTGTTCGATCAGCTTAAGGGGGCCGCGGTATTCTCAAAGATAGATCTAAGGTCAGGATATCATCAGCTTAAGGTGAAGGAGGCTGATATCCATAAGACAGCTTTCCAGACAAGGTACAAGCATTATGAGTTCTTGGTAATGCCGTTCGGATTGACAAACGCCCTAACCGCGTTCATGGACATGATGAACTGGGTTTTCCAACCCTATCTGGACCGGTTCGTTGTTGTGTCCATAGACGATATTTTGGTGTAGTTGAAGTCTGAGGAAGAACATGATGAGCACCTCCGAGTTGTGTTGCAAGTGTTAAGGGAGGAAAAGCTATATGCCAAGTTCAGCAAGTGTGACTTTTGGCTGAAGGAAGTTACATTCTTAGGACATGTGGTGTCTGTAGAAGGGATAAGGGTGGATCATCGAAAGATTGAGGCAGTGTTGGATTGGAAACCCTCTAAGTCTGTGGCAAAAGTTCGTAGTTTCTTGGGATTGGTAGGCTATTACAGAAGGTTCGTAGAAGGGTTCTCGTCGATCACAGCACCTTTGACAAAGTTACTAAGGAAGGAGGTACCTTTCGTATGGACTGATAAGCAACAGGAGAGCTTTGAGAGGCTTAAGAGAGTCTTGACTGAAGCTCCAGTTTTAATTTAGCTTTGAGGTAGGGAAGGATTTTGTGGTATATTGTGATGCTTCCCATACGAGATTGGGAGGTGTCTTTATGCAAGGCGGAAGGTAGTTGCTTATGCGTCTCGACAATTAAGGCCACATGAGGTTAACTACCGACGCATGATTTGGAATTGGCGTGATGGTCTTTGCTCTTAAGGTATGGATGCACTATTTATATGGAGAAAAGTCGGTGATTTACATGGACCACAAAAGCCTTAAGTATCTCACCGACTCGTAAAGAGTTGAACACGAGGCAATGAATGTGGGTGGAATTATTGAAAGACTACGATTGTTCTATAGAGTATCACCCGCAAGGCGAATGTGGTGGCGGATGCCTAAGTCGAAAGTAGTGACGGAGTTAAGGGCAATGTTCGCACATTTAAGCCTCTATGATGATGGAAGTTCTTTGGCGAGTTGTAGGTCAAGCCGTCATGGTGAATGAGGTGAAAGAGGACGGTTGGATGATGATGATTTAAGGGCTAGGCTACTGCAAGTGCAGATTGGGGAGTTGAAGGATTATGGTATTAATGGCGATGGAGTATTGTGTTTCAAGGGTAAGGTCGTATGCCAAAGAGCGAGGAGTTAAGGCGAGAATTCTTGAGAATCGCATAGTAGCCCTTATGCTATGCATCCCGGAGGTAGTAAGTTGTACAGAGACCTAAGAGAATAGTTTTGGTGGCTTTGGTCTAAAGCGGAAGTTACAAAATTTCTTGGCAAGTGCTTGACGTGTCGACAAGTCAAGGCTGAACACCAAGTTCCGTCAGGGTTGCTTCAGCCAATATTGATTCCATGATGGAAGTGGGAGATAATCACCATGGACTTCGTTAGTGGGCTTCCCCTTACGCCTAATAAGAAGGACTCGGTATGGGTGATCGTGGATCAATTGACCAAGTCCGCACATTTCATACCGGTGCGGGTTGACTATTCTCTACAAAAATTATCAAAGTTGTATATAGCCGAGATTGTGAGGCTACACGGAGTGCCGGTGTCGATTATCTCAGATAGGGATCTGAGGTTTACGTCTCGGTTCTGGAAAGCACTACATCAAGCTTTGGGCACCAGATTAGACTTCAGTACGGCATTTCATCCGCAATCGGACGGTCAATTTGAATGAGTGATCCAAGTGTTAGAGGATATGTTGAGGGGCTGTGTGATAGACTTCAGAGGAAGTTGGGAAGAATATTTGCCTTTAGCGGAATTTGCTTATAACAATAGCTATCAAGCGAGTATTCGGATGGCACCGTATGAAGCACTGTATGGACGGAACTGTCGCACTCCTACATGTTGGACGAAATTAGGGGAACGTCAAGTGTTGGGTCCAGAGATTGTGGCAGAATCTGAGGAAAACGTTAAGGTAATTTGGGCACCATTAAAGGAGGCATCTGACAGGCAGAAGTCGTATGCAGATCTCAAATGAAAGGACATAGAATTTGCTGTGGGAGATCAAGTGTTTCTCAAAGTTTTGCCTTGGAAAAAGGTAATGAGATTTGGTCGCAAAGGGAAGTTAAGCCCAAGGTTTATAGGACCTTATCGGGTATTAAAGCGAGTTAGACCAGTGGCATACCAGTTAGAGTTGCCACCAGAGTTGAAGCATATGCATGACGTGTTCCATGTTTCGATGCTACGTTACTACCGATCAGATCCATCTTATGTAGTACCGATTGAAGAAGTGGAGCTAAGGCCAGATCTATCCCATGAGGAAGAGCCGATCCAGATTCTGGAACGAGATGTGAAGGTGCTTCAGAGGAAGTCGGTTCCTCCGGTCAAAGTGTTATGGCATAATCATGGATCGGAGGAAGCTTCTTGGGAGCCAGAAGAAGCAATGCGACGGCAATACCCTCACCTATTCTAGCCAGGTAATTTCGAGGTCGAAATTATTTTAAGAGGTAAAACTGTAATATCCGGGAATTAGGGCTTGTGCATTATTGCTTAATTGTATGAAGTAGCATGCCTATGTGTGTTTGAATGTGTTGTATGAATTTTTGAGAACTTCAAAGTGTAGGTAAATGCCTTAGAAAATATTAGATTGTAAGTATTAAAGGGAAGCTAAGCTTGATAGGCCTTAAGGGAATTTGTAGGAGTTTTTGGACATAAGATTGGGCTTGGTAAAGTGGCATGGAGGCGCCACTTAGGGCCTTGGTAGGTGACGCCATAAGCAGGGGAGAAGGGCTCAGGTTCGAGTTGCAGAGGAAGCAAATGGGAGTTCGTTTTTGCGTCAAGGAGGGGAGGAGTGTTGGACTGCATTGGGGCTTTAGAAAGATGAGGATAAGACTTGTTTTTTCTTTTAAAATTCGGCTAGGAAGAAGAGATAAAGGTTGACTTATTCAAATTCTTTTGAATGAGTAGCATGGAGAGAATATAGGAGAAAAATGTGGGATTTGATAGGGGAAGAGAGTGGTGGCCTAATATAGGACTCTAAGGGGTGGCATTTTCGGTTTTGAAGCTTGCTAAGGAGGGTGTGCCAAAATTTAGACCTTTCTTTTCTCTCTAAGTGTCGTTCTTTCTCTTGTACAAAAGTCATCTAGTTTTGGCTCCTTCCTCTTTGATTTGTGATCGAAACTTTATAGACCATTAAGGTCAATAGCATTTTTTCTACTTCTCCTCTATTTGTTTCTTGGTGAACCTATACCTCTTTCCCCAAACCTCTTCTTTTATTTTGTGTTAGCGAATCCTCCTTTGCCACCGTTCTTGAATTGCTCAACCCTTCTTCTCTTCTTTTCTTTCACAATTCTTTCAAAAGCTGAAATAGTCGGTGATTGCGAATTCTCTAAGCCTCTTCCATTCTTCTTTTCTTCATATAATTTCAACTCCAAACCTATTCTCTTTGATAGCCGAATCTAAATCTTAGTGTGGGCCGATTCTTTGTAAAGCCGAGGGGATCCATCTTTAAGGTAAGGTTGCGACAACTCCTCTTCGTTTGGGATTTATGTCATGGCCGAATGGCCTTATGACTCTTTAAAGTGTGTTAAAACCGATTGTAGGGGAAGGTACAGCCTAACGCAGGAGATCTTTCGGGATTCTTATAGCCAACGTTTGCAGAAGTGATCCTTCGGGATTTGTGAGATCAAGGTAAGTAATATGTGGTATTCGACCAAGGGCCATCTTCATAGTTTCCATGTATTAAAGTCGATTCTAACCATTGATAAATAGAGATTTCGACAACTTCAGGAGCAAGTGCCCGTTTCGGGATTTAGATCCACAAGGTAAGGGACTGTGAACATTCGGTCAAGGCCATATTTAAGTGATTAAATGTTGGCTGAATTCTGACTTTGATTTTTAGGGAAGTGTACACTCTATTTCGGTTGACTTTTCGGGATTCAGTGAAAGCATTAGTATCAAGTGTGTAGCCCCACGCTAAATCTTAATGGATTTATGGTAACGTTTTAATATATGTGTTAATGAAAGTATGTGAACGTGGCAAAAGGCACCATACAATGGTACAGAACATTCAGGTACGTAATCTTTAATATTACGTCAATAAATGTTATGAACATGTGAAATATGGCACATAAGTGAATATTGATAAGAATGTGAAATAAGGCATAAAGCATGATATTGGTATGATTTGTATGGCATGGGGCATATGGGTGTTATTTTAAGGGAAGTGATCGGTGGTTTTACCACAAAATCAGTGACTTATGTCACGTGTCTGAATGTGGTGACTTATGTCACAAAATATTATCTGGTGGCTATGCCACAATTTATAAGAAGCGATGTGCGGTTATGCTGCATTGATGCCTTGATGATGTGTAGCGGATGGAGGGTCGACTTAGTAGTCCCCACGGTGTGATGGTTGGTACGGGTGATGTGTAGCGGATGGTTATCTAGGTTTGGGTTGGGTTTGCATCATTGACTATATATGTTTTATATGTATGATTTGACATGCCTAAATTGATTGAGAGTATGTGTGATGGTTACACATTGAGTCTCATTGACTCACCCGTTGTGGGATATCTTTTGGTGACACTCAAGAATGGGCGAGGTCGGTAGGAGCTCGTGGTGGCCATGCTCATTTCGTAATTATTCTATTTTCATTGTTTTTTTTATTTTATTTAAGTATTTCAGATTTATTTTGGGGTTTTGCTTTGATGTAATTTTGGCCATTACTATTAATTGTTTTAAGTAAGCGTTTAAATTTGGTTTATTATGATAAGGTTATTATTAAATTGAGACTAAATAATTTTTCTTAAAAATGTAAACAAATATTTAAATGTTTTGACACATGAGCAACACCGTTTACAATTTGAACCCAACACCAAATCAAATATTCTTCAAAAACACACAAATTTTTCCAAAGTAGCAAACAAGAATTGAACTGATTTACTCAAGGAACATACCAGATCCAGTCAAGGCTCGTGGGCCAGGTTTGGGGTGTTTCACGTCCACCCCCTTCCCATTTAAGTGCCGAATTTTGACCCATCTCCTAAGGCCCAATCGGCCACACAAGGGCCCAAACTCCTCCGCCCTTATGATGCCACCTTATGACCACTTAAAGCACTTTAATTCTTTGGGCCACAAGCCCAGCTTGTCACTGAATTAACCACCTTCTTAAATTATAAGCTAACACCATTTATTAGCCACCTAACCTAAATTTTTAAAGCCCAATATTTCTCTTTAAATTACCCAGAGCACTAACTTTAACCCTAATTCAAATATTTAAACAAAAAGTCAGCCCAATCTTTAAAATCTCAATTTAACATATTAGACTATCATATAAATGCGTAGGCCCACTTTAAGGATGTTACAATGTTAGTACAGGAGAACTCATTCTTCGTGTAGGTGACGAATCAATTAGTCTACAAGCTTTTGACTCAGCCAGGACATCAAGTGATGAAGATGAGAAAGGAAATTCAGTTGATAATCAAATTGTTCAACTTTCACCACATGAAACACCACAAGGCTACAAATTTGAGCTGAATCATGGGCCCCAAGCCGTACAAGCTCATAACAGTGAATTGTTAGTGGATCCAAACCCAAGGGAAGAACCTGTGGTAAGAAAAGGTAAGGTTGAGGTGTACCATGATTTACCAAAATCGGCAATTACAGAGTACCAACCTCGTGTGCCATATCCCGATGCAATAAAGAAAGACCACACAGAGGAAGAATTCGGTGAACTCACACTTCGTGTAGATGACAAAACAATCACTTTTCAAGCTCTTAACTCAGCTAGGACATCGAGTAATAAAGGTACGAACGTTAATTCTATTGATAATCATTTGGTTCAACCTTCTTTAGAAGAAGCATCACGAAATCACTTAGCTGAACTAGATCTTAGACCTCGTTCCAACAAAGAAGAAATACATAAGGAACAAAGCCTTAGGGTTGACAAACTAAAAGAGCAGGAAACACAAATCAAAGAGGAACAGGAATCGAACAAAGTAAAATCAAAGGAAACCCCAGACGAGCTGATAAGAACAACAAATCACATCAAAATAGGGGATCAGGTATGTTGAATAAGGAAGACCCTCGAATCACCAATTCAGACCTTAAGACAAACGAAGAAATCACTTTTGAGGTACTTAATGTCTTCCTATACGGCACAGTCGAGGTAAGCAATCCTAAATTCGACACTTTTGAAGTAAACATTACTCGACTTAAACTATATATCCATAACCGAAGTGATCGTATGAGAAAGGATTTTCACCTCCTCAAACCACCAGGACCATACAAGTGAGAGGAAAAGTCTAGCTTAAGACTATAAACGAGCGCTTCTCGGGAGGCAACCCGAGCACTAACCCCATTTTTACATTTTTTTATATATTTTATATTTTTCTTTTCTTTTTCTGTTTAGCACCTAACCATAAACTAACTAAAGAGCAGATTTCTAGGCCACACGGCCCTACACACGGGCGTGCCCGTGGCCGTGTGGAAGTTAGGGGATGAACCATGGGCGTGCCAGTAGCCGTGCACGACATAGAAACAAATTATTTTCCCAACACGGGTGGCGATAATAGTCCACGCCCGTGCCGACGCCGCGTGCAAGGTTACTAACTTGTCAAGCACGGGCTAAACACGGCTGTGCCTCCCAACCGTGCCAACATTCTAACTTATTGAACAAGGGAGGAGCACGCCCGTATTAAATGATCGTGTGAAGAAAGACACAGGTGTGCCACGACACCCACGGCCGTGCCCAAACACCCTAAATGCGTTCAAAATTCAAAATCCCAAAACACGGGCTACATCTCTATTTAAACCTCATTCCCTATTTTTCTAGTTGTCTTTCATTTTCCATTATTTATTTTTATTTTTACTTTATTTCATCATTATTTTTTACTTTATTTTATTTTATTTTCTTCTTCTTATTCTTTATGATACTTAGATTTAGCTTAGGATACAATAAAACCAAGTGGCTACTTCGAGGATTCAATTTCAAACGGTTCGAGACGCTTCCCCACATTCACCTCTAATAATATCCGGTTTCTTTTCATAGACTTCATTCAAAAATTACTAAGTGTTACTTCTCCCTTCTCTTTTGATTTTATTATTACATAATTGTTTATCTATCTTTTTACATTGAGGCAATGTACATCTTAAGTGTGGGGGTAAAAGTACGACTTTTTGCATTATTCTCAAAATCCTGAATTTAGTCTTGTTCGAAAGTATTTTTCTCATATTACTAATTAGGATGAAATTTCTAATGATGTATGATTTTTATTGATATGTTTTAGAGTAAGTCATAGTTAATTGTGCATTGATGATTAAATCTGAAGGATACTAGAGAATTGAGCATGATAAGTCTACTTTCTTAAAAATAAAAAATTAATAGGTTGTTGAACTGAATTTGAGTATTACTTTGAAGTTTGAAATTTATAGGGATTGAGGTAAAAAACACCCATAATTTTTGTGAGATTTTGAGCCTTATAGAGCATATATTCTTTTTCGTGCTCACTTTATTAATTATGAGTGTGTCAACTTTGAACTGTTATTCTAGAACTTGCCTCGTTTATACATGTCGAGACCACATTAATGATTTGATATACTGAGATGATAAAGGCACCTAGGTTTTAACCTGTTCACTCCACTAAAAAGCCTACCCATACAAATTAACCCCTAGTGAACCCCGTTGAATCCTAGCAACCTTTTTATTGACTCACCCACTAATATTAACCCAAAAATCCCTTTGAATTTGTTATCACCATTCTTTTGACTACCCTTTAATCGAGGTTTGATTTGATTAAATTACTGAATTATATTAGTTAAGTAGTTACATTTATTATTAATGATGTAATATTTTAGTTTGTTCTTAAAACAAAATCCAAGTTTATTCAATATTAGTAGTATATAAAAGAGCTTAGGGCATTTAAACTCCAATTGTTGAAGAAAAAGCTCATATTAAAGTATTATCAAATTTTAAGTGATGAAAATATTCTTTATTATATAGTAATTATCAATAGTGTTATTATTAGTTTTCATTCGATGTAAATATTCATATTGAGTTCATTGTTTTAGATTAGGTAATTAGTCAATTCGATCTCGATTCTAACCCTCTAATTCAAATTTGTATCCATACCCTTAACTTTCGAGCCCGTTACAACCCGGATAAAGACCTTTTGATCGATGTATCATCTCATATCTGATGGTGGAAATTTGATTTTAGGCAAGCCTATGGGAATAACTTTCGAGTTCGATTTATGAGTGCTTATTCTAGAACCTTAAACACTTTAAGTGATTTGAATGAACCTTGGTGAGGATGTCAATCCTTATGCATTTTGAATTAAAAGTAATTATTAGGATAAGGGAGACACCTATGTTTTCATACTACAAAGGTATGACTTATCGTAATTGAATCTTTAGGACTCTTGAGTTGAATTATCCATGTATAAATTATCTATGAATTATGATGAGACATTGTCGATAAAAATAATGAATTATGGAAAGTTTGTTTTAATTGTAAGTTGAGAATTTTGCTTGAGGACAAGCAAAAGCTTAAGTGTGGGGGTATTTGATAAACCGTAAAAGCAACATATTTTAATCCTACATTTAGTATGCTTTTGGATGATTTATCCCTGATTTATGTAAAAAGGTGCTCTTAATCCTTTCTTTTCATGTCTTATACTCAGGAAAGCACCTAAGGATAAAAAGAACGTAAAATGGGCTTAAAACAGACCAAATTGGGCCAACCCAAGAAATTGACACTGCCTGGACTTCAAGTCACATGGCCGTGCCTCATCAAATTACTTCACACGACCATGCCAAGATTTACACGGCCGTGCCCCAATCGACAGAATAGAGACACGGCCTGAAGATGATTTGCACGGGCGTATGCTATGGCCGTGCCCCTGCCGCGGGAAAGAGTAATTTCACTCGGATTTGGATGCTTGGAGGCAAAGAAACACATTCCTAAGTCTACTTAAACATCCTAGGAGGAATTCTACTTGAATTAGGATACTTAGGAGCCAAGTAAAGCATTTCAAAGCCTATATAAACACCCAAGGTAGCAACTAAAGAGGGGAGTTTGGCGGAAGTTCAAAGCGAGCGGTTTTTAGCGAGGCTTTTGTCAAGCATTCATCTTTAAGGAATCACTTGAAGATAGCAAGTTGATCCATCTCAAGAAGCCAGGACTCTATTCAAGACGGAGGATCTCTCCTTCAATTCCTTCAGGGAGTTTTAGGGATTTCTTATGTTTTGTTTTATCTTTTCTCCGGAGATGTTTTCTTATTTAGTTATGAACTAAACCCTTGAGACACAGAAGGGATGAAACCTATGATGGATTTTGTTATTTGATTTCTAAATTATATGATAAGTACTTAGTTTGTTCTTAATTATGTTACTTAATTTAATCTTATGTGCTTAGGTAGAGGAGGAATAGACCACCTAAGAGTAGATCTAGCATAATTGAGCGGAGTTGATCGGCGCCTAGAGATAGGGTTACGAGATTTTGCGGATTAGGGTGAAACCTAATATGGGAATCCATTGATCGATTTACTACTTCCTTAGGGGTTATTATAAGAGAATGAGAGTTCCACTAATTAACCTAAGGTTAGACGTTATTCGTCTCGAGAGAGGGTTTAATATAGGTTAGGGAGTCTCACGGATCAAGCTAAGTGTAATATCCCGAAATTGGGCCTAGTAGGATTGGGCCGATTGGGCCTTGGGCTTTAGGAAAAATTTGAGTATCATCTTGTTGATTGTGTTAGCTCGGATATGATTTTATTGTATGCCTAATATAGTCTTGAGAAGGCTTGGAATTAATTGGTTTAGAATAATTTTTAGTATGGAGAATTTAGTGAAGTGGATCAAGTGATTATGATGCTTAAGTTAATTTAAGTGTTTAACGTTAGCATAAATAAGCTAGTAGTAAAGTGGTGTTGGCACATGAGTAATTGCATGAAGGAAGAGGTTCGAATCCCATAAATGGCAATAAGGTGACTTTTATTTTTGCATGTGTATGGCATGTGTCGGTCAACTCTAATTAAGGTAAGGTTGGACTTTATCATTTATAGATAGTAGACTAAAGGAATAAGGCAAGTTATTAGTTAAGGTATGGAATCAAGAAAATATGGTATGATAAGGGGACAAAAGGCATGGATTAAGGGATGAGGTTTGGAAACTTTTTAATGGCATTTTGTCCATGAACATGAACGGTTTCATGGACTAGGGGAAATTGGCTGAATATTTTTTTTTGGAAAGAATTAGGAGGAAGATTAGGAGGAAATAAAGAGGAAATTGTGGGATTTGTGATGAATATGTGAGTTGGATGGCTAAGGGGGATTTCTTGGATGACCATTTTGGTTTTGTGGGTAGAGGGGAGTAGCCAAAATTCTCTTAAGGGGTTTAGGTGTTTATTTTCGGGTTTTCTTTTTCCTCCTCTAATGTGGTGCCAAAATCCTAATGCCATCAAAGTGTCATTTTGGCCATTTTCTTTTGACAAAATTTGCTCCATTCTCTCTTAAACCTCACCCTTTTCTTTCATAAGTTGAACCACATCAAAATTTACCATTTATTTTTCATTTGTACACTTTGGCTGAATCACTCATTGACCATAAGAGTCATTTGTTACTTTTCATTTCTTCTCTCTTTCTCCTCATCTTTGTCAATTCTATTTTTTATGTTTCATCCCTATTCTTTTTCTTTTCTTTTACCTTGCTAAGACCGAAAATTCTCTCTTCCATTTTCACCATTGCCGCAACACCATAAACATTCTATATCTCTTTTCTTTTCTTGTTTTGTTGTTAAAGCCAAACACATCACCATCTAGCCGATTTCTTATTTCTTTTCTTAGTGAGCGTTAGATTTTGGGCAAACAAATGGGTTTGAAAAGAGCGATAAATAGTGTTTGGAAGAGGGTGGTTCTGCTATACCTCAAATTTCAAGCGAAGGGTCGTGTGTCGGAGTCCGAGACTTTCTCTGGGATGTGGACCCTCTATCGACGAAGATCGATTATTTGAAGTCGTACGTACCCCTGAGCCATTGTTTGTTTGTGGTTCTTCATCGGGTTATGAACCGTCAATCGGAGAGAAATCGCATATAGTTGTTGTTCGAGATTCGAGGGTAAGGATTTAGATTACTTATCAATTGTATAGTTTTATAAGTGTTAGTGTTCTAATCAAGCGTGATAAATATTTAGGTATCGACAAGCGGGAAAGTGTAGTTATCTCTGTTATCAGGTGCGCAGTTATCGCACTGTTCTCTTGTTGTGTGTATGTGTTATATTTATGTATATGTGTCATGATATGAATGGTAGCCGAAGTAAGGGCTAAAATGGTGGATACCCATGATGGGTAATCGAATAATCAGGTCAGTGCTCTATGACATTATTTTGCCTATGATATATGTATGAAATGTGATGGCATGTGATGTATAATTGTTCAAGTGATATGTTGCCATGATATATATGTATGCATGGGACTTGGGATGTGACTATCGAAGGAAAGGGTGTACTTTATGTTCGTGGTCTAATGTTAGCCTTGTGCTACATTGGCGCTTGATGTTGGCTATGTGCCTCATCAAGGGAGGTGTTGGCTAGGTGCCACATCTCGGTGGTTGATAGTTTGTGTGCATCACCGTGGGTGATTGATATGTGGGATCACTTATGTGATCGGTGGTTCACCACGGCCTTGTGCGTGCAGTGCGCCAAGGTAAGATATGTGGATCACTTGGTTGATCGGTGGATTAGCTACGGCCTTGGCGGTGGTCCGCCAAGGTAGGTGTAACGGATGGACACTAGGTTGGGTTCGGCTTCATGTTGCATATTTATGTAAGTGGATTGTGTGGATATGGCCAAGCCCATATGTGGAGACATGTGAAATAACTATGCTTGAGTCATTTGACTCCCCAATTTTTACCAACATCGGTGATGCATAGAGCTTGGACCGGGTTGGAGTGGATGCAGGGTGGCCCATGAAGAAGATGTTTTTAATTATTTACGTATTTTATATTTTCAGTATTTGTAAGTAAGGTTTATTGTAATAAGGGCCTTTTAAAGGGATTTGAGGTTTATTATTATGTTTAAAGTGGATTGACGATTAAAGTATTATTTGAAAATGTTTTTATTCTCGGCAATTTATACCTTAAAATATGCATTACATTTTACAATTGGACGATTTGTAATAATAAAGTTTTACTTAGAATTTTAAACAAACAATGTTTTACAATGGACAATAAATTTTTATGTTTTTAACTCTAAGTCAAAAGTTTTTCAAATGTTTTCCACAGTGGCATTTCAAATTCGGTCGTAGCGAATGGGCTGGGTTTGGGGTGTTACACTAAGTAAAGAAATCATATGGTTTGAGGAATAAATAATAAGTGAAGTCATAGGTGGATTCTTCCTGATGGTGTCGTCTTCATCAACTGAGTTTTCCTAAAGTTTTTCTCCAATTCATTCTTTTGTCTTTGCATCTAGTTTACTTTTTCATTAGTTTCATAAACCAATCACTCCATATTTCAGGCTAAATAATAGAAAGAAAGTAAGTAGTAGTACTTTTAGGTTCCTTTGGGTTCGATAAGATATTCTTGCCTAAACTATACTACTGTTTGATAGGTGCACTTGCCTCTATCGTTGTCATAGTTAGTCTGCAGGTTCGATCATTCTTTTTATAAATATTAAAACTCGACTGTTTGGCACGATCAAGTTTTTGGGGTAAAAGTACCCGACTTTTTGCATTATTCTCAAAATCCTGAATTTAGTCTTGTTCGAAAGTATTTTTCTCATATTACTAATTAGGATGAAATTTCTAATGATGTATGATTTTTATTGATATGTTTTAGAGTAAGTCATAGTTAATTGTGCATTGATGATTAAATCTGAAGGACACTAGAGAATCAAGCATGATAAGTCTACTTTCTAAAAATTAAAAAATTAATTGGTCATTGAACTAAATTTGAGTATTACTTTGAAGTTTGAAATTTACAGAGATTGAGGTCAAAAATACCAATAATTTTTGTGAGATTTTGAGCCTTATAGAGCATATATTCTTTTTCGTGCTCACTTTATTAATTATGAGTGTGTCAACTTTGAACTATTATTCTAGAACTTGCCTCTTTTATACATGTTGAGACCACATTAATGATTTGATATACTGAGGCAATAAAGGCACCTAGGTTTTAACCCGTTCACTCCACTAAAAAGCCTACCCATACAAATTAACCCCTAGTGAACCCCGTTGAATCCTAACAACCTTTTTATTGACTCACCCACTAATATTAACCCAAAAATCCATTTGAATTTGTTATCACCATTCTTTTGGCTACCCTTTAATCGAGGTTTGATTTGATTAAATTACCAATTATATTAGTTAAGTAGTTACATTTATTATTTATGATGTAATATTTTAGTTTGTGTAACACCCCAAACCGGTCTATGCATTAAGACTAGATTTGGTTTGTTACATGAATCGAAAGCTATATATATATATATATTTATTTTTAAAATCTTCAATAAGTTGAAAGTTACAATATTATTTCTGATTTAAATAAAATTAGAAGAGTATTTGAAATTGATAAATATTAGAAAACATTAGTTGAAAATCATTGTATTATCAAAACCTTTAGGTAATTTATTAAAGAGTTAATCAATAATAAATTATTTATAAAAGAATTTCATATACTTGAAAACCCAAATTTATTTTAATAAAACATCATATAATCATAGCCCATAATTAAAAGTCTAAAGTATAGTTTAAAACCAAACACACATAAAATCCATAAATTATTTATAGAGGCCCTTATTACAAATAACCCAAAATGGTAAAATACTTATTAAAAGGTTCAGAGTTTAAATAACCCAAGTTTTGCAGTATGGCCTCCACGAAGTCATCCTCGGCCCAAGTCCACGTCAATTTCCATTACGAGATGGAAAAATTAAAGGGGTGAGTTACTTAGAACTCGGTGTGTAACTCACTTACCACCATTATTGGGCGAGATCGTCAAGATATTATCTTTGGGCTTGAGCCCAATTCTGAAATTCAACAATATATCATAAAATAAAATAATTTAAAGATGCATGTAAAATGAATTTCCCAACCAAACCTAATATCCATCCGCTAACACCCTGTACCAACCATCACACTGTGGGATCAAGTCAACCCACCCCGCCAACACACCAATCGTAGGCATTAAGCCTTTTTATAATTGTGGCAAAGCCAAGAACTAGAGCAATAAGCCATATTTGTGGCGAGCCACAGAACTAGAGGCAATAAGCCATTTGATTATTTGTGGCAAGGCCATAGAACTAGAGGCAATAAGCCATATTTATTTTTGTGGCGAGCCAAGAACTAGATTTTTGGCAACAGGCCATTCTTCTCTTCATATACCCCACCCCATGCAATTATGTGTATATAACAGAATATAATCATATAACAATTTTTATTTAATCCATAACATTGGTGGGTTTATCATTAAACATTTCATTTGGCCCAAAAATTAATTTAGCAATTTGCCCATTTAGCAGTTTAGTGGGCTTTGGCCCATTTATCAAACTAGAGTATTTTGGCCCAATTTAACGAACTAGAGTATTTTGGCCCAATTTATCGAACTAGAGTATTTTGGCCCAATTTAACGAACTAGAGTATTTTGGCCCAATTTATCGAACTAGAGTATTTTGCAGCCCATTTTCACGAAACATACAATTTACATAATAACAAGTAATTTCTCGAGGGCATTTTCGTAATTTTCACGATTTAGTCATTTTTACGTATTTTCGTCAAAATATCAGTTTTTATGTTTTTACCGATCTAGTCATTTTTACGATTTTACTTCCATACCGAAATTTACATCCAACCGAGAAATAGTGTGAAGTTACACACCTCGATACCGAGAGTACTAATCCTTCTCGCTCCTCGGCACCTAAAACATATTTCGATCCGTTAGAACACTATTTCGTATAAACACACTTAATCGATAATAGATCCAAAATCTTACCCTCTTGATTTTGAATCACTTGATTTTAAACTTCTCCTCGTTTATTGGTTCGTTAAATCGCCGAGAATCCACCAACGTATAATGGCTCGAAAGTTCGTACTACTTGAATAATTGACTCCTTCTAAGATGGTCCGCAACCCGGTGGAAAATCCGATTTGTCGAAATCGCTCTTCGTTTAAATGGGGATTTACAGATCCGCCCTCTTAACGTGACTAACCAACGCCCTTTTCTTCCCTATTTTGAAAGTCTTCACGATCAAAGGAATATTAGTTAAATCTAATATAATATCGAATAGTACTAGAGGCTTTAAAAAATGTGATTTCCTTACCACAAGAAATCGATTCCAACGTTTCTACGATTCTCCGATCACTTGAGTTAGATCTTCGTTATTGCACTATATAATAACGAATGAAGCGTTATTAGAACGAACGTTTATTTCGATTCAAAAGGCCTTCATAACACCATTAATATTCGCCTTAATACTTTAATAAAACGAAACGAAAAGAAGAATCCCTTACCTATAATCCACGATCGAAAAGAAAGGATTGAGAAAGGTGTTTGTGATGGATGAAGATTTCGCTATGTATGATCAAAGAAGAAAATATAAAGATTCGGCTATGGCACTCTAGCATTGACCAAGAGAGTGTTTGATGGAGAAACTTGATTGAAAAGAATTAAAATATGAAAAGAGATGGTGATGATGTTGTTTGATTTCAAAGAAGAGAAGAAAAAGATGGATTTTAGGAGATAGTACATTCGGCCATGACAAAAAGAAAGGAAAAAGGAATGGCTTTGGTGTAGATGATTTGAGACTTAGAAGAAATACAAAAGAAAACTCACAAGATGAATGAAAGTGACCAAATGGTCAAAAGAATTTGGTTTTACCAAATGCACAATTCGCCAAGATGAAAGGTTGAAAAAGAGAAAATAAAAATTCGCATAAGGTGCAAGGAATGACCAAAGAGAAAAGGAATTCTAAGCCAAAACTAACACAAAATTGGCTCCCTCCCTATACCAAGTTGCCGTCCAAGACATGGTCAATTGGCTATGATTTGTTTCAAAATTTTCCCTTGATATGTGCCTTATGTTCCCCTATCTTTCCTTAAGTATTTGATTCCATGCCATATGTTAACTATTTCCTTAAACCTTTGATACACTAACCAAAAATAACATGGTCAACACTTACCATATATGTTCTTGGTAGACACTTGCTATCCATGTGTAGAAAATTAAAAACAAAATTTATCTAGATGCTAAACAAGGGATTGAACCTCTTCCCTCTTGCTATAACCCATGCGCCAACTCCACCATGCCATGTACTCAACTTATGACACTCATTAACACTTAATTTAACTTAAGTCTTAATAACCTTTGCTTCTCTTCAATAAATTCTCAATTATTAAATTTATTCCTTATCCAAATTATGCTATACTCTTCTTAGAACTTCAATAAGAACTAAAAAATAAAAGTAAGAAATTTTCCTTTAAAGTCTAAACACCAATTCATGCAATGTATAAATACTCGGATTTTTAGGGTGCTACAACTCTACCCTCCTTAAAGAAAATTTCGTCCTCGAAATTTACCTGGTTGAAAGAGGTGAGGGTATTGTTGCCAAATTGCATCCTCGAGCTCCCACGTAGCTTCTTCCACTCCGTGGTTACGTCATAGAACTTTGACCAACGGCACGGTTTTCTTTCTTAGCACCTTGACATCTCGGTCTAAGATTTCCACGGTTCTTCTTCAAAAGACAAATCTGAATTGGCTCCAATTCTTCTACTGGGGTATAATGTGCGAAGGATCCGATCTATAACGCCTCAACATGGAAACATGAAAACATTATGGATTTGATCCAATTCCGAGGTAACTCAATCGATAAGCCATGGACCAACACGCTTCAAAGACACGATAAGGTCCAATGTATCTAGGACTTAGCTTGCCCTTCCTTCCGAATCAAGATCTTTTTCCAAGGAGATACCTTCAAGAAAACCGATCCCCACATCATACTCGATATCCTTTCGCAGTGTGCGTATCGACTTACGCCTATCTCGAGGCTTCTTTCAATCGTGCTCGAATAACTTTTACCTTATCCTCTGTTTGAGATATCATCTCGGGACCCAACATCGCTTTTCGCCCAACTCGGTCCAACAAATAGGAGAACGACATTTACGGCCATACAATGCCTCGTAAGGTGCCATCCAATGCTAGGCGATAGTATTTGTTGTTATATGCGAATTCGCCAATGGTAGATAATCCTCCCAACTACCCTCAAGTCGATTACACATCCCTTAACATATCTTCCAATATCCGAATTACCTCTCGGTCGACCATCGACCGAGGATGAAAAGCCGTCTTGAAATTCAACTTTGTCCCCAAGGCTTCATGTAGAGCTTTCCAAAATCGTGATGTAAACCTAGGGTCCCTATCCGATATAATAGATCTGGTACCCATGCAACCTCACAATTTCGGATCGTCTGATAGCCGCTAACTTCGTAATGAATAATCAGACAATTTGGCGGGAAATGGCGATCTTCGTCAACCGATCAACAATTACCCACACGTAATTTTTCTTAGTAGGTGTTAAAGGTAACCCACTAACAAAATCCATGGTTATCCGCTCCCATTTCCAAAGAGGAATTTTTATCGGTTGTAACAACCTGCACGGTAATTGATGTTCGCCTTCACTTGGCGACAAGTCAAACATTTTCCCACAAATTCGAAATCTCACGTTTCAACCCCGCCACCAATATCGTTTCACGGAGATCTCGATACATCTTATTTCCTCCGGGATGCATAGCATAAGGGCTACTATCGCCTCCGTAGAATCGGTTGTCTCAGATCCGAACTTAAACATGCATACTCTTCCTCGAAAGCACAACACACCTCCGTGTTTATTCCAAAATCCTCAATTTCACCATTCTCAACTTGCTAAAGTAAAGGTCCCAACTTCTCATCGATGTCTGCTTTTCCTTGATTTGTTCCGACCACGAGGCTTTATCCAAGTTACGCTAACAACCGCCATCCTCGTCACAGACTCAAATGGGCAAACAATGCTCTCAAATCGACATCTTGTCTTACGACTTAACGCGTCTACTACGTTAGCCTTTCCAGGATGATATTCGATAGAGAAATCGTAATCCTTTAACAATTCTACCCATCTTCTTTGTCTCAAATTTAACTCCTTTTGGGTAAGGAGGTATTTAAGACTCTTGTGATTCGTGTAGATTATAGATTTCTCACCATAGAGATAGTGCCTCCAAATCTTTAGAGCAAAGACAACGGCAGCTAACTCCAAATCATGCGTAGGGTAGTTTACTTCGTGTGGTCTCAATTGACGAGAAGCATAAGCCACCACTTTTCCATTTTGCATCAACACACAACCCAAACCGTGTGAGGCGCATCACAATAAGCAGTGAATTCTTTTCCGACCTCCAATTTGAATCAAAACTGGAGCTTAGTCGGGATCTTCTTCAATTTCTCGAAACTCTCTTACTGCTTTTCAGTCCAAATATACGAGCTCCCTTTCACAACAGTTTAGTTAGGGGTGCAGCAATCAACGAAAACCCCTCTACAAAACGTCTATAGTATCTAGCCAAACCCAAGAAACTCTGAATTTCAGCTACCGATGTTGGTGGTTTCCAATCCAGAATAGCCTCAATTTTTCGAGGATCCACCCTTATTCCTTCGGCTGATACTACATGACCAAGGAAAGTCACTTCCTTTAGCCAAAATTCGCATTTACTAAATTTGGCATACAATTGTTTATCACGAAGTAGCCGTAATACTATCCGCAAATGCTGGTCATGCTCCTCCTCATTTCTCGAATAAATCAATATGTCATCTATGAACACTACCACGAATCGATCTAAATATGGTTGAAAGACTAGGTTCATCATGTCCATAAATGCATTGGTGCATTGGTTAGTCAAGCGGCATCACTACAAACTCATAGTGTACGTAACTTGTCCAAAATGTCGTCTTATAAATGTCCGCTTCTTTAACCTTGAAGTTGGTGATAACCCGACCTCAAATCAATTTTGGAGAAAAGCGAAGCTCCTTTTAATTGATCAAGCAGTCGTCAATTCTCTGCAGAGGATACCGATTCTTGATCGTCAATTTATTCAATTGTCGTAGTCAATGCACATACGCATCGATCCATCCTTCTTCTTGTGAACAGGCGGTGCTCCCACGGAGACACACTTGGTCGAATAAATCCCGATCCAATAATTCTTGAATTTGAGCTTTGAGCTCACCAACTCCTTGGTGCCATTCTATAAGGAGCAATGGACACTAGAGTCATGTCCTGCAAAAGCTCAATGCCAAATTCTACTTCCGATCTGAGGTATACCGAAAGTTCTTCGAAATACATCGGAAATTCCTTCACCGTCCTCACATCATCCACAGATAACTCTTTGGCATCCAAAGCACGATAAAGGCTAGAAATGCTCCATATCCTTTCCGCGCCAACTTCTCCGCCTTTAATGCTCTCGCCAATCATTATGACTTCCTTATCATCCGAGGTTCTTACTGACATTCGTTTTTCAGCACAATCCAATTGCTCGATGTTTAACCACCAATCCATGCCTGAATGAGATCGAACTCACGAAAGGTAGTTCCATCAAGTTTGCTAAGAATATCTCCTCTTGAATTTTTAAGGCACGTCTTTAAATATTTTATTAACCATTACCGAACGTCCTAAAGGACTAATTCATCGTCATCTCACTATCGATAATTTGATTCTAATTTTAGGTTTCGGATATGGCACTAGATACATATGAATGAGTAGAGCCAATATCTATTAAGGCAATAACAGTACATCAAAAATGAAAACGCATCAGCTTATCACATCGGTGTATTGCCATCCTCATGGTGTCTAGCTCGCATAGACCGATCCAGTATCTTGCATCCGCATTTCCTCTATTACCATTGCCTCGACCGGTGCACCTTGACCACGACCAGCCCCATTACCACCACGACGACGGTCCACGACCTCTCGGTGGTGGCCGATTACCCCGGTAGGTGTGCATCATTATTACGAACTTTTGAGTCGTATCCATACGTCGAGGACAATTTTTGTACTGATGATCCATTGAACCGCATTTGTAGCATGCGCCCGTTTTTCTCCAACATTCTCCAAAATGTCTTTTCCCACACTCGAGTGCAATCTCGACTCGATTATTTATTCTGGGGTTCTACCTTGGCGGCTCATCATTAGAGGTCTCTTCTAGAATCTCTTTAAAGAACCAGACTGCTGTGTCTCTCTCTTATTTTGGAATTTTTCTCGGTTCTGCCGTTCTGAATTCTTAGCCTCCTCGGTAATTTTGGCCTTCTCTACAAGAGTGGAAAAATTCCTAACTTGCTGTGGAGCAATCGTAACCTCACTCATCATTAAGTCCATCCTCAAAGCACGCATAGCGTTCGTGATCTGTTGCTATAATTGTCCCGCATAACGGCTCAGACGTAAAAACTCAGCTTCATATGCTGCCACAGTCTTACTTCCTTAGACAAGATTCAGAAATTCCTTCCTTCGAGCGTCTACATAACTCGTTCCAACATATTTTCCTTGGAAGGCAGCTTTAAAGAATTCCCAATTAATCAGTGCAGCTTCGGTGCCTTCTCAAACAGTGAGCCACCACTGATATGCCTCATCTCTTAACAAGGATACAGCTCCTCTCAGTTTTTGCTCGACAGTACATTCCATGTCATCCATGATCCGTTCCACAGCTTCGAGCCAGTATTCAGCTACATTCGGAGCTACACCAGAGACTCCTCTAAAAACTTCTGCATTATTTGACTTAAGTCACTCTGAAATTGACCCACGAGTTGTTGGCCCAATTCTAGTTCCAGCGACCCTTTCCAAGACTCGCAGCATTGCTTGAGTCAATGCATTATCTTCTTCCATGTGATCGCGTGATCCCGTCTCACTTTCAATTGACGCAGATCGTCTACTTAAACATATGATTTGGTGCTTGATCGTAGCACCTCGGCCTCTACCACGGCCACGTCTCTGCGTCCACGACCACGTCCTCTAGTGCTCATGATAGCTTGTTCGTTTTTATCTGATTACAAGTTTTATGAATCAAAAATTTGTTTCGGTGTTTATTAACGATATTTTATGAGATTTGAGATATAAGGTTGTTTTTTTCCGCAACATATCCTATAGTCTCAATCTCTACGGTTTTTTTACATCTAAAACTAGAAGTTCTAGAGTGTTCCTATGATTATATCATAGTAATTATTAAGCAATAAATACTTACTTGACTTGTTGCTGGATGCTTGTGGTGCCATACTTGTAACACCCCAAACCCGGCCTATGAGTCCTGACCGGATCTGGTATGTCACTGGGTAAAATATTTTGGGCCAATTTGAAAGTTGGGTGAAAATTTGATTAAATTTGGCTAAGGTATTTAAAACGGGGTTTGAAAACTCAGTTGGGCCTTTTTATAAATACAGTTGGGCTTTATAAACCCTTTTGAAAACATTGATCATGTATCATTTTAAAATCATCAAAGTGATAGTTGACTTAGTTTATTTTTGTTACCCGATGGTAACATCTTTTGAAAAACCGTAGAAATTTATTAAGTTTGAAAAATTATTTTTAATCGTTACTTGTCAATTGAAAATTTCATTTGTAACATAACATAAGCAAAATAAATAAAATAACATCCACAAAATAAATAGCGGCCTTATTACAATCCCAAAATAAAATACTTAGGAAATAAAATAATTAAACTTAACGAAAACAAAATTAAATTCCAACATTAAGCATAGCCGCCTCGAGTCCTCTCCGGCTCCATCTCATGATCTACTCATCGCAAAATGTTAAGGGAAGGGTGAGTCACCAAGACTCGGTGTGTAAATCCCTACCCGGAGAATACAACTCATACACAATTTATCAATTAAACATGCACATGCAACCCAACTAGCCATCCGTACTCCTTTTCTACCCGTGTGGTCAAAACCACTGATGACTTAAAGTCACAATTTAAATGATAGGGCCAACCCATCGTGTGGTCAAAACCATCGATGACCATAGGTCACAAAATATCAAGTGTGGTCAAAACCACTTTGGTGGTACCAAACCACTAGGACTTAGTCGCAAATATTCAATCGTTGTGGTCAAAGCCACTTGATGACCATAGGTCACAAATAAACCGATAGGGCCAACCCATCTTGTGGTCAAAACCATCGACGACGATCCATATTTCATCCCCTCCTCTCATCAATCCCACCATCACATGTTTTAGTAAAAATTTTCATAAATCATATCATAGCATTTAATCATCATGTGATGGCATGCAAATCATATATCAAAAGTCATAAATTTGGGGACTTACCAAATCCATGTTTAAGCCCACAAGCATATCATAGATCACTACCAAAATTTATACACAAGACAATAAATTCACAAGTTTAATAATAAAGTGTGTAAGGAGTTTACACACTGTTTCTCTAATTCCTAGATCCCAAGATCCGATCTACAACACTAGATTTTTGTCCCTTGAATGGATTTGATTTCCAATCAAATCAAGCCTAACAGTCCCTAAATCCATGGCATACGTTAGTTTCAGTATTTAATCATAGACTTTTTAATTGAAAGGCCTTTGGTCGAATGTGCTTACCAACTTACCTTGGAAAATAAACCCAAAGCTTCCTCACTTATAGAAAATTGGCAAGACCTCTTAATGTTGTGAGAGGGTTCGCTACCCTTTAGAAGAGGAAAGAACTGAAAACAGCACCCTTTTTCCTTAAGGGAATTGACAAGAGTAAACAACAATGCTGGAATTTTTTTTGAACAATTTTGGCTATGGTTTAAGGGAGATTTAAAAAGATAAGAAGAGAGGAAGAAGAGAAGGAGTTTCTTTGAAATTTTCTCTTAAAGAGGAGTATATTCGCTTGTAAAAGAGAAGAGAAGCTGGAATTTTGAATGGTTTTGGCTATGAAACAATGGAGATTTCTGCAGCAGAGAAAAGAAGAATTTTGGTTGAACTTTTGGCACATCTTTGTTGTACAAAACATATATGGACAAATTTCAAGGTCTCCAATTTTCAATAAACACTCTCTTAATTTGTGATAATTTCCACCTTGATTTATCCAAGATAAATCTAATTTTATCATCATTTTAATTCCTTAATCCCTCAACAAATAAAACACTAAAACCCCCATGCTTGCCGTCCACTCTTCCCATGAAGAGTTCAAATTTTCGCAATTTCCTTGAATTCTTTGCGATCAATTGCTTGAAAATATTCAAATTAATTGAATAAATTAAAGGCCTAAATTTTCCTCCTTGAAATTAATCAATTAAAAATCCCATTAAAACCAAATAATATCCTTATAATATCCTTATCCCTTCCTCACCTCTTCAATTTAAAATATACATTAAAAGAACCCATGTGCTCATCAATTTCTTCCGGTAGAATATTAAGCAACAAAATCACTTGATCCTACCCAATTGAAGACCCCACGTGCGAGACCAATTCATGGCGTAGCATAAAATAAAATAAAAATAAAGAAAGTAACCAAAGTAAAGTACAGGGGTTGAACCAATGACCCCAAGCAAAGACCCCTTAACACGCCTCAGAGCCACTCGGCCACATTGACTTTCATGTCAATTAACCACAACATTTAATTATAAACCTTCTTACTAAAGCCCAAAGATCGCATATGGAAAAAAAAAAAAACGCGAAATGCTCCCCATCCATTCGAACACGCGCCTTCTTTCCCTCCAACTCTTAAGTGGCCGACGGAACCCATTTTGCCAATGAGTTCTTTGTGTCCTAGACTCATCCCACTCCTTTTAAGGCTTTCTTCCATTTTAACGCCAAACCCAAAAATTAAAACATCTTGTCGCCACATTGATTGAACCCAAGCCCCTTAGCGCCTTGGGCCTTCACCTTCCCAAAGCCCCCAAGCGCCTCCATGCCACTCCACCAAAGACATTCTTGTGTCTTAACTCGCCTAAAAATTTCATTAAAGCCCTAACTAACCTAGCTCTTCCCTTTTACACACTTAAATAAAAATAAATTTTTAATCTTTGGGTCAGCTTAGCTCGAGTTATTTTTAGGTCCTAAAATCATGCCAAATAAAATCATATTCATTTATTTCTTGAAGCCCACATGGAATTTATTTAAATTACAAATAACCCTATTTCGTGGTGTTACAATCTCGATCTTTTAAAATTTGAACGATTTCATCTGAAATTATTTATAACCCAAACCACATTGAGTTTTTGGCGGCTCGATACCACTAAATGTAACACCCCAAACACGGTCTATGCATTAAGACTAGATTTGGTTTGTTACATGAATCGAGCTATATATATATATATATTTATTTATTTTAAAATCTTCAATAAGTTGAAAGTTACAATATTATTTACGTGAGATTTAAATAAAATTAGAAGAGTATTTGAAATTGATAAATATTAGAAAACATTAGTTGAAAATCATTGTATTATCAAAACCTTTAGGTAATTTATTAAAGAGTTAATCAATAATAAATTATTTATAAAAGAATTTCATATACTTGAAAACCCAAATTTATTTTAATAAAACATCATATAATCATAGCCCATAATTAAAAGTCTAAAGTATAGTTGAAAACCAAACACACATAAAATCCATAAATTATTTATAGAGGCCCTTATTACAAATAACCCAAAATGGTAAAATACTTATTAAAAGTTCGAGTTTAAATAACCCAAGTTTTGCAAGTATGGCCTCCACGAAGTCATCCTCGCCCAAGTCCACGTCAATTTCCATTACGAGATGGAAAAATTAAAGGGGTGAGTTACTTAGAACTCAAAGGTGTAACTCACTTACCACCATTATTGGGCCGATCGTCAAGATATTATCTTGGGCTTGAGCCCAACCATGTAATTCAACAATATATCATAAAATAAAATAATTTAAAGATGCATGTAAAATGAATTTCCCAACCAAACCTAATATCCATCCGCTAACACCCCTGTACCAACCATCACACTGTGGGGATCAAGTCAACCCACCCCGCCAACACACCAATCGTAGGCATTAAGCCTTTTTATAATTGTGGCAAAGCCAAGAACTAGAGGCAATAAGCCATATTTGTGGCGAGCCATCGAACTAGAGGCAATAAGCCATTTGATTATTTGTGGCAAGGCCACCGAACTAGAGGCAATAAGCCATATTTATTTTTGTGGCGAGCCATAGAACTAGATTTTTGGCAGCAGGCCATTCTTCTCTTCATATACCCCACCCCATGCAATTATGTGTATATAATGTAATATAATCATATAACAATTTTATTTAATCCATAACATTGGTGGGTTTATCATTAAACATTTCATTTGGCCCAAAATTAATTTAGCAATTTGCCCATTTAGCGCTTTAGTGGGCTTTGGCCCATTTATCAAACTAGAGTATTTTGGCCCAATTTAACGAACTAGAGTATTTTGGCCCAATTTATCGAACTAGAGTATTTTGGCCCAATTTAACGAACTAGAGTATTTTGGCCCAATTTATCGAACTAGAGTATTTTGCACCCATTTTCACGAAACATACAATTTACATAATAACAAGTAATTTCTCGAGGCGTTTCGTAATTTTCATGATTTAGTCGTTTTTACGTATTTTCGTCAAAATATCGACTTTTACGCTTTTACCGATCTAGTCGTTTTTTACGATTTTACTTCCATCTTGAAATTTACATCCAACCAGAAATCTGTGAAGTTACACACCTCGATCTGAGAGTACTAATCCTTCTCGCTCCTCGACACCTAAAACATATTTCGATCCGTTAGAACACTATTTCAGTATAAACACACTTAATCGATAATAGATCCAAAATCTTACCCTCTTGATTTTGAATCACTTCGATTTCGGCTTCTCCTCATTTATTGGTTCGTTCGTCACGAGAATCCACCAACGATAATGGCTCGGAAGTTCGTACTACTTGAATAATTGACTCCTTCTAAGATGGTCCGCAACCGGTGGAAAATCCCGAATCGTCAAACCGCTCTTCGTTTAAATAGGGATTTACAGATCCGCGCCTCTTAACGTGACTAACCACCGCCTTTTCTTCCCTATTTTGAAAGTCTTCACGATCAAAGGAATATTAGTTAAATCTAATATAATATCGAATAGTACTAGAGGCTTTAAAAAATGTGATTTCCTTACCACAAGAAATCGATTCCAACGCTTCTACGATTCTCCGATCACTTGAGTTCCGATCTTCGTTATTGCACTATATAATAACGAATGAAGCGTTATTAGAACGAACGTTTATTTCGATTCAAAAGGCCTTCATAACACCATTAATATTCTACCTTAATACTTTAATAAAACGAAAACAAAAAGAAGAACCCCTTACCTATAATCCACAATCGAAAAGAAAGGATTGAGAAAGGTGTTTGTGATGGATGAAGATTTCGGCTATGTATGATCAAAGAAGAAAATATAAAGATTGGCTATGGCACTCTAGCATTCGCCAAGAGAGTGTTTGATGGAGAAACTTGATTGAAAAGAATTAAAATATGAAAAGAGATGGTGATGATGTTGTTTGATTTCAAAGAGAAGAGAAGAAAAGATGGATTTTAGGAGATAGTACATTCGCCATGACAAAAAGAAAGGAAAAGGAATGGCTTTGGTGTAGATGATTTCGGCACTTAGAAGAAATACAAAAGAAAACTCACAAGATGAATGAAAGTGACCAAATGGTCAAAAGAATTTGGTTTTACCAAATGCACAATTCGCCAAGATGAAAGGTTGAAAAGAGAAAATAAAAATTGCATAAGGTGCAAGGAATGACCAAAGAGAAAAAGGAATTCTAAGCCAAAACTAACACAAAATTGGCTCCTCCCTATACCAAGTTGCCGTCAAGACATGGTCAATTGGCCATGATTTGTTTCAAAATTTTCCTTGATATGTGCCTTATGTTCCCTATCTTTCCTTAAGTATTTGATTCCATGCCATATGTTAACTATTTCCTTAAACCTTTGATACACTAACCAAAAATAACATGGTCAACACTTACCATATATGTTCTTGGCCGACACTTGCTATCCATGTGCGAAAATTAAAACAAAAATTTATCTAGATGCTAAACAAGGATTCGAACCTCTTCCCTCTTGCTATAACCCATGCGCCAACTCCACCATGCCATGTACTCAACTTATGACACTCATTAACACTTAATTTAACTTAAGTCTTAATGACCTTTGCTTCTCTTCAATAAATTCTCAATTATTAAATTTATTCCTTATCCAAATTATGCTATACTCCTCTTAGAACTTCAATAAGAACTAAAAAATAAAAGTAAGAAATTTTCCTTTAAAGTCTAAACACCAATTCATGCAATATATAAATACTCGGATTTTAGGGTGTTACAGTTTGTTCTTAAAAAATCCAAGTTTATTCAATATTAGTAGTATATAAAAGAGCTTAGAGCATTTAAACTCCAATTGTTGAAGAAAAAGCTCGTATTAAAGTATTATCAAATTTTAAGTGATGAAAATATTTTTATTATATAGTAATTATTAATAGTGTTATTATTAGTTTTCATTCGATGTAAATATTCATATTCAGTTCATTGTTTTTAGATTAGGTAATTAGTCAATTCGATCTCGATTCTAACCCTCTAATTCAATTTTGTATCCACGCCTTAACTCGAGCCCGTTACAACCCGGATAAAGACCTTTTGATGTGTATCATCTCATATCTGATGGTGGAGATTTGATTTTCGAGCAAGCCTATGGAATAACTTTTCGTGTTCGACTTATGAGTGCTTATTCTTGAACCTTAAACATTTTGAGTGATTTGAGTGAACCTTGAGTGAGGATGTTAATCCTTGTCGGTTTTGAATTAAAGGTAATTATTCAGATAAGGGGAGACACCTATGTTTTCATACTACAAACGTATGACTTATCGTAATTGAATCTTTAGGACACTTTGAGTTGAATTATCCATGTATAAATTATCTATGAATTATGATGAGACATAGTCGAAAGGAATTATGAATTATGGAAAGTTCATTTTAATTGTAAGTTGAGAATTTTGCTTGAGGATAAGCAAAATCTTAAGTGTGGGGGTATTTGATAAACTGTAAAAGCAACATATTTTAATCCCACATTTAGTATGCTTTTGGATGATTTATCCCTGATTTATGTAAAAAGGTGCTCTTAATCCTTTCTTTTCATGTCTTATACTCAGGAAAGCACCTAAGGATAAAAAGAACATAAAACGGGCTTAAAACGGACCAAATTGGGCCAACCCAAGAAATTGACACGGCCTAGACTTCAAGTCACACGGCCGTGCCTAGTCAAATTACTTCACACGGCCATGCCACGATTTACACGGTCGTGCCCCAATCGACAGAATCGAGACACGGCCTGAAGACGATTTACATGGGCGTGTGCCATGGCCGTGCCCCTGCCGCGGGAAAGAGCAATTTCACTCGAATTTGGATGCTTGGAGGCAAAGAAACACATTCCTAAGTCTACTTAAACATCCTAGGAGAAATTCTACTTGAATTAGGATACTTTGGAGCCAAGTAAAGCATCTCAAAGCCTATATAAACACCCAAGGTAGCAACTAAAAAGGGGAGTTCAGCAGAAGCTGAAACGAATGGTTTTTGGCAGAGGCTTTTACTAAAGCTTTCATCTTTTAGGGAATCACTTGAAGATAGCCAGTTGATCCATCTCAAGAAGCCGGAACTCTCTATTCAAGACGAAGGATCTCTCCTTCAATTCCTTCAGGGAGTTTTAGGGATTTCTTATGTTTTGTTTTATCTTTTCTCTTGAGATTTTTCTTATTTAGTTGTGAGCTAAACCCCTCAGATACCTGAAGGGGATGAAACCTATGATGGATTGTTTTATTTGATTTCTAAATTATATGATAAGTACTTAGTTTGTTCTTAATTATGTTTCCTAATTTAATCTTATGTGCTTAGGTGGAGGAGGAATAGACCCTGACTAAGAGTAGATCTAGCATAATTGAGCGGAGTTGATTGGGCGCCTAGAGATAGGGTTACAAGATTTTGCCGAATTAGGGTGAAACCTAATATGGGAATCCATTGATCAATTTATTGCTTCCTTAGGGGGTTATTATAAGAGAACGAGAGCTCCACTAATTAACCTAAGGTTAGACGTTATTTTCCTCGAGAGAGGGTTTAATATAGGTTAGGGAGTCTCACGGATCAAGCTAAGTAAAGAAATCATATGGTTTGGGGAATAAATAATAAGTGAAGTCATAGGTGGATTCTTCCTGAGGGTGTCGTCTTCATCAACTGAGTTTTCCTAAAGTCTTTCTACAATTCATTCTTTTGTCTTTGCATCTAGTTTAGTTTTTCGTTAGTTTCATAAAGCAATTACTCCATATTTCAGGCTAAATAATAGAAAGAAAGTGAGTAGCAGTACTTTTAGGTTCCTTTGGGTTCGATAAGATATTCTTCACTAAACTATACTACTATTCGATAGGTGCACTTGCCTCTATCGTTGTCATAGTTAGTCTACAGGTTCGATCATTCTTTTTATAAATATTAAAACTCGACTGTTTGACACGATCACTTACTCATACTGATTCTTACATGTCTCATGATACTTACTATTCTCATACTGGTAATGTAAACATAGTACCTGTATCACTTGATCACATTAATCAACATACTTTAACATAAAAATCATGATCTATAATTCATCATTCATAACATAAATGATACTCAATTTCAACTTGGCAATAGCTTTGCTTACCTAGCTTTCTTGTTAACTCATTTTAACTTTACTCATTTGCTCGATGAATTTATGCGAATAACCGAGGATACTAAATCTCATCCCACATATCTTGATGCCAAAGCCATATCCTAGATAAGGTCTTACATGGAATATCTCATCTTGGTTTCAAGGCCATGTCTTGACATGGACTTATATGAAGTCTTTCTTGTTCTCACCAATGCCATGCCTTGGCTTGGACTTACATGGGATTTCTTTCTCTTGATAGCTTTTCAATGCCAAGCTTGCCTTGGACTTACATGATAACTTCTTCAATGCCAAGCTTGCCTTGGACTTACATGATAACTTATTCAATGCCAAGCTTGCCTTGGACTTACATGATAACTTGTTCAATGCCAAGCTTGCCTTGGACTTACATGATATCTTTTCAATGCTAAGCTTGCCTTGGACTTACATGATATCTATTCAATGCCGAGCTTGCCTTGGAATTACTTGATATTTGTGCTTGATTGTCGATGCCATGCCTTGGCTTGGTCTTATCGGACTTTCTTATCTCATGTGGTAGATCGAGTATCCTGTGAAATTCATCTTCAATCGGGACTTGCTCATACTTAATCTCATTAATTTCTTTGATTAACATAACACTAAACATTCCATGAAAATAGTGTACATTATACAAAGCAATTCAATGATAAAAATTATAAAGCTTAGAAATCATACAAACTTACCTCAATATACAAAATGTATGTAGATATGCAATTTAGTCCTCGACTTTGTTCTTACCTTGATTTCGATCCGAGCTTCGTTTTTCTTGATCTATAATCATAAATAGATCATTTAATAATCACATTGACTAAATTGACTCATTACTCATACTTTGGAAAAATTACTATTTTGCCCATAAACTTTCTCATATTTGCACTTTGGCCCAAAGGCTCATAAAATAATTCTCATTAAACTTTCTTAAACTTCATGCTTAGCTGATTCATTTTCTCTACTATAACAATCATCAATTCTCACTATTTCTAGTATGTATGACCAATTTTCATAACTATTACAAGTTAGTCCATATTATCATTTTTCATGAAATTCACTTAGAAAAAGTGTTTATCTAACATCAAACTCTCATAAACTTCCATAAAACATCATTTAACAAGCATGTCATTCATGGGTAGATTTTTGAACATGCATCTTAGCTCATTTTATAGCTAAAAATAGCTAATTCATAATACGTGAACTTCAAAAATACGAAGAATATTAAAAACGGGACTAAAATGAACTTACTAGAAAGCTTGAAAAAAATGAAGAACCCTAGCTATGGAGTCTTCAAATTTTCGGCAATAATGAAACACCCCACACACGGCCCACTAAAATGGACTGGATCTGGTATGTTCCTCGAAGTAACCCGGTTCAAATTCATTTGAATACCTTGAAAACTGTGTGTTTTAGAAGTCAGTTTGTTGTGGGTTGGGCTCGAATTGAAAACAAATTTATTTTATATCAAAAACCCATTTGTTTTAGGTGACAAAATATTTTAACTTATTTTAAAATTAAATGGGCTTATTCTTTATAAAGCCCTAAATTCATAACATAGTAGTTAAAGCAGAAATAAAAACTGTCACGATGGCCTTATTACATAAAATGAAACCCAAAATAAAATTGTACAGTACTTAAAATAAAATAAAGATTCAAATTAAATTAAACTTCAAGCTAAACATGGCCACCACAAGTTCTGCCGTCCCGGTCCATTACTGCTCATCACCTGAAACATATTCCCACAGCGGGTGAGTCGATGACTCAATGTGTAACCAACACCAAAACATAATAGAAATAGGCACACCATACATATCATATTCATATAAGAATTCAAGATAATGATGCAAACCCGAACCCAAACCTATATGGCATCCGCTACACTCCACCGCACCAACTCGCACACAGTGGGGACTACTAAGTCAACCCTCCATCCGCTACACACCATCGAAGGCGATCATTGTAGTCGGACGTGCTCATCACCCACTTATAATATTGTGGCATAGCCACCACTTTGAATAATGTAGCAAGTTACCACATTCACTTAATGTGACCAAGTCACCATATTCACTTAGTGAGACCAAGTCATCACGTTTCACTTAGTGAGACCAAGTCATCATGTTTCACTTAGTGAGGCCAAGTCATCACATTCACTTAGTGAGACCAAGTCATCACATTCACTTCCCTTTCTTAATTAACCCGAATGCCCCAAATTATACATATCATACATATCATATTTTATTTCACTTTCACATCACTTTTCACATGTTAAATATAACATATCTCGAAATCCTAGTAGGAGTAGGAAAACGTACCTGAGGACTTTGTACCATAATATGGTACTTTAGCCACATTCTTTCACTTTCACATTAATCATATATATCATATTTAAGCCATAGATCTATTAAGATTAGTGTGGGGTACACACGATACCTTATCCATATTCTTACACTTTTATATTAGCACATATAATAAAATTAAAGCCGTAAATCTATCAAGATTTAGTGTGGGGTACACACCTGATTTGTTTAGCGATTCCTTGAGATTCCGAAAAGCTAGATCTAATGTTTAGATCCTTAGTCCCTACATTTGATTCATCATTTATTACTTAGCATAAATTCTATTTGGCTATGATATCCAAATCCTAGTAGGATTTGTAAAAAGACTTACCTTTGATGCCGATTTGATGTTTATTCAAATCCCGAAAACTTGGTTTTCCTTCACCTAATATTCGGCCAACCCTAAATCTCAACATAGATTAGTTTTCGCTTTTAATAATTAAAGATCTAATCTATGTAATCACACAAGCCTTGCCAAGAATACCTTTAGGTGCTTACCTTATGGATTTTAAATCCCAAAACTTCACCTTCCTCTTCCTTGAAATCGGCCAAATCCTAGATCTCCTAATCGGTTAGTTTTGATTAATTTGATCTAAATAACTAAGATTTGGCCTTGGCGAATGTATATACTCACTTACGTTGGAGTTCTCAAACCCGAAATTGATCTTTATTTTAGATTCCCGCGAAATCACATGTTAAATTTGATCTACCATTCAATTATGAAAGAGACCTTTTGGCCAAATGTACATAGATGTACTTACCTCGTTTTCAATTCAGGATGATCCCTTATACTATTCGGCTATGGCACTATTATGGATCACAAAGTTTGAATTTTGTGAAGGGATAGTAGAAGAAAAAAAAAGAAAAGAAAGGAAAAGAGATGGAGAGAGTTTTGACAGAGAGAATTGGCTAAAGGAAGAAGAAAAGATTGGGGCTTATTTGGCTAGGGAATTTGACAAGAGGTTCTCTTGAAAAGAAAAGAATGAAGAATGGCTCTTAATGTTCCTCTTTAGCGAAACTATTAGCCTTAGAGTCCTCAAGCATTAACTCTTCCTATGTGATAAATTTTAATTTTATCACATATTAAATTCCATCAAATCTCTAATTAGCGAAAATTCCAAGGGAATAAAACTCTTCCTTCTAGATCCCTTGTGCCGTCAACTCTCTACTCATGGAGGCAAAATAAAAACTTCTTTTATTTGCTTCCTAGGTGACTCGAACTCGAGGCCCAACACCCTTGCATGTGGGCCATTTCACGAGGCCTTAGATGGCATCTTGAGCCACTTTTCCAAGTGGGTTGTGGGTCTAATTCCACGTACTTTATATTTTAGTGTCACCTAGCCCTAAGTTCCCTTTGAACTTTTTAATTCGACATTTGGGGTCATTTTAAGTTTCCAAAAATTTTTTGCGGATCTGTAACTTGACATTTCTTAGGTTTCCAAAATGTTTAGTTTCCTCTTTTAGCATAGTTTCCAAAATGTTTAATTTCCTCTTTTGGCTTAGTTTCCAAAATGTTTACTTTCCTCTTTTAGCTTAGTTTCCAAAATGTTCACTTTCCTAATTTACTTAGGTTTCCAAAATGTTCACTTTCCTAATTTGCTTAGGTTTCCAAAAATGGTTATTTTTCCTACTTTCAACGTAACATTTCCATACATTCTCAGGTTTCCAAAATCATTCCAAATTTATTCCAAAACACATAAAACATGTCTTTTCGTACAATTAGGCCAAAATGCATAGGCCCTTTTTAGGATGTTACAGTTCTACCCCCTTAAAATAATTTCGTCCTCGAAATTTCCAAACTAAATAATTGAGGGTATTCTTTGTCGCATTGCCTCCTCTGGCTCCTACGAAGCTTCCTCCGATCCATGATTGCGCCATAACACTTTGACTAGAGGAACCGACTTCCTCCGTAGTACTTTTACGTCACGTTCCAGAATCTGAATTGGCTCTTCCTCGTAGGTTAAGTCTGGCCTTAGCTCTACTTCTTCCATGGGTACTATGTGAGAGGGATCCGATCGGTAGCGACGTAGCATGGATACATGGAACACGTCGTGCATTTCTTTGCAACTCGGTGGCAAGTCTATTTGGTATGCCCTTGGTCCCACTCGCTTTAGTACCGATAGGGCCCTATAAACCTTGGGCTTAACTTCCTTTCCGACCAAGCCTCATCACCTTCTTCCATGGTGAGACTTTTAGAAACACTTGGTCTCCCACTTCAAACTCTATTTCCTTCCGCTTGAGGCTCAGGCATAAGACTTACGCCTATCCGAGGCTTCCTTTAACCGTGCTCGAATTATCTCAACCTTCTCTTCCGTCTCTGCCACTATCTCTGGTCCCAAAACTCGACGTTCTCCTAACTCAGTCCAACAAGTAGGAGTGCGACACTTTCGTCCGTACAATGCTTCATATGGTGCCATTCGAATGCTAGCCTGATAACTGTTGTTGTAGGCGAACTCTGCTAAAGGCAAGTAATCCTCCCAACTTCCTCGAAAATCCATCACACATCCTCTCAACATATCCTCCAACACTTGTATTACTCGTTCAGACTGCCCGTCTGATTGTGGATGAAAAGCCGTAGTGAAATCCAACTTGGTGCCTAAAGCTTGATGAAGTGCCCTCCAAAATCGAGACGTGAATCTTGGGTCTCTGTCCGAAATAATTGACACCGGCACTCCGTGTAGCCTCACAATTTCTGCCACATATAGCTTGGCTAACTTTTGAAGGGAATAATCCATTCTTACTGGGATGAAATGTGCGGACTTAGTCAGATGGTCCACTATTACCCATACCGAGTCCTTCTTAGTAGGCGTGAGGGAAGCCCACTAACGAAGTCCATGGTAATTCTTTCCCACTTCCACTCTGAAATCTGGATTGGTGAAGCAATCCGATGGAACTTGGTGTTCAGCCTTAACTTGCTGACACGTCAGACATCTTCCCACGAATTTTGTAACTTCTCGTTTAAGATCAGGCCACCAAAATTGCTCCCTTAAATCTCTGTACAACTTAATGCCTCTGGGATGCATAGCATAAGGGCTACTATGCGCTTCCCGAAGAATCCTCTATCTTAACTCCTTGTCCTTTGACATGCAGACTTTCCCTTTGTAGCACAATACTCCTTCATCATTAACCTCATAGTCCTCTAACTCTCCGTTCTGTGCTTTTTGTAACTTAACACTTAAATCCTCATCAACCAACTGTCCCTCTTTCACCTCCTTCAACCATGTTGGCTTGACTTGTAACTTCGATAGCAATGTGCTTCCATCCTCATACAAGCTTAAATGGGTGAACATTGCTCTTAGGTCCGACACAACCTTCCTACTTAAGGCATCTGCTACTACATTCGCCTTGCGGATGATATTCTATCGATACAGTCATAGTCTTTCGGTAATTCCACCCACCTTCGTTGCCTCAAGTTTAACTCTTTTTTGAGTTAACGGTGCTTGAGACTCTTGTGGTCATGTAGATCACCGACCTTTCTCCACAAAGATAGTGCCTCCACACCTTGAGAGTGAAGACCACTTTTGCCAATTCCAAGTCATGTGTTGGGTAGTTCACCCCATGCGACCTTAAGCCGAGAGGCAGTGGCGACTACTTTCCATCTTGCATAAGAACACATCCTAACCCCGTATGTGAGCGCCACGAGACACCACAAACTCCTTTCCCGCCTCAATTTGAATCAACACCTGGAGCTTAGTTAATACCTTCTTAAGTTTTTCAAAACTCTCCTATTGCTTATCCGTCCATACAAAGGGTACTTCCTTCCTCAACAATTTTGTTAATGGCATGGCTATCGACGAGAATCCTTCCACGAACCTTACGTAATAGCCCGCCAATCCTAAGAAACTATGAATCGCATGCCGACTTAGGTGGTTTCCAATCAACAGCTTTGATTTTCTTAGGATCCACCCTTATTCCTCGGTAGACACTACGTGTCCTAAGAAAGCAACTTCCTAAGCCAAAATTCACAATTCTTGAATTTGGCATAAAGCTTCTTCTCCCTCAATACTTGCAATACAATCCGGAGATGCTCATCATGCTCCTCTTCAGACTTAGAGTATACCAAAATATCATCGATGAACACTACCATGAACCTATCTAAGTAAGGTTGAAACACTCGGTTCATCATATCCATGAATGCGGTTGGGGCGTTTGTCAACCCAAACGGCCTTACCACAAACTCAAAATGGCCGTACCTTGTTCTGAAAGCTATCTTATGGATATCCACCTCCTTTACTTTTAACTGGTGATATCCTGACCTTAAGTCGATCTTTGAGAACACCGCCGCTCCCTTCAATCGGTCGAACAAGTCATCAATCCTAGGCAAGGGATACTTGTTCTTGATGGTTAGCTTATTCAATTGGCGATAGTCTATGCACATATGCATAGTTTCGTCCTTCTTCTTACAAACAAGATGGGGTGCTCCCACGGAGACACCTTTGGGCGAATAAACCCACGATCCAACAATTCTTGGATTTGAGCCTTGAGTTCCACTAACTCCTTTGGCGCCATTCGGTATGGAGCGATTGACACAGGCGCTGTTCCCGATAGCAAGTCTATTCCAAATTCAACTTCTCTATCTGGGGGTATTCCTGGTAATTCCTCCGAAAACACATCCTCAAAGTCCCTTACCGTTCTAACTCTTTTGACACCTTCCTCCTTTCCATCCAATGCACTTACAAAGGCTAAGAACGCCTCGCACCCTTTACGAACCATCTTTTCAGCCTTAAGCACCGAAACTACATTAGTCAAGTAGTTTCTTCTTTCTCCTATCATAATGACCACCTCATCCTCAGGGGTTCTTAGTTCCATTCGTTTAGCCGCACAATCCAACATGGCTCGGTGTTCTACCAACCAATCCATACCAAGTATGAGGTCAAATTCCCCGAAGGGTAATTCCATTAGGTCAGCCCGAAAGCTCACTCCCTGAATTTCTAGGGATATATTCTGAAAGATCTTATTTACCACTATAGTTTGGCCTAATGGGCTTACTACCGTCATCTCCTTATCAGAAAGTTCAGAGTCTAGGCCTAGTGTTTCAACTACACTACGAGCAACATAAGAATGGGTTGAGCCCACATCAATTAAAGCATAATAGGGTTTACCATGAATGAGGAACGTCTGGGATTATGACGTCCCGTGCATCTCCATCCTCCCTACGGCGAACCGCATAATCCAAACCCGCTATCTTGCCTCGATATTAGCGGCACCTCGCCACGTCCTTTGCCGGCACCATTACCTCATTATTGAACCTTGACCTCGTTGAATTCTTTGTCCTCCCTACCTACCGATTAACATTACGAGTTCTTGTTCGTCATCATCGATATCTTTGGACGGTCCTTGAGCATATGGTCCTTGGACCCACACTTAAGACATGCTCTGTCTTTTCCAACACTCACCAATGCTTCTTTCCACAATGCTCACAAGGGCGATCATCGCCTCTGGTACCAACTTGTTGACCCTTCGACCCCTCAGTTCTGGGCCTTTTCTGCACATTTCCCGACGATCCATAACCCCTTTTGGGTCTATTCCTATCAGTATTTTGCCTAATAGAGTCCTTGATTCCCTCAGCTACCTTAGCCTTTTCAACCAACGCGGAGAACTCCCGTTCCTGATGTGGAGCTATCAATAATCTTAGGTCATCCCTTAATCCGTCCTCAAAATGGACACAACGTTCATGTTCGGTTGCGACTACTCCTCGAGCATATCGACTTAACCTCAGAAATTTAGCCTCATATGCTGCTACCGACTTGTTCCCTTGAACTAGTCCTAGAAAAGCTTTCCTCTACTCATCAATATACTGTGTGCCGACATACTTTTTCTGATATGCCTCCTTAGCATACTCCCACATCAAATCCTCAGCCGTGGCACCATTCCGGACAGTTAACCACCATTGGTACGCTTCATCACGTAACAGTGCCACCATCCCTTTCAACTTTTCTTCAGGGGTCAGGTCGAGCTCATCCATAATACGCTTAGTTGCTTCCAACCAATACTCAATTGTATTGGGTGCCACACCGGACACTCCACGAAACACCTCGGCCCCGTTGGCTTGGAGTCGCTCGGGTACAGATTTTCAAACTTCCGTATTTCCACCCGCGCCAGCCACCATTTCCAAAACTCGCAACATTGCCTGTGACATAGCATCATCCCCCGTCTGAGCTTGCTGCTCGACATTAACAGCTGGGGGTGGTGGTGGCGGTGGTAATTCATTGTCAGACCCTTGACCCGATCTAACGGGTTCTGACACAGTTATTCTTCCTCTACCGCGTCCTTGATGACCGCATCCTCTAGAACTCATTTCTAACGTCGAGATCTGATTAAGAAGTTTTTTATAAATTAGTACTTTTGTTTCACTTTATTACTCGCGAAGAAATTTTATGAAAAGAATTTTAGGAGTGGTTCTTTCGTATTCATACATGCATACAGTCTTTTCATTCATTCATACATCCATCAAACAATTATGAACCTTAGTTCATTCAGAGAAACGATGTAGTTTTTCATTTGTTGTTGTTTTTCCACTACCCGGGGGTATTTCCGTAATTTTGTCCTACTGGGGTATTTTTGTAATTTGTCAAAATAAGGTTCCTTGGTGATTTTGTCACAAAGTATTTTTGGTATTTTTAAGTTCTCGGGGTATTTTGAAGAATTTTTAAAAATCCGAGGGTATTTAGAAATTTTTGGACCTTGGAGGTATTTTGGTAATTTTCTCACAAACTGGGGTAGATTGTAAAGTTTTAATAAATCGGGGATATTTCAAAAGTTGCAAAATTTTGAGGGTTCTTTTTGAGAAATTTATTTTCCAAAACGATGAAGTTGCAAAAAAAATTTTGGAAGTTAGGGTCATTTTGGAAATTTTAGTAAGTTAGGGGCAATTTCATAATTTAAAAAAATCAAGGTATTTTCCTGATAGTTTGCAAATTAGGGTTTTTGAACATTTATGATATAACGAAATTTTGGCAAAACCATTGAGTAGTTGGGCATTTTATAAACCAAGGGCATTTTTGTAATTTTACCACTAGGGGTATTTTTTTGTAATTTTATAAGTTAGAAATTTTCGGAGAAAATTGTGTATAAGAAATAGTTTTCATGAATTAAGGGAAAAATGATTTAAGAATTTTAATATTGAGGTTCCGAAAAAAAATGGCTAGTTCCCTTTCGGGTTTTAGTTATTGGGTTTAGCCTATGACCGAGCCTTCTTGGTCAGGGTGAACCAAAGCTACGCACCAGGCAGGATTCGAGTGGAGAGGAGGTGAGTCATGCAGACTGCTTAAGTACCAAGCTCCCCTGAAACCATTCCTGAACATGCGTCTGAGGTTGCCACACCCACTAAGTCCTCCGGGTTAGGGTAAGCAGAAGCTGCGCACAGGTGGGATTCCTGTGAAGAGGAGGTGAGTCACTAGGACTGCTTAAATACCAAGCTCTTCAGGATCCACTCCTAGACATGCGTACCATGGTTGCCATAGGTTTGTTTAGTATATTAAGTCTTACGTATTTGTGTTTGAGTAGACTAATCTTAGGGTTCAAGTTCCTATCACGCTATTCTACGTTCCATTCCTTTTCTACCCTTCTATAATTCACATAATCACACAGATAGTTAGGGGTACTTACCTGGTGGACTGCGGGTCAGAGACTTAGGTGCCGTGCCATCAAACTGTCTACTTTCGAAATGTTTTCATAAAACTCATTTGGGCTTGTTTTGAAAACGTTTTGGGCCTTAGGCCACTGTGTAGAGTTTAAAACGGGCTCGATACCAAACTGAAACACCCCACACCCTACCACGAGAATGGATCGGATCCGTATGTTCTCAAGTAACCGGTTCAAATTCATTTGAATACCTTGAAAAGCGTGTGTTTTAGAAGTCGGTTTGTTGTGGGTTTGGCTCGAATTGAAAACAAATTTATTTTATATCAAAACCCATTTGTTTTAGGTGACAAAATATTTTAACTTATTTTAAAATTAAATGGGCTTATTCTTTATAAAGCCCTAAATTCATAACATAGTAGTTAAAGCGAAATAAAAGCATCACGATGGCCTTATTACATAAAATGAAACCCAAAATAAAATTGTACAAGACTTAAAATAAAATAAAGATTCAAATTAAATTAAACTTCAAGTGAACATGGCCACCACAAGTTCTGCCGTCCGATCCATTCTTGCTCATCACCGAGACATATTCCCACAGCGGGTGAGTCGGCAGACTCAATGTGTAACCAACACCAAAACATAATAGAAATAGGCACACCATACATATCATATTCATATAAGAATTCAAGATAATGATGCAAACCCGAACCCAAACCTATATGGCATCCGCTACACTCCACCCATACCAACCTGCACACCGTGGGGACTACTAAGTCAACCCTCCATTCGCTACACACCATCGAAGGCAGTCGCTACAGTCGACGTGCTCATCGCCCACTTATAATATTGTGGCATAGCCACCACTTTCAGATAATGTAACCGAAGTTACCACATTCACTTAATGTGACCGAAGTCACCATATTCACTTAGTGAGACCGAAGTCATCACGTTTCACTTAGTGAGACCGAAGTTATCACGTTTCACTTAGTGAGACCGAAGTCATCACATTCACTTAGTGAGACTGAAGTCATCACATTCACTTCCCCTTTCTCAATTAACCCGAATGCCCCAAATTATACATATCATACATATCATATTTTATTTCACTTTCACATCACTTTTCACATGTTAAATATAACATATCTCGAAATCCTAGTAGGAGTAGGAAAACGTACCTAAGGACTTTGTACCATAATATGGTACTTTAGCCACATTCTTTCACTTTCACATTAATCATATATATCATATTTAAGCCATAGATCTATTAAGATTAGTGTGGGGTACACACGATACCTTATCCATATTCTTACACTTTTATATTAGCACATATAATAAAATTAAAGCCGTAAATCTATCAAGATTTAGTGTGGGGTACACACCTGATTTGTTTAGCGATTCCTTGAGATTCAAAAGCTAGATCTAATGTTTAGATCCTTAGTCCCTACATTTGATTCATCATTTATTACTTAGCATAAATTCTATTTGTCTATGATATCCAAATCCTAGTAGGATTTGTAAAAAGACTTACCTTTGATGCTGATTTGATGTTTATTCAAATCCCGAAAACTTGGTTTTCCTTCACCTAATATTCGGCCAACCCTAAATCTCAACATAGATTAGTTTTCGGCTTTTTAATAATTAAAGATCTAATCTATGTAATTACACAAGCCTTGGCCGAATACCTTTAGGTGCTTACCTTATGGATTTTAAATCCCGAAAACTTCACCTTTCTCTTCCTTGAAATCGGCCAAATCCTAGATCTATGAATCGGTTAGTTTTTGATTAATTTGATCTAAATAACTAAGATTTGGCCTTGTCCGAATGTATAGACTCACTTACGTTGGAGTTCTCAAATCCCGAAATTGATCTTTATTTTAGATTCCTGCCGAAATCACATGTTAAATTTGATCTACCATTCAATTATGAAAGATACCTTTTTGGCCGAATGTACATAGATGTATTTACCTCGTTTTCAATTCCCGGATGATCCCTTATACTATTCGGCTATGGCACTATTATGGATCACAAAGTTTTGACTTTTGTGAAGGGATAGTAGAAGAAAAGAAAAAGAAAAGAAAGGAAAAGAGATGGAGAGAGTTTTGACAGAGAGAATTACTAAAGGAAGAAGAAAAGATTGGGGCTTATTTGGCTAGGGAATTTGACAAGAGGTTCTCTTGAAAAGAAAAGAATGAAGAATGGCTCTTAATGTTCCTCTTTAGCGAAACTATTAGCCTTAGAGTCCTCAAACGGTTAACTCTTCCTATGTGATAAATTTTAATTTTATCACATATTAAATTCCATCAAATCTCCTAATTAGCGAAAATTCCAAGGAATAAAACTCTTCATTCTAGATCCCTTGTGCCGTCCAACTCTCTACTCATGGAGGTAAAATAAAAACTTCTTTTATTTGCTTCCTAGGTGACTCGAACTCAGGCCCAACACCCCTTGCATGTGGGCCATTTCCTGAGGCCTTAGGTGGCATCTTCAGGCCACTTTTCCAAGTCCGTTTGTGGGTCTAATTCCACGTACTTTATATTTTAGGGTCACCTGGCCCTAAGTTCCCCTTTGAACTTTTTAATTCGACATTTCGGGGTCATTTTTAAGTTTCCAAAAATTTTCGCGCGGATCTGTAACTTGACATTTCCTAGGTTTCCAAAATGTTTAGTTTCCTCTTTTAGCATAGTTTCCAAAATGTTTACTTTCCTCTTTTGGCTTAGTTTCCAAAATGTTTACTTTCCTCTTTTAGCTTAGTTTCCAAAATGTTCACTTTCCTAATTTACTTAGGTTTCCAAAATGTTCACTTTCCTAATTTGCTTAGGTTTCCAAAAATGGTCATTTTTCCTACTTTCAACGTAACATTTCCATACATTCTCAGGTTTCCAAAATCATTCCAAATTTATTCCAAAACACATAAAACATGTCTTTTCGTACAATTAGGCCAAAATGCATAGGCCCTTTTTAGGATGTTACAAATAAGGGGAAGAAGATGAATAGATTTTTATCATCTTTTCCCATTTTAATCATTTAAATTGATAAATGACTAAAATGCCCTTCTCTCCAAATTTTACAATTTACTATCTCATGTCCAATTTTGTCCAAAAATTATAATTTGGGAAAATTGCTACTTAAGACTTCTAATTGATATTCTAAAGCTATTTCATACAAAAAGCTTCTAGAAACTCATATTTTGCAACTTTTGCAATTTAGTCCTTTTGGACCATTCAACCTCAATTTAACAAAATTGCTTCATGAAACTTTCACACTAGCATGCAAACATGGCATGAACCTTAAAAACTCATAATTTCACCTCAGATTTGTGGCCTCGCACCACTATTCTGGCTAGGCCCTAAATCAGGCTGTTACAATAGGAGTTTTTGACAACAAGGCAAGGTATTTTCGGCCGTGGAAAAATATGGTTTTGGCAAGGAAAAGAAAAAGAATGAAAAAATTTGGCATTACCTAGGCCCCTAGAAAAATTTCGCATTACCTAGGCCCCCAGATTCGGCACACTCACATTTATATAGCCTATAGCCGAAACTTAGCCACCCCTAAAGTCCAATTCGGCACCACTTCATCCACTGCTCATCTCCTAATTTTTCTCCATGATATCTCCCTTATCCTTCTCCTAAATTCTCTCTACTGATCACTTCTCCTTAGTGTCCCTCTACATGCCACTTCCAGCCTTCTAGAAGCCCAAAATTAAACTCCAAAATAAAACTAAGCTAGCACTCGAACCTCAGACCTCCCTGCATGCATATGTCGCCACCTCCCTACACCCTAGTGGCGTCACTTAGCCACTTCACCACAGGCTTCTTTGTGCCATTTTTCACTTTATTTATTTAATAGCCCACTACTCACTACCCTGATTTCTTAATTAAATAAATTAAGAATCCTCCACCACAAAACTCGAACCTAGAGCTTCTCCAACACACCTAGACACTCCAAATCCATTAAACCTTTAAGCCGTCATGTCATTTGTCATTTTCTTGCTCACTTAAAAATTTTATGAGACCCAAAGCCCAATCAGCCCAATTTTTCTAGGCCCAAAATTAGGGCATTACAGATCATGTGTTAGCCCTATGTGCCATTAAGTACTTTAACATGCAAGATACAAAGCCAAATTTCCAAATATGTCAAAACTATGCACTTGATTCATCTTTGAACCTATTCAAAATGCGCCACAACATGCAAAACACTTAATTTCTTATTTCTAACTAATATGCCTCAAGGCAGGGGCAAAGCTAGGAAATTTCAAGAGGGGGCCGAGATAATGAACAATAATAGTTTTAAAAATAAAAATTTATTAAAGAAAAATAATTTAATTAATAAAAATAAACTAGAAATAAATTTTAAAATTTATTTGAATTGCACTATTCGGTCCTTGACCTTACTAAAATCATCAATTATTTCATTTACATCAAAATTTTTTGCAATTTCTTTCTCAATGTACACAATCAAAGAACTTTTTAAAAAATCACCTTACATCTGGCTACAAAGTCGAGTCTTCACAATCTTCATAGCAAAAAAAGCACGTTCTAAGGATGCTGTTGAAACTGGAAAAGTCAATATAAGACAAATCAATCTGTTAACGAGTGGGTACATGATTGACTTTCCACTCTCAACTAAACTTCTACAAAGTTCAAAAAGTGTTGATATTTTTCTCAAATCAGGATGCTTACATACATCAAGTTCATAATGCTTCAACTCAAATGGGAGATATTATTTCTCTTATTGAGAAAAATCTTTTGGATAGAACTTGTTTACAAGAATGAAAGTTTTATCAATATCAGATAACTTGAAAAACTCATTGGGATCTAAAGTTGTAGTAAGAGTGAGAAGCTTGACAACAGGTTCGTTTAATCTGCTCCTGTAACACCCCAAACCCGGCCTAGACGTTACTACTGGATCTGGCTTGTCACATGAAAGGGTTGTTTAAAAACTGCGCGCTCGTTAAAAACTTCGTATTCTTTTTGAAACTCCGCGCTTTGTTGTTTGTGAAATTCAGATTTGCTTTTATGGTTTTCTTGTAAAAGCGTTGTTATTGCTATTAGCGAAAACTTTGTTTATAGTAGAAATCAAATCCAGTAATTTACGAAAACGTGATATTTTGAAAACAATTATTAAATTTTTAAGAAAACCCAATGTTTAATCATTTATAGTTTGAATATAACAGGAATGAAAGTTAAAAAGTAAAACAAAATCCAAAGGCCTTATTACAAAATATTGAACCCAAATTAAAATAATCTTAAAATAAAGTAAAGACCGGATTTACTAAAATTCGTGAATAAAGCTTCGATGTATGGACACCATAGAGTCCTCTATAGCTCCAAATCCTCTAATGTTAGGGATCACTTGCCATGTTAAAGCAAAGGGGTGAGTTACGAGAACTCAGTGTGTAATCCCCTAATCGGTCATTAACTGGGCCTGAGCCCATATAGAAGTGGACTGGGCCGAAGCCCATATAGAAGTAGACTGGGTCGAAGCCCATACAGAAGCAGACTAGGTCGAAGCCCTATTCGGTAACAATCTGGGCCTTAGCCCTATAAACATAATTATGCAAACAAAATATGCAGCCCAGCCTAATAATCCATCCACTACACACCACCCGTACCAGCCCAAAACACTTGTGGGGATTTCTAAATCGACCCATCCATCCTCTACACACCTCGATGGCAGTCAAGCTTCTCATCATAGAATTTGTGGCGAAGCCACTAGAGTAACAGAATATACATGGCATAGCCACTATACAGATTGTGGCAGAGCCACCAGATATGTGGCAAAGCCACCAGAATAACACTTCCTCCGATCATCAATATCCCAAACCCATGAAAAATGTCATGTATGCAAAGCACATATCGAAATGATGTATGAAATAAATTACCATAATGAATAGTTAAACAGAATACACACAATCGTACTAATTAACCCTTAAGGGTATAATGGTAATTTACCCACCAAGGGTATTTCGATAATTTACCCACCAAGGGTATTTTAGTAATTTACCCTCTAAGGGTATTTCGGTAATTTTGTAAACTAGGGGTATTTCGGTAATTTTGCAAACTAGGGATATTTCGATAATTTTACAAATCGGGGTATTTTGGTAATTTCACAAACTAGTGGTATTTCGATAATTTCGTATACCAGGGGTATTCTAAATAGAGATAACAATGCGAATGGGCCTAGGGCCCATTCTTAGGTGTGGCCCATTTAGCCAAAATCTAGCCATATATATGAGATTCACATAGACCAGTTCAATATCTACTACACAATCATACAATGTATTCATATGGGCCCACGGGCCCAAATAGCTTGAACACTCATGGTGGCCTCAACTATTGCGTCGAAGTTCCCATACGTGCGCTCGCACGCTCGTGTGGCTATCATTGTCGTGTGACCGGCTTTTCGGCATTTGTCGGTCTACAACTAGAGTAGGGCGAAATACACAGCTGATAGGAGTCTGAAGCTAATCCGCGCTCCAAATGCTCTTATGCCCATATGCCCACCAAGGTATGCTTCCTCTCCTCATAGACAACTACTCACCTTTCCTCTTGCTAGCTTTCCGATGTGGGATCCCTTCTTCAGTAGTGTTTAAATCCAACACAAACTCTGGCCGTCCAGTTCGCAAAATAGATACTCCTCTACTTGTCATGAGATTCGAACCCAGGCTCTCCTATCAGCCAATTCACCCCACTTGCCACTAAGCCACCAGCTCCTCTTGTGTCTGACATCATGTGCAACTAAATATAAATTTATGGGCCAAAGTCCAAGTTCACTTAAAAATAAATCAAAACGAAATGCCAGCGCCAAGGCTTGAACCTTAGACCCCTTGCTTCCTTGTGGCGTCACCTCCTTGTCTCTTATATGGTGTCACTTTGCCTCTACACCACAAGCTCTTTTTGTGTAATTTTTCTCCACATTTTATTCTTAAAGTCTACTTACTAACTCCCAAGGTTTTATTCACCTAAAACCAAAATTTTCCTAAAGCCCAAGTTTGATCCCGGGACTTCATAGAAGCCCCCTAACCTTCCAAAATCACTCACCTAATAGGTCCAATTTGCAGTAATGCTATTCTCTCGTTCTCAAAAAAAATTTAAACGCTCCCACGCCCAAGGCCCAATGGGCCCAATTCTACTAGGCCTAAATTCGGGTCGTTACAGCTCCTCAATTCTTACAACTGAGTATCTATTGTAGCAAAAAGTATATCTACTTGATAATGATGCTCCACTGTAACATCTTCCTTCTTGTTGCGACTACGACATTAATGTATTGAGCATTCATATATGGAAAGTCCAACTCCTAAATTTCACTAAAATTTATCACATTTTTCAAAAATTCATTCCATTCATCTTCTCTCAACTATTGAATTGAATCCTTCATTTGTCAAAACTAAACTCTTGGCTTTTAATATATCTTGAGAACAACGTCACAAAGCTTGACAAAGTTTATTAGTAACCCCTAAAACTTTCTTCATCATATGCAAAATAAAAATAAAAATAAACTTAAACTTAAACTTAAACGATCTCAATCTATTATATGCGTTATGAGCATCTCCTCGTTGAGAATAGTTAGAAGTGGTATTTTTTAGATTTTGAAGAACTGTGCTAGTAGCATTGTACATCTTTAGTAAACTAGTAACTAAATTTAAATGGGAACTCCATCGAGTCTCACCAGGACGTTGTAAAGTGCCAATCTAATTCATTCCCGTTACAGTTGCTAACTCATTGATGGATACCAAATGAGTTATTTCAACTGCTTGGGCTTTTTGTAATTTATCATGCTGTTTGGAAGAAGTAGAAGCAATATTAACAATATCAAACTAGTCTTTAAAGAATTGATGCACTTCAGCCACTTCTCTAGCTGCTGCAACCAATGCTAACTAAAGACGATGAGCAAAACAATGAACATAATAAGCAAATCGACAGTCATTCAAAATCAAACTTGCAAGCCGTTAAATTCCCCACGCATATTGCTTTCTCCATTAGAGCCTTGACCTCAGATATTTTGTATGTCAAAACTATGTTGCAAGAGAACATTGTCAAAACTATGTTGCAAAAGAACATTAAAGTTCACATTCTTAAAGTCAATGATGCAGTATCTTGAACATGGACTATATCAAAAAACCGTTCTTTTTCCTGTCCTTGTTTATCAAAAATCTCAAAATAATTTCCATTTGCTCTTTTTTTTGACTCTTCTCGCTTCATACATAATAGTGTTGAACTTTTTGTCACCAATTTCTTCACGAATTACATTATGAACTCTACTGGCATAAAATTGTAATATCTCTTTTTGTATTGTTGAAGAAGTATAACTAGCATTTATTGGAGCACTTTTGAAAACATCTTTATCTTTCTTATCATAAGATGCTAATAGTGATAACAATTCAAGAAAGTTCCCACGATTTTTTGGTCTCGAGCTTTCATTATGACCTCTAAAAGCACATCCTTGAAATGACAACCATTGAACAACATCTATACTAGTTTTCAAACGTAGATGATTAGCTACAATTTGCTGTGTTGTTTGTCAATCAAGTGATACTTCAATATGTTGAGCTTGATTCATTAAAGCTACATAAGCTCGTTGTGCATTGTTATGCAGTGAATTTGGTTCTTTTCCCATATGTGTCAAAAAAGCACAATTGCATCCATCGTTTACCTTTTTCCAATTACTATAGCCATTATAAGTAAATGCAATTGATCCAAAATGACTATTTGGATTGCTATTAAAAAGAAAACAAGGCAGACAAAATACTGCATCATTAGAAGGTGAATATTCTAACCAGGAAAATTGTTTAAATCATGATGGTTGAAAATAACGAGGATGCTTTTTTGAATTGGAAGCAGGATATTATGAAAGAATAGGTTGATATAGTCCAGCCTTAATATAAGCTCTTTGAATTTCACCATGCATATTAACCGGATACTCATATGTTTGCTTACGTAACCCAGGTTCACGTTCTAAGTTAGAAAAATCAAGTGCCTTATCTTCAACTCTAGGAATTTTAGAAGGATGAGCATCAGAGTTTAAAAGAGCAAATGATGAAGGTAAAACCTCAATTTGTGACGCTTCTGAAGGTGATTGTGTTGTCTCTGTACTTTTCTTTTTAGAAAATGAAATCAATTGTTTTTGACTTCATAACTACAATATCTTAAAAGATAAAAAATTAATAACTATAAAATAAAATTAAACAATAAACTTTAAAACACAATAAAAACAATAGTAAAATTGTAAAAAGACGAAAAAAAACTCTTAGAAGTGTAATAGGCCAATTTAGCCCGGGCTCGATTTTCAAACAAATAAAAGGCCCAAACCAATTAGCCCAAACAAAAATCAGATATAAAAAAATGATAATAAACAAAACCAAAAATAAATTACAAACCCAAACCCAAAAATTACAAACAGCCAAAAAAAAAAAACACTAAAGGCCCAATGGCCCAAAAACCTAAACTCATTTTTAGTAAAAAGTGAAACCCTAGCCCCTCTTCGCGCGCTCATTGTGCCACGTCGGCAGGCGTGCCTCTGACGCCCCTTTGCCACCACCATCACCCTCTGCCACCCCTACAAAGAATAAGCAACACGTAAAACCAGCAAACACGCAATGGCAACAAGAACAGTAGAAACAAATAGAAAAATAACATTGTAACATTCAGCTATAAAAAGCCTAAAAAATAGGTTGAAAGGGCGATTGATTTTTTTGAAAAGAAATAAAAAAACACAAAAAAGAGAAATCAAAAATACAAAAAATCAAATACAAGAGGTGATTTTATTTATTTATTTATTTTTTACTTTTCGAAATAAATAGAAAATACAAAAAAAATGAAGTTTTTACATTGCGTTGTAAATCGAGGGTAGATGCCAAAAGGTGCTTCTCCCTTTTGGAGAATTTCGGTGAGACTTTCGGCGATTCCGACTCCAGATCGGAGTTTTACGCGAAAAAAGGGACTCATTGGAAAATTTTGTCGATTTTCAACCACCAAAGGAGGTGATCTCCGTCACCGGTGACCGGTGGCTACGGCGGAGTAGTGGAGGCTCTGATGGCCGGCCCCAAAGAGATTTCAGAGAAAAAAATAGGTTGAAAGCATTTTTTTAAAACAAATGAGAAATGAAATTTTTCAAAAAAAATTAACTTAAATAAGCCCTCAAAACGACGTCGTTTTGGGCTTGGCTTCTGACCCTCAAAACGGCGTAGTTTTTTGTAAAGTGGTCTATTTTTGACTTCGGTCCTTAGGCTTTTTAAAGGCTTTTCAATCTGGTCCTATTTTAATTTTTTCTTTTATAAATTTATCCACTTAAGTTTATTTGTTTTTTATTTTGGTCCTCTGGTCAATTGGTCTCTTAGAACGGTGCGTTTAGGGGGGGTCTGAGAATAATTATCCATTTGATCCCTGCTCTCTTTCGCGCTTTTGATTTGCTCCCTTATTCGGCCTTTTTTTATTTTACAATTTATCCCTTAAATTTTGTTTAATTCTGATTTAATCCTTTATTCATTTAATTTTAGCTTTTTCATGAAATTTTTATTATTATTTACTTATTTATTTATCTATTTATTATTGTAATTTCAAAGCCTTTCATGAACTTATTATTATTATTTACTTATTTATTTATATATTATTCATTTTTAATTTTAATTCCTTTATTCATTTATTTGTTATTGCTTCATTTTTTAATATTTAAAATTTTCTTTATTTTCTTTTATCGAGTATTTATTTCTTTTTTCTTCTTTCTTTTTTATGCTGTATTATTATTATTACTATTTTATTATCTATTTATCTAGTTATTTATTACTTCTTTATTTTTATACATATTTAAAAATTAAATTGCTTACATTTTATTTTTATTTATTTGCACTTTTGTTATTCTCATTGTTATTGTTGTTATTATTATTATTATCTTTATTATTATTTACCTTTTCTTGATTATTTATTATTAGTATTAGAATAATAATTATAATATGATCTTTGCTATTGTCATTACAAATTGGAATTTTATCACTATCGTAGTTACATCATTGTCATTTGTTAGTATGACCTTTTATATTTTTTATACATCATCGTTTCATTTTTTTTATACGCTTCCCTTTTTATTTTATTTTGTTATAACAATGCCACAAGTTATGTTTAGATGTACTTATCTATTTTTATGCTATGCCCAAGTAAGCTAAATACACATTATTTTAAATATTGCATTCGTTTTTTAGCACGATGCATAAAAATAATTTTTTAAAACCGAGACAATGTTTATTATTTTTGGAATTAGAAGAGAGTGTCCTTAACTTACGGGATATGACTTCTTTTTAAAACTGAAATAATCGAATATTCATTTCAAAAATATAAAAACATGATTCAAATAACGATCAAATTGCATTTATTCTTGATTTCGAGGATTTAAGACATTGTGTCCTCACGTACGGGACTTGACCCTTTCTTTTCGATTGACTTGAAATAGACCCTTTTTTATGAAAATTAATTTAGTAATGACTTAATAAGGGATCGTATTTTGAATTCTTTTCAAATTTCCAATTTTCAACACTATAGAGATCAATTAATTAATTTGGTACTCATTTGAGGCGTAACGAGGGTGCTAATCTTTCCTCGTACGTAACCAACTCTCGAACCCATTTCCTGAATTTTGTAGACCAAAATCGTTGTTTTAGTAAATTGATCCATTTATTAAAAATGATCAATTTATAAGGTGATCCGATCACACCTCAGGAAAAAGGATTGGTGGTGACTCCATTTTAGTTTTTTTAAATAAAAGTCTATTTCAAAAAAGGTTTTGACAAGAAATAAACTCGATGCTGCGTTTGAAGGACAAATGTTGATGACAGTAGTTGTCAATAACAATAGGAAAAGAGACTTCTTTGTCACTAGTTAATAAATTGAATTTTAACCTAAATTCACATTTAATGTTATATTAAAATGTGAACAACTATGATCTATGTAACATCCCAAAGTTGGGCCTAGTAGGATTGGGCCCATTGGGCCTTAGGGGTAGGAGCATTTAAAATTCTTGGGAATAAGAGAACGGCATTAATGCAAGTTGGATCTAGTAGGTGAGTGATTTTGGAAGGTTAGGGGGCTTCTATGAAGTCCCAGGTTCAAGTTAGGCCTTAGGAAAAATTTTGGTTTTAGGTGAATAAAACCTTGGGAGTTAGTAGGTAGGCTTTAAGGATAAAATGTGGGGGAAAAAGACACAAGTGGAGTGTGTGGTCTAGTGGCAAAGTGATGCCACATAAGAGACAAGGGGGTGACGCCACAAGGAAGGAAGGAAGGAGGTCCAAGGTTGAAGTCTTGGCTCTTGCATTTTGGTTTTGAATTTTGCCATAGGGTTATATTTAGTTGCGCATGGTTTTAGACACAAGAGGAGCTGGTGGCTTAGTGGCAAGTGGCGTAAAGTGGCTGATAGGAGAGCCTGGGTTCGAATCTCATGGAAAGCAAGGGAGTATTTATTTTGCGGATTGGACGGCAAGAGTTTGATTTGGATTTAAACTCTACTGACAGAGGGATCCCACATCGAAAAGATACAAAGAAGGAATGTGAGAAGCCAGCTATATATAGAGATGCCTAGGAGGAGAAGGAGCATACCTGGTTGGCGTAGGAGTGCTCGGAGCGCGGTTTAGCGGCTTCAGATTCCTATCAGGTGTGTATTCTCTCTACTCTAGCTGTAGAGTGGCATATACCGAAATGCCAGTGACACGAAAATAGTAACCACACTAGCGTGCGAGTGCACGTGTGGGGCTTCAACAAGATAGTTGAGGCCATCAGTAGTGTTCTTGTGGATGTGGGCTGTTGGGTCATGATGGCCCGAAAGAGGCCAAGTGGGCCCAATGGACCCGGGGGCCCATATGAGTAAATTGTATGATTGAGCAGTGGATAGTGAACTAGACTATGTGAATCTCATATATGTGGCTAGGTTTGGGCTAAATGGGCCACACGAGTGTGTGGGCCCACTTGGGCCGAGAATGGGCCTTAGGCCCATTCTTATCATTATCTTTGTGTATAATACTTAAGTCGTTCAGGCGACAATAGACCTTCTGTTGGGTCGTTAACACCTTGATTTGTGAAATTACCGAAATACCCCTAATTTGCAAAATTACCGAAATACCCTTGGTTTGTAAAATTTTGAAATGCCCTTGGTTTGTAAAATTATCGAAATACCCCGAGTTTGTGAAATTATCGAAATACCCCTAGTTTGTGAAATTACTAAAATACCCCTGGTTTGTAAAATTACCAAAATACCCCTAATTTGTAAAATTACCAAAATACCCCTGGTTTGTAAAATTATCAAAATACACTTGGTTTGCAAAATTATCGAAATACCCCTTATTTGTGAAATTACCAAAATACCCTTGGTTTGTGAAATTACTGAAATACCCCTAGTTTGTGAAATTACCGAAATACCCTTGGTTTGTGAAATTACTGAAATACCCCGATTTATGAAATTATCGAAATACCCCGATTTGTGAAATTATCGAAATACCCCTAGTTTGTGAAATTACCAAAATACCTCTGGTTTGTAAAATTATCGAACTCCCCTGAAGGGTAGGATTACCAAAATACCCTTACAGGGGTAAAATGAATGATTTGCCCTTGTAGGTAAGTGATTGGCTTGTGCTATGATATGATCGGTTTGGCTATGGTTGTATGATTAATTATGTTTGAGATGCACTGCATACATGGATTAGTTATGAGTAAAATTATCGAATTACCCTTGGTAGGTAAATTATTGAAATACCCCCGGTAGGTAAAATTATCGTTATACCCTTAGGGGTTGATTAGCGTGATTGTGTGTAAACCCTAACACACTTTACTTAATTATATTATTAATTGTATGGGCTGAAAAGCCGAAAAAGGCTGTAAATATAGTCGACATACCCTTTGGGGGTAAGGCAGGAAGTGCCAGGTACATATCTGTAATTACCTGATATGAGTTGGTTGTATGTGATAATCTATTGCCTTGTTACTAGCATGATACATCTGTCATGATATAAATGTTGTGCATGGGATATGGGAATGTTGATAAAGGGGAAGTGATAAGGTCACATTGTGATCAGTGGCTCTGCCACATTTTAGCATGTGCCAAAATCTTCAAGTGTCCCGTAGATTCCCCAAACCACGAACGTTCCGACATGATATTTTCATTGTGATCAGTCGGCTTGCCCCTTGGCAATTGCCGATAAAAATTGAACACGAGCTATAGATTGCTCATCATTGGACACTAGTAAATCTGCTGTATTGGAAATGTTAGGATCCAAGCTATCCATACGGGGTCTCTTCTTTCCATCATCGCTCTCAATTGAGCTTTGCTCCAAATCATGCGCCATGTCCGTTTGGCCCAATCTTTTTAAAAATTCCCCATAATTCACAACATAACTACTCATGACTTCTTCTAAATTAAATCCCAATATAGGATTGATCGTCATCCCTAATTCTCTCTTTATCCCATCCCTTAAATTTCTTCCTAAATGAGGTTGTCCCTGATTCATTTCCTGCAACTCCCCATCTCCTTCCTCCCTTAGCCACACACTATTCATGGCAGCGACTCTCATTGACTGTGCCTTCAAAGATAAATCTTATCCAAATTCTGTGGCTTCTACACCTTTTTTAAATCTAATCGGATAGAAAGAATCATTATAAAATAGAATAATGTCAATCTCTCATACTTAAAATTTACATAAAGTACACTTCTTGGGAGAGATTATGATTTTCTTCCTCTGCTTCAAAGGGCATCTAACATCTAATTGAACCTGAACATGTAAATAATTTTTCATTCCCCTACTCAGTTCTTTCATATCATATTCCAAGAATCTACCAATAATATTTCCAAGTTGTTTCATTACATTCTCCGAAAAAACCCTGGGGGTAGATCATGCACTTGAACCCAGAAAGATGAGAATATTAAAGGCACTTGCATAAGGTCTTCGTTCTCCTCGAGTCGATGCATAATCAATAAATGATTATTGAAAGTTCATAGAGCCTCATTTATCACTTGTTCAATGTCCATCTTATAAAAAAACTTAAACAAATATCTCATTTCCCTCAGATTTGAAATCTAAACACCCCCTAAAGGAAGCCAAAGGTTCGACATCTTACTCTTCATTGTTGGAAAATAGATTACGCTTGTTGTAAGGAAACAACCAACCAAGCAAAACTTATAGACCAATTTTTGAGAATCTGACTCGGTAGGCAGTAACATCACCTCTTCTTTCCCATCATCTAACTTCAACCCCTCCATCTCATTCTCCATGACTGTCACCTTATGCCACTTGAACACCAAAATAAACCCAGGCAAAAGAAAATAACCGACTGACTACTCAAAATGAAACACAACAAAAAAAAAACAAAGAATCAAAAAGTCAGATACGTGCTACCAGGAGCATAAAAGAGCAAACCTTAATATTATGTATTATAATCGCAATTTTGTTTTTTTTTTTGTTTTTTGTTACTTTTGTATCTTAAGGAATAAAATTAAAAACATTTTAATGTTAGAATAAGCATCAAGAATATGTCTAAAGTTAAATATCACATAAAATAAAATTCAGTATCCACCGATAATATAAGATTGTCTTTTCGTCCAAAAATTATTTGTCTTGGATTCTTTTTAGATTTTTTTATTCTTCTAAAAAAGAAAAATAAATTATGTACTATACACTATTACACCGCTGAGGTAAAAACTTAGGCTTCCTTTGGTTTGGCTTTTAATGTAGTGAGGTAAAGTTAGGGTAAATAACTGCTACCAACCTCATTGCTATGCTGTTTGGTTCAGCATGACAGTTCAGTGAAAATGTATTTCCACCACGCTGATATGCTAAAAATCATTCAGTAGCAATTAAAATTCACTAGGGCAATTGGTATTTTTAACAGACAAAAATACCCATACTTTTATTTATTATTTTACCATTTTATCCTTGAAAGTTAAACTAATATCTTTCCCAATCTTATTTTTTTAGATTTGGCAGTCGAATTCTGCTGAAAACGGCGAAAGCTCTTCAACTCCTCCTCAATCGACGACCGATAAGCCTGTGATTGTAAGGGTTAAGCATAAATATATCCCTTTGGTTTCATCTTGATGCTTTCTGTATGTCATTTCTTTTCATTTTTTCATTTCTTTACCCTTTTTTATGTTTCCTTTTGCTTCCATTCTAAATTAAAATGCAATTTTGAAACTTAAGGAATACTCATGTTGTCTGTTGTAGGGCTAGAAATCAATGAGGGACCTTTGAAACACCCCTTTTCTGATTTTGAGAAACTATCGATATCTAAATCATCCTAAAGAGGTTTTTCTTTTCCCGATTAAATTCAAGGGTCATTCTTAATTTGCATGCTCCATAATTTAGAAATATCTAAAATTGACACAATAATGTTGTTTTGTATTAGAGGAGTTGAAGAGTAAGAAAGTATTTTTCTTTAGTGTTCATCTTATGGTTTTCATCCTTTGTTCTGATTTTTGATCTGATAGCATTTTTTTTGTTTTGTCTACATTTCAATTTCTTGTTTAAAGTGGATTTATGAGTAGTTTTGATCTCAATTTTAGAAATTATGTTGACAATATTAAACTAAAGAGAAAAATGGAGAGTGAAGAGCAGTAAGTAAAATGTAAAATGATGAATGTATACCCTCAAATCTTGAATTTGGATCCAAGTAATATAAAATGGGAGAGAATTGGTTAAAAGGATCATTCAAAATGGGAATATTTTTACAAAAGTGGAGGAGGCAAGTTGATTTGGATTTTAATTAATTCCATTAATGTTTTGGTTTAGATAAGGTGAGAGCTCACATAAGTACCATGTGGCACTTGATTTGTAACACCCTGAAAAGGGCCTATGCATTTTTGGTTTAATTGTACAAAATGACATGTCTTATGTGTTATGAATAAATTTTGAATATTTTTGGAAACCTAAGTAAAATAGGAAAGTGAACATTTTGGAAACCTAAGTAAAATAGGAAAGTGAACATTTTGGAAACCTAAGTAAAATAGGAAAGTCAACATTTCTGGAAACTTGGAAATGTAAGGAAATGTCAAGTTTAAAGAGCCAAACAAAAATTTTTGGAAACTTAGAAATGACCTAGAAATACCGAGTTTTAAAGTTTGAAAGAGGAAATTAAGGCAAGGTGGCCTTAAGAGAAAAAGTATGTGAAATTTGACACACAAACAGGCTTGGAAAAGTGGCCTGAAGATGCCACTTAGGGCCTCTGGAAATGGCGCCACATGCAAGGGTGTTGGGCCCGAGTTTGAGTCACATGGGAAGCAAATAAAAGAAGTTTATTTTTTGCTTCTAGAAGCACAGAGGTGGACGGCACAAGGCTTGCAAAAGAAAAGTTTTATTCCCTTTAAAATTTCAGCTAAATAGGGGATAACTAATAAGATTTAATATCAGATTACTTTAAGTGGATTATTGATGAGATTAATTAAAGTGATAAATAAAAGATGAACTTTATCAAAACAAGGGAGAGTTGGCCGAATAAGGGGAACTGAGTGTGGTATTTTCGGCTAAAAAGGAATAAAGGCCATTTGTTTCTTATTCGTTTCTTTTGAAAGTCTCTGCCGAAATTCCCTTGTCATCTTCTCTATTCTCTTTTGTTGAACAAAATCGCAAGCTCTCTCTCAAACACTCACCATTGCCGAATCCTCCATCCCTATTTTTCTTCTTTGTTTCAATTCACTAAAAGTCGAAACCTCAAAAACAACCCTTAGCCAATTACTCCAATAAGTCCAAAAGCCGAAATCTATGACCACAATTCGGTCTTCCTAGCAGAATCTTCGAAGGACTTAAAGCATAAGGTTGTCGATTTGTGTATTAAGGGGTAAGGATCTAAAGATTATCATCTTATTTCTTTTCTTAGGCCGAAAATTTGAATTCTAACTTTATTAATGTCTATGGCCGACTACTTGAAGGAAGTTTCGGGAATTAGGTGCTGTCGACTACAAAGAAGAATCTTTCGAAATTCAAGGATCTAAGGTAAGTTATGAATACCATTCGGCCATAAGCTATTATGATTTAATGTTAGATTAGATCTAACATGAGGCTATAGGTAATTTTGACAAATACCAAAGGGAATTAGCAATTTCAGGATTTGGATCCCTAAGGTAAGTATACATGAATATTCGGCCAAGGCTTATATTGGTATGAAGATCTATTTTCTTTATTTCTCTTAAAAGCCGAAACTAATTAGTTAAGTGGTTTTAGTGCCTAGCCGATTGAAGGAAGGAGTAACATAAGGTTTCGGGATTTGCTGATAGTCAATTCGACAAGCAAGGTAAGAAGTTGACTACATAAATCCTTCGGGATTTGGGTTATAGCCGATTAGGCTTTAAAAGAAAACACTAAGTTTGGCCGAATAGGCCTTTGCTAAATGTTACCATGTTGGCCGAATATAGGGACTTAAAAGTCTAAAGTAATAGATCGATTTTTTTTCGGGATTTCAAGGAATTCGTTAAGCAAATCAGGTGTGTACCCCACACTAATCTTAATTGATTTATGGCTTAAAATTGTTATATGTGATAATATGAAAGTGTAAGAATGTGCTTAAAGTACCATGTTATGGTACAAAGTACTCAGGTACGTTTCCTACTCCTATTAGGATTCCGAGAAAAAATGTTATATTTAACATGTGAATAGTGACATAAATGTGAATTATAAGTATGATATACATGATATGAATAATATTGGGGCATTTGGGTTATATGAGAAAGGGGAAGTGTATGTGGTGACCTCGGTCCCACTATCTGAATGTGGTGACTTCGGTCACATTATCTGAATGTGGTAACTTTGGTTACATTATCTGAATGTGGTGTCACATGACACGATTATTAAAACTGGTGGTTATGCCACGAATTTTTATATGGGCGATGAGCACGTCGACTGCAGCGACTGCCTTCGATGGTGTGTAGCGGATGGAGGGTTGACTTAGTAGTCCCCACGGTGTGCAGGTTGGTACGGGGATGTGTAGCGGATGGCATCTAGGTTTGGGTTTGGGTTGCATCATTATCTTGAATTATTATGTGAACATGACATGTATGGTATGCCTGAATTATTAATTTTAGTGTTTATGTACACATTAAGTCTGTTGACTCACCCCGTTGTGGGAACATGTTTCAGGTGACGATCAGTGATGGACCGGGTTCGACAGAAGCTTAGGGACGGCCATGCACAACAAGAAATTTACGACTTGGACTTTTATTTTAATTTAAGTATTTTAAAGTTTATTTTGGTTTTAATTTTGGGAAATTATTTGATGTAATAAGGCCGTAGTAGCGTTTACTTTATTTTTATTTTTTTATTATTGAGCTTACAATCTTTATAATTATTAAAAGATTAAGTAATTTAATACAAAGCCCAAAAGTTTTGTCACCTAAATAAAAAGGATTATTAATAACGATATAAACTTGTTTTCAACTCAAGCCCAACCCAATACAAATTATCTTCAAAACACACAGTTTTCAAAGTAACAAAAGAAATTTGAACCGGTTTACATCGAGGAGCATACCATATTCGATCCAGGCTCGTGGGCCGGGTGTGGGGTGTTTCAATTTGGTATCAGAGCCCAGTTTTTAACTCTCGGCTTGTGGGCTAAGGCCCAAAGCGTTTTCAAATCGAGCCTAAATAAGCTTTATAAAGTATCTTATGAAATAAGCAGGATTTTTGGCATGGCACCTAAGTCTCCGACCCGCAGTCCACCAGGTAAGTACCCCTAACTATCTGTGTGATTATGTGAATTATAGAAGGGTAGAAAAGGAATGGAACATAGAATAGCATGATAGGAACTTGAATCCTAAGATTAGTCTACTCAAACACAAATACATAAGACTTAATGCACTCAACAAACCTATGGCTAAGTCAATCGAGTTAGGGTGTGGCAACCATGGTACGCATGTCAGGATTGGATCAGGAAGACCACAGTATTTAAGCAGTCCTAGTGACTCACCTCCTCTTGCAGAATCCTACAGTGCGTAGCTTCGGTTCACCCTAACCCAGAGGACTTAATGGGTGTGGCAACTCTCTGCGCATGCCTAGGAATGGTTTCGATGGGAGCACTGGTATTTAAGCAAATCAGTGTGACTCACCTCCTCTCCACTCGAATCCTACCTGGTGCGTAGCTTTGGTTCGCCCTGACCAAAAAGACTCGGACATAGGCTAAACCCAATAACTAAAACCCGAAAGGGAACTAGCCATGTTTTTTTTTAAGAACCTTAATTTTAAAACTCTTAAAATCATTTTTCTTTAAATTGTGAAAACTATTTTTTCCACACAATTTTTCCGAAAAATTTCTGATTTATAAAATTACAAAAATACCCCTAGTGGTAAAATTACAAAAAAAATGCCCTTGGTTTATAAAAATGTCTAAAATACCCACAGTTCTAATCAACATTTTCATTATTTTATAACAAGTCAAAAAACCCTTATTTACAAATTATCAAAAATACCTTGATTTTTGAAAAATTATAAAATTGCCCTAACTTACCAAAATTTTCAAAATGACCCCGATTTCTAAAATTTTTGCAACTTCCTCGTTTTGGAAAATAAATTTCTCAAAAAGAACCCTCAAAGTTTTGCAAATTTTGGAAATATCCCTGAATTATTAAACTTTACAAATTTATCCTGGTTTATTACCAAATTACCCCCGAAATTCAAAATTATCGAAATACCCCTGGAATTTCTAAATTTACCGAAAAGCCCCGAGATTTTAAAATGTCCAAAATACTTTCTGACAAAATCACCAAGGAACCTTATTTGAAAAATTACGAAAATACCCCTGTAGGACAAATTACACAAATACCCCTAGGTAGTGGAAAAACAACAACAATGAAAACTACAACATTTCTCTAAATGAACGAAAGTTCATAATTGATTGATGGATGTATGAATGTGGAGCCTGTGTGCATGTATGAATATGAAAGAACCACTCTTAAAATTCTTTTCATAAAACTTCGTCATGGATAATCAGTGGAATAAGGGCTAATTCATAAAACTTTCTTAAATCAGATTAAAGCGCATCGTTAGATATGAATTCTAGAGGACGCGGTCGTCAAGGACACGGTAGAGGAAGAATGGCTGTGTCAGAACCCGTTAGGTCGGGTCAAGGGTCTGACAATGAGTTACCACCGCCACCACCACCTCCAACTATCGATTGTCGAATAAGCGAAGCTCAGACGGGGATGATCTTTATGTCGCAGTTGTCTTGCAAGTTTTGGAAATGGTGGCTGGCGCGGGTGGAAATACGGGAGCTCGAAAGTCTGTACCCAAACGACTCCGAGCCAACGGGGCTGAGGTGTTTTGTGGAGTATCCGGTGTGGCACCCAGTACAGCTGAGTACTGGTTGGAAGCAATCGAGCGCATTATGGATGAGCTCGATCTGACCCCGGAAGAGAAGTTGAAAGGAATGGTGGCACGTTACGTGATGAAGTGTACCAATGGTGGTTAATTGTCCGGGATGGTGCCACGGCTGAGGATCTGACCTGGGAGTATGCTAAGGAGGCATATCAGAAAAAGTATGTCGACACACGTTATATTGATGAACAGAGGAAAGCTTTTCTGGGGTGGTTCAAGGGAACAAGTCGGTAGCAGCATATGAAGCTGAATTTCTGAGGTTGAGCCGATATGCTCGAGGAGTAGTGGCCACGGAGCATGAGCGCTGTGTACGGTTCGAAGACGGGTTAAGGGATGACCTAAGGTTACTGATAGCCCCACATCAGGAACGGAGTTTTTCACGTTGGTTGAAAAGGCTAAGGTAGCCGAAGGAATCAATGACTCGGTTAAGCAGAGCTCTGATAGGAGTAGACCCAAGAGGGGTTATGGGTCATCCGGATCATTAGGAAATGTCTGAAAAGGCCCAGAGTGATGGGTAGAGGGTCGACAAGTTGGTACTGGAGGCGATATCTTCCTTGTGAGCATTGTGGAAAGAAGCACTTGGGAGTCTTTGGAAAAAGACGGAGGATGTTTTAGGTGTGGGTCCAAGGACCATATGCTCAAAGATTGTCCTAAGAAACCGGATGAAAGTCGATCGCCACTCGAGAATGTTAATCGAGTTAGTAGAGGAGGACAGCAGCCTCAACGAGGTCGTGGTTCGAATAACTGAGGTAATGGTACTGGCAGAGGACGTGGAACACAAAGCGGATGTCTTTGCTAATCTTGAGGCAAGGCGGTAGGGTTTGGTTTACGCAATTCGCTAGAAGGAGGATGGAGACGCACCGGACGTCATAACCGGTACGTTCTTTATTTATGGCAAGCCTTATTATGCCTTAATTGATGTGGGCTCGACCCATTCTTATGTTGCCTGTAGTGTAGTTGAAACACTAGGCCTAGACTCGAACTTTCGGTAGGGAGATGACGGTAGTAAGCCCATTAGGCCAAAGCTGTAGTGGTGGATAAGATCTTTCGAATGTACCCTAGAAATTCAAGGAGTGAGCTTTGGTGACTTAATGGAGTTACCCTTCAGAGAATTTGACCTCATACTTGGTATGGACTGGCTAGTAGAACACCGAGCCGTGTTGGATTGTGCGGCTAAACGAATGGAACTAAGGACCCCTGAGGATGAGGTGGTCATTATGATAGGAGAGAGAAGAAACTACTTGTCTAATGTAGTTTCAGCGCTTAAAAAGATGGTTCGAAAAGGGTGCGAGGCACTTTTAGCCTTTGTAAGTGCGTTGGATGGAAAGGAGGAAGGTGTTAATGGAGTTAGAACGGTAAGGGACTTTAAGGATGTGTTTCAGAGGAATTACCAAGAATACCCCAGATAGGGAGGTGGAATTTGGAATAGATTTGCTCAAGGAGCGACTCTCGTGTCAATCGCTCCATACCTAATGGCGCCAAAAGAGTTGGTTGAGCTCAAGGCTCAAATCCAAGAACTGCTTGATCGTGGGTTTATTCGACCCAGTGTGTCTCCATGGGGAGCACCGGTCCTGTTTGTAAAGAAGAAGGACGGAACTATACGTATGTGCATAGATTACCGTCAGTTAAATAAGTGACTATTAAGAACAAGTATCCTTTGCCAAGGATCGATGACTTGTTTGATCAGCTGAAAGGGGCCGCAGTATTCTCAAAGATAGATTTGAGGTCGGGATATCATCAGTTGAAGGTGAAGGAGGCAGATATCCATAAGATAGCTTTTAGGACAAGATACGGCCATTTTGAGTTTGTAGTAATGCCGTTTGGGTTGACGAACACCCCATTCGCGTTCATGGATATGATGAACCGAGTTTTCCAACCTTACTTGGATAGGTTCGTCGTTGTGTTCATCGACGATATTTTGGTGTACTCCAAGTCTAAAGAGGAGCATGATGAGCATCTTCGAGTTGTGCTACAAGTGTTAAGGGAGAAGAAGCTCTATGCCAAATTCAGCAAGTGTGAATTTTGGCTCAAGGAGGTGGCGTTCTTAGGGTATGTGGTATCCGCAGAGGGAATAAGAGTGGATCCTAGGAAGATCGAAGCGGTGTTGGAATGGAAACCACCTAGGATCGTGGCTGAGATCCAAAGTTTCTTAGGTCTAGTAGGCTATTACAGAAGGTTTGTGGAAGGGTTCTCGTCTATAGCCGCGCCTTTAACAAAGTTGTTGAGGAAGGAAGTACCCTTTGTTTGGTCGGAGAAGCAGCAGGAGAGCTTTGAGAAACTTAAGAAGGTTTTAACGGAAGCTCCAGTATTGATTCTGCCAGAGGTAGGAAAGGAATTCACGGTGTATTGTGACGCTTCCCATACAGGTTTGGGTTGCGTATTGATGCAAGACGGAAAGGTAGTCGCATATGCATCTCGGCAGTTAAGGCCGCATGAGGTGAACTACCCAACCCATGACTTGGAATTGACAGCAGTGGTTTTCGCCCTTAAGGTGTGGAGGCATTATCTCTATGGAGAAAGGTCAGTGATCTACACAGATCACAAGAGCCTTAAGTATCTGTTGACTCAGAAGGAGTTGAACTTGAGGTAGCGAAGGTGGGTGGAATTACTGAAGGACTATGACTGTTCAATAGAATATCACCCGAGCAAGGCGAATGTAGTAGCTGATGCCCTAAGTCGGAAGGTGGTGACGGATCTGAGGGCAATGTTCTCCCATTTAAGTTTGTATGAGGATGGAAGCCTGTTGGCTGAGTTGAAAGTCAAGCCAACGTGGTTGAAGGAGGTGAAAGAGGGACAGTTGATTGATGAGGATTTAAGTGCTAAGTTACAACAAGCACAGAACGGAGAGTTAAAGGACTATGAAGTTAGTGATGAGGGGATGTTGTGCTTCAAAGGAAAGGTCTGTATCTTGGGGACAAGGAGTTAAGACGGAGGATTCTTGGGAAGCGCATGGTAACCCTTATGCTATGCATCCGGAGGCACTAAGTTGTCAGAGATCTAAAAGAACAATTTTGGTGGCACGATCTTAAATGAGAAGTTATTGAATTAGTGGGAAAATGTCGGCGTGTCGACAAGTTAAAGTGAACACCAAGTTCCATCGGGTTGCTTCAACCAATCGAGATTCCGATGGAAGTGGGAAAGAATTACCATGGACTTCGTTAGTGGGCTTCCCCTTACGCCTACTAAGAAGGACTCGATATGGGTAATAGTGGACCGTTTGACTAAGTCCGCACATTTCGTCCCGGTAAGAGTGGATTATTCCCTTCAGAAGTTAGCCAAGTTATATATGGTGGAAATCGTGAGACTACACGGAGTGCCGGTGTCAATTATTTCGGATAGAGACCCAAGGTTCACGTCTCAATTTTGGAGGGCACTTCATCAAGCTTTAGGCACTAAGTTGGACTTCACTACGGCTTTTCATCCACAATCAGACGGACAGTCTGAACGGGTAATACAAGTGTTGGAGGATATGTTGAGAGGCTATGTGATGGATTTCCGAGGAAGTTGGGAGGATTACTTGCCTTTAGCAGAGTTGGCCTACAACAACAGTTATTAGGCTAGCATTCGGATGTCACCATATGAAGCATTGTACGGGCGGAAGTGTCGAACTCCTACTTGTTGGACTGAGTTAGGAGAACGTCGAGTTTTGGGACCAGAGTTAGTGGCAGAAACTGAAGAGAAGGTTGAGATAATCCGAGCACGGTTAAAGGAAGCCTCTGATAGGCAGAAGTCTTACGCAGACCTCAAGCAGAAGGAAATAGAGTTTGAAGTGGGAGACCAAGTGTTTCTGAAAGTCTCGCCTTGGAAGAAGGTGATGAGGTTTGGTCGGAAAGGGAAGCTAAGCCCAAGGTTTATAGGGCCCTATCGGGTACTAAAGCGAGTTGGGCGATGGCATACCACTAGAGTTACCACCGAGTTGCAAGAGATGCAAGACGTATTCCATGTGTCCATGCTACGTCACTACCGATCGGATCCATCTCACGTGGTACCGGTTGAGGAAGTGGAGCTAAGGCGGACTTATCCTACGGGAAGAGCCTATTTAGATTTTGGAGCGTGATGTGAAAGTGTTACGGAGGAAGTCGGTTCCTCTAGTCAAAGTGTTATGGCGCAATCATGGATCGGAGGAAGCTTCGTGGGAACCAGAGGAGGCAATCGACAAACAATACCCTCAATTATTTTAGCTAGGAAATTTCAAGGACGAAATTATTTTAAGGGGGTAGAACTGTAACACCCTGAAAAGGGCCTATGCATTTTTGGTTTAATTGTACGAAATGACATGTCTTATGTGTTATGAATAAATTTTGAATATTTTTGGAAACCTAAGTAAAATAGGAAAGTGAACATTTTGGAAACCTAAGTAAAATACGAAAGTGAACATTTTGGAAACCTAAGTAAAATAGGAAAGTGAACATTTCTGGAAACTTGGAAATGTAAGGAAATGTCAAGTTTAAAGAGCCAAATGAAAATTTTTGAAAACTTAGAAATGACCTAGAAATGCCGAGTTTTAAAGTTTAAAAGAGGAAATTAAGGCAAGGTGGCCTTAAGAGAAAAAGTATGTGAAATTTGACACACAAACAGGCTTGGAAAAGTGGCCTGAAGATGCCACTTAGGGCCTCTGGAAATGGCGCCACATGCAAGGGTGTTGGGCCTGAGTTTGAGTCACATGGGAAGCAAATAAAAGAAGTTTATTTTTTGCTTCTAGAAGCACAGAGGTGGACGGCACAAGGCTTGCAAAAGAAGTGTTTTATTCCCTTTAAAATTTCGGCTAAATAGGGGATAACTAATAAGATTTAATATCAGATTACTTTAAGTGGATTATTGATGAGATTAATTAAAGTGATAAATAAATGATGAACTTTATCAAAACAAGGGAGAGTTGGCCGAATAAGGGGAACTGAGTGTGGTATTTTCGGCTAAAAAGGAATAAAGGCCATTTGTTTCTTATTCGTTTCTTTTGAAAGTCTCTGCCGAAATTCCCTTGTCATCTTCTCTATTCTCTTTTGTTGAACAAAACCGCAAGCTCTCTCTCAAACATTCACCATTGTCGAATCCTCCATCTCTATTCTTCTTCTTTATTTCAATTCACCAAAAGCCGAAACCTAAAAAACAACCCTTAGCCGATTACTCCAATAAGTCCAAAAGCCAAAATCTGTGACCACAATTCGATCTTCCTAGCCGAATCTTCGAAGGACTTAAAGCATAAGGTTGTCGATTTGTGTATTAAGGGGAAAGGATCTAAAGATTATCATCTTATTTCTTTTCTTAGGCCGAAAATTTGAATTCTAACTCTATTAATGTCTATGGCTGACTACTTGAAGGAAGTTTCGGGAATTAGGTGCTATCGACTACAAAGAAGAATCTTTCGGAATTCAAGGATCTAAGGTAAGTTATGAATACCATTCGGCCATAAGCTATTATGATTTAATGTTAGATTAGATCTAACATGAGGCTATAGGTAATTTCGACAAATACCAAAGGAATTAGCAATTTTGGATTTGGATCCCTAAGGTAAGTATACATGAATATTCGGCCAAGACTTATATTGGTATGAAGATCTATTTTCTTTATTTCGCTTAAAAGCCAAAACTAATTAGTTAAGTGGTTTTAGTGCCTAGCCGATTGAAGGAAGGAGTAACACAAGGTTTCGGGATTTGCTGATAGTCAATTCGACAAGCAAGGTAAGAAGTTGACACAGAAATCCTTCGGGATTTGGGTTATAGCCGATTAAGCTTTAAAAGAAAACACTAAGTTTGGCCGAATAGGCCTTTGCTAAATGTTACCATGTTGGCCAAATGTAAGGACTTAAAAGTCTAAAGCAATAGATCGGTTTTTTTTCGGGATTTCAAGGAATTCGTTAAGCAAATCAGGTGTGTAACCCACACTAATCTTAATTGATTTATGGCTTAAAATTGTTATATGTGATAATATGAAAGTGTAAGAATGTGGCTAAAGTACCATGTTATGGTACAAAGTACTCAGGTTCGTTTCCTACTCCTATTAGGATTAGAAAAAGTGTTATATTTAACATGTGAATAGTGACATAAATGTGAATTATAAGTATGATATACATGATATGAATAATATTGGGGCATTGGGTTATATGAGAAAGGGAAGTGTATGTGGTGACCTCGGTCCCACTATCGAATGTGGTGACTTGATCACATTATCCGAATGTGGTAACCGGTTACATTATCGAATGTGGTGTCATATGACACGATTATTAAAACGGTGGTTATGCCACGAATTTTTATATAGGCGATGAGCACGTCATCGCAATGACGCCTTCGATGGTGTGTAGCGGATGGAGGGTTGACTTAGTAGTCCCACGGTGTGCGAGTTGATACGGGGATGCGTAGCGGATGGCATCTAGGTTTGGGTTTGGGTTGCATCATTATCTTGAATTATTATGTGAACATGACATGTATGGTATGCCTGAATTATTAATTTTAGTGTTTATGTACACATTGAGTCTGTTGACTCACCCCGTTGTGGGAACATGTTTCAGGTGACGATCAGTGATGGACCGGGTTCGACAGAAGCTTAGGGACGACCATGCACAACAAGAAATTTACGACTTGGACTTTTATTTTAATTTAAGTATTTTAAAGTTTATTTTGGTTTTAATTTTGGGAAATTATTTGATGTAATAAGGCCGTTTACTTTATTTTTATTTTTTTATTATTGAGCCTACAATCTTTATAATTATTAAAAGATTAAGTAATTTAATACAAAGCCCAAAAGTTTTGTTACCTAAATAAAAAGGATTAATAATAACGATATAAACTTGTTTTCAACTCAAGCCCAACCCAATACAAATTATCTTCAAAACACACAGTTTTCAAAGTAACAAAAGAAATTTGAATCGGTTTACATTGAGGAGCATACCAGATCCGGTCCAGGCTCGTGGGCTGGGTGTGGGGTGTTTCATGATTACTGGTAGTTATATATATGGTGAATAAGAAAAATAAAAAACAATGTAGTAGTCTGCAATCATGCAAAGCAAAGGGCAAGAGATGCATGTGATGGATGGACCCATAACCACCTTCAATTTCCCATGCCTTAATTACAGGGGATGATTGATTTCTAAACATGGGAAAAATAACCCTCCATTTCCTCACTAAACCAATAAAACTTTGCCCATTTTTAACAGAATATATTTATATCACCCCTTACCACTTCTAAGGTCACTTTCTCAAACCTTGAAATACATATATGTGTCATATACAAATATCTTCAATTTATTTTAATTTTTTAATGAATTTATATGCTTCTTTTAACTCAAATTTGAACATGATCGTATTACATTTTCTTCTGTGAAAAGGAAAAAAAATTACGTTCCTGAGTATAGTTGGCTGTTGAATTCTGCATTTATTGATGCCGTAATCTTGAGTGATTAAATGCATGCTTTTTTTTAGACTAAAATAAAATTTTGATGACTAGTGTTGCTAAGAAAAACCAACTGCTCAAGTTTGCTTACACTTTTGAAAAGATAGTCATAATCAATTATCCTTTCTATATCCTCGTTATTGTTTACCATGGATCTTTTAGAATTTTTTTCTTTAGTGTTCACCTTATGGATTTCATCCATTTGTGATGTGTTATTCTTATTTTTTTATGAAACTATATTATTATATCTAATTATATATTTATGGTTTTATGTCGGTTGACATTTAAAATCAAAATAATAATAATCAATGGCAAAGACACGAAATTTTGTGGAGGACATAGTACCTTATCAACAAAAGTTGTTTGGGATGATGAGCTAACGTTGATATTTTGTAAACTTTGCGTGAATGAAGTCAATGCTAGTAATAGAATGGCAACTCATCTAAACTCAAAAGGATGGGAAAATGTCATTGCTCTTTTTCAAGCAAAAACACAAAAAAATTATGGAAAATCTCAATTGAAAAATAAGTGGGATACATTAAAAAAGGAATGGAGGTTATGGAGGGAGTTGCTTAAGGAATCTATAGGTATTGGATGGTGTCCATCTAAAAAGACGGTCGATGCTACAGAATAATGGTGGGCTGAAAAAATACAGGTTAGTGTTAACTTTATCATTATTTTAATGCATAAAGTTTATTGAAATTAATAATTTACAAATATAAAAATCTTAGTATAACATTTAACTTTTAACATGTTATGTAGGAAAATCCTGATTTTAAAGGATTTAAGAAGAAAGGAATTGAACCACGATTGAATGAGTTAATGTGGCAAATGTTTGATGGCATTGTAGCCACTGGAGAGAATGCATGGGCACCTTCGTCTAGTGTTCTTCCAAGTGGGGTTCCTATGGGAGATGATACACCTAATAAGGGATTTGGTGATTCAGATAAACATAGTAATGAGAATGAAGGTATTCCTCCTAATGAGGTACCATCAAACCCTTCTCATGAAACTCCTAATTGATGAAAACAAACACTTGGGGTTGTACACGGTAAAGGAAAAAAAATCAAGTTCAAGTAGAAACTCATCAAGAAATACATTAACTACTCAGATTGAGAAATTGTGTGAGAGTATGGCTAGTCCAAGGAAGTCAGTGAATGAAATTATTTTTCCTCACTCTCAATATACTATTTCAAATGCAATGGATGCTTTACGTGCTTTGGGAGATGAAATTCCAAAAAAAGATGAACTGTACTATTTTGCCATCAAAATGTTCCAAATACCGGTGAAACGAGAAGTGTTTTTGAACTTAGATCCAGATGTTAGGGTTTGGTGGCTTCGACGTAAGTATGCTGAACAAAATCCAATTGCATCATTTTCATCCTTGGTAGCAACATCCTCATTTCCCTTTCAACCATACCATCAACCACCTCCACCATAAGCTCTTTAGAATTATTATTGTAATATAACTATACTACTTTTTTATATGTAAAACTAATGTATGGTATTTTTTATGTTTGGTATTTTTATGCTATGCTTTTATTCAAGTTTCTGTGTTGTATAGAATGTCACAAAATATTATTTTATTTTAATTTGATTACTTTTCCAGGTTATGGATGAATTTAACAATATGTATAATAGTTTTGATATAAATTATGATACCCCTGAATTAAGTGAAGAAGATCAACGAAGAATAGCCACAATTGTTACACAAGTTGAGCACAACAATTATCATGAAGAGGAAGAATATGTGTTAAGCACTGTATTGGTACATCATGAAACTTATTTCACTATGCAACCGTGTATGAATTCAAATTATACAGGTCAAATGTGGGTGGACGAAGTATTAAATGGGCATGATGATCGTTGCATGAATAGTTTTAGAATGCCAAAAAATATATTTCACAGCTTGTTGCATGATTTGCAAACAAATTATGGCTTAAAGCATGGGAAAGTATCGACGATGGAGAAGTTAGTATTATCATTGTGCATTCTTGGAAATAGAGAATCAAATTCAAATGCAGAGAAGCGATTTCAACGATTTCGGGAAACTGTTAGTCGAATTTTTACTGATTGTTGCATATATTTGCTCGAATGAGAATAGACATGATTAAACCCACTGAAGATCAATTCGAACAAGTGCCGAACCATATTTGACATGATACAATATATTGGCCTCACTTTAAGGTAAAATTTACACAATCTTTATATTTTTAAAATATAAATTATTTCTAACTTTTATCTCATTACTTGTATTTATTTTAAAGGATTGTATTGGGGCCATAGATGGAACACACGTAAAAGCATGCATTTCGCCTTCTTTTCAAATACCTTATATCGAACGGAAAGGTGAACCAACTCAAAATATTATGGCAGTTTGTGACTTCAATACGTGCTTTATTTTTGCATTTCCTGGTTGGGAAGGAACAGCACATGACAGTAGAATTTTTTTGCAAGCACTTAGAAAACAAGAGTTAAAGTTTCCACACCCTCCACCAGGTTGAACTTTAAATTTTTAATTAATTTTTACATAAATAAAATTAAAATTTTCAATTTATTTTTAAACTTGATATTATGTTTTACTTTTTTATAGTAAAATATTATCTTGTAGATTCAGGATATTCACAAATGGCAGGTTTTCTAAGTCTATATAGGGGGAAAGATATCAGTTACCTGATTTTCGTCGAGGTAATCATCAAGTATCTGGAAAAAAAGAAATCTTTAATCATGCCCATTCTTCGTTAGCTCTGTGATTGAGCGAACATTTGGAGTGTGAAAAAAAAATGGCCAATATTAAGAGATATTTCAAGTTATTCATTCAACAAGCAAGTTTTAATAGTTATTGCAACAATGGTTTTGTATAATTACATTCGAAGGCGTGCTTGGTCAAATGATGAGGATTTTCGACAATTTGAGAATATACCCGACATGCCAGTCTCTTCAGGCCATTTTGATATAGGTGAATCGAGTTCTTCTAACAGTGAAAGTGACCTTGAAATTGCGATGTTAAGAGAAACTATTGCAAATAGTTTAATGAATCCATATTTATAAAAACATTTTGTATCATAACCTAATTTCTAGTAATAATGAAACTTGTTATATCTTATGTTACTATATATATTTTTTATATTAAAATTATCTTTAGATACTTCAAAATTTGATCCAAGTATAATGTTACTATTTATGAAAATAATATTTATCATTGTTATAAAAGAATATTTAACTATAAAAATTAAAATAATTATCATTTTATCTTATAAATAATTTAAAGCGATTATATAATTTATTAAAATATTTATAATAAAATATTAGAAGATACATTTTAATTTTTTATTAAATTAATTAATAAATTCACATATTTTAATAATTTATAAAAATAAAATAATTTAAAATTTCTATTATATATCAATTTTAATATATCTTTAATAGTCATTTTTATTCTCACATCACCATTACAGCTGCGTTTAAATCTAAACACACACTCCACTATTATTTATAATCTCACTGCAACAGTATCCGATCTCATCATTACAATAATTAATCTCACCACCACCACTATTTTTAGCCTCATCAAAATTAAACATATTAACCATCCAAACTAAGTTTTATTCTCTGCTAAGTAGCGAATGTTATTTTTTTATTTATTCATAAAAAGCGTAAATAATAAAAATATTTCGTTTTTCTCACTAAAGGAAACTATGTTGATACGTTTTCTCATTATTTATTATTATATTTTTTTTTTTGCATGAATTCCAAACCCTAACATTGATTTCTCTCACCTTTCTTTTCTTTTATTTTTACAAAAATCAAAAAATTTCTTCGAACGGCAACTATCCATGGACGCGCGTCGTTTGTCACGAGCCGTCCCCAGAGTCCGCCAAGTCGGCTTCTTCACTCCTAACACGCCGGCTCAGCAGCCTGGGCCGCAATCAGCCGCTCCAAGCTCCGAATCGCCTCCACTCTCTGATTCTCCTGCCAGCAACTCCCTCTCTCCCGTCATGATACCGCCGCCGCGTCACCTCTCCGACAACCTTGGCGGACGCACCTCCGCTGTGCCCGTTTTTGGACGGGAAAACTCTGGAGAGCTTCCTACCGTTGGAAGTTACAACCCATCGGAGTCAGTGTTGTGGTTGGATTCACCGCCTTGTAGTCGAATTGGTGACGAAGAGCTCTCGGAGGGGGCAGAGTCGTCGTTGGGATGGTATCGGAGGAGTAATTCAGCAAAATTTGCCTCAAGTCTTCCCAGTGGCGGTTTCAATTTGTCTACAGTAAAGCATCCGGAAAGTGTTGCTGCAGTGGAAGCTAAGAATCCATTGCCTGGTAAATATAATAACTTTTTAAATACAATAAACAACTTTCAAAGTATTTGGATTAAATGAAACTTTGCTGCAGAAAAAAGTGAAGCGCAAAAGGAGCAAGCATCAAGTTCAAAGCCTCTAAAAGCGAGAACAACAAAAGCTGAGAGACGTGCCTTGCAGGAGTCTCAACGGGCTGCTAAAGCTGCTTCTAAAGGTTCGAAACAGTAATATTTTCTTTCTTTTAGTGGGGACATTAAGAGGATTTGAGAACAGGTTTAAGGGATGATGATTAAGCACATGTTGCAATCAGTTGCAAGCTTCCCCCTTTACTTAAAGAAAATGGGTTCTTAATCTGATTGAAATAGAAATACCTTTTATGAAGTGAGTTCATCATCAAACTCAAGCTTTACATGTGATTTAGTCTGATGAGCCAAGTCATCTAATTTCTAGTTTACAGTTTCTACCCGTAGGACGTTCAAATTATTGAATAGCTTGTTGAAGTCTGTTAGCATTTCCTTAGTATTTGTTTCTTTGACCCCCTGTGAATAACATAGGCAATGGCATTTTAGATTTTGATGAAACATTAGTGTTGTTTAATTCTTTTTTATTTAATCTTGTTCTGACCAATTGAACTTGGTTTTCTAATGGTATATAATCTGTTAGCTTTTCCTTTTGGCACTAACGTTTCTAAGTTTAATTTTATAGCTGAGGCAAATAAATCTGGTACACCTGGGGGAGAACCTTCTTCTAAATCCATGAAGCAGCCACCACAAAAGAAAGATGGCCCTCCAGTTGCATCTTCAATTGCAGCTTCTGAAAGAATAGGAGTTGATCGGTCAGTAGAGAAAGAGAGGAAGAAAGATCTTCCTCCTCCACGTAAGCAATTTGATGATGAGAGTCGTGGGGGTAGGGCTAAAAGGCGATCTGTGTTGAAGCAACCTGAAGCTAGGAATAGAGTTGAACTCTTTCGCCATCTGCCTCCACACAAAAATGGAACTCAGCTTCCTTATTTGGAGTCGAAATTTTTTGAACTTCATGAGAAGCATCCTGCTGTGTACAAGGTACTCTCTTAAGTAGTCTGTTCTGATTACTTAACAGTTGACCTTATTTGTCTTCTTCCTATCTGATTAGCTGTAATCTAGTTGACACTGGAAAGGGAAGTAAATGGAAGTCCCATATAGGTATCTTATTTGTGCATTTTAATTTTTAAATTTTATGATTCTGTATTTTAGGTGGGTAACTCCTTTCAAGTCAGTTGAGAAAAAGGAAAAATAAGAGGGGAAGGGGGTAGATTTGGATGTGTTCCCCCTTTTAAAAATTCATGAAAACTAAATATCCAGGACAGCGATCCTCAACCATGCAAATCTATAGTCGAGAATGCTACATTAACCTCTTATTTGTCAGCTTCCTGAACTCGTTATCTTTTTTGTTGTTTTTCCTCAAAGTTTTAAAGATTATCTTAACTCAAATTTTCTATAACTTTGGTGTACTAGTTGGTGTGAGGATGTATTGTGGGAAGTGGAATCAGAATGAACAGGGTAATTATTGCATGGTGCATGAACTACTAGATGTCTATTTATTTGAAAAGCAGATAAAGCATATTTTTCTTATCTTTTAATTTAATGACAGAGAAATGAATTCCTTGCAATGTTGTGTTGTATGAAATTGTCAGGTTGGATTGCAGTATTTGGCTGGAGATTTGTCAGGAGGAAATGCACGTTGTATTGCAATGCTGCAGGCATTTCAGGAGGCTATCAGAGACTATTCCACACCACCTGAAAAAACCCTCACCAGAGATTTAACTTCCAAAATTGGTGGTTTTGTTTCTTTTCTGATTGAATGCCGCCCACTTTCTATGAGTATGGGAAATGCAATCAGGTTTCTAAAGAGTCGTATTGCCAGGTTACCACTAACTCTCTCTGAATCAGAAGCAAAAACAACCCTTTGTTCTGACATTGATCGTTTCATAAATGAGAAGATAGTGCTTGCTGATAAGGTGATACTTAGACATGCTGCTACAAAAATCAGAGATGGCGATGTTCTTCTAACATATGGATCATCATGTGTTGTTGAAATGATTCTTTTGTATGCCCATGAGCTTGGGAAACAGTTTCGTGTTGTGGTGGTAGACTCGCATCCTATGCTTGAAGGCCAAAAGCTACTTCGTAGGCTGGTGGTAAAGGGCCTTAGTTGTACTTATACTCAATTAAATGCTATTTCTTATGTCATGCACGAAGTCACTCGAGTTTTTCTTGGGGCTTCCTCTATATTTTCTAATGGGACTGTATATTCCACGGTTGGAACTGCATCTGTTGCTATGGTTGCTCATGCATTCCGTGTTCCAGTTTTGGTCTGCTGTGAAGCATATAAATTTCATGAAAAGGTGCAACTTGATTCAATCTGCTTTAACGAGTTAGGTATGTTGGTGTTTTATAGAATCGCCAACCCCACCCCTCTTCCAAAAAAAAAAAAAGAGGCAGACAACTTACACCTTCCTTCTGGAATGCCTTGCAGGTGATCCAGATGCCATATCAAAGGTCCCAGGAAGAGTGGATGTGAATTATTTGGATAACTTGACTGATAAACAGAAGGAAAACCTTGAACTTCTTAATTTAAAGTAAGCTTTTAGATGTCTCATGTCCAAAGAAAGGAACTATTTGTTAATAATCTCTAAATGATTCTGAATCCTCTTACCTTGGTGTGAATCACAACAGATATGATGCCACTCCTTCAGATTACATCTCAGTGATTGTCACAGATTATGGCATGGTAAGTGTTATCCATAAATCTTTCATCTCTTTGGTGGAGATTTTTGCATCAAGGTGTATTCTTGCCTCAAATCCAATGAATACCCAAGTCCAACGTATTTAGCGTGTGTTTATTGTTTATACTTTCTTTATCATTTGCTCCTCTTTTTTGGGAGGATTAAATGTTTTAGATGCTGAATCTTGCTTGAAGTTACTTGCATTAGCAGATTTTGATTCATTATATTGCTTGTGCCACAGATCCCTCCCACAAGTGTGCCTGTCATTGTGCGCGAGTATAGGAAGGAGTACTTGTTGATATAGAGTTCTCACATGTTTTTGCCGAAGTAAAGCTCTTAACATAGATTCATAAATAGATTCATTTTCGGGAAGATGGATTTATGATTTATGCTACTTTAGTCACTTACTTTAGTACCTTTCTTGTTCATTCTTTACATCAAAATCATAATTTTATGCCATTGTCAAATTAACTCAATTCTTAAAAAGTCGACTGTGTCTGTAATGGTATTTTTGGCATTTGTCGTGTTGGATGATAAAAAAAAAAAATTTCCATGTATATGCAATGCTTGATTGCAAGTTAGACTATTGATTATAGAGTTTTAGGAGGAGATAAAAAATGAGTTGCGTGCTGTATATACATAAAATTTCAACCCTTCTTACAGTCATACTTCTAGAAAACAGTAACTTGAAAATAATAATGGAAAGAACAAAGTACTCTTAATCAAAAGTACAGGAGAATAAATTGTTATGCTCGACACGCCCCCTCAAGAGAGGTAGCGATGAGAGTGGCTTGCAAATGCATCTGCAAGGTGGTTAGTAGAGTAATTATGTTATGCGCTTGTACTTTTTAAGTAACACACAGCACGCAACATGCTTCCTTCTATTGTGAAAGAATGGATTGTGACAACGATATGACATATCAACGTTGTCACAATAAACCATTCGAGTTGTAGGAATTGTTGCATATAGTAAATTTTTTATCCAAACAAGTTTGTCTAAGCAAGGGTTTTTCTTTTTTTCTTTTTTGACTAGACTCGGAGGAGGCTCTGTCATTAGGATCCCCTGCCCAATCAGCGTAGACATATATATGAAGATTCATGTTATTGATTCGCTAAATCTGAAGCCCATACTGAGTAGTTCGTTCGAGGTACCGGAACACCTTTTTAACAACCTTCCAATGTTTCTTTGTTGATCGATGCTTGAATTGTGATAATTTGTTAATGGTAAAAGATACTAATTTACCAGTTAGCGGATGAAATTGCGTGGCATCAACAGGGAACCATCATTGGCACGTAGTTGATGAGTGGAACTCACGGGTGTTTAGATTCCATTGCTGTTTTGCGTATTAAGTTAAATCAAGACATCAAGAATATATGATGGCAACAGGCCCTTAGATGTCTTACGAATCGCCACTACAAAGAAGTAGTGAAGACTACCCATATCTTTTTAAGAAAAACAAGACGTCAAGGAAGATATTTATCCTCCACTAGGCCTGACGAGTAAGAGATTCATAAATGTCTGTTATTAAAATATCATCAACGTTACGAGGATGTACAACTCACAATGAACAATGAGTTGTTGGATTAAGATTTAACAAACCCCAGTTGTTGAAGATGACCTTTAAGGGCCTAACATTCATCTCTTTATTTTCTATATTAACAAAGGCATTAAACACATCTATTAGTGTTTGGAAAGTCACTCAATAATTAGATTTGGATGTTATTGCATAGAGGTGACATATATGGATAACCATTGTAATTGATGGGTACCAATGAATTGGGTGTAATTAGAACACCCCATTACACTTTCCAATTCTTAGGGAGAGGGTGACAATTAGAATAATTATGTAGGTAATTACACCCAAGTCCAATTACCATGTCTTTCAAACATTCATACATGAATTAATTGTAAGAAATTGTTTTTTTTTATGCAAGTTTCAGTTAAAGAAACATAAACATGTATAAATGTTTGGGATGACTATCACAGAAAAAATTTGAAGTTATATTATAAATCTTAAAAATTAGATTAAAAAAATAATTTGTGTGTATTTTATAAAGTTAAAACAAAAATATATTATTTAAATTTTAAAAATTTCTAAAGTTATGACCAAAAGTATATTATAAAAATAATCCGCTTGTTATAAAAGACTAAAAATGTTATAATATACTTATTTATAAAAAAGTATGGAACTTATTTATGCTTTCATGCTATATATTATATAAAATAATACTTATTTACATAAAAAAAGATTTGCCTCGAGAACTCTTCAATTTGAGACATTCAAAACTTCAAAATGTGGGTGAGAGGAATTTGTTGTTCTAAAAAAATTTCTCATATTAACAACACCACCTTAGTATAGCATAAAAAAATAAGGTTGAATTATACTAACATGTTGCATACTTCATAACCTCATTTATAGGTACAATTGGGATGATCCATTGAAGAGTACATGAAACAAGAAGATTTTTATAATCTTAATGACGCAAATACAAATTCAAATTCAAATTCAAATTTAACTCAACCAAAGACCAATTGATGATGATAAGGAATAATGGAGTGTATGTTAAATGCTAAAGAGGGAACAACCCAACAATATGGAATGATAGAGAAATTAGATAAAATTACATATCATGTTTATTTTTCTTTTTCTTTTATCGAATAGTATTATTGATACTCTCTAGGATTAACATATTACATATGATGATTTAATTTTAATTTTTATTACTAGTTTAGAAATTCTTTTATCGTAGTGATAGCTTTTTTTGTTAGTAGTTAATGTGTTTTAGGAACATAAATCATGTAACAATGAAATTATAATTTATACTACCAAACATGACGTGGGATTACGATGTAATTATAATATGTTAGCCAAACATGTTTAGGAATTGCAATTCTTTGTAATTACAAAAGAGAGCAATTACTACCCTAATAATTATAATTACATACAATTACTCCATGTTGACTTATCAGACCCTAAATCATTTGTCCTAACAGACCCTAAATCATTCCTCACTAGAATGGTCACTACTCTTGCTACTTGAACTAGAGGACTTGAAGATATAGAAATTATGCTTTCACACCCTTCCTTTTAGTTTTATTATTACTCACATATGGGGAAACCTACGTTGAGTTACCCTTTCACCATTACTTAATCCACTAGCACATTTCTCTTTTAAGGATGGCTTACCAATGTTATAACAAACACCTTTATTAGAAGCCTTTTTTATCAATCCCAACAACGACATCACTAGGGCATCTTCACTAGAGCCTGCCTTTTAGAAGAGTCCCCAATCTTTCCAAGCATGGAACCTATGCCAACCCTTCTCAAGATTTTTCTAAATTACACTTGCATTAACAAATTTCTGTTTGAGGCATTTTTAATCGGAAGAATATGAGTAACAAAAATAAAAAGCATCAATAAATTTTAAGACTAACATTTAATACTCTTGTGCCCTGTTTACTTTAACTAACGACAATTATTGCAAGCACTGGATCACCAATCCATCTTAGACAATAATAACAAACATTTTCCACTACTACAATATTTTGTAAGTAAAACCTCCACCTAGAAAAGATCCATTGCCATACTCTCATCTTTGTTAAGAGTTACATATTCATTACAATCAACAAAACTAAGATGCCATTGTGGCTTAATTCCCCATGCAAGATCCTTTGTATTTTGCATTAAAAAGTTGCTCTTTGTTTGGTGTACACATCTTTTTTATGTCTTCAAAAACTAATCTATGGGCTTAAGAATATATTCAACAACTCTGTTTTAGTTTGCACATGAACAAGTTAGCAAAAGTATTTGACATTGGTTCTAAATTTCTCTTTTGACAAAAAGTCAAGATAGTGTTAGTTTTTTGTGCCTTTAGTGTAGTAATTTTATCATATTTTATAAGTTACTGAAATGGTCAAGCTGGTTATTCATGGAAGTATACAAATTTTATTCATTATATCTATGTTAGAATGTCCTCAATGGTTTTGTATCTAAAACAAGTGGTAAAGTAAATATTGACCCATTGATTACCTATGGTTTAACTAATATTAAGTTTGTCACACCCGACTTTCATTAAAGTCTCGAATTTGAAGGAGGGTTGGGAGTTAATTGAATAAAATAGTGAGTCGATAGGCTTTACTGGAAAACTTGGAAATTTTTGGTGGCTGATTAGTAATTAGTTGAGTTCTAATCCTGATTCAGTTAAGTTGGAGTGACTGGTTCCTTAGTGGGAGACATAATGATTAGCGACAGATGATAGTTTTGGACTATGAAGATCATGTAAAATGAGATGAGAAGGGATATTTTTGAAAAGGATTCTTCTCAATTTTTTTTTACAATTTTCTTCTCATTTGCATTGTCTTCGTTGGTTTCTTCGAAGAAGAGAAAGTTAAGGAAAACTCTGCATGGGGCGGTGAATGTAAGACTCGAGTCTAGAAAGTAGAGAATCCAATAAGATGGTAAGCTTCTAAATCTTATTGTACCCGTAAATTAGAGGAAAGAGAAGTAAGAATTCCTAAAAAGTTTCTATATAATGGATTCGAGGTTTAAGGTTTGAATACCTTTGGTTTAACCAATATATCTAGTTGTCATGCTTAGTTGCCAGGACAAAGGAGGCTTTGGTGTTTGGACAAGCTAAGCTGATGAAGACGAAGGATTAAAGGTGAGTTTCTGTACTTTACCTTTGGGTGATTGATGATGTTATGCTGCTTGTATGATCTACGTTTATGTCTGCTTTGAGTTTTTTTAAATCCACGATTTTGTATGAATATGGTGAATGAGTATGTTTTGTATGCATAACACTATGTAAGTATGCATATACTTACATGTATGTTCACTGGATGTCAAATGGTTGTGAATTGACATATTAACTAATGGCGCCTTGTATGTTATAGTAATAAGTACAATGACTTCCATGAAAGGCATGTTAATTATATGTGAAGTACGGAGGGAGTTACTTTGACGGGGTAGATGAAGATAGGAAAAATTGGCATAATGGAGGAATGAGCGAATTGTTATGGGATTTAAGGGAGTTTGACGACATCGTGGATCGGATATCTAGTGGCCCTTCGGGACGAAACTGTGACAATGATTATCTACTGGTCCTTTAGGGTAACTCTATATGAATGGTATATAGGTCCTTCGGGGCGACACCTTGAAAGGGGTTTATTGATTCTTCAGAATCAAAAGTCCATGGTTAGCTATGACATAATCTAGTGGTGAAAAAGTACACCTTATGGTGGAGTCCAACATGATAGTAAACAAAGAAACCTGTTAGGGAATAACAAGGGAAATCACTACATGACTCGTGTGGCGAGCAAGTTTAGCATGATGAACATGGCACGTTTGAAAATGCTGGCAATCATGTTGACATGAGGATCAACCAAAGGCGCGAAGGTAAGAGAAACGAGTAATAGTGTTTTAAACGCGATATATGCGAAAGGAAATGGTATTTCCTTAAAGGTATTGGAAATAAGTATCTGCCACTAAGAGTCTGCTAGTATTGATAGGTAAACCATCGATGGCTACAAGGTAATGAAATAGTTCTTCATGTTTTTAAAATTTAAGTGTTTATTTATAAAGAGGTCGCTAGAATAGTGGAAAGCTCACCAAGGGCTACCTTAAGAAGAAAGTTCGCCAAGGATTATCTTGGGTGGAAAGTCTGCCAGAAAATAACGGAAGAGGAAGAAGTCCGTGAGGACTATATAGCGCGATGAGTACGATTGGGTCTATCAAATTTGGAAGCTGCCAAAGGAAACTTAAGAAAGAGATTGTCCATGGAAACTATCAATTTTTAGGGGTACCTTAGTACTAGAAGGGTATGAACTGGGAAAGTCCTATGGGACTACTTGCAAGTACGAGTCTATAAAGAAAGATGGGTGTTTATAAATCTGTCACACCCTTCACCCGGTCCGGTCGCCAAACCAGGACAATATGATGCTACAGCTAGAACCAAACAATTTCAAACAATTTATAAATTTTTAAAAAAATTAACATGTGTGTCAATTAGTTATAGGTTAATATCGAGCTTACGAAAGGTTAAAACTAAATATACAATCGTTTTGGATCAATCTGAAACAAATTTTAAAAAGATAAGAAAAATATGAAAATAGGGAACACACGACTGTGTCCCGAGGCCGTGTGGATGGGTTAAGGCTGTGTGGATGGTTCACATTGTAACAACTCGTTTTTTAGTTGTGTTGGAAATAATGGTTTTGGGGCCATAAATTCGACGAGTAAGTTCGCAAATATTATTATTTAATATTTACGGTCAAATATGCTTTTAAAAAGGTTTTGATATGGTAATTTATATTATATGAATGATTAATTAGGTTCAAGTGGTAAGAACATAAAGTCAAGTGGTTTTGGAAAATAAGGTATTAGGACCTCGTTTCTATAAACTGAGCTGTAAATATTTTCATAAATATTTATGGAGTGTTATTAAGGTTGTATTGAAGTTTCGTTAATAAATTTTAATGTTTCGATAGTTAATTAATTAAAAAGGACTAAATTATAAAGGATGTAAATTTGATCACTATTTGATTTGAGTGATTAAATGGTTTATTGAATAAATGAAAAGGGACTTAAATGGTAATTAAACCATTTAAGGATTCAGTGGATGGTTTTGGGCAACTAAAAGCAAGAAATTTAGATGATTGTTAAATGGACAAAATGGTAATTTCATAATTAAATTAATTAAAAGAAACAAATGGCCAATATGCTATAATCTTTTTGGTTTTCTAAGAACAAAATCGAAAACACCATGGAGTTAGGGATGAAGCTTTTGGCAAAACCGAAAACACCATGGAGTTAGGGATGAAGCTTTTGGCCATGGCGATTTCCTCATGCATGGTAAGTGATTCTTACCCGTTTTTAGTAATTTTGATTTTTTGAGATCGTTGCAACTAGGTCTAGCTAGTCCGTACCTTCGATTTTGAAAAAGATATTGAATGTTGCCATTGATGAATATATGTGATTTTAGATATTAAATGATTACTTTGAAGTATTATTTATTATTTATAAGTCTTTTATTAAGTGATTTTTGATGAATTTACCGATTAGGGATCAAATTGTTGAAATATTAATAGTTCATGGACTTGTTGTGAAATTTTTGCAAAAATAGGCTGAAATGGAAGCTAACAATATTCGGCTGGTATGGGTTTGCAATAAAAATGGTTAATTTGCATGTTTTAGGTTTAGGGACTAAATTAAATAAAAGTAAAATATCAAGGGCAATTTTGTAAAAAAGTCAAAATACTAAATTGCATAAAATAAATTATTTTACTATCTAAATTAATAAATTTAATGAAATTATTAATTTAGATCAATATCGAGTGGAAAATCGAGGAGAATGAAAAATTACCAAATAGCTCCTGTACTTCGACATTTCTGTAATTTAGTCAGGTAGGTTCGTATGAACAATAATCACTTAAATGTTGATTAAATTGATTGTTAATGTGTTGTTATAATGTAAATGATCCAATATATATATATATATATATATATATGTTATTATCCAATTTATCAAGTCATAAAATGATGGAAATACAACGACGTACGATGATTATCAAGCCCCGTTTGAACATTAGGAATTTGTAGGATACAAATGACATGTGTAACAGTTCGGTTTATACCGTAGTCAAATTAGTGGTTTCGGGACCACAAATTCGAGTCAAAAAATATTTTAATATTATTTTCGTGTTTACCATATGTGATTAAGCATGTGTGAAAGTTTCATGATTTAATTTATTCGATTGTGTGCTTAATTTGATAAAAGGACTTAATCACGTAAATGGTAAAAGTTCCTAACTATTTCTTAAAATGTTATATTGCTTTGTTCTTTTAATAGGAAGGCCTTAAAATGGAATTAGGCCATTTTTTATGGCATGGACAAGTATGGACATGAGATAGTGGATTTTTAATGTTATTATTAAGGTTAAATTTGTAAAATGATTATAAGTGTTTATTATAATAAAACAAACATAAAACATGGCCATTTTTTCATCTTTTTGGCTGAAAATAGTAAGGAAAGAAAAGAAAAAGAAAGCTCTTATGCTCATCTAGGGTTCGACACATTTTTGGTTGGATTAATGTATGTTTTGTTTCGATTTTTGATGATTTTTACGTTTTTGTAATCGTTGCTTAGCCTACTATCAAGCCCATGTCTTAATTTTGGAATTTGATGATGATTTTGAAATGTGCCATTGATGAATGCTTGAGCTTTGTGTTAAATGGTGATGAAATATGGAAGATATGTGATATATTAACATGTTTTGTCTTTGAATTTTTGATGAATTTGAGTAATTAGGACTAAATTGTGAAAATAATATTTTGAGGGATTAAAATGTGAAATAAATGAAATGTATGGACTTGTATGATCATGTTGAAAATTTAGCTAAGCATGGGTACAAGGAAAATATGTGTATTTTATGACTTTGTGAAATAAGGACTTAAATGTCAAAATGTGAAAATATGAGGGCTAATTTGTAAATTACCCTAAATGTGTATTTTTGGATTGAATTGAATGAACTGGTGAATTTGAATTGAATGAACTGGTGAATAAATGAGTTAAATTTGAATATGTATGATCAAAAACCGAAGAAAAAACCAATGAAAGTTAAAAGTGATCGAGTAGTCGAATTCGTTCGTTTAACCCAAATATGAGGTAAGTCCATATATGAATAAATGTATTTAAGTTGAATTATTCATGTTTATTTGATATTGAATTGTGATGAATGGCTTTGGATGATATACGTGTGAAATCTGAGAAAGTATCGACAATGTGTCAAAGTCTGAAAAGTCCTTACGAACTTTAGGAATGATAGGATTCATATGTCATGACATAGGGATTCCGATATGTAATATCATGTAAGACCACATCTGGGACTTTGGCATTGATTTGAGATTTACGTGTATGACCATGTCTGGGACATTAGCATCGTATTTGATTCGTGTAAGACCTTGTTTGGGAAAGTGGCATCGATATTTGATTACATGTAAGACCACGTCTGAGACGTTGGCATTGTACGAGTATTTTGAGTTATCTGAGTATCCTATTTGATTTCGAGTGGTTCAACGGGCAATTCTAAGAAATGAAAGATTATGTGAAATGTGTAACCGTTTCAGGTATGTATGAAGTGTATACTTTGTTTAAGCATGAAAGGTAAGTATATGCAAATTTGCAAAGGTGAGGTATGTGCATAGTCTTGTTGAGACTAAATGTGATATATGTATGAATGAATTATGATCAAATAAGTTACTTAGAGATATGAATTTGTTGGTAAGCAATGGCTAAATAAATGAGCCAAAGAAGAATTATGAAATTGCAATTGAGATATTAATGATCTTGTATTTGATAAGATTATGAATGTTATTATGTTAGGTTTATTTGTATATGGCTTACTATGCTTTTGAAAGCTTACTTTGTGTGTGTTTACATTGTTTTATAGATCGTTAAAGCTACAGAAAGCTCGGGGATTATCGAGGATCGTCATCACACTATCAAATCATATTTTGGTACCTTTTGAATATGTTTATAGCTAAGTATGACATGTATAGTCAAGTTGGATTAGATGATGTTTTGAGTTGTATATATAAGCTATGTGATATGGCTTGTAAATGGGATGTGAATATGGTAAATGTCAATTATGTTTTGTGATGCAAAATTGGTATGTTTTGATGAATGACTAGTATATTGAATTGGTAAGTTATATGGATGGATTTTTGCTTAGAAATGCTTTTGATTAGAATGAGATAAATGATTCATAAGTTGGTAAGTTTGATATGCATGGAATGATTAGAAAAGATGGACATTATTGGTATGGTTTGGTTGCATTTTGAGGGCATGAAATGTGTTTATTAATGCTTGTAGGTTTGACCCTAAATGGATGGCAAATTGGCCTTGCAAATGGCCTATATTTGCCCACACGATTGAGCACACGGGCGTGTGGCTCAACCGTGTCCCTTGAATTTGTAATTTGGTACAAGTAAGGCTTGCACACAAGCTAGACACACGGGCGAGTGACGGGCTTTGTGAAACAAGTCAGTTTCAACCACGAAATTTGGACACACAGGGGTGTGATTTGGTCATGTGGTGCAAGTCGATGTCGACCACGGTGAGGCACACGGGCATGTCTCAGGCCGTGTGGACAAGTCAGTATGTATGCCTTGTTTTGCCACGGCTTAGACACGCGGGCGTTTCTAAGGCTGTGTAAGGCACACGACCTGCCCACACAGGCGTATGACCTCTGTAACTTTGAGAAATGTTAAATTTTTAAAAATTTTCGTACGTGTTTGGTTTAGTCCCGACCTCATCCTAATGCATGTTGATGGTTTCATAAACCTCATTAAGGGACTATATGCTTGTATTTTGCTATGATATGATGATGATATACTTTGGAATGTGAAATGTTAGTAAAAGTTCTGATTTGTCTGGTAATGCCTCTTAACCCTAAATCGGTGATGGTTACGGGTTAGGAGTGTTACAATATGTCTTTAGGGTTCCCATGTTTTTGGATGCTGGTCTTGAATGTCCGACCGATGGCTAAGGTCCAGTATTTGTTACGGATACTCTGCAGCTCGTGTGAGTAGTATCGTGTAGCTTACGTTCTGACCTACAACTCGTGTGAGGAATGATGTAAAGGAAAGTAAATGTTACAGTTATATGTTTAGCACACTTTGTGTGAGCTTCCTCATGTATTCGATGATATTCTAAATGGTTCAACGGGCAAGAAAAATGAAAGGAACGGTAAATGTTCAAATGAACTCTATCATGTATTTATGAAAATGATTGAAAAGTAAGCTTTCACTTGGCATTATGCATATGTTCATGGAAAGGTTAAATGATTCAAATGAAATATGTTCACATGGAAATGGATCATCATATGTATAATTCAAGTAATTTATGCATGTATGCACTAATTCATGCATTGATGATGATGTTTAGGCTTGTGCCAAGCTTGTGCTCATGATTGATTTTTATGCCTGTGCGTTGTAATATGCAAATGGAACGGGTAAGAAAAGGAAGTGAAACAGTAAGTTCATAACTGGGATATAATACGCTGATATAAAAGAATTGATAAGTTAAATGATGTATCTATATGTGAGTAAACTACTAATGCTATGGATGAATCTACCTATATCATGGACAAATACACTAAGTTGGGAATTGATAATGTTGTTTAGGCTTATGATAAGTATTGGGAGCGGAATGGAAAGTAAGTGAATTGGAAGGTGTATAATCTTACAAAAAGGTTGATGATTATATATTATGTCTCATAAAATCCTATCATGTTATGGATGATAAATATATGCGACATTAATAAACTTACTCATTTGTGAGTTGATGATTATATAGATTTATGAATCTTATGACATTGGTATAGGTTTATTTTATTCTATAAAGTTTATCATTGAAATGAAATATTATGCTTAAAGTTTATATGAGCTTACTAAGCAAACAATGCTTACATACTTATTTTCTTTTACCTTACAGATTATCGAAAGCTCGATCGGTTTGGAAGCTCGTTGGAGATTTATCACACTATCTAGAGATTATTCGGTAGATTTTGATGTTTTAATCAAGGTTATAATGGCATGTATAGGTGGACTTGTAGTTTATGTTGTTGATGAGTTTGGCATGTATATGTCATTTTTGTTGCTGTAACCTTAGTACTTTCGATACCTTGTTGATGTGTGTTGTTTTGACAATGTGATAATATATGTGAGAAATGGTCCAAATGGTAATATTACTTTGACATGGCATGAATCTAGTATGGTATGGTTGAAATTTGTAAATTGTGATATGATTTGGTTTAGAAAATAAGTTAGTTGATGAATGGTTAAATATGCATATGTTTAGGTATATTTGATACATTGTGATTGAGGTGCCTTTTGGCATATTGGTTGTATGGATAAATGACCTTTTGAATTGGTCTTATTATGCATGTTTTAGGTATATTTTAAGGTTTGATTGAATGTGCAAATGGCTTGTAGGTGTGTGCTTGAATTGGGTGAAAGAAATGGCATGAATTTGTCCTATTTCCTGTCCACATGGACATGCGACATGACCGTGTGTCCCCTGTAGGTTTTAAAGGTGGTTTTTCAAAAGTTACACGGCCTGACATATGGGGTGTGAGGCCATTTCAAAGGTTACACAGCTTGGCACACGGGTATGTGGCTTGGTTGTGTGACCCAAGTTAGAGAGTTACACGAGCACAGACACGGGCTGGGACACAACCATGTGTCCTTACTTTGAATGTCCACATGGCTTGAGACACGAGCGTGTGTCTCAACCGTGTGACCCCTGCAGTGTGAAATTTTCTATCTTTTTCCAGTAAGTTCTAAATGTTTCAATTTAGTCTTAAATCATTTTTAAAGTGTCTCCAAGGCCTTAGGGGCTCAAATAAGGGACAATATACATGTGTTTGAATGGACTATGATATGATTTATGAAATGTTTAGAAATGAATGATTATAAGTTACATTTTTATGGTAATGCTCTGAAACCCTATTCTGGAGACAGATACGGGTTAAGGGTGTTATGCACATGGTCGTGTGAGTAATCCTTGTAACAACCTGATTCCATGTGAAGTTGGGGTCACACGGTCATGTCGCCAAGTCATTTGACAAAGCTTAGCCTGTGTGGCTCAAGAACATAGTCGTGTGGCTAGACTATGTGCAATTCGAATATAAGGTCATACGATTGTGTCGCTAGGCCATGTAACTCCCTAAGACAGTGTGGAAAAACCTGTACCAAAATTAAATAGGCCACATGGCCATGTGGTGTGACCGTGTGGGACATACGACCATGTGCTAGACCCCGTCTGTAACATCCTAAAACCGGGGCTATTTGTGATTAAATGTTTTTCTTTGTGTTTGAATTATTTATGAAGTGATAAGATTTAATTAAGGGTCTTAAGTTGGCTCGAGTTAGTAGAAATGTTATTTGGAAGCTTTCAAGGTAGGGAGCCTTAGTACATAGGGGTTATAAGAATAAATGAAGGAACATTTGACATAGAATAAGCCTTGGAAAAGTGGCAAAAGGGAGGCCACTTAGGAGCTGAAGTTGACGCCACAAGAGGATAAGGGAGAGCCTTGGTTCGAGTCACAGAGTTCTCTCTTTTTGCTCTTGGAATGGACGGCATAGGAAGGGAGGGATTTTCTCTCTTTGAAACTCTTTTATTATCTATTTAGATAATAAGTTAATAGAAGATAAATAAGGATATTATTTGAATTGTTAAGAGATTATTAATTGATTATTTGGGTTTAATTCAAATTATTTTGAGTTAATTCAAATGGGTGGCCTAGAGTGAATTAAGGAATTGGTGGAATTTTGGACTCCTTGTTGAGGAGGAGTGGACGGCAAGGACTAGTTGAAGGGGGGGAGTGCCGAATTTTCTTTAGGCATACTCTCCATCTTTTTGTTTTCTTTTCCTCCAAATTGCAAGTAGCCGAAATTCCCAAACTCTTCCATCTTTGATTTTTCTTTTCTTCTCAATCTCTTAAAACTGAAAACCATTCTCCTTTTCTTAGACCTTGGCCGAATCCTCTACACCCTCACCACTAATCTATTTCTTTCCTTTTCTTCTCAAAACCCTTAGCCGAAACTCTTGTCACCTCTTTCTCTCCATTATTTTTCCTTCCATAATAGCCGAATACACCCAGTATAAGTGCCGAATTCTTTCTTTGGCAACCGATTTGGTGAAGGTAAGTGTGCTGAAACTCCATGGTTCCCTTCTCTATTTTTTTTACTGATATCTACTAAGGGGAAATGCCGATTTCGGCAATGGTTAACAAGGCTTCTGAACGCTTTGTGGTAATCGATCTCTTCTAGGTACCCCAAGTGCGTGAAGCAGTCAACCCAAGCTCTTAATCTCTAGCATTCGGCTTTGGTAAGTGGTGGTAAGGGCCTATTGTTAATAGATTATTCTCTTAAGTGATTAAAAGCCGAAGGCTATTGACACTGTCGTTTGATTGATTATTTGGTGAAGCAGATCTGTGTATTGAGTGCCGTGGTTAGTAGCCAAAAGGGAAAAGGTAAGGAATCGGGATCACAAATAACCCTTTGGATTAATTGGGTTGGCTGAATAGGCCATAATACTAACCATGTATTTGGCCGAATATAGGGACAAGTAGATCTAGGGTGGCCGACTTCTCTTTTCGGGATTTAGACTTTTCATTGGCGACAGGTGTGTACATACACACTTATAACTATTAATAACTGTGCGAAAGGCATGTTACATGTAAATCTGCTCTATGTAGATACGGATTTGTTACCTTAATGGTACAAGCGAGGATCTCGGTAAGTCTCTATCAGTATGAGATTGTTAATAATGCTTTTGGGAAGCATGGCTTGTTTGATACATGTAATAAATGTATGTTGACTTAAACTCTGTTTATAAGCGCTTGATATGGGTTGATGAGAGGAGGCGGTGACATTGTGTCGACGGACACGGTGTTTTAGTAACACACTGTGACTACGGTCACGGAGGTTTGGTACCTCGGAGGTTTGGCACCTCATAGCGTCTCGTCCCGTGGCTTAGCACCACCGTGGGTTGGCCCCACTTTGAGATATGGGATTGGCGCGGTGATTTGGTATCACACGATGGGTTGGCCCCATCAACCGATTTGTGTCTTGGACACGGAGGTTTAGCACCTCAGTGATTTGGTATCACATCTGTGACTATCGTCACCGGTGGTTTGGCACCACCAGTGGTTTGGTACCACAATGGGGTAGACAGGCGTTTGGTTGGCTAGGTTGGGTACATGACTTAATGCATGTTAATATGTTATAAATTGTGTATGATGTGGTATTTACGGGGAAGGGTTACATCTTGAGTCTTGGTGACTCACCTTCTCCTTTATTTTTTCAGGTGACACGTAGTTCGTGGATATGGAGCCGGAGGGACTTGAGGTGGCCATGCAGTGGGATTTTAGTTTATTAGACTTGAATTTTGGTTCTTTTACATTTTTATTATTTTGGTTGATTTTAATTGGGTTGTAATAAGGCCTCCTAAAATTATTTTATTATTGTTATATGCTTGAATATTCGTTTTAAACTTTTTGTTTATAAGAATGAATTCACATGCTTTTCCAAAGCAATCGTAAAGGGTTTTCAAGTACCATCGGGTACATATAAAATATACATAATAACTTGACTTAACAAATATTTTCAAAATAAATCCAAGTATGGGATTTGTACACCTCAACTGTTTTAACAAAACGCTATCTTATATCAAAAACTTAAACCCGTTTTAAAAGATTTCAAAAGGTTTTTCTCCGTAGCAAACCAAATTCGGTCTAAGCGTTTGGGCCGAGTTTGGGCTGTTACACCGTCTGCACCTTAAATAACTTCAAAATCAAGACATTTCACCTACCATTGCTTGGTTACCAAGCCATACCATTGAAACCTATAAATACCCATTTCAAAACACACCAAATCATGTCAAAACATGGCATATACCATTCAACCTAAGTTCCTAACCAATATGCTCACAATGGCACCTCAATTTACAAATCAAAACAACCAAAATGAATATGCTCAAACATACTAATTCATTATCATTATATGCCATTTTCTCAATCACTTACTTAAGCAAAACTAACCTTTAAATCAACTTCATGATTCAACATCAAATATATCAAAACATATCAAGCATCTTTTCACATCTAAGCATTAACCAAAAACATATAGCATAACAAGACATTTCTCTCAACTATATGGATATTAAGCAAACACTTCAAGCAATCTAACAAGTCATCAACCAAATACCATTACCTTCTCATATATACATATACACTTATAAACATAATATGTAACACCCCTTACCCGTATCCATCGTAGGAATAGGGTTAAAGGCATTACCGAACAGATCGAAAACTTTTACTGATATTTTATAATACAAATCATCATTCACAACCAAGTGTCCCTTTTTATAGGTCAACGAGACCTTAATCATGATTTAGAATAGGGTTGGGACTAAACTGAACACATATAAAAGTTCTCAAAAATTTAAAAACTTTTTTATATTACCGAGGTCACACATCCGTGTGGGTAGGCCATGTGCCTCCTACGGCTACTAGACACAACCATGTGTCTCGACCGTGCCAAATCAGAGCAAGTATACTGACTAACCCATACGGCCACTAGACACGCCCGTGCACCATGGCCGTGTGCTCATAAGCTATATACTGACTAAATCACATGGCTACCAGGCACGCCTGTGTGCCAAGGACATGCACACTTAGGTTAGCTACTGACTTAATCCCACGGTCACCAGGCATGCTCCTGTGCCACGACCGTGTAGGCAAAACAAGCCATTTGCAAAACCAAAGTGCCACCCTTACTTGGGTCATACCTACAAACAATGTACCAATCCATTTCATGTACAAATATCAACCAAAAACATATCAAATGATCAACAATTCCCCACATTCAATCTCATTTCTAATCATGTCAACTTGCACAACTAAATCACATATATCTGTAAGCATGGTTTAACCACATTTACCCCTCATACAACATTCTTTTGATCAAACATGCATACTTATAGTGCATTCATATACTTACCATAGTTTGACCATTTCATTTTCTATCAAACCATACCAAACTTGCATCATGAATCATTTATACTCAAACATAATACCAACATTTACATAGCCACATCACATGGCTATTTACACATCTCAAGCATAACACAAAGTGACTAGCCTATACATGCCATATCTAGCTATATTTACATTACAAAAGTACCAAAAAGAGTTTGAGTAGTGTGATGATGATCCTCGATGGTCCCCGAGCCTTGAGCAGCTTCGACGATCTATAAAATAGAGAAAACACACATAGAGTAAGCTTTCAAAAGCTTAGTAAGCCATATACAAATAAACTTAGCATATAAATATTCAAGACATATAATCAATATAAGTTCACTAATAGCTCAATTGCATAATCATAATTCTTCTTAGCACATTTACTTAGGCTATTCATCTTTCAATCTTGCATATCACTACATTATCAGCTCATAGCTTTTCTATCCATATAACACACTTACATTCTCATATTCAAATACATAATTCACCAAGGTAAATTTAAGAAAATACTTACCTTCTTGTACACATAAAGTGTACTTATCAAACGTACCTGAAACAAATGTACAATTCACATATTCATTCATTTATCAAACTTGCCCATTGAATCGTTCGGAATCTAATAGGATACGCAGAGTGCCCAGAATAGTTATACAATGCCAACATCCCAGACGTGGTCTTAAATGTAATCAAATATCGATGCCACTATCCTAGACAGGGTCTTACACGAATCAATACGATGCCAATGTCCCAAACATGGTCTTACACATAATCAAATATCGATGCCACTGTCCCAAATAGGGTCTTACACAAATTAATACGATGCCAATGTCCTGGACATGGTCTTACACGTAATCAAATATCAATGCCACTGCCCCAGACAAGGTCTTACACGAATTAATACGATACCAATGTCCCGGACATGGTCTTACACATAATCAAATATCGATACCACTGTCCCAAGCAGGGTCTTACACGAAATCTCAAATCAATGCCAACGTCCTAGATGTGGTCTTACATGATATCACATAACAGACATTTATGTCATGATATAGACTACTCTATCTATTCTTAGGTTCAAACGGAACTTCTTGGACAATGTCGATTCTATCTCGAAATTCTTGTATACATCATCTCATATACATTCATCATTATCAATAGTCATAAGAACATACATAATTCAATACAAAAACATTTATTTGTATATTAACTTACCTCGGATTCAGATATTCGTTCGGACTCAGTTATTCTACTATCTTCGCTTTCTCGCGATCTAAGTCCGTTTTCTTCGGTTCTTGATCTATATATATTCAAATTTAACCCTTTCATTCATCAGCTTATTCAATTCAATCCAAAAACATATATTTAGGGCTATTAGCAACTTAACCCTCACATTTGCACATTTTATCAATTTAGTCCATTTTTCACAAAACATCAAATATACAAGATCACCATATATCCATGCTTAGCCGAATGCTCATGTATCTCATATAAGTCAAAACATTTCATAAAATTCAAAATTTAATCCCTCAAATAATCATTTTCACAATTTAGCCCTAATTAGCTAAATTCATCAAATATTCAAGAATAACATATGTTCATTAAACACACATTTTCCATATTTCATTATAAAACATCACAAATCACATAATTTCATCAAAGTCTCATTCAAAAACATCATGAATTCTCAAAATCAAGACATGGGTTTTGAAGTATACGAAGCAAGGATTACAAAAACGTAGAAATTATCCAAAACCAAAGTCAAAACATACCTTAATCAAGCTCAAAATCAACCGAAACCTAGCTTTCTTTTTCTTTTCTTCTTTTCTTTGAACATTAGACCAAAGATGATGAATATGGCCACTATCATGCTTTTTGCTATATTAAATTTATGACTTAATTATTCATTTCCCATTTTATCCTTTTATTAAAAATTTAAGACAAATAAACCAGAAGGTTGTTTTGTCATTTAACCTTCCACTATCTTTTAATTGGTTTAATTGCCACATAAGGCCTCTCCACTTAAAAGCCATCTCAAATAGGTGCTTTAACAAATAGTATGCTAGTTTTGCATTTAATACAATTTAATCCTTTTATCAAATTGAACACACAGACAAACAAATTAACTTACGAAAATTTAACATGTGCTTAATCACATATCAACGGCACAAAAAATATTATTAAAATATTTTTCAGACTCAGATTTGTGGTCCCGAAACCACTGTTCTGACTAGGGTCTAAACTAGACTGTTACATAATAAGCAAGACAATAAAGATACAAAATGAACTTTATAAATAAAAGGCTTCCTAGGTACTTGCTGATAACTCTTGAAAAGAGTTATATTTTATGCCTTTAGAATTGATTAATTGCCTGTACTTAGGTAAGTTTAGTTGCATCTTAGGAATTTCCATTAGTATTTTTAGGAAATTACATTAAAAGGCTTGGACTATGCTTAAATGTTATTACATGTTACTTCTAATTATTTTCGCGAAGGATTTGTTTGTTAAGTGGTAGGTGCAGAATGAGAAAAAGAAGTAAATGAGTGAAGGTTTGTTATGGCAAAAGGTTGGATAATTTGCCATCATGAATGCTGTGGAAATGCTAGCAAGCGACTCATTCAACACTTAACTATTACCAGCCCTACTGTATGTGTACCAGAACAATCAGCCTAAAAAAAGAGGAAAAAGATCATGGGATGATGGGCCTACTCTAAGAGGTATAAAACCCAACAAGAAAGAGGAAAAAAAGGGGAGAGATAGACGGTTGAGAAGACAATTTGAGAAAAATGTTCCTTGGATGAGAGTAGAGGATAATGGTTGAGAACAATGCAAAATTGTAAGGGAAAAGAAGGTAGTTCCTCTTGGCCACCATTAGATTGTGATGCCGAAGCTATGCGGCTAGATAGGTGAAATCCATCTTCTTGAAGTTTTTGTTTTACTTCTTTATTTACTATTTTGTGAATTGAATTGAGAAGAATGATGTTGAATTTTATTCTGAATGTGAATGTTATTTTCTACCCCATGAGTTAATGTCATAGGGTTTTGATTGCTTGATGAAACCTTTATTCCCTTTAATCACTAAGGCCTAGATTAGTTTTAATTTACTGTTTCATTCGATGGTATTTATGAATTGCATGTATATAATTTCTAAACATAGACGAATGTGCAACATGTTTGCGAAATTAATTTAATACTGACAATGTTAGGTTAGTTAGATGGAAATTGAATGATATGAGTAAGTATTCAACTAAATACTTGTGGCAGTCTCTAGACATAGAGCAACGTTCCATATGGAAAGAAAACAAAATAGTGCTAGGTACTGTGCTAAAGGCATATACATATATCGCTTTATGTAACACCTCAAACCCGACCTATGTGTTATGACTGGATCTGACATGTCACATGAGAAAGACATGTTAGATCCTTCTTATTCGGAATAAAATAGGTATTATTACAATATAATAAAAAAACAAGTTTGATTTGAAATATTTGATAAAATACTACTAACCTCAAAAATTGATTGACAAATCAAAAATTGAATTAATGATCTTATAAAACCATGACCTTTGAAAATATTGTTAATAATTTGAGAGAAAATGTCCGAGTTAAAATATTTGTATAAGTTTGTTATGAAATCCATTTGTTAGTCTATTTTAGAAAACCATTATTTTAGTTTTTGGAAAATTTCCCATTTAAAACAATTTAAGTAAAATAATAAATCGTCAAACATAAAATAAAAGCAAAATATTCCGAGGCCTTATTACAATATAAAACCCAAAATAGTAAAAAATGAAATAGAAATCTAAAGTTCAATAAAAACCATTTCTGAAGTATGGCCTCCACCGAGTCATCCATGGCCTAAGTCCCGCATTACTGAATATTACCTGCAAGGTTAAGAAAACGGGGTGGGTTACTAGAACTCAGTGTATAATCCCCTTACCGTTGTCCACTGGACTTGAACCCATTTAGCATCATCTTGGCCTAAGCCCATATAACAACCTCTTGGGCCTGAGCCCTTATAGCATAATCTTGGGCTGAAGCCCAATTACATGTAATAAATAAATGATATGAATGCAACCCATCCCATCCAACCAATCTTTCCACCCGTACCAACCAATCTCTCCTGTGGGGATCAAGTCAACCTACCCCGCCAGTCTCTCCACTTTGCAGTCAAGCTGCCATTTACAATATTAGTGGCTGAGTCACCAGAACATATACAGTAATGTAATTGGCATACAGCCTTAATTACGATGGCACAAAGCCATATTTAAATTGGCACATAGCTATTATCAGAATTTGTGGCAATGCCACCGGTCTACACTTCTCTTCATTTAATTTTCCCATCCCATGCAAAATGTAATGATGCAACATAAAATATCCTCATGTATAACAACCATTAGTTTAATAATTTATTACGGTGAATCGGCCCATTTAAACAATATCATAAATTGGCCCACTAAGGCATTTTAACAAATCGGCCCATTTAAACAATATAATAAATTCAGCCCACTAAGGCATTTTAACAAATCAGTCCACAGGGGCATTTCATAATTTGGCCCATAGGGGCATTTCGGTAATTCGGCCTATAAGGGCATTTCGATAATTTTATCAATTTTAATGTCGATTTTGTCAAATCTATAGAAATAATGTACTTAAAGCCAATTTCTCATTTTATGCCAACTTTAAAATTTTTATCCGTATAGTAATAACAATCTATTATCAACCAATATACTGAATCATGGATCTACGAAATTACGGTGTGAGATTACACACCTGATAACGGTAAGTACTAGGCTTTCTTGATCGTCGACACCTATGATATCATAACACTCGATTAATTGATATACGTGATTTTTCTTAATCTAACTCTAAAATAAATGATCTAAAATGTTTACCCTTTGAATCGTGAACGACCACGATTTGTCTACTTTCACCGGATGATGGTCCACAACCCGGTGGAAAATCCTGAACCACCGATATCGCCCTTCGTTTGAATTTAGGAGTAGGAATCTCAAATCCGCTCCTTTTGTGATCTCCAAATGCTTTCCCTTTCAAATCGACACCACAAGCCTCCATTGGTTTAAATCTTAGTTAGAACGATATTACGTTGATATGAGATGATTGACTAAGGAAAAGATTTGGCTTACCACTAGAATCGTATGATCAACAAGTGGATAAATCGAGCGATTTAGTCCCTAAAAATATAATCGATTAGTCCAAACTATTATTCCGTTAGCAACTAAACGAACGATTTCAAATAATCCATTAAAAACTTTTTACCTTATCGATATTAGTTCCGATTTCCAACGATTGTACAATGGCTACGGATAAGTCAAAGATTCAGCCTTCCACTATAACTTTACACTAGAAGAAGATCATAATATATGAGAGTAGGAGAGATATATTTTGATAAAGAGCAAAGTGAAATATCGATTAGTGATGGACACACATATTCGGCTAGGTTGAAAAAGAAAATAAAGATGAAAAGAGAAGAATGAAGTCCCTTACCAATTCGGTCAAAAGGAGTGAAACACCCCACACCCGGCCCACGAGCCTGAATCGGATCTGGTATGTTCCTAAAGTAAACCGATTTCAAAATCTTTTCGATACTTAGAGAAAATTGTAAATTTTTGGAAAAACTATTATTTTCAGTTGGGCTTAGATTGGAAGCCCATTTATTTGATCTTGTAAGCCCATTTAATTAAATACATCCAATAAAGTTCTTAGCATGAAACTTAACAATAAGCAAACATGAAGTATAATCCACTGGGCCTTAAGGCCTTATTACATCAAGTAAAACCCGAAATAGAATAAAAGCAACTAAAAATAAAATTTAAGTCCAAACTAAATGAAATTTTTAGCATGTAGCATGGCCTCCTCATGGTCCACCGCCCGGTCAAAATCCTTGCTCATCACTGAAAAAATAATTCCCACAATGGGGTGAGTCAGCAGACTCAATGTGCACACAATACTATCATTCAATAAATCGGGCATTCATGTTCAAATCATTAAGTCCATATAATAATGAAATTATGATGCAACCCAAACCCAATCCTAATTAGCCATCCACTACACTCCCCCGTGCACAGCACATCACAAGTGGGGACTACTAAGTCAACCCTCCAACCGCTACTCTCCACGTTGTGTCTTTAGACACTATAATCAAATTTAAGCGTTGTGTCATTAGACACCTTTGTTGTAACCGAAGTTACCAAAATTTCGTAATGTGACCGTAGTCAACATATTTAGTTGGTGAGACCAAGTCAACACCTTCGTTGGTGAGACCAAGTCAACACTGTTCTCCCCTTTCACATAAATCCCGAATGCCCCAAATTATAAATATTACACATAACTTAATTTCATGTTCATATACATATATTAGCATGTTATAAAATAACATTTTCACAATCCTATCGAGTAGGAAGCGTGCACAGGTACTTTTTGCCACATTTGTGGTACATAGCCACATTCACATTATTATTCATATCATATATTTAAAATATTTAGCCATAAAATATTGAAGGATAGTAAGGGTACACACCTGTTTCGCTTAATAGACTCCTTGAGATCTCGAAAATCCCGATTTAATTTTAGATCTATTAATTCCTATATTCGGCCTACCAAAAAAAAACACATTAATAAACCTATTTTGGCTTAAAACCAAACCAAATTCTAGTAGGATTTGTAAGGAAAAACTCACCTTTGTCGATTTGGTGATTATACAAATCTCGAAAGTTTGGTTTTTCCTCTACTTGATATTAACCAACCTTGTAATTCAATATGGTTAGTTTTTGACTTTTGAAAAATTAAGGAATGGATTTAGATACTCTCACAACCCTTGGCGAATATTTTAGAGGCTTACCTTAGAGATTCCAAATCCGAAAGTTCCTTTTGTCTTGAATATCGTCGAAATCCCTAAAGATCATAGGTTAGATTTGATCTAACTTTAATAGGTTGTAGTTGGCCTTTAGCGAATGTGTCTTACCTTTATTTTCCTCGAATCTGAAATCCGAAACTCCTCCTCGACATTCGACCATAGACATAAGAGAGGTTATTTTCTTAAGCCTTGATTTAAGCGATTTAAAGAACAAGAATCAATTGTTCTTACCTTAGATCCTTGATCTTTATGTTCAACGATTGTGGAAACTTGAGATCCCTTGTATATTCGGCCATGATCAAAAGAATGGGGATTAGGCCTTTTACTTTCGGCAACTAGAAAAGAAAGAAAGAAAATTGAATGGCTAATCCTTACCTTGTTGCCTTTAATCACTTGTTTCCTTGACTTGAGTTCTTGAGATTGACTATGGAGATTTAATCGAGATTGGAAGAGAAAGGTTTTGGCTAGGCAATGGCAAAGGGAAGGAAAAGAAAAGATGGAGTCCTTGCTTAGGGAAATTTAGACAAAAGAGGGGGAGAGAGAGCAAAATTTTGGCAAAGAGAGTGAATGGGAGAAAAGTCTCTATTTTCCTCTTTTAATGAAGCTGCTAGACCAAGAGTCCAAAACTTGGCCACTACTCTCCCAAGTGATAATTTATTCTCTATTAATTATCACTTAATTAAATTAAAAGTCTTTAATCCATCCTTTAATTCCTCATTTATCTTAGAAGAATAAATCCTTTATTTATCACCTTAATTTGACAAGTTTTAATAAAATAAAACTCTCTCCTTTTAGAAACCAAGTCTAGTCCACCCCTAGCCTTGGGAAGCAAAATTAAACCTTCAATAATTGCTTTCCAAGTGACTCGAACTCATGCCATTCCATAAACCCTAAGTGACACTTGAGCCACTTTTCCAAGCTCGATTGTATGTCGAATTCACCAACTTTTTCTTTTAAGGCCCTCTTGCCCTTATCTCCTATTTTGGGCTTTAAAATTTGTCATTAGGCCTTATTTCTAAGTTTCCTAAAATTTTCGCTGACTCGTAACTTGCCATTTTCCTTACATCTTGAGGTTTCCAAAATGTTTAGGTTTCCAAAATGTTTAGGTTTCCAAAATGTTCGGGTTTCCAAAATGTTCGGGTTTCCTAAAATGTTCGAGTTTCCAAAAATGTGCGGGTTTCCTAAAATGTTGAGTTTCCAAAAATGTCTAAGTTTCCAAAATGTCTAAGTTTCCAAAATGTCCATTTCCATTTCCATTTTCGTTTTCATTTCCATTACCATGCATTTCTAGGTTTCCAAAAGTATCAAAAATTTATTCATAGTACTTGAAACTTGTCATTTCATACAATTAAAGCTGGAAATGCATAGGCCTATTCAGGATGTTCAGTTCTACCCCCTTAAACAAAATTTCGTCCCGAAATTTCCTAACTAAAATAGTTGAGGTATTCTTTGTCTCATGGTCTCTTGACTCCCACGAAGCTTCTTGGTTCCATGATTGCGCCATAGCACTTTGACTAGAGGATTGTCTTCTTTCGTAGTACTTTCACATCACGTTCCAAGATCGAATCGGTTCTTCCTCATAGGATAAGTCGGCCTTAGTTCCACCTCTTCAGCGGTACCACATGAGATGGATCCAATCGATAGCGACGTAACATGGACACATGAAATACGTCATGCATCTGCTGCAATTCTGGTGGCAACTCTAGTTGGTATGCCACTGGCCCAACTCGCTTCAGTACTTGATAAGGCCCTATAAACCTTGGGCTTAACTTCCCTTTGCGACCGAACCTCATAACCTTCTTCCAAGGCGAGAATTTTAGGAATACTTGGTCTCCCACTTCAAACTCTATTTCCTTTCGCTTAAGGTCTGCGTACGACTTTTGCCTATCAGAGGCTTCCTTCAACCGTGCCCAAATTAACTCAACCTTCTCTTGATTTACGCCACGAACTCGGACCCAAAACTCGGTGTTCTCTAACTCGGTCCAACAAGTAGGTGTTCTACACTTCCTTCCATACAATGCTTAAATGCGGTGCCATCCGAATCTTTGGCTTGATAGCTATTGTTGTGGCGAATTCAGCTAAAGGCAAGTAATCTTCCCAACTTCCTCGAAAATCCATTACGACCTCTCAACATATCCTCCAACACTTGTATAACCCTTTCGATTGCCGATCGATTGTGGATGAAAAGTAGTGAAGTCTAGCTTAGTGCCTAGAGCTTGATTAAGTGCCTTCAAAATCGAGGCGTAAACCTTGGGTCTCTATCGGAGATGATCGACATTGGTACTCCATGTAATCTCACAATTTCATACATACAACTTAGCCAAACCACGAATAGAATAATCCATTACATTCGGGATAAAGTGTGCGGACTTGGTCAAACGGTCCACTATCACCCATCCGAGTCCTTCTTAGTAGGCGTGAGGGAAGCCCACTAACGAAGTCCATGGTAATTCTCTCCCACTTCCATTGGGGAATCTCGATTGGTTGGAGCAATCTGATGGGACTTGGTGTTGACTTTAACTTGCGACCGTCAAACATTTCACCACAAATTCAGGTCACTTCTCGCTTGGTCGGACCACCAAAATTGTTCCTTAGATCTCTATCTGACTTGATGCCTCGGGATGCATAGCATAAGGGCTACCATGCGCTTCAGAAGAATCCTTTGTCTCAACTCCTTATTCTTTGGCATCTGAGACTTTACCCTTGTAGCACAATACTCCTTCATTGATGACCTCATAATCCTCTAATCCCCTTTTTTGTACTTGCGCAACTTAGTACTTAAGTCATTATCAACCCTCATCCCTCCTTCACTTCTTTTAGCCATGTGGGCACGACTTGCAACTCTTAGCGAGGCTTCCATCATCATCTGAGACTTATATGAGCGAACAAAGCCCGTAGATCCGATACAACCTTCGACTTAGGGCATCGGCTACTATATTCGCCTTGCGGATGATACTCTATTGAGCGATCGTAGTCCTTGACAATTCCACCCACCTTCGTTGCCTCAAGTTCAACTCCTTTTGAGTTAATAAATACTTAAGGCTCTTGTGGTGCAATGTGTAGATAAGTGACCTTTCTCCATAAAGGTAGTGCCTCCAAACCTTAAGGCGAAAACTACATTGCTAGCTCTAAGTCATGAGTTGGGTAGTTCAATTCATGAGGCCTTAGGCTGTCGTGGCGCATAAGCAACCACTTTGCCATCTTGCATTAACACACCCTAACCCGTGTCTGAAGCATCACGATTACCTACAAATTCCTTTCACCGCCTAAATTGAATTAATCTGGAGCCTCTGTCGGCACCTTCTTAAGCTTTTCAAAGCTCTCTTGCGCTTATTAGTCCATTCGAAGGTACTTCCTTCCTTAGTAACTTGGTTAAAGCGCGGCTATTGGCGAGAATCCTTCCACGAACCTACCGTAATAGCTTTGCCAAGCCTAAGAAACTTTGGATTTCAGCCACGGACCTAGGTGGTTTCCAATCCAACAACTGCTTCAATCTTCCTAGGGTCCACTCTTATTCCTTCTGCGGATACCACATGCCCTAGAATGCCACCTCCCTAAGCCAAAATTCGCACTTCTTTGAATTTGGCATGAAACTCTTTACCCTTAATACTTCCAACACGACTCGGAGAGGCTCATCATGCTCCTCCTCGACTTGAATACACCAAAATGTCATCGATGAACACCACGACAAATCTATCCAAGTAGGGTTGGAAAACCCGATTCATCATATCCATGAGCAGCGGTGGAGCATTCGTCAACCCAAGCGGCATCACCACAAACTCGAAGTGACCATATCGTGTCCTAAAAGCGGTCTTATGGATATCGGCTTCCTTCACCTTCAAGCGATGGTATCCGATAGTAAATCGATCTTGAAAACACTGCGGCTCCCTTGGTGATCGAACAAGTCCTCGATCCTTGGCAAGGGATACTTGTTCTTAATGGTCGACTTATTTAGCGGCGGTAGTCTATGCACATCACGCATAGTTACGTCCTTCTTCTTCACAAATAAGGCCGGTGCTCCCCACGGAGACACCTGGGTCGGATGAACCACGATCAATAGTTCTTGTATCCGAGCCTTGAGCTCCACTAACTCCTTTGGTGCCATTCGGTATGGGCGATTGACACGAGGAGCTATCCCGGTAGCAAATCAATCCCAAATTCCACCTCCACATGCAGGGGTATTCCGGTAGCTCTTGAAACACATCTACGAAGTCCTTACCATTCTAACTCCATTAACACCTTCCTCCTTCCCACCTATCGCACTTACAAAAGCTAAGAATGCTTTGCAACCTTTCTTAACCATCTTCTCGACCTTGGTCTTGAAACTACATTAGATAAATAATTCCTTCTTTCTCGATCATTATTACCACTTCATCCTCAGGGTTCTTAGTTCCATACGTTTAGCGCACAATCCAACACGGCTCGGTGTTCTACTAACCAATCCATTCCAAGTATAAGCTCAAACTCTCCAGAAGGTAACTCCATTAAATTAAGCTCAAAGTTCACTCCACGAATCTCTAGGGGTACATTAGAAAGATCTTGTCTACCACTATAGTTTGGCCTAATGGGCTTACTACGGTCATCGCCTGTCGGAGAGTTGAGTCTAGGCCTAGCGTTTTTACTACACTACTTGCAACATAGGAATGGGTCGAGCCCACATCAATCAAAGCAAAGTAGGGTTTGTCAAAAATAAAGAACGTACCGGTTATAACATCCGGCGCGCCTCCATCTTCCCTTCGGCGAATCGCATAAACCAAACCCGGTTGTCTTGCATCAGCATTAGCATTAGTACCTCGACCCTGTGTGCCACGGCCTCTGCCTGTACCACCACCACGGTTACTCGAACCACGACCCCGTTGAGGCTGCTGTCCACCTCTACCGGTCTGGCTAGCATTCTAAACTACCGGTCGGCTCTCGTCCGATTGTTTGGGACAATCCTTAAACATATGGTCCTTGGACCCACACCTAAGACATGCTCCTATCTTTTTCCAACACTCCCCTAGATACCTCTTTCCACAATACTCACAAGGTCGAATCTGCCCGCTTGTACCAGCTTGTTGATTTCGTGGCCCGTCAACCCGAGGCCTCTTGTAACCCTTTCCTGATGACCCAAACCCTCTTTTGGCCTTATTCTTATCTACTGATGCCTTAGTAGCATCCTTAATCCCCTCGGCCACCTTGGCCTTTTCTACCAAAGCAGAGAATTCCCGCTCGATGCGGTGCTATTATGATCTTAAATCATCTCTCGGCCAGTCCTCAAAGCAGACCACGGTGTTCATGCTCGATCGCCACTACCCTCGAGCATAGCGGCTCAATCTCGAAATTTTGCCTCATATTACTGCGGCGGACTTACTCCCTTGGACTAACCCTAGAAAAGCCTTCCTCTGCTCATCTGTATACCTGGTTCCCACATACTTCTTCTGAAAGGCCTCTTTAACAAATTCCCAGGTCAGATTTTCAGCTATGGTACCATCACGAACAGTCAACCACCATTGATACGCTTCATCGCGTAACAACGCCACCATCCCTTTCAACTTTTCCTCTGGGGTCAAATCAAGCTCATCCATTATACGCTCCGTTGCTTCCAACGATACTTCGGTATCTTTGGGTGCCATATGGATACTCCTCGAAACATTTACGCTCCATTAGCTCGGAGCCGTTCAGTACCGATTTTCGATTTCCTCCATTTCCTCCTGCCGCCACCAATTCCAAAACTTCGCGAGCGACTGCGACCTGACCTCTTCCCGTCGAGCTCTTTGCTCAATATTAACGGTGGGGGTGGTGGTGGCGGTGGCATCTCATTGTCGGACCCTTGACCCGACCTAACGGGTTCCGACACGGTCATCCTTCCTCTTCCTCGACCACGACGACCACGTCCTCTAGAGCTCATTTTCTAACGTCGAGATCTGATTAAGAAATTTTATGGATTAGTCAATGTTCCACTTATTTATCAGCGAAGAAGTTTTATGAGAAGGGATTTTAGAGTGGTTCTTTCGTATCATACAAACACACAGTCTTTTCCATTCATTCATCCATCAAACAAGTATGAACTTCCGTTCATTCAGAGAAATGTTGTAGTTTTTGTCGTTGTTGTTGTTGTTTTCCACTACCCGGGGTATTTTCGTAATTTTGTCCTACAGGGGTATTTTTTTGTAATTTGTCAAAATAGGGTTCCTTGGTGATTTTGTCAAAAATTATTTTTGGAAATTCCAAAATCTCGAGGTAATTTGGAAAAATTTTGAAGTCCGAGGGTATTTCGATATTTTTTGACCTCGGGGTATTTTGGTAATTTTTCACAAATCGAGGTAAATTTGTAAAATTTAATGAATTTGGTATTTCAAAAGTTGTAAAACTTTGAGGTTCTTTTTTTAAAAATGGTTCCTTCAAAATGGGGATGTTCTTGAAAATTTTAGAGGTCGAGGTCATTTTGGTAATTTTGTAAGTTAGGGGTAATTTTGTAATTTATCCAAAATCACGGTATTTTGGTATTTTACAAATTAGGGTTTTTGAATGTTTATGAAATGTTGAAATTTTGGTAAAGCTGTTGAGTAGTTGAACATTTTACAAACCAGGGGCGTTTTGGTAATTTTACTGCTAAGGGCATTTTCGTAAATCAAGAGTTTTTCAGAAAATGTTGTAAACATAATTTTCTCAGGTTTAAAAGAAAGTTTTAAAGGTTTGAAAAACTAGGGTTTGTTGTTTTGTTCTTTTTTTTTTTTTTTTTTTAAAACATGGCTAGTTCCCTTTCGGGTTTTAGTCATTATGTTTAGCCTATGGTAGAGCCCTCTTGGTCGGGGTGAATAAAGCTACGCACCGGGAAGGATTAGTGTGGAGAGGAGGTGAGTCACTGAATTGCTTAAATACCAAGCTCCCATCGAAACCGTTCCTAGACATGCGTGAGAGGTTGCCACACTGCTGAGCCCTACGAGTTAGGGTGAGCAGAAGCTACGCACCGGTAGGATTCTGCGAAGAGGAGGTGAGTCACTAGGGCTGCTTAAATACCAAGCTCTTAGGATCCAATCCTGACATGCGTACAAGGGTTACCACACCACTAGCTCGTTGACTTGGTCATAGGTTGGTTTAGTACATTAAGTCTTATGTGTTTGTGTTTGAGTAGTCTAATCCTAGGGTTCAAGTTCCTATCATTCTATTCTCGTTCCATGCCTTTTCTACCCTTATCTAAATCATAGAATCACACATAAAGTTAGGGGTACTTACACGGTGAATTTGGTCGGAGACTTAGGGCCATGCCAAAAGCACCTTTCTTTCAAAGAAAAATCATTTGGCTCGCTTTGAAAGCGTTTTGGGCCTTAGCCAGCGGTAGAAGTTTAAAACACGGCTCGATACCAAATGAAACACCCTTTTGGCCCATGAGCTGAGCAGGATCTGGTATGTCCCTAAAGTAAACCGATTTCAAAATCTTTTCGATACTTAGAAAATTGTAAATTTTGGAAAAACTATTATTTTCAGTTGGGCTTAGATTGGAAGCCCATTTATTTGATCTTGTAAGCCCATTTAATTAAATACATCCAATAAAGTTCTTAGCATGAAACTTAACAATAAGCAAACATGAAGTATAATCCTTTGGGCCTTAAGGCCTTATTACATCAAGTAAAACCGAAATAGAATAAAAGCAACTAAAAATAAAATTTAAGTCCAAACTAAATGAAATTTTTAGCATGTAGCATAGCCTCCTCATGGTCCATAAGCCCGGTCAAATCCTTTGCTCATCACTGAAAAAATAATTCCCACAATGGGGTGAGTCAACAGACTCAATGTGCACACAATACTATCATTCAATAAATCGGGCATTCATGTTCAAATCATTAAGTCCATACAATAATGAAATTATGATGCAACCCAAACCCAATCCTAATTAGCCATCCACTACACTCCCCGTGCACGCCACACATGCAGTGGGGACTACTAAGTCAACCCTCCAGCTGCTACTCTCAACGTTGTGTCTTTAGACACTATAATCAAATTTAAGCGTTGTGTCATTAGACTTTGTTATGTAAAGTTACCAAAATTTACAATGTGATAGTAGTCAACATATTTAGTTGGTGAGACCAAAGTCAACACCTTCGTTGGTGAGACCAAAGTCAACACCTATTCTCCCCTTTCACATAAATCCCGAATGCCCCAAATTATAAATATTGCACATAACTTAATTTCATGTTCATATACATATATTAGCATGTTATAAAATAACATTTTCACAATCCTATCGAGTAGGAAGCGTGCACAGGTACTTTTGCCACATTTGTGGTACATAGCCACATTCACATTATTATTCATATCATATATTTAAAATATTTAGCCATAAAATATTGAAGGATAGTAAGGTACACACATTTAAGCTTAATAGACTCCTTGAGATCTCGAAAATCCCGATTTAATTTTAGATCTATTAATTCCTATATTAAACCCACAAAAAAAACACATTAATAAACCTATTTTGGCTTAAAACCAAACCAAATCCTAGTAGGATTTGTAAGGAAAAACTCACCTTTGTCGATTTGGTGATTATACAAATCCCGAAAGTTTGGTTTTTCCTCTACTTGATATTCGGCCAACCTTGTAATTCAATATGGTTAGTTTTTCGGCTTTTGAAAAATTAAGGAATGGATTTAGATACTCTCACAACCCTTGGCCGAATATTTTAGAGGCTTACCTTGAGATTCCAAATCCGAAAGTTCCTTTTGTCTTGAATATCTGTCGAAATCCCTAAAGATCATAGGTTAGATTTGATCTAACTTTAATAGGTTGTAGTTGGCCTTTAGTGAATGTGTCTTACCTTAATTTTCCTCGAATCTGAAATCCGAAACTCCTCCTCGACATTGACCATAGACATAAGAGAGGTTATTTTCTTAAGCCTTGATTTAAGCGATTTAAAGAACAAGAATCAATTGTTCTTACCTTAGATCCTTGATCTTTATGTTCAACGATTGTGGAAACTTGAGATCCCTTGTATATTCGGCCATGATCAAAAGAATGGGGATTAGGCCTTTTACTTTTGACAACTAGAAAAGAAAGAAAGAAAATTGAATGGCTAATCCTTACCTTGTTGCCTTTAATCACTTGTTTCCTTGACTTGAGTTCTTGAGATTGACTATGGAGATTTAATCGAGATTGGAAGAGAAAGGTTTTGGCTAGGCAATGGCAAAGGGAAGGAAAAGAAAAGATGGAGTCCTTGCTTTGGGAAATTTAGGCAAAAGAGGGGAAGAGAGCAAAATTTGACAAAGAAAGTGAATGGGAGAAAAGTCTCTATTTTCCTCTTTTAAGCTGAAGCTGCTAGACCAAGAGTCCAAAACTTGGCCACTACTCTCCCAAGTGATAATTTATTCTCTATTAATTATCACTTAATTAAATTAAAAGTCTTTAATCCATCCTTTAATTCCTTATTTATCTTAGAAGAATAAATCCTTTATTTATCACCTTAATTTGACAAGTTTTAATAAAATAAAACTCTCTCCTTTTTAGCAACCAAGTGCGTCCACCCCTAGCCTTGGGAAGCAAAATTAAACCTTCAATAATTGCTTTCCAAGTGACTCGAACTCATGCCATTCCCATAAACCCTAAGTGACACTTGAGCCACTTTTCCAAGCTCGATTGTATGTCGAATTCACCAACTTTTTCTTTTAAGGCCCTCTTGCCCTTATCTCCTATTTTGGGCTTTAAAATTTGTCATTCGGCCTTATTTCTAAGTTTCCTAAAATTTTCGGCATGGCTCTGTAACTTGCCATTTTCCTTACATCTTCAGGTTTCCAAAATGTTTAGGTTTCCAAAATGTTTAGGTTTCCAAAATGTTCGGAGTTTCCAAAATGTTCAGGTTTCCTAAAATGTTCAGGTTTCCAAAAATGTTCAGGTTTCCTAAAATGTTCAGGTTTCCAAAAATGTCTAAGTTTCCAAAAATGTCTAAGTTTCCAAAAATGTCCATTTCCATTTCCATTTCCATTTTCGTTTTCATTTCCATTTCCATGCATTTCTAGGTTTCCAAAAGTATCAAAAATTTATTCATAGTACTTGAAACTTGTCATTTCGTACAATTAAACTGGAAATGCATAGGCCCTATTCAGGATGTTACGAGGAGTGCCCAACACCAAAGAAAAAGAGTTGAAGAAGAGGAGATTAGATGTTGATAGTTTCGGCTAGTGAAGAGAAAATCGAATAAGAAAATGTGGTCACAAGGTGATGTCGATTTAAGAAGAGAGGAAAGATTGATGAAATGGTCAAAAAGAAAAGGATGGATGGAGAGAAGAGTGCTAGATTGTTCGGCTATCAAAGGAAAATGGATAATTGTGGGTTGAATGTTGAGGCAAAACAAAGAAAAAACATGCACCAATAGACTAGGAGGTTTCAACCAAAGAAAAGAGGGAGATGGATTGAAAAAAACACAAAATGGTCAAAGAGAAAAGTATACCTCTCATGCACCAAAACTAACAAAATGGTCTAAAGAGAAAAAAGAAATTCGGCTACCAAGCTTTTCTTTCTCCAAAACCGTGTATACTTACCAAAAGGATAAAAAAAAATGACCATAAAAACTTTCCAAAACATCACCCATGAAAAAGGCCAGCGTGTTCCCTTATGTTGCCTTTTTCTTTTGATTCTTTCCTTCATTATCTCTTATCTTCCTCTTTAACATAATCCTTAGCCACCTTTCCATAATTTAAAAAGTCCACCTTGCCTTAAATACCACCATGGCTGACACTTAGGGAAGGAATACAAAAAAAAAAGTCAAAATTTGTACCAAGAAGGATTCAAACCTCTCCCCCCATGGCCCTTCTTGTGACGCCATATCCCCTTTACCATATGCTCATTTATGCTAGCAATTTACTCACTTATTTCCATAAGCATTGATGCCACTTACTATCTCTCCTTAAAGTGCATAAACACAAAAATTTTGCTAAGGCCCAATTTAACCCCGAGCCTTTTTAGGACCCCCTTAACATACACAATTAATATTTTTAACTAACCTAAGGCAAGAAATAATGTAACACGTAAAATTTTGAATTTTATGACGTTACAATTCTACCCCCTTAAAGAAAATTTTGGCCTCGAAGTTTACCTGATTAAAAGAGATGAGGATATTGTTGCCGAATTGCATTCTCTGGCTTCCATGTAGCTTCATCCGATCCGTGATTACGCCATAGAACTTTGACTAACGATATCGACTTCCTTCTCAGCACCTTAACGTCCCGATCTAACATCTGTACTGGCTCCTCTTCAAAAGACAAGTTAGGTCTTAACTCAACTTCCTCCACTGGTACAACATGTGATGGATCTGAACGATAACGCCTTAACATAGAGACATGGAATACACTATGTATCTGACTTAACTTCGGAGGTAACTCAGGCTGATAAGCCACTGGCCCAACACGTTTTAGTACACGGTATGGTCCGATGAACCTGGGGCTCAACTTGCCTTTCCGTCCAAATCTAAAGATCTTCTTTCAAGGTGAGACCTTTAGAAAGACCTGATCTCCCACGGCAAACTCGATATCCTTACACTTTAGATCTGTGTACTATTTTTGTAAATCTGAAGCTTCTTTTAACCGAGCCCGAATTACCTTAACTTTCTCCTCCGTCTCCGAAATCAACTCAGGACCCAAAAGCTAACGCTCACCCAACTTAATCCAGCAAGTAGGAGTACGACACCTTCGACCATACAACGCCTCGTAGGGTGCCATCTGGATGCTGGATTGATAGTTGTTTATGCAAACTCTGCCAAAGGTAGGAAATCTTCCCAACTACAGCTGAAGTCGATCACACAGCCTCTTAACATGTCTTCTAAAATCTGAATAACCCTCTTCGACTGACCATCTGTCTGCGGGTGAAACGCCGTGCTAAAATTTAACTTAGTACCTAGAGCTTCATGTAAAACCTTCCAAAACCGTGATGTAAACCTAGGATCACATGCGATATAATCGACCTTTGGTACCCCATGCAACCTCACGACTTTTGCTACATACAACTTGGCCAACTTATGTAATGAATAATCCGTACGAACAGGTAGGAAATGAGCAGTCTTCGTCAACTGATTCACTATTACCCAAACGAAATCTTTCTTAGAAGGCGTTAAGGGTAACCCACTAACAAAGTCCATCGTTATCCTCTCCCATTTCCATAATGGAATTTTCACCGGTTGTAGCAACCCTGATGGCAATTGATGTTCCGCCTTCACCTGTTGACATGTCAAGCACTTACTCATAAAATTAGTAACCTCTTGTTTCAACCTTGGCCACCAAAACTGCTCCTGGAGATCTCGGTACATCTTATTCCCCTGGGGTGAATAGCATATGGGCTACTATGCGCTTCACGCAGAATCATTTGTCTTAATTTTGAATCCTTGGGCATACAAACCCTTCCGCAGAAACACAATACTCCATCACTATTCAATCCAAAATCCCCTATCTCACCACCTTCCACTTACTGAAATCGAGAACCCAACACTTCATCTATCAATTGCTTTTCCTTAATCTGGCTTACCCAAACAGGCTTCACCTGAAGTTCGGCTAACAGACTACCATCATCATAAAGGCTGAGATGAACGAACATCGCTCTCAAGTCTGATATCACCTTACGACTCAACACATCTGCCACTATGTTAGCCTTTCCGAGATGATACTCGATTAAGAAGTCATAATCTTTCAACAGTTCTATCCACCTCTGCTGTCTTAAGTCCATCTCCTTCTGGGTAAGGAGGTACTTCAGACTCTTATGATCTGTATAAATAATTGACTTCTCACCGTAGAAATAGTGTCTCAAAATCTTCAGAGCAAACACTACTGCAGCTAACTCCAAGTCATGCGTGGAATAGTTCACCTCGTGCGGCTTTAATTGACGAGATGCATAAGCCACCACTTTTCCTCCTTGCATCAACACATATCCCAAACCCGTGTGTGACGCATCACAATAAACAATAAACTCTTTTCCAGCCTCAGGTTGAATCAATACTGGCGCTTCTGTCAGAATCTTCTTCAATTTCTCAAAGCTCTCTTGCTGCTTATCTGAGCACACAAACGGTACTCCCTTACACAATAGCTTAGTGAAGGGTGCAGCAATCAACGAAAACCCTTCAACAAATCGCCTGTAATACCCAGCCAAACCTAGAAAACTCTAAATTTCTGCCACTGATTTTGGTGGCTTCCAATCTAGCACAGCCTCGACCTTCCGGGGATCAACTCTAATTCCTTCGGCAGACACAACATGCCCCAAAAAGGTCACTTCCCTCAGCCAAAATTCACACTTACTGAATTTGGAAAATAGTTGCTTCTCCCTCAATATCTGCAATACTACCCGCAGATGCGAATCATGTTCTTCATCATTCTTCGAGTACACCAAGATGTCATCTATAAACACTACCACAAATCGATTTAAATAGGGTTGGAAGACCCGGTTCATCATGTCCATTAATGCAACTGGTGCATTAGTCAACCCAAACGGCATCACCAAGAACTTGTAATGCCCATAACGAGTTCGAAACGCAGTCTTATGAATATTCGCCTTTTTGACCTTAAGCAGTTGATAACCTGATCTAAATTCTATCTTTAAAAAAACTGAAGCTCCTCACAGTTGATCAAACAGATCGTCAATTCTCAGCAACGGATACTTATCTTAATTGTTAACTTATTCAATTGCCTATAATCGATACACATACGTATCGACCCATCCTTCTTCTTAACAAACAAGACTGGCGCTCCCCACGGTGACACACTCAGTCGAATGAATCCACGATCCAACAACTCCTGAATTTGAGCTTTAAGCTCCGCTAACTCCTTTGGCGCCATTCTATAAGGAGCAATGGACACTAAAGCTGTTCCTGGCAACAGCTCAATGCCAAACTCTACCTTCCGATCCGGCGGCAATCTTGGAAGCTCCTCGAGAAAGACGTTTGAAAGCTCTTTCACCATTCTAACACTATTTACCGACAACTCTTTGGCATCCAAAGCACTAATGAAAGCTAAGAGCGCTCCACACCCCTTTCGCACCAACTTTTCTGCCTTTAAAGCAGATACCACATTAGACAAATAGTTTCTTCTTTCACCAATCATCATTACTTCCTTATCCTCCGAAATTCTTAGTATCATCTACTTTGCAGCACAGTCCAAGTTCGTACGGTGTTTTACCAACCAGTCCATGCCTAAAATAAGGTCGAACTCGCCAAATGGCAGTTCCATCAAAGACGCCAGAAAAACTTCCCTCTGAATTTCTAAGGGCACTGTAACATCCTAAAAAGGCCTATGCATTTCTAGCTTAAATGTACGAAATGACATGTTTTATGAGTTTTGGATAAATTTTGAACATTTTTGGAAGCCTAAGAATGTATGGAAATGTTACATTAAAAATAGGAAAGTGGCCATTTTGGAAACCTAAGTAAATTAGGAAAGTGAACATTTTGGAAACCTAAGCTAAAAGAGGAAAGTAAACATTTTGGAAACTAAGCTAAAGAGGAAAGTGAACATTTTGGAAACCAAAATTTGAATTAGGAAAGTGAACATTTTGGAAACTAAGCTAAAGAGGAAAGTAAACATTTTAGGAAACCTAAGAAATGTCAAGTTTATAGAGCCGAACGAAAATTTTAGAAACCTAGAAATGACTTAGAAATGTCGAGTTTTAAAGTTTAAAAGAGGTAATTAAGGTAAGGAGGCCTTAAAAGAAAAAGTACGTGAAATTTGACATACAAACGGGCTTGGAAAAGTGGCCTGAAGATGCCACTTAGAGCCTTTGGAAATGGCGCCACATACAAGCGTGTTGGGCACGAGTTCAAGTCACATGGGAAGCAAATAAAATAAGTTTTATTTTTGCTTCTAGAAGCCCAAGAGGTGGACGGCACAAGGCTTGCAAAGAGGAGTTTCACTCTCTTTTAAATTGACTAATTAGAAGATAATAAAGATTGTACTTTATTTGTTTTAAAATTAAAGAGATAAAGTTATCACATAAGGAAGAGTAGTGGCCAAGCAAAGGATTCTTGGCCTAATTTAAACTATAAAAGGATGAGACTAGGGCTATTCATTATTCATTCTCCTCTCTTTTCTTTTGCCAAATATTTTTCTCCTCTCCTCTGCCGAAATTCTTCTTGAGCATCCATTCTTTTCCTCTTCTCTTTTAGCATCCTAGCAGATTCCTTCTAAGCCTATTATTCCTCTCTTCTTTCATCTTTGAAACCGAATACATAAGGGATCATAGCTGATTGTTCATCAAGTCTCTAAGTGAATCTACGAAGTGGTGTCGGAAGGATCCATCGATTTCAATATAAAGGGTAAGGATCTATAGTTATAATTGTATTCCTTTCTTTTAAGCTGAAAGTTAGTCTAATCCCTCCTATATCTTATTGATCAAAATATGGAAGGTGAATTTTGGGATTTTAGATCTAAGGTATTTCGGCATCTCCATTAATCAAGAAGAGAGTTTCGGGATTTAAAAGATTTAAGGTAAGATATATGTATATTCGGCCAAAGGCCATGTTTATGTTTTAATGTTAGATTAAATCTAACATATGGTTTCGACATCCTTAAAGAAAGCAAGAGATCAATTTCTGGATTTAAATGATAGGGAAATCGGCAACAAGATAAGCCTTAGTGTACTAATCCTACTAGGATTTGGATTTATGGCCGAATGGCTTTTTATTAAAGTAATAAGTGATAAAACAAATGTAGGGATTAAGGATCTAAGCATTAGATCAAGCTTTTCGGGATCTCAAGGAAAGCGCTAAGCAAATCGGTGTGTACCCACACTATCTCATAATATGTTTTATGGCTATGTTTAATTAACATATGTGATATTAAGAATATATAAGTGGTTAAGGTACCATGTTATGGTACTAAGTACTCAGTCGTTTCCTACTCCTACTAGGAATATGAAAATGTTATTTGTAACATGAGAATAAGAATAAGAATGTGAATTCGATATATATTTATGTATATTACTTTTAAATGGGGCATATGGGTTTATTATGAAAGGGAAGTGAATGTGGTGACCTAAGACCACGAACACGGTGACCTAAGACCGTGATATCCGAATGTGGTGACCTAAGACCACGATAATCTGAGCGTGGTGACCTAAGACCACGAATGCGGTGACCTCGAGACCGCGATATGGAGTGTAGCGGAAGGAGGGTCAACTTAGTAGTCCCCACTTGTGTCTGAGGTTGGTGCGGGAGTGTAGCGGATGGCTTAATAGGCTTGGGTTTTGGGAATGCATCATAATTTGTATGCTATGATATGAATGTGTAATAATTGTTATGCCTGATTCGATTATGATTTAGTGTTGTGTACACATTGAGTCTATTGACTCACCCCGTTGTGGGACCATGTTTCAGGTGATGATCAGTGATGGACCGGGACGGCAGAACTTGTGGTGGCCATGCTCAACTTGGAAGTTTTTATTTAATTTGGACATTTTTTCTTTATTTCATTTAAGTACTTTGAACTATTTGGAATGATTTGATGTAACAAGGCCTAGTAGAATTATTAGATTCTGTTATTATTTATTAAGTTTATTTTACTTTTGTTTATTAAATGATTAAGAGAATTCATTTTAAACTAAAGCCCAAACGTTTTGATTCAACTCAAGCCCAACCCAAACTAACCTTTCTTTCAAAACACACTAGTTTTTCCTAAGTAACAAAAAAATTTGAAACGGTTTACACCGGGGAACATACCATGTCCGATCAAGGCTCGTGGGCCGGGTTTTGGGGTGTTTCAATTTGGTATCAGAGCCCAGTTTTAAACTCTCGGCCTGTGGCCTAAGGCCCAAAACATTTTCAAATTGAGCCCAAATGAGTTTTATGGAAGTATTTCTGAAAATAGGCAGGTTTGATGGCATGGCACCTAAGTCTCGACCCATGATCCACCGGTAAGTACCCCTAACTATCTGTGTGATTATGTGAATTATAGAAGGGTAGAAAAGGAATGGAACGTAGAATAGCATGATAGGAACTTGAACCCTAGGATTAGTCTACTCAAACACAGATACATAAGACTTAATGCACTAAACAAACCTATGGCTAAGTCAGTCGAGTTAGGGTGTAGCAACCATGGTACGCATGTCTAGGATTGGATCCGGAAGAGCTTGGTATTTAAGCAGTCCTAGTGACTCACCTCCTCTTCGCAGGAATCCTACCTGGTGCGTAGCTACGGTTCACCCTAACCCAGAGGACTTAGTGGGTGTGGCAACCCCTGTACGCATGTCTAGGAATGGTTTCAGTGGGAGCTTGGTACTTAAGCAGTCCACGTGACTCACCTCCTCTCCACTCGAATCCTGCCTGGTGCGTAGCTTTGGGTTATACGACCAAGGAGGCTCGGTCATAGGCTAAACCCAATAACTAAAACCCGAAAGGGAACTAGCCATTTTTTTTAGAACCCTAATATTAAAAATTCTTAAAATCATTTGTTCTCTCTTTAATTCACGAAAATTATTTCTTTTTACACAAATTTTCAAAAAATTTTCAGATTTACAAAAATACCCTTAATGGTAAAATTTAAAAAAATACCCCTAGTGGTAAAATTACAAAAATGTCCTTGGTTTATAAAATGCCCAACTACTCAACAATTTTGCCAAAATTTCATTATTTCATAAATGTTCAAAAACCCTAATTTGCAAACTATTAGAAAAATACCTTGATTTTTTGAAAATTACAAAATTGCCCCTAACTAAAATTACCAAAATGACCCTAACTTCCAAAATTTTTGCAACTTCATCGTTTTGGAAAATAAATTTCTCAAAAAGAACCCTCAAAATTTTGCAACTTCTGAAATATCCCCGATTTATTAAAATTTTACAATTTACCCCGATTTGTGGAAAATTACCAAAATACCCCTAAGATCCAAAAATTTAAAATACCTTGGATTTCAAAATTTTCCAAAATACCAAGAACTTAAAAATACCAAAAATACTTTGTGACAAAATCACCAAGGAACCTTATTTTGACAAATTACGAAAATACCCCTATAGGAGAAATTACGAAAATACCCCCGGGTAGTGGAAAAATAGCAACAAATGAAAACTACAACGTTCCTCTTAATGAACTAAGGTTCATAATTGTTTGATGGATGTATGAATGAATGAAAAGACTGTGTGCATGTATGAATATGAAAGAACCACTCCTAAATTCCTTTTCATAAAATTTCTTCGCGGGTAATCAAGTGAAACAAAAGTACTAATTCATAAAAAACTTCTTAATCAGATTAAAGCGCATCGTTAAATATGAGTTCTAGAGGACGCGATCGTCAAGGACGTGGTAGAGGAAGAATAACTGTGTCAGAACCCGTTAGATCGGGTCAGGGGTCTGACAATGAGTTACCACCGCCACCACCACCCTCATTTATTAATGTCGGCGACAAGCTCGGACGGGGATGATCTTTGTGTCACGAGGATATACTACGAGTTTTGGAAATGGTGGCTGGCACGGGTGGAAATACGAGAGCTCAAAAATCTATACCCGAGTGACTCCGAGCCAACGGGGCTGAGGTGTTCCGTGGAGTGTCGGTGTGGCACCCAGTACAGCTGAGTACTAGTTGGAGGCAACCGAGCGCATTATGGATGAGCTCGATCTGACCCCGGAAGAGAAGTTGAAAGGAATGGTGGCCATTACGTGATGAAGCGTACCAATGGTGGTTAAGCGTCAGAGATGGTGCCACGGTGAGGATCGACACGGGAGTATGCTAAGGAGGCATATCGGAAAAAGTATGTCGATAAGCGGTATATTGATGAGCAAAGGAAAGCTTTTCTAGGACTAGTTCAAGGAACAAGTCTCAGCGACATATGAGGTGAATTTACGAGGTTAAGCCGATATGCTCGAGGAGTAGTCATCGAGCATGAGCAGCGTGTCCATTTTGAGGACGAACTAAGGGATGATTTGAGATTGTTGATAGCTCCACATCAGGAGCGGGAGTTCTCCACTTTAGTAGAAAAGGCCAAGGTAGCCGAGGGAATTAAGGATTCTACCAAGCAGACCATGGATCGGAATAGGCCAAAAAGAGGTTTTGGATCATCTGGAACATCAGGAGATGTTCAGAAAAGGCCTAGAGATGATGGCCTACGAGGTCAGCAAGCTAGTTCAGGAGGGCAGTATCGTCCTTGTGATGTGTGTGGAAAGAAGCACTTAGGAGAGTGCTGGAAGAAAACCAGAGGATGTTTTAGGTGTGGGTCCAAGGACCATGTGATCAAGGATTGTCCTAAGCAAACCAATGAAAGTCGATCAGCAACTCCGAATGTTAATCAGGCTGGTAGAGGAGGACGATGAGCCTTAACGAGGTCGTGATTGAATAACAGAGGTAATGGTTTGGTAGAGGGCGTGGAGCACCAAGCGGAGGTCTTGAAGGTTCGGATGCAAGGCGACCAAGGTTGGTTTATGCGATCGGCCGTTGCGAGGATAGTGATGCGCCAGATGAGACAACGGGTAAGTTTCTTATTTCTGGATTATCCTCCATTACTTTGCTCACTATAAGATCAGTTCGTTCTTATGAAGTGTATGGAACCTTGATTGTGAACTTATAGAATGTGCCTAGAAAGTATGATAGTTCTTTGAGATCGAGTCTTGTGACAATAGCGTAGTGTAGTGAGTTAGACTGTACGGATGAACGATAGTAAGTAATTTCGAGGACGAAATTATTTTAAGGGGGTGGAACTGTAACATCTTAAAAAGAGCCTATGCATTTCTAGCTTAAATGTACGAAATAACATGTTTTATGAGTTTTGAATAAATTTTGAACATTTTTGGAAGCCTGAGAATGTATGGAAATGTTACATTAAAATAGGAAAGTGACCATTTTGGAAACCTAAGTAAATTAGGAAAGTGAACATTTTGGAAACCTAAGCTAAAAGAGGAAAGTAAACATTTTGGAAACTAAGCTAAAAGAGGAAAGTGAACATTTTGGAAACCAAGCTGAATTAGGAAAGTGAACATTTTGGAAACTAAGCTAAAAGAGGAAAGTAAACATTTTAGGAAACCTAAGAAATGTCAAGTTCTGATAGAATGAAAATTTTGGAAACCTAGAAATGACTTAGAAATGTCGAGTTTTAAAGTTTAAAAGAGGTAATTAAGGTAAGAAGGCCTTAAAAGAAAAAGTACGTGAAATTTGACATACAAACAGGCTTGGAAAAGTGGCCTGAAGATGCCACTTAGGGCCTTTGGAAATGGCGCCACATACAAGCGTGTTGGGCCTGAGTTCAAGTCACATGGAAAGCAAATAAAATAAGTTTTATTTTTGCTTCTAGAAGCCCAAGAGGTGGACGGCACAAGGCTTGCAAAAGAGGAGTTTCACTCTCTTTTAAATTCGGCTAATTAGAAGATAATAAGGATTATACTTTATTTGTTTTAAAATTAAAGAGATAAAGTTATCACATAAGGAAGAGTAGTGGCCAAGCAAAGGATTCTTGGCCTAATTTTGGCTATAAAAGGATGAGACTAGGGCTATTCATTATTCATTCTCCCTCTCTTTTCTTTTGCCAAATATTCTTTCTCCTCTCCCTCTACCGAAATTCTTCTTGAGCATCCATTCTTTTTCCTCTTCTCTTTTAGCATCCTAGCCGATTCCTTCTAAGCCTATTATTCCTCTCTTCTTTCATCTTTGAAACCGAATACATAAGGGATCATAGCCGATTGTTCATCAAGTCTCTAAGCCAAATCTACGAAGTGGTGCGGAAGGATCATCGATTTCAATATAAAGGGTAAGGATCTATAGTTATAATTGTATTCCTTTCTTTTAAGTCGAAAGTTAGTCTAATCCTCCTATATCTTATTGATCAAAATATGGAAGGTGAATTTTGGGATTTCGGATCTAAGGTATTTGGCATCTCCATTAATCAAGAAGAGAGTTTTGGGATTTAAAAGATTTAAGGTAAGATATATGTATATTAGACCAAAGGCCATGTTTATGTTTTAATGTTAGATTAAATCTAACATATGGTTATAGGAATTTTGACATCCTTAAAGAAGGCAAGAGATCAATTTCGGGATTTGAATAATAGGAAATCGCCAACAAGGTAAGCCTTAGTGTACTAATTCTACTAGGATTTGGATTTATGGTCGAATGGCTTTTATTAAAGTAATAAGTGATAAAACAAATGTAGGGATTAAGGATCTAAGCATTAGATCAAGCTTTTCGGGATCTCAAGGAAGCGCTAAGCAAATCGGTGTGTTCCCACACTATCTCATAATAAGTTTTATGGCTACGTTTAATTAACATATGTGATATTAAGAATATATAAGTGGTTAAGGTACCATGTTATGGTACTAAGTACTCAGCACGTTTCCTACTCCTACTAGGAATATGAAAATGTTATTTGTAACATGAGAATAAGAATAAGAATGTGAACTCTGATATATATTTATGTATATTACTTTTAAATGGGGCATATGGGTTTATTATGAAAGGGGAAGTGAATGTAGTGACCTAAGACCACGAACATGGTGACCTAAGACCGTGATATCTGAATGTGGTGACCTAAGACCACAGTAATCTGAACGTGGTGACCTAAGACCACGGATGCGGTGACCTAAGACCACGATATGGAGTGTAGCAAAAGGAGGGTCGACTTAGTAGTCCCCACGGTGTACAGATTGGTACGGGGGAGTGTAGCGGATGGCTTAATAGGCTTGGGTTTTGGGAATGCATCATAATTTGTATGCTATGATATGAATGTGTAATAATTGTTATGCCTGATTCGATTATGATTTAGTGTTGTGTACACATTGAGTCTGTTGACTCACCCCGTTGTGGGACCATGTTTCAGGTGATGATCAGTGATGGACCGGGATGGCAGAACTTGTGGTGGCCATGCTCAACTTGCAAGTTTTTATTTAATTTGGACATTTTTTTCTTTATTTCATTTAAGTACTTTGAACTATTTGGAATGATTTGATGTAACAAGGCCTAGTAGAATTATTAGATTCTATTATTATTTATTAAGTTTATTTTACTTTTGTTTATTAAATGATTAAGAGAATTCATTTTAAACTAAAGCCCAAACATTTTGATTCAACTCAAGCCCAACCCAAACCAACCTTTCTTTCAAAACACACCAGTTTTTCCTAAGTAACAAAAGAATTTGAAACGGTTTACACCGGGGAACATACCAGATCCGGTCAAGGCTCGTGGGCCGGGTTTTGGGGTGTTTCAGGCACCTCCTTAAATAACTTATTTACTATCACTGACTGTCCTAAAGGGCTAATTACAGTTGTTTCTCTAGCAGCATTCTCAGATCTAATGTTCAAAGTTCTAGACATAGCATATGCAACATACAAATGGGTGGATCCAATATCTATCAAAGTAGTAACAGGTACATCAGCTATGAGAAACATACCGGTTATGACATCCAGTGCATCACCATCCTCTCATCGTCTGACCACATAAACCAAACCTAGCTGTTTCGCCTCCGTGATAACCCTATTACTGGTACCTCTACCCGGTGCACCTGCCCTCGTCCAACATCATTACCACCTCGACCTAGTCCACGACCTCTCGATGGCTGCTGAGCGCCTCTAGCTGGCTGCGTAATATCGTTACGAACCCTCTGAGTATTAGTAAGCTATCAAAGGCAATCCCTAAATAGATGTTCCTTGGAACCACATCTGAAACAACCACCAATTCTTTTCCAACATTCACCTGAGTAAACTCTCCCATAATCAGCACAAGGCTGTAACTGATTAGTAGCAGCTGGAGCACCCGCTCGAACTGGTCTTTCATTTCTGGCCTTTTTTGAAAACCTCTAGCAGAACTTGAGTACCCAGAGTCTCTCTTGTTTCTGCCCCTATCTTTGTCTCGGTTTTGCCTTTCGAGTGTTTAACCTCCTTAGCTATCTTGGCTTTCTCCACCAGTGTGGAAAAATTTCTCTCCTTCTGTGGGGCTATCAGTACCCACAACTCATCACGCAACCCATCTTCAAATTGCACACAGCGTTCATAATCAGTCGGCACTATTTTTCGAGTACCGGCTCAGTCGCAGAAATTCTGCCTCATATGCTGCCACAGATTTACCTCCTTGGACCAGATTCAGGAACTCCTTTCTTCAGGCATCCACATAGCTAGCCCCAACATACTTTCCTTGAAATACGATCTTGAAGAATTCCCAGGTAATGCGATAGGCCTAAGTGCCTTCTCGAACAGTGAGAACCACTAATACGCCTTGTCTTTTAGCAAAGGCACCACTCCTTTCAGTTTCTGCTCGACGATGCAATCCAAATCGTCCATGATTCGCTCCACCACCTCAAGCCAGTAGTCCGCTACATTTGGGGCTACACCCGAGATACCCCTAAAAACCTCAGCTCCATTCGATCTGAGTCACTCCGATATCGACCCACAAGCTACCGATCTAGTTCTTACCCCAGTAAGCCTTTCCAAAACTCGTAACATTGCTTGGGACAGTGCGTCGTCCTCTCTCGTACGATCGTGTAACCCAGCTTCAGTCACGGGTGACGCAGATGCATCTATTTTTGGCATATGTCTCGATGCCTCAGATACAACTCTAGCACCACGGCCTCTACCACGGCCACGTCTACCTCGTCCACCTCCTCTAGCACTCATATTTGCTAATTTGATTTAATCTGATTAAGAGTCTTATGGATCAGTATACTATTTCAGTGTTTATTAAACAATATTTTATGAAGTATAGGAAGTAAAGTCGTTTCCGCATCCTAAAGTCTCAATCTCTACAGTTTCAGCTCCTAAAGCTAAAAGTTCTAGAGTGTTTCTATTTTATGGAATTTCTTACTATAGTACTAACACAATAATCATAAATGAGAACAAGTACTTACTGACTTGGTGCCAGATACCCATGGTGCCATACTTCCTTTAGAACATATATGTATAAATTAAAATTTTAAACGGCTTTGAAAATATTTTTGAACCCAAACCACAACCGAGTTTTAAAACTGGCTCTAATACCATAAAATGTAACACCTCAAACCCGACCCATGCGTTATGACCGGATCTGACATGTCACATGAGAAAGACATGTTAAATCCTTTTTATTCGGAATAAAATAGGTAGTATTACAATATAATAAAAAAAAACAAGTTTGATTTGAAATATTTGATAAAGTACTACTAACCTCGAAAATTGATTGACAAATCAAAAATTGAATTAATGATCTTAAAAAACCATGACCTTTGAAAATATTGTTAATAATTTGAGAGAAAATGTACGAGTTAAAATATTTGTATAAGTTTGTTATGAAATCTATTTGTTAGTATATTTTAGAAGACCTTTATTTTAGTTTTGGAAAATTTCCCATTTAAAACAATTTAAGTAAAATAATAAATCGTCAAACATAAAATAAAAGCAAAATATTCCAGAGGCCTTATTACAATATAAAACCCAAAATAGTAAAGTAAATGAAAATAGAAGTCTAAAGTTCAATAAAAACCATTTCTGAAGTATGGCCTCCACCGAGTCATCCATGGCCCAAGTCCCACGTTACTGAATATTACCTGCAAGGTTAAGAAAATGGGGTGAGTTACTAGAACTCGGTGTATAATCCCCTTACCGTTGTCTACTGGACCTGAACCCATTTAGCATCATCTTGGCCTAAGCCCATATAACAACCTTTTAGGCCTGAGCCCCTATAGCATAATCTTGGGCCGAAGCCCAATTACATGTAATAAATAAATGATATGAATGCAACCCATCCCATCCAACCAATCTCTCCTGTAGGGATCAAGTCAACCTACCCCGCTAGTCTCTTAACTTTGCAGTCAAGTTGCCATTTATAATATTAGTGGCTGAGCCACCAGAATCATATACGGTAATGTAATTGGCATACAACCTTAATTACGATGGCACAAAGCCATATTTAAATTGGCACATAGCCATTATCAAAATTTGTGGCAATGCCACCAGTCTACACTTCTCTTCATTTAATTTTCCCATCCCATGCAAAATGTAATGATGCAACATAAAATATCCTCATGTATAACAACCATTAGTTTAGTAATTTATTACGGTGAATCGGCCCATTTAAACAATATCATAAATTCAGCCCACTAAGGCATTTTAACAAATCGACCTATAGGGGCATTTCGATAATTCGGCCCTTAGGGGCATTTTGGTAATTTTATCAATTTTAATGCCAATTTTTTCAAATCTATAGAAATAATGTACTTAAAGCCAATTTCTCATTTTATGCCAACTTTAAAATTTTTATTCGTATAGTAATAACAATCTATTATTGACCAATATACCGAATCATGGATCTACGAAATTACGAGTGTGAGATTACACACCTGATTACGGTAAGTACTAGGCCTTCTTGATCTTCGACACCTATGATATCATAACACTCGATTAATTGATATATGTGATTTTTCTTAATCTAACTCTAAAATAAACGATCTAAAATGTTTACCCTTTGAATCATAAACGACCACAATTTGTCTACTTTCACCGGATGATGGTCCACAACCCGGTGAAAAATCTAGAACCGTCAATACCGCCCTTCGTTTGAATTTAGGAGTAGGAATCGCAAATCCGCTCCTTTTGTGATCTCCAAATGCTTTCCCTTTCAAATCGGCACCACAAGCCTCCATTGGTTTAAATCTTAGTCAGAACGATATTACGTTGATATGAGATGATTGGCTAAGGAAAAGATTCAGCTTACCACTAGAATCTTATGATCAACAAGTGGATAGATCAAGCGATTTAATCCCTAAAAATATAATTGATTAGTCCAAACTATTATTCCGTTAGCAACTAAACGAATGGTTTCAAATAATCCTTTAAGAACTCCTTACCATATCGATATTAGTTTCGATTTCCAACGATTGTACAATGGCTACGGATAAGTCAAAGATTTGGCCTTTAACTATAACTCTACAGTAAAAGAAGATCATAATATATGAGAGTAGGAGAGATATATTTTGACAAAGAGTAAAGTGAAATACCGATTAGTGATGGACACACATATTCGGCTAGGTTGAAAAAGAAAATAAAGATGAAAATAGGGGAATGAAGTCCCTTACCAATTCGGTCAAAATGAGTGCCCAACACCAAAGAAAAAGAGTTGAAGAAGAGGAGATTAGATGTTGATAGGTTCGGCTAGTGAAGAGAAAATCGAATAAGAAAATGTGGTCACAAGATGATGTCGATTTAAGAAGAGAGGAAAGATTGATGAAATGGTCAAAAAGAAAAGGATGGATGGAGAGAAGAATGCTAGATTGTTCGACTATCAAAGGAAAATAGATAGTTGTGGGTTGAGTGTTGCGGTAACAAAGAAGAAACATGCACCAATGGACTAGGAGGTTTTGGCCAAAGCAACAAGGGAGATGGATTGAGAAAAACACAAAATGGTCAAAGAGAAAAGTATACCTCTCATGCACCAAAACTAACAAAATGGTCTAAAGAGGAAAAAAAATTCAGCTACCAAGCTTTTCTTTCTCCAAAACCGTGTATACTAACCAAAAGGATAAAAAAAGACCATAAAAACTTTCCAAAACATCACCCATGAAAAAGGCCAACATGTTCCCTTATGTTGCCTTTTTCTTTTGATTCTTTCCTTCATTATCCCTTATCTTCCTCCTTACCATAATCCTTAGCCGCCTTTCCATAATTTAAAAAGTCCACCTTACCTTAAATACCACCATGGCCGACACTTAGAGAAGGAATGCATAAAAAAATAGTCAAAATTTGTACCAAGAAGGATTCGAACCTCTCTACCCATAGCCCTTCATGTGACGCCATATCCCCTTTACCATATGCTCTTTATGCTAGCAATTTACTCACTTATTTCCATAAGCATTGATGCCACTTACTATCTCTCCTTAAAGTGCATAAACACAAAAATTTTGCTAAGGCCCAATTCAACCCCGAGCTTTCTTAGGACCCCCTTAACATACACAATTAATTTTTAACTAACCTAACGCAAGAAATAATGTAACACGTAAAATTTTGAATTTCAGGATGTTACACTTTAGGCAAGGTAACTTGCGGTCTTGCTCTTGAAAGAAGGAAACCATTTTAGATATTTTCCAAGCAGTAGAATAAGATTGATGTTGTCAAGGCATATTTGGTTAGCAAGGGTAGATTCTCAGTAATCCCAACCTTCCAAGCCAACATTGGAGATTCTTTAACCTTTTCCATAGCATCACTATTTTCACATCCTTAGTTGTTACTTATTTACATATTATTCACGTAATCATTCTCGTAATTACCATAGCATACTTACTCTTATCTGGCCATAACATTTTCATTTATTTATTACAACTCACATATTACAGACATCAGTATTCCTTAATCATCTCTATATTCTTATTATTGTTTTTGCCATACCATTAATCTCACTCATTTATAATAACTTGACCAATTTATACCTAATCGATCCCTGTGGAGATGATCTCACTTATCACTTTATTACTTGATTTGACGTGTATACTTGCACAATTCGCATAGTATATTCACACACAATAAGTTTTTGGCATCGTTGTTGGGAATCAGTAATTTGGTGAAAGTTGGTTTCGTTATTTTACTTAATTCCATTTATTTTATTTAACTTAGTTGTTTTTAATTTCTACAGGTTTGCCATCAATGCATGGGTAGAGGCATTCCTGCTAATGAAGAGTATTTTTTTAACCTTGAGATCAAGACTTTGAGAAGAAGAAGAAGAAGAAGAAGAAGAAGAAGAAGAAGTGTAATATGGCTAGGGACAGGAATGATCCTGGTCTGAATGATCCATTAAATCTAAATGGTCAGGATGTTGATCTTCTTATTCATCGTGTGATAGATGATCTAGACAGGCCAATTCGAGAGCATGTTATGCCAATTTTGGATGATCTGTATCCAGGGATAGTCAGGCCGCACATACAAGCCCAATATTTCGAGTTGAAATTAGTGATGTTTCAGATGTTGTAGACAGTAGGATAGTTTAGTGGGTTACCTACTAAAGATCCAAGACTGCATTTAAGACTTTTTTTAGAAGTCTGTGTTTCGTTTCGTCAACTTTGCGTGGCTTAATGCTTTACTTTCGAGAACAGTGACATCGTGGAATGATCTTTGCCAGAGATTTTTTTACGGCATAATTCGCCAAACATGAATTCCAAGCATAGAAATGGCATCGTAACTTTTTGGAAATTTGAGGATGGCACACTATATGAAGCTTGGGAATGATTTAAAGAATTACTTCGAAAATGTCTGATGCATGGTGTAACAGCCCGTTTTTGGTCAAATCAAAATAGTACTTTTGATACCATAAATTTTAGGTCAAAATATTTATTTCATTATTATTTTAATGTTTACAGCATGATTAATTGATTGTGTGAAAATTTTGTTAAGAAATTTTATCGTTTAAATGGTCAATTTGAGAAAAAGGACTAAATCGCGTAAAGTGTAAAATTGATGTTCTATTAGTTAAAAGTTCCTAATAGCTATGGAACTTAAAATATGAGGTCCTTATGTTGTAATTAGACCATTAATAGCATGAGTGGACATATTTGGACATTAAATGAATGTTTTAAATGGTTTTTCATTAAGGTTATTATTGTGATTTAATAATTAAGGTTAATAAAACAAAATAAATAAAAGATGGTTATCATATTTTTACATGAATCACCACTGAACATTGAGGAGAAAAACACCATGGAAGAGACTTGAAGGTTCAGCTATGTATTGTCTTTGCATGGTATGGTTTTTTATCTCAGTTTTTAATGATTTCTATGTTTTTGTGATCGTTGCTTCATATTCTAGCTAGCCCATGGACTAATTTGCAAAAAGTTTAAATATTTTGAACAATTCCATTGATGAGTACATATGTGTTTTGATGTTTGATGATAGATTATGAAAGCTTGTTGTGAATTATACAAGTTTTATAAAGTGATTTTTAGTAAAAATGAAAAATATGGATTAAATTGAGAAAAGTGTAAAGTTAGTGGTTAAAATGTGAAATAAATGTAAATTATGGGCTACTAGGGGCATTATGGTAATTCGACTAGCAAGAGTATATTTGGAATTTCACTAATTTGTGATTTTATGAAATAAGGACTAAATTGTGAAATATGTATAATATGTGGAGTAAAAGTGTAAATGTGTCTTAAAGTGTATTTTAGATTGAATTGAATAAATAGTTAATTAAATAAGTCAAATTTGAATATATTTAGATCAAGAAAAGCAGAATTCGGATCTAGATCTGGGAAAAATGAAAGTTATCGACTAATCGACTTATTTAGTCATTTCCACCTTCGAGGTAAGTCTTTGAGGTAAGTTTGTATGTTATAAATTCATTTCATATTTTATATGCTTTGATATATCATGAATTGTTTTTATGTGATTACGCACGAGTTCGAAAATGATTCGATAAAGATTCGATGTTGGAAACCCGATTGAACCTTAGGAATAGTTTAGGACGCTAGTGACAAGTCATTAGGTGTACTTGAGTTGGCTTCGGGCCATAATTTAGCACTATGTGTACGAGATAAACCAATTTGGCTTCGGGCCATACATATCGGCTAATTTGGCTTCGGGCCATGATATCAAGATTTTGGAAAAGTTACCTTGATTTGGCTTGGGCCATGGTATAGGTACTTATCGTGTGAGACCCTTGAGTATCCGAATTGTATTCCAAATGGTTCAATGGGTAAATGAAAGATAAGAAGGTATATAAGATTGATACGAGATGGTACAGGTATGTGTATAAACCATTTTAGCTTTGAATGGGAGAAATGATGACGAATGTATATGGTTTTGTGAATGAGCACTTGAAAGGTTTGGTAGTAAATGAAAATTGCATATTGACATATTGAAATTATTGAATCATGTTTAAGTGATTTCATTAATTTATCTCATACGAGCTTACTAAGCTTTATAGCCTATTTTGTTTATTTTCCCGTATTTTATAGTGATATTGAAGCTAGCTTGGATTCGGGGATCGTTAGAGATATCGTCACACTATCTAACCATCAATTTGGTACTTTTGAGCTTATGGTTTGGTCATATGGCATGTATAGGAATATGTTCATTTTGATAAGTATTTTGGTAGTGACTTTTGCCATTTGAATTGGCTTATGAATGCCTATATTTTGGTTTGTATATATAATCATGTGAGTTGGCTATATTGATGATTTTCATGATGTATAAGTGTGCAAATGACCTTTGTTTTGAGTTTGGTAATTGTCCTATAAATGCTAATTGTGATGGGTAGATTTTGAATAAGTTTTTGGAGTATGAAAGAGCCCATGTTTGATGATTGATATGTTGGTGATATTAGCTAAATAAATGCATGTTTTGATGTGTTCATATTAATGAATTGAGATTGTGAATATTGGTATGTTTTGGAAGACATGATGGGATATAGTATGTATTGAATTTGTTGGTATTGAAATGGTATGAAATATGTTTGATTGAGGTTGTTTAAAATGCTTATAAGTGTTATGTTTTGGTGACATTGAAATTGGTATAGGTGTGTATGAGTTTGGGTGGCAAACTGGCTTGGTAAATAGCCTAATTTTGTCCACACAGGCGGAGACACGGGCATGTGTCTCATCCGTGCATGACACACAGTCATGATACACGGCCGTATGTCCCCTGGTGTTGAAATTGAAATGAAGCCAGTATACTCCACACGGTCTCACACACGGGCGTGTGATCGGCCGTGGGGTACAAGTTAGTATACTCTCCTAATTGGCACATGGCCTAGCACACGGGCGTGTGACTTGGCCGTGTTGCATAAGTTAGTATACCCTACAGGTTTGGCATGGCCTAACACATGGCCTGGCACACGGGCGTGTGTTGCTACTTCAAAGGGAACACGGGCGTGTGATTGGTCGTGTTGTAGTAGCCCGATTTAGGGCTTAGTAGAATAAAGGTTATGAGACCACAAATCTGAAGTAGAAATATATGTTTTATGGGTTTTATGAGCTCTATGGCATGTTTGCATGGTTGTGTGAAAAATTTCATGAAGAAATTTTATGATTTAGTGATCAATTTGTCTTTTAGGACTAAATTCCAAAAAATTGAAAAATATGAGATTCTAAAAGTTTTAAGTGTGAGATAGCATTAGAAAATTTGTTAGAGGTCCTTATTTAGTAATTAGACCATTATATCTCATGATGGACAAAAATGGACATGGAAGGAAAAATCTCAAGGAAGGGCCTTAAGGGCATTTTGGTCATTTAGTCAATAAATTAATAAAAAGGGAAAAAGAAGTCAAAATTGGTGTCCATCTTCTTCCCTAAGTGCCAAAAATTGCAAGGAGCCATAGCTAGGGTTTTGTTTCACTTTCAAGCTTGATTGTAAGTACCTCCTAGCCCCGTTTTTGATGTTCTTCGTATTTTTGAAATCCTCGTAGCTCGATCTAGCTATTTCTACCATTATTTTGAGCTAGAGTTTGTGTTTAAAGTTTTACCCATGGATGACATACATGTATTTTGATGTCTACTGGTAGAATATGAAAGTTTGAAGTGTGATAAACAACTTTTGCTAGATGATTTTTGGTGAAATTGATAAAAAGGACTTATTTACAAAAAATGAAATAATATGTGTATAAAATGTAAAATAGTTAAAATTGTTGGCTGCTATAAGAGAGAATATGAATCAGCTAGGCTTGGGTGTGTTAAAAATGAACACATTTCATTTTACGAGCCTAGGGACTAAAGTGTAAAAATTGAGAAAGTTAGGGGCTAAATTGTAAATTTTGCCATAGGAAGATTTTGGACTGATTTGAATAATGTGTATATTAAATAAGATAAATGTGTCATTATAGATCAAGAAGAACATGGAATCAACGTTGACCGAGGAAAAGGTAAGGTTTCAGACTAAATTGCAAATTAACACATGTTGTATCTAGGTAAGTTTATATGTAAATGATACATCCTTTTTATTTATGTTTTTACATATTAATGTTTTATGTGAAATGTGAGTGAATATTATTGATATTTATCAAAATGATGAAAAGTGAGGAAATTCCCAGATGAACCTTCGGAATAGAAAAAGGATACGGATGGACACTATATAATTGTGATTATTGGTGGGCTGTGTGCGATACCACCGAGATTATTATTATTATTGGTTGGTGTATGCAATACCACCGTGTTTATTATTATTGTGGGCTGTGTGTGATACCACTGAGTTTATTATTGTGGTGAGCTGTGTGTGATACCACCGAGTTTATTATTATGGTGGGCTGTGTGCGATACCACCGTGTTTATATTATTGTGGGTGGGCTGTGTGTGAAACCACCGTGTATCCGATATTATTTCGAAGCGTTCATCAAGAAATTTTGACTAAGTGAAATTACGTGTGACAATGTGGTGACAAGTGCAGAGTTATAAGTGCATGTAATTGTGAGCAATGTCTATGATATTTATTTGGAATGTGGTAAGGTTTGAAATGAGTAAGTGCAACTACAAGGATCTGAATTGTTCTTGATTAGTATGTAATGTTCTTGATTGATAAGTATGTGGTATGATGTTCATTGTTTACATATAGACTTACTAATCTTAAAGCTTACTCCCTTCTCTTTTCCCTTATTTTATAGTGTCGCCAAGCCAGCTCGGGATATGGAGATCGTTGGAGGATCATCCACACTATCCACACATTTTGGTATATTGAGATTTACATTGAATTATGGCATGTATAGGAATTTGGTTAATTTTTAAGTGTCATTTGATATATCATTTTGTATAAGGCCATGAGTATGGTTATTAAATGGTGCATGAATACTCTTAATGTGGACAAATAGATGTCTAATAATAGCATGTTAAGTTTGGCTGAAAATGGTATAAGTGTGGATGCTTTTCAGGGTGGCAAAAGGCTTGGTAAATAGCCTTATAATTGTCCACACGAGTAGACACACGAGCGTGGGTCAAGCCGTGTGTGACACACGGTTTGCCTCAAGGGTGTGTAGCCTGTCGTGTGTCCCCTGTACCTAATTTACGAAAAATTAAGTACGTCACACGGGCTAATACACGGGCACATGCCTTGGCTGTATGACCTAAAATGTGTGCTGACGTCATAAACAGAATACCCAAGTTTTTGCACACGGATAGAGACACGGACGTGTGTCTCGGCCGTGTGAAGGACACGGCCTAGGACACAGGCATGCGCTCAGCCGTGTGAAAATCCCTGTAGGTTCAAAATGAAAAATAAATCTACACAGGCTGGGAACAAGGGTGTGTGCGACCACACGGCCTGCCCACACGGGCGTGCGCCCAGTTTTTATGTAAATTTTCTAAATTTTCCTAAAGTTCTCGATTTGGTCTCGGATCATTCCCAAAGTATGTTTTAGGCTTCGTAGGCCCATTTTAGGGACTTTATGATTAAATATGAAAATTTTTTAAACTGAAAGAAATTTTATGGCCCGGTTTTACATGAATGGTTGTGTTACTGTCCGGTAATGCCTCGTAGCCTGTTCTGGCGTCGAACACGGGTAAGGAGTGTTACATGCGTGACCCAAGTTAGTATGTACCCCCTGTTTTCACACGGCCTGTGACACAGGCATTTTTGGTGGCCGTGTGAGACACATAGCTTGGCCACACGGGCGTGTGTTCCCTATTTTGAAGAAAAATTTGATAAGTGTTAGAAAAATTCTTGAGTTATCGGTTTAGTCCCTAACCATTTTGAAGCATGTTTAAGGGCTCGTAGGCTCGTACAAGTGATAAATTGATTGAATTTGATTAGTGATTATATGGAATGATTGAATGTATGCGAAAAGTATGTTTATATGTATTGTAAGTTCGGTAATGCTCTGTAACCCTATTTTAGCGTTGAATATGGGTGAGGGGTGTTACACATGGGTTTTAGCATTGGACATAAATAGAGATGTTTTATAATGGGTTAAATACACATACGGGAATGATAGTTGATGTGTAATACCGCTTACCTGTGTCCGACACTGAGATCAAATATGAGGCATAACTGTGCTTAACCTTACTTGAACATGTATTCTCGGGCTATAAAATTTCATTCCAACTTAAAACTTTTACCTTCTTAATCATAACTCACATATTTTATGCCTATAAGGCCTTAAACTGACATCCGGACAGTTCAGAGATCAACTGGGAACTTTAATGCTCTTAGAAATTTTTTACCTAAACAGGGGCCACACGCCCGTGTTGTCCAAGGAACAAGCCCGTGTGTCCCTAAGACATTCCGTGTTCATCACCCATGGTCGACACTGACTTATCTCACACGGTGAGCACATGCCCGTGTCTATAACCCATGTCCTTCACACGGCCTAGACACGCCGTGTCTCCTACCCGTGGAGCTCTCTATTTATGATGTCATCATTCTCTTAATAGCACACAGCCAAGGCACACGTCTGTATGCTGGCCCGTTTGATGAATTGTATTCTCGTAAATTAGTGCAGGGCACACATGGCCTACTAACACACCTATGGGGCGAGCCATGTGTGCCCGTGTGTCTACCCATGTGGACAATTATATGGCTATTTTCCAAGCCAATTGCCAGCCTGAAACATAAACACACTTATATCATCTCAAGCAACTCAATTATTCCATCCATACAAAGGATTAAATGCATAAACTTGTCACCTTGTAGTGTTTATAACTTAACAAATATTGACCAATTTCTAAGTGGCCATATACAAAAGAATGCATAATCTTGATAACTAGCCATTTTCTCTCAATATAACATAATTCAAAATGATCAAGTTCTTATACATGCCATACTCAAAATAAATAACTTTGGTATACCAAAATAGTGATTGATAGTGTGATTTCGAGCTACGACGTTCAAGGATCCTCAAGCTAACTTGGTGAAACTACAAGGAAAAAGGAAAAGAGAGAGGGGTAAGCATATTGCTTAGTAAGTTTGCACGAAATTCTAAAGCTACATAAATGCTCAAACTATAACCATTCACCACATGAAACAATGGCAACATACGTCTCAATTACTTAGGCATACTTATTCGTACTTACTCACTCTTTTTCTTACCCATCTCATGTTACCTTATGATTTCTTAACTTGTACTTATTCATGGTACCTGTATCACTCAATCACATAACTTAGCACATATGCTAACATGAACATAAACTCCATTCTCCATCATTCTTATTATGAATGAATCTTAAGTCATTCATAAACAAAATTTAGCTCTATACCATTTTACATAGTTAGCATCTTTTGCCCATGAACTAAGCAAATTATTGTAGGATATTCGAACTCATTGAGCTTAAGTCTAGTTACCAACGCCATATCCCAGATATGGTCTTATACGGGATCACCGTTGGATGCCGATGCCATATCCCAGATATGGTCTTACACGGGATCACTTCTGGATGTCGATGCCATATCCCAGATATGGTCTTATACGAGATCCTACATGAATGTCGATGCCATGTCCTAGACATGGTCTTATACGAGATCTTTCTTTAGTGTTGAGGCCATATCCCAGACATGGTCTTACACAAAACCTTCTTTATTCAATGTTAATGTACGGTTACCCTCATTTCTCCGAATCTTTATTCGGGATTCACACGACATATTTTCACTATTTCCTCATCGAGACTTCACCACTCGATTATTCATAGAAATAACATACTTTATCATAATATTAAGTATTTGTAAACATCGAATCATCATGAAACTTTAGCTTCATACAAACTTACCTCGATTCTCAAAATGTGTATCGATGCTCGATTTAGTCCTCGATTTTGTTCTTACCTTGGTTTCGATCCGGGTTTTGCGTTTCTTAATCTATAATAGCAGTTTCATTTGTCAAATTCACACATTGACTAAATCGACTCATAATTCATATTTTAGAAAATTATAATTTTGCCCCTAAACTTTTACACAATTACACTTTTGTCCCTAGGCTCGTAAAATGATTTTCATTAAACTTTCTTATATTTCAAGCCTATCCAAATCATATTCTCAACTACAGAACCTTCAATTTCTAGTATTTCACTCATATGTGATCATTTTCATAACTTTTACAATTTGGTCCTTACATGCAGTTTTCACAAAAATCACTTAGAAAAAGATGTTTATCATACATCAAACTTTCATATTCTTCCATAAAATTTCAAAATACATGCATGTCACTCATGGGTAAATTTTCAAACATGAACCTAGCTCAAAATATAGCTAAAAATAGTTAAATCGAGCTATGAGGGTTTCAAAAATACAAAGAATATTAAAAATGGGGCTAGGATGCACTTACTATCAAGCTTGGAAGTTGGACAAAACCCTAGCTATGGCTCCTTGTGATTTTCAACCAAGAAGGAAGAAGATGGACATGATTTTTGCTTCTTTTTTGTTTTAATTCTTTTATTAACCAAATGACCAAAATGCCCTTAATAGTCCTTTCTTAAAATTTTTCCTTCCCATGTCCATTTGTGTCCATCATCAAATATAAAGGTCTAATTGCTAAATAAGGAATTCTAAAAATTTTCATAATTCTATTTCATACTTAAATCTTCTAAAATCTTATATTTTCCATTCTTTGTAATTTAGTCCTAGTGGACAATTTAATCACTAATTAATAAATTTCCTTCATGAAATTTTCACGCAATCATGCAAATACATCATAAACCTCATGGGAATCATAAAACTCATATTTTCTACGTCGAATTGGTGGTCTCACACCACTATTCCATTTAGGCTCTAAGTCGAGCAGTTACAATTCTCCCCCTTAGGGATTTTCGTCCCCGAAAATCTTACCAGTGAAAAGGTTTGGGTACTGGTTCCTCATAGCCTCATCGGGCTCCAACGTAGCCTCTTCTACCCCATGTCTTTGCCACAATACTTTCACAAGGGCTATACTATTATTTCTCAACTATTTGACTTCCTTTGCTAGGATCTTGACTGGTTTTTCACCATATGTCATGTTAGGTTGAATCTCAACCTCTGTTAGTGTGATCACATTCGAAGGGTCTGATCGGTAACGCCTCAACATAGATACATGAAACATGTCATGAATCTTCTCTAATTTGATTGGAAAAGCCAATCAATAGGCTACTGGCCCTATCCTCTCGGTGATCTCATAAGGTCCGATAAAACGCGGACTCAGTTTGCCTTTTCGGCTAAATGTAAGAACTTTTCTCCATGGCGAAACTTTCATGAATACTCTATCACCAACTTGATACTCCATCTCTTTACTTTTTAAATCTGAGTAGGATTTTTGTCGATCAAAAGAAACTTTTAAGCAATCTCGAATCACCTTCACTTTTTCTTCAGTTTCGCTAACCAAATCAACCCCGTGAATCTGGTTTTCCTTGAGTTCAGTCCAATATAAGGGCATTCGGCACTTACGCCCATATAAAGCCTCATAAGGCGCCATTTTCAAGCTTGAATGAAAACTGTTATTATAGGCGAATTCCACCAATGATGGATATCTTTTCCAACTGCCTTGAAATTCAAGAACACAACATCGCAGTATATCTTCAAGTACTTGTATCAACCTCTCCGACTGACCATCGATTTGGGGCTGGAAAGCCATACTAAAATTCAACTTTGTGCCTAAGGCCTCTTGTAACTTTTTCCAAAATATGGACATGAATCTCAGATCTCTATCCGATATAATCGATAACAGTACTCCATGAAGCCTTACTATCTCTGAAACATACAAGTTTGCTAACTTGTCAAGTGAGTAATCAACTCGTAAAGGTATAAAATAGGCTGACTTCGTAAGTCTGTCAACTATAACCCATACAACATCCTTCTTACTCGGTGTCAATGGCAAACCCATTACAAAATCCATGGTAACTTGATCCCATTTCCACTTGGGTACCATAATAGGTTGAAGCAAACCTGAGGGTACCTGATGTTCGGCCTTTACTTGTTGACAAATAAAGCATCTTGAAACAAACTCAGAAATATCTTTTTTCATACTCAGCCACCAATACCATTTCTTAAAATCATTATACATCTTGGTGCTACCCGGATGTAAAGATAGGCATCTATTATGTGCCTCATATAAAATCTTTCGGATAAGTTCATCATTCCTCAGGACACAAACTCTATCTCTGAACATTAAACATCCATCTGAGCTGATCCAAAAATTAGACTCAACACCCAACTCGAATTGAACTCTTTTGGCTTGTAAATCACTTTCATCTTTCTGTGCCTCATAAATCTCTTGGAGGAACACCGGTATAGCTCTCAACTCAGCTAGAATTAAACCATCATCGAATAAACTCACCTCTGTATTCATAGCCCTCAAAGCAAATAGGGATTTCCTACTTAAAGCATCAGTGACTACATTTGCCTTTCCCGGATGATAGTCAATGACTAACTCATAATCTTTTATCAAGTCTAACCATCTTCGTTGCCTTAAATTCAATTCCTTTTGAGTTATCAAATACTTTAAACTTTTATGATCGGTGAAAATCTGGCATCTTTACCATACAAATGATGTCTCCAAATCTTCAATGCAAAACAATAGCAGCCAACTCTAAATCATGCATCAGGTAATTCTTCTAATGTGGCTTTAACTGTCTAGAGGCATATGCTATCACCTTACCTTCTTGCATAAGTACACATCCCAATTTACTTAAGGATGCATCTTTGTAGATTACAAATTCCTTTCCTGACTCAGGTTGCACTAGAATTGGAGCCTCTGTCAACATTGCCTTTAATTTCTCAAGACTCTATTGGCACTTTTCCGTCCATTCAAACTTTACATTTTTCTGCAACAGTTTGTCATTGGAGTCGCTATCATGGAAAACCCCTTGACGAACCGCCTAGAGTAGCCAGCTAAGCCTAGAAAACTTCTAACTTCAGATACATTTTTCGAGGGTTTCCAATCAACAATGGTTAAGATCTTACTTGGGTCACTCGAACTCCATCTCTCGAAACAGTGTGTCCCAAAAATCCAACTTCCTTGAGCCAAAATTCACTTTTATTGAACTTGGCTTACAACTGATTATCTCGTAGAATTTGTAAAACTGTCCTCAAATATTCAGCGTGCTCATGCTCATCCCTAGAATATATCACTATATCATCAATAAAATCTACAACAAACTTGTCCAAAAATGGTCGAAAGATGCGGTTCATTAAATCCATAAACACCGCAGGGGCATTAGTTAAACTAAAAGGCATGACTAAAAAATTATAATGCCCATACCTCGTCCGAAAGGCTATTTTCGACACATCTGAATATTTTACTCTCAACTGATAGTATCCCAACCTCAAGTCTATCTTAGAGAACACAGTGGCTCCCTTCAATTGATCAAACAAATCGCCAGTCCTTGGCAACGGGTACTTGTTCTTCACTGTTACTTTATTAAGCTATCGGTAATTTATGTACAATCTCATGGAGTCATCTTTCTTTTTCACAAATAGCACTGGAGCACCCCATGAAGAGCAACTCGGTCTAGCAAAACCTTTGTCTGTTAACTCTTATAGTTGTGCCTTCAATTCCTTTAACTTTGTTGGAGCCATTCTATAAGGAGCAATCGATTTTGGTACTGTACCAAGAGCTAACTCAATACCGAACTCAACCTCTCTAACCGGAGGTAGTCCCGACAATTCCTCGGAAAAACATCTGGGTACTCACATGCTATCGGTACTGATTTAATCTTTAACTTAGTTTCCTTGGCATTCATCACAAAAGCAAGATATGCCTTATACGCTTTCCTTATATACCTCTGAGCAGACGTATGAGAGATCACAACCGGTGATCTATCTTGTTCATCTGATTCAACATAGAGAGTGTTCCCATTTTCACATCTCAACTTAATATATTTCTTTCCACAATTTACTGTCACATCATGAGTGGTTAACCAGTCCATACCAAGAATTATATCAAATTTATCAAATGGTAATAACATGAGATTCGCCTTAAAATAATGACCTCTAATCATCAACGGGTAATCTTTACATACCGTATCAACTAGTACACTTTTGCCTAAAAGATTAGACACCTTTATCACAAATTCTGTGGATTCTACAGGCATAGTCATTCTAGATGCTAATTTCATGCAGATATATGAATGGGTAGATCTTGGATCTATTAAAGCAATAACTTTAGTATCATGGAGAGAAAATGTACCCGTAATCACGTCAGGAGATGATGCCCATTCACGAGCACGAATGGCATAGGTCCTCGCGAGCGCTCTACCCTCAGATCTCGCAGCCTGCTCTTTTTGTGTATTCTTACTACTTGCTCTGCTTCTCGGGTTTCTCTGTGGTCTTCCTCTAACAATGCCTCTTGGTCTTGCATCTTGAGGCTTCTCTTTCTCCTCCCCCTCTGGACAATCTCTAATAAAATGGTCTAGATACCCACGCGTAAAACAAGCCTTCTCATTTGCTCGACATTCGTCGAAATGACGTCTGCCACATTATGGCCACTCCGATCTACTTGGTCGAGCATTGCCAACACTAGCAACTGATGTAGTCTAAGCTTTAGACCCCGAGTACTGTTTACTCTTGCTTCTACTTAAAATCCCAATGAAGTAGCCGATCGGGTAGAGAAATCTCTTGACTTCTTGGATGAGGACTGAAATGACTTACTACACTATCTATTTCTTGAATCATGAGACTCCATCTCAACTTTTCTTTTCTCTTTAACTAATTCTTTGGCTTTACAAGCCCGATCCACTAGTACAACAAATTCCTTTAACTTGAGGACACCAACAAATAATTTAATATCTTCATTTAGTCCATCCTCAAACCTTTTACACATGATAGCTTCAGAGGACACATATTCTCGAGCGTACTTGCTGAGTCTCACAAACTCGTGCTCGTACTCAGTTACTGTCATCTTTCTTTGTTTTAGTTTAAGGAATTCCTTTCTTTTCTGGTCAATGAACCTCTGACTGATATACTTCTTTCGAAACTCTTCTTGAAAGAACTCCCATGTGATCCTTTCCCTTGGTACTACCGACACAAGGGTTTTCCACCACTGATAAATAGAATCTCTCAAAAGAGAAACCACACACTTCATGCACTATTCGGGTGTGCAAGATAGTTCATCAAATACCCTGATGGTATTTTCAAGCCAAAATTTGTCTCTTTTCGGATCATCATCTTTACTAGCCCTGAATTCTTCGGCTCCTTATTTCTGAATTCTATCAATCGGAGGCTTTTCTCTTCTTACAACTTCTACCACTTGGGGCGTTACATGGGTAGGCTGAGGAATAGGTGGGGTGGAGGAGGTAGAGAATTCAAATTTTCTCAAATGTACTCCGTGTACCAATTACTCATCATACGGAGAAAGCCTTCTCGAGCCTCTTCTCCCTGACCCAAAGTCTCGGGTCTACTCTCTTCTCGCGTGGTCCCTTGTGCAGGAGCCAACGCATTACTTGTAACATCATCGACTGTAGCTCGGTCAGGATCGGGATCCATTAACTATATAAAAATATAATTCAAATTGTCAGGAGTCGTCACACTATCATTATACAAACACTCCTAGGTATGGTATGTATGGCTAGACTCATGCTAACGCTACGTTTGTCCTATAATTGACTAAATCGTAGCTTTGATACCACTAAATGTAACACCCCTTACCCGTGTCTGACACCGAGATCAGATACGAGGCATTATTATGCTCTTAACCTTACTTGAACATGTATTCTCAGCCTATAAAATTTCGTTCCAAATTAAAAATTTTACCTTCTTAATTATAACTCACATATTATAGGCCTATAAGGCCTTAAACTAACATCCAGAGAGTTCCGGAGATCAACCGAAAACTTTAATGCTCTTAGAAAATTTTTACCTAAACAGGGGCCACACGCCAGTGTTGTCCAAGGGACATGCCCGTGTGTCCCTAAGACATGCCCGTGTTCATCACTCATTTGTTGACATTGACTTATCTCACACTGCTGAGCACACGCCTATGTCTATAACCTATGTCCTTCACACGGCCTAGACAAGCCTGTGTCTCCTACCCGTGGAGCTCTCTGTTTATGATGTCATCATACTCTTAATAGCACACGGCCAAGGCACACGTCCGTGTGACGAATTGTATTCTCGTAAATTAGTGCAGGGGACACACGGCTAACTAACACACCCATGGGACGGGCCGTGTGTGCCCGTGTGTACCCGTGTGGACAATTGTATAGCTATTTTCCAAGCCAATTGCCACCCTGAAACATAAACACACTTATATCATCTAAAGCAACTCAAATATTCCATCTATAAAGAGGATTAAATGCATAAACTTGTCACCTTGTAGTGTTTATAACTTAACAAATATTGACCAATTTCTAAGTGGCCATATACAAAAGAATGCAAAATCTTGATAACTAGCCATTTTCTCTCAATATAACATAACTCAAAATGATCAAGTTCCTATACATGCCATACTCAAAATAAATAACTTTGCTATACCAAAATAGTGATTGATAGTGTGATTCTGAGCTCCGACGTTCAAGGATCCCCGAGCTAACTTGGTGAAACTACAAGGAAAAAGGAAAAGAGAGAGGGGTAAGCATATTGCTTAGTGAGTTTGCATGAAATTCTAAAGCTACATAATGCTCAAACTATATACATTCATCACATGAAACAATCACAACATACGTCTCAATTACTTAGGCATACTTATTCATATTTACTCACTCTTTTTCTTACCCATCTCATGTTACGTTATGATTTCTTAACTTGTACTTATTCATGGTACCTGTATCACTCAATCACATAACTTAGCACATATGCTAACATGAACATAAACTCAATTCTCCATCATTCTTATCATGAATGAATCTCAAGTCATTCATAAACAAAATTTAGCTCTATACCATTTTACATACTTAGCATCTTTTGCCCACGAACTAATCAAATTATTGTAGGATATTCGAACTCATTGAGCTTAAGTCTGGTTAGCAATGCCATATCCCAGATATGGTCTTATATGGGATCACCGTTGGATGACGATGCCATATCCCATATATGGTCTTACACGGGATCACTTCTGGATGCCGATGCCATATCCCAGATATGGTCTTACACGAGATTTTAGAGCTTGATGTCGATGCCATATCCCAGATATGGTCTTATACGAGATCATACATGAATGTCGATGCCATGTCCTAGACATTGTCTTATAGAGATCTTTCTTTGGTGTCGAGGCCATATCCTAGACATGGTCTTACACGGAACCTTCTTTATTCAATGTTAATGCATGGTTACGCTCATTTATTCGAGGCAACCTAAAGGATGACCACTTCCACATTTTCCTCAACGATTCCATAATTCTGAATAGGATGTTTAGTTCAAAGGATTTTTGGATGTCTTGAAGCAACTCCATATCAACATACCACTAGTAGAAGCTTTGAAGCAAATACCCAATTATGTGAAATTTATGAAAGATATATTGTCAAGGAAGCACAGATTGGGAGAATTTAAAACTGTTTCTCTTACTAAAGGGTGCATAGCGATGTTGATGAATAAATTACCCCTATAGTTGAAGGACCCAGGGAGTTTGCTATCCCTTGTTCAATTGGAAATTAGTATGTTGGTAAGGCATTATGTGATTTAAGATCAAGTATAAATCTAATGCCTATGTCTATTTTCAAGAATCTAGGAATTGGGAAAGCAAGACCTCTACTGCGAGTTACGTTACAATTGGCTGATCGATCCTATGCACATTCAGAAAGTAAAATTGAGGATGTACTAGTAAGAGTAGATAAGTTTATTTTCCCTATAGATTTTCTTGTTTTAGAATGTGAACTTGACAATAATGTGCCAATTATTCCTGGAAGACCTTTTCTTGCTACAAGCAGGATTTTAATTTATGTATAGAAATGTGAATTGACCATAGGGGTGAATGAACAACATATTACATTCAATGTATTTGATGCCTTGAAATGTGCAAATGAGAATAAAAATGCCATGCCATTGATTTGATAGAAACAGTAGTAGAGGTAGAATTTGCGAAATTTTTCCACAACAATTCTGATAGTGAGGAAGATTCACTTGAGCAGAGTGACCCAATAATTTTTTAAGACCTTGGTGAACTTACGGAAGCCAACCATCTTGCAGATAGACTAGGGGAGAAGTTTGAGTCATTGGATTTATTAGATCACTTTTTCAAGCCTCCTAAACCTTTTATAAATGAACCTCCCACACTGAAGTTAAAACCTTTGCCGCATCATTTAAAATATGCTTAATTGCGAGAAAACAACACTTTGCCAGTAGTTATTTCTGCCAAGGTAGCACCTGATCAAGAGGTGAGGTTGTTGGAAATACTCGACAATCTAAGAAGGAATTGGGATGGACAATTGCCTACATTATGGGAATCGACCCTGCTATTTGTATACATAAATTTTATTGGAGGGTTGCCATAGCAACTCTATTGAAAAACAAAGGAAGTTGAATCCCATCATGAAGGAAGTTATTAAAAAATAGATTATCAAGTGGTTAGATGCTTGCATTATTTACCTAATTTTAGACAGCTCATGAATGAGTCCTGTACAATGTGTACCTAAGAAATGAGGTGTCACAGTGATCAACAGTGATAACAACGAGTTTATTCCAACTTGCACTGTCATGGGATGGAAAGTATGCATGGATTACCGCAAGCTCACTAAAGAAACTCGGAAGGACCATTTTCCCTTACCAGTTATTAACCAAATGTTGGATAGATTAGCTGGAAAAGCTTACTACTATTTCTTGGATGGTTATTTAGGATACAATCAAATTGCCATAGCTCCAAATGATCAAGAGAAGACAACTTTCACTTGTCCATATGGTACTTTTGCGTTTAGACAAATGCCATTCGGGTTGTGTAATGCCTTGGTAATATTTCAAAGTTGCATAGTGGTGATATTCTTGGATATGGTGGAAAATTTTCTTGAAGACTTCATGGATGATTTCTCTATCTTTGGCAATGATTTCGAGGACTATTTAACAAATATGGAATTGGTTCTGTGCCGTTGTGAAGAAACAAATCTTATCTTGAATTAGGAGAAATGCCATTTCATGGTTCGTGAAGGTATTGTGCTAGGTCATAAGATATCGCAGTAAGGGATTGAAGTTGACAAAGCAAAAATTGAGGTGACACCTCCAACCAGTGTCAAGGGTATTAGAAGTTTTCTAGGTCATGCGGGATTTTATAAAAGATTCATTAAGGATTTTTTGAAGATATCTAAACCCTTGTACGCCTTGCTAGAATGAATAGACCTTTCAATTTTGATGAACCTTGTTTGACCGCTTTTAAGGAGTTGAAAAGATGATTGGTGACAACACCAATTGTAATCATTCTGGAATGGACACTGGCTTTTAAACTCATGTGTGATGCCAGCGATTATCCTGTGGGAGTAGTTTTGGGACAACATAAAGATAATGTATTTCATGCAATTTATTATGCGAGCAGGACCATAACGGATGCTTAGCTGAACTACACTACCACAGAAAATGAGTTATTGGTTATGGAGTTCGCATTCGATAAATTTTGATCTTATTTAGGTGGCACTAAAGTCATGGTCTACATAGACCAGTCTACTATTAAATATTTGGTGACCAAGAAAGATGTCAAGGGAAGATTAATTCGGTGGATACTTTTGTTGTAGGAGTTTGATTTAGAAATTTGAGATAGAAAAGGGACTGAAAATCAAGTGGTTGATCACTTGTCAAGGTTACAAGCTGGAAATGAAGAGGACAAAATTCACTTATTAAAGATGATTTTATAGATGAGCAACTATTGGTTTCCATGGAATTACCTTGGTATGCCGATATAGTGAACTTATTAGTAAGTGGGCTGCTACCACCTGATCTCAACAGCCAAAGAAAATGGAAGTTCCTTCATGATGCCAACCATTATTATTGGGATGAACCGTTCTTGTTAAAGCAATGTGCTAATAAGATAATTAGGAAGTGTATCCTCAATGACGGAGTACATAGCATTCTGCAGCATTTTCACTCAGCACCTTATGGTGAACACTTTGGAGGAATGAGAACTGTTGCTAAGGCACTCCAATCTAGTTTTTATAGGCCGAGTTTGTTCAAAAAGGCTCATGAATTTTATCAGTCATGCTATCATTGTCATAGGACAGGTAATTTATCTAGGAGACACTAAATGTCGTTGCAAAATATTTTGCAGATTGAGTTGTTTGATGTTTGGGGAATCAACTTTATAGGTCCATTTCTATCATCGTTTGGCAATCTCTACATACTTGTGGCAGTGGACTATAACTCTAAGTGGGTCGAAGCGGTACCCTTCCCTACAAATGATGTTTTGCACAAGTATGAGGTGAAACATAAGATTGCCATAGCATATCATCCCCGAACAAATGGACAAGTGGAGATTTCTAACGGAGAAATTAAACAAGGTCTGGAAAAAAGTGGTAAACCCAACTTAAAAAGATTGGTCCTCTAAATTGGATAAACCTTTGTGGGCTTATCATATTGCATTCAAAACACCATTGGGGAAGTTTCCTTTTATGCTTGTTATGGGGAAGTAATGTCACTTACCTGTTGAGTTAAAGCATAAAGCATTTTGGACTATTAAAAATCTGAATATGGACTGGAAAGTTATTAGAACTAAATGAAATTGAAGAATTTTGGGCACAGGCATATGAGAACACTAAACTGTATAAGGAAAAGACCAAGCGGTGGCATGATAAAAGGATTATGCTAAGGCAATTTGAACCAGAAGAACATGTGTTGTTGTTCAACTCTAGGCTCAAATTGTTTATTGGTAAATTAAAATCTCGATGGTCAGGTCCCTTTGAAGTAGCTCAAGTCTATCCTCATAGAGCTGTTGATGTTAAAGATACAAAAATGGGGGTCACATTTAAAGTTAATGGACAACACTTGGAGCACTACTGGGGTGCTCATGTGGATTGAGACAAGCAATCCATTAACCTCCGAGATGTTTGAGCTAATAATTTTATTTTTATTTTTTCCTTAATTAATTTATGTAACACCCCAAACCTGGCCTAAAAGTTAGGCCCGAATCTGACGTGTCACATTGAAGGAAGTTGAAAAACTAAGCAACTATTTATAAAAGTTTTAACGGATTTTTGAACTCTGAGTTCATTGTTTGTTTGTGAAAAACACGATTTGTTAAATGACTGTTCAAAAGTTGTTATTATTTTGAAAACTGCTTTTGTTATGAAAATTAAATTTGAATAGTTGCGGAAACATGATATTTTGAAAAACAGTTTATTAACATTTTAGGAAAAACCCCATATTAAACAATTAATAATAAATGCTAACGAAAAGGAAAGTTTAAAAGAAAATTTAAAGTTAAAAGGCCTTATTACAAAATATTAAACCCAAACCAAATAATCTTAAAATAAAGCAAAACGGAAGTTTACTAAAGTTCGCGAGAATTAACTCCTATATATGGCCACCACCGAGTCCTCCACGGCTCAAAATCCTCCCTCGCTGGGGATTACCTGAAACATTTAATAAATAGAGGGGGAGAGTTAACGAAAACTCAGTGTGTACAATCCTCATCGATCATAAAACATGCATCAAATTAATCCGAGCCTAAGCCCATTATAGTTACGGTGGCAATTGGGCCTTAGCCCAAAATAGCCTCGATTGGGCCTTAACCCATATCATATGTCACATGCCATAAATATCTGGGCCTAAGCCCATCTCAATAACATAATCCATATATGCAATGCATTAATGCCCATACCATCCATACACTCCGTCTCCTATCCAACCATGCACTCCTGTGGGGATTTAATCGATCCACCCATCCGTACACTCCTTATGTAGCACCGATTGTTGCACTAACATTATTGGTGTGGCATGGCTGCTCGGTGGCTAAAAAGCCTGCGGTGTAACATCCTGAAAAGGGCCTATGCATTTTCGGTTTAATTGTACAAAATGACATGTCTCATGTGTTATGAATGTATTATGAACATTTTTAGAAACTTGGAAATGTAAGAAATGATTTATAAATGTTAAGTTTCAAAAAGAGGAAAGTGAACATTTTGGAAACTTAAGTTAAAAGAGGAAAGTGAACATTTTGGAAACTTAAGTTAAAAGAGGAAAGTGAACATTTTGGAAACACCTGAAATGTATGGAAATGTTAAGTTTCAAAGAGGAAACTAAGGCAAGGTGGCCTTAAGAAAATTAATAAGAGGAATTTGACACACAAACAAAGCTTGTCAAAGTGGCTTGAAGGCACCACTTAAAAGCCCAACAAGTGATGCCACAAGCTTGTGTATTTGGGCCGAGGATCGAGTCACTTGGGAAGCAAATAAAAGAAATTTTATTTTGCTACTAGAAGCAAATGAGGTGGACGGCACAAGGAACCTAAGTGAAGAGTTTAATTCTCTTTAAAATTCGCTAAATAGGTGGATAAATGATGGATAATTATTGTTATTTTAAGAGATAAGAGATAATTGGGGATTAAGTCTATTATTGAATAAAGTGATAATTAAAAGATAAAACTTTATCACATAGGAAGAGTGGTGGCCAAGTAGGGGACTCTAGCCTAGGAATTTCGGCAATAGAAGGAAAATAAGGCCATTCTTCATTCATTCTTTTCTCTTCAAGAAAGCCTCTGTCGAAATTCTCTAGCAAATTTCTCCATTCTTTTCTTTCTTTCCTCTGCCGAATTCTCTTCTTCTTTTTTCTTTTCTTCTTCTATTACAAACACAATCAAAAGCCGAAGGTACCAATAGCCCTAGCGAATATCTCACTATGCCTCAAGAACCGAAATTGTGATACATTTCAGGGCCATAGCCGAATAGTGCTAAGGGTTCAAGCAAGAGTTCCATCGAATTCTTCAGTAAGGGTAAGATTAGGTTCGATTCCCATTCTATTTCATTTAAGTCTGTCGAAATTAAGATTCTAATACCCTCAATATATTGTTGTCGAAACCCTGAAGAGATCTTTCGGGATTTACTAAGTGTCGACTGCAAGGAAGGAGAAGTTCTTTTCCCGAAGGTACACCATAGACGCGTGGTCCCTAGTTATTCGGTGAGTTTCGGGATTTAAAATTCACAAGGTAAGTACCTATAGCATTCGGCCAAGGCTTATTTTAGTGTTTGGATCTATCTTTTATTACCTTAAAAGCCAAAACTAACCTATGTAAAGATCCAATGTTTGGCCGAATACAAGGAGGAGAATAACAAAGTTCTCGGGATTTGAGTGATAAGCAAATCGGCATTAAGATAAGTTTTAGTGCACAAATCCTACTAGGATTTGGTATTATGGCCGAATGAGTTTTGCATTAAAACCTTTAATATGGGCCGAATGTAGGGAGTTAAAGATCTAAAGCATTAGATCAAGCTTTTCGGGATTTGGATTGGAGACCTTAAGCGAATCAGGTGTGTATTCCACACTAATTCTTAATATGTTTTATGGCAATATTTAATATGTGCATAAGAATGTGAATATGGCTAAGGTACCGTGTTACAGTACAAAGTACTCAGGTACGTTTTCTACTCCTACTAGGATTACGAAATATGTTATATTTAACATGTGAAAAGTGACATGAATGTGAATTTAAGTATGATATGCATGATATGAATAATATGGGGCATTCGGGTTATATGAGAAAGGGGAAGTGAATGTGGTGACTTTGGTCTCACTATTTGAATGTGGTGACTTTGGTCACATTATCTGAATGTGATAACTTCGGTTACATTATCTGAACGTGGTGTCTCATGACACAAATATTTAATCTGGTGGCTATGCCACGAATTTTATATAGGCGATGAGCACGTCATTGCGAAGGATCGCCTTTGATGGTGTGTAGCGGATGGAGGGTTGACTTAGTAGTCCCTACGATGTGCAGGTTGGTACGGGGATGTGTAGCGGATGGCATCTAGGTTTGGGTTCGGAATTACATCATTATCTTGAATTATTATGTGAACATGATATGTATGGTATGCCTGAATCATTAAATTTTAGTGTTGGTTACACATTGAGTCTGTTTGACTCACCCCTTGTGGGATTACTTTTCAGGTGACGATCAGTGATGGACCGGCCGACAGATGCTTAGTGAATGCCATGTAGAGTTCAGATTTCTTTTATTTGGACTATTTTACTTTAAATATTTTGAATTTTAATTTTGGGAATTATTGATGCAATAAGGCCTTAGTAGAATTACTTTATTCTGTTTTTATTTATTAAGCTTACAAATCTTTATTTAAAAGATTAAGTAAATCTATTTTTGAAACAAAGCCCAAACATTTTGTCACCTAAAGTAAAGGATTTTTAATAATGAAATAAACTTGTTTTCAACTCAAGCCCAACCCAAAACGATCTTTCTTCCAAATCACACAAGTTTTTCCTAAGTAACAAAAGAATTTGAAACGGTTTACATCGAGGAACATACCAGATCCGATCAAGGCTCGTGGGCTGGGTTTGGGGTATTTTAGTTTGGTATCAGAGCCCAGTTTTAAACTCTCGGCCTTGGGTTTAAGGCCCAAAACATTTTCAAAGTTAAGCCCAAAAGGGATTTTGTGAATTAAGCAGGTTTTTCTGGCATGGCCCACTAAGTCTTCGACCCGAAGTCCACCAGGTAAGTACTCTGATCTTTTGTATGATTTAGAAATAGAATGTAGAATAGAGATTAAGTACTTGAACCCTAAGACTAGTATACCCCAACAAAAACATAAGACTTAAATGCCTAACTGAACAAACCTGTGTTTAAGTCGCCGAGTTAGGGTGTGGCAACCATGGTACGCATGTCTAGGATTGGTTTCAGTGGAAGCTTGGTATTTAAGCAGTCCGTGTGACTCACCTCCTCTCCACTTGAATCCTACCTGGTGCGTAGCTACGGTTCACCCTAACCAAGAGGACTTAGCTACGGGCTAAACCTCTAACTAAAACTCGAAAGAGACTAGCCGTATTTTTATGGAAACCCTCATTTTTATAATCTCCAAATTACCCCTTAAATAGTAGCAAAAACTTATTTTGGAAAATTTTCAAAATATTTCGATTTACAAATTTACTAAAATACCCCTAGTGGTAAAATTACAAAAATGCCCTTGGTTTATGAAATTTCCAAATACCCACAGTTCTTATCAAAATTTCACTACTTTGCTTAAAGGAACCCTAAATTTACAAAATATCAAAACACCTTGATTATGGAAAAAAATTAATTACAAAATTACCTCTAACTTACAAATTACCAAAATACCCCCGAGTCACAAAATTATCAAAACAACCCTGAATCCCAAAATTTTTACAACATCACCAATTTGGAAAGTAAAATTTTCAAAACAACCCCCAAGTTTTGTAAATTCCAAAATATCCTTGATTTATTAAAAAAATTACAAATTTACCCAGGATAATTACCAAAATACCCTCAGATTTCAAAATTTTCCAAAATACCCTCGGGAATGTAAAAAAAATTATCAGAATACCCTTATTGACAAAATTACCAAGGAACCATATTTGAAAAATTACGAAAATACCCATGGGTAGTGGAAAAACAACAACAATGAAAACTACAACATTTCTCTAAATGAACGGAAGTTCATAATTGATTGATGGATGTATGAATGTAAATATGTGTGCATGTATGAATACGAAAGAACCACTCTTAAAATTCTTTTCATAAAACTTCGTCGTGGATAATCAGCGGAACAAGGACTAATTCATAAAACTTTCTTAAATCAAATTAAAGCGCATCGTTAGATATGAGTTCTAGAGGACGCGGTCATCATGGATCGCAGTAGAGGAAGAATGGTTGTGTTAAAACCCGTTAGATCGGGTCAAGGGTCTGACAATGAGTTACCACCGCCACCACCACCCCCAGCTGTTGGTGTTGAGCAGCAAGCCCAGACGGGGGAAGATGCTGTGTTGCAGGCTGTGCTGCGAGTTCTTGAGTTGGTGGGGAGTGCAGGAGGAAATTCGGGAGCTCGAAAGTCTGTGCCTAAGCGGCTCTGCACTAATGGAGTTGAAGTGTTTCGTGGCGTATCGGGTGTAGCACCCAGTACAGTCGAATATTGGTTGGAGGCAACTGAGAGCATTATGGATAAGATTGATCTGACCCTTGAGGAGAAATTAAAAGGAATGGTGGCACTACTTTACGATGAAGCGTACCAATGGTGGTTAACAGTTCGAGATAGTGCCACAGCTGAGGATCTGACCTGGGGGTATGCTAAGGAGGCATATCAGAAAAAGTATGTCGGCACACGTTATATTGATGAGCAGAGGAAAGCTTTTCTGGGGTTGGTTCAAGAAAACAAGTCAATAGCAGCGTATGAAGATGAATTTCTGAGGTTAAGTCGATATGCTCGAGGAGTAGTGGCTACGGAGCATGAACGCTGTGTGCGGTTCGAAGACGGCCTAAGGGATGACCTCAGGTTATTGATAGCTCCACATCAGGAATGGGAGTTTTCGCGTTGGTTGAAAAGGCTAAGGTAGGTGAGGGAATCAAGGACTCGGTTAAGCAGAGCTCTGATAGGAATAGACCCAAGAGGGGTTATGGGTCGTCAGGATCATCGGGAGATGTACAGAAAAGGCCCAAAGTGATGGGTGAGGGTCGACAAGTTGGTACAGGAGGCGATGTCGTCCTTGTGAGCATTGTGGAAAGAAGCACTTAGAGGAGTGCTGGAAAAAGACGGGAGGATGTTTTAGGTGTGGGTCCAAGGACCATATGCTTAAAGATTGTCCTAAGAAACCAGATGAAAGTTGATCATCATCTCAGAATGTTAATCAGGCTGGTAGAGGAGGACAGCAGCCTCAACGAGGTCGTGATTCGAATAACAGAGGTAATGGTGCTGGCAGAAGACGTGGAACACAAGGTAGAGGTGTTGTTAACACTGAGGCTAGGCAGTCGGGTTTGGTTTATGCAGTTCACCGGAGGGAGGATGGTGACGCACCGGATGTTATAACCGGTATGTTCCTTATTTATGGCAAGCCTTATTATGCCTTAATTGATGTGGGCTCGACCCATTCTAATGTTGCATGTAGTGTAGTGGAAACACTAGGCCTAGACTCTAAACTTTCTGATAGGCAGATGACTGTAGTAAGCCCATTAGCCAAACTGTAGTGGTGGACAAGATCTTTCGGAGTGTACCCCTAGAAATTCAGGGAGTGAGCTTTCGGGCTGACTTAATGGAGTTACCCTTCGGAGAATTTGACCTCATACTTGGTATACACTTGCTAGTAGAACACTGAGCCGTGTCGAATTGTGTGGCTAAACGAATGGAACTAAGGACCCCTAAGGATGAGGTGGTCATTATGATAGGAGAAAGAAGAAACTACCTGTCTAATGTAGTTTCGGCATTGAAGGCTAAGAAAATGGTTAGGAAAGGGTACAAGGCATTTCTGGCTTTTGTCAGTGCTGATAGACGCAAAAGAAGGGGGAGTTAGTGGAGTTAGAACAGTAAAGGACTTTGAGGACATATTTTCGAAGGAATTACCAGGAATACCCCCAGATAGGGAGGTGGAATTTGGAATAGATTTGCTACCGGGAACAGCTCCTGTGTCAATCGCTCCATACCGAATGGTGCCAAAAGAGTTGGTTGAGCTCAAGGCTCAAATCCAAGAACTGCTTGATCATGGGTTTATTCAACCCAGTGTGTCTCCATGGGGAGCACCAGTCCTGTTTGTGAAGAAGAAGGACGGAACTATGCGTATGTGCATAGACTATCGTCAGTTGAACAAGCTGACCATCAAGAACAAGTATCCTTTGCCAAGGATAGACGACTTGTTTGATCAGCTTAAGGGGCGGCAGTGTTCTCAAAGATCGACTTGAGGTTGGGATATCATCAGTTAAAGGTGAAAGAGGTAGATATCCATAAGACAGCTTTTAGGACAAGATACGGCCATTTTGAGTTTGTAGTAATGCCATTTGGGTTGACGAACGCCCCAGCCACGTTCATGGATATGATGAACTGAGTTTTCCAACCTTACTTGGATAGGTTCATTGTTGTGTTCATCGACGATATTTTGGTGTACTCCAAGTCTGAAGAGGAGCATGATGAGCATCTCCGAGTTGTGCTGCAAGTGTTAAGGGAGGAGAAGCTCTATGCCAAATTCAGCAAGTGTGAATTTTGGCTCAAGGAGGTGGCGTTCTTAGGGCATGTGGTATCCGCAGAGGGAATAAGAATGGATCCTAGGAAGATCGAAGCGGTGTTGGATTGGAAACCACCTAGGTCTATGGCTGAGATCCGAAGTTTCCTAGGTTTGGCAGGCTATTACAGAAGGTTTGTGGAAGGGTTCTCGTCTATAGCCGCGCCTTTAACAAAGTTGTTGAGGAAGGAAGTATCCTTTGTTTGGTCGGAGAAGCAGCAAGAGAGCTTTGAAAAACTTAAGAAGGTTTTAACGGAAGCTCCAGTATTGATTCAGCCAGAGGCAGGAAAGGAATTAACGGTGTATTGTGACGCTTCCCATACAGGTTTGGGTTGTGTATTGATGCAAGGAGGAAAGGTAGTCCCATACGTATCTCGATAGTTAAGGCCGCATGAGGTTAACTACCCAACCCATGACTTGGAATTGGCAACAGTGGTTTTCGCCCTTAAGGTGTGGAGGCACTATCTCTATGGAGAAAGGTCAGTGATCTACACAGACCACAAGAGTCTCAAGTATTTACTGACTCAGAAGGAGTTAAACTTGAGGCATCAAAGGTGGGTTGAATTGCTGAAGGACTATGACTATTCGATAGAATATCACCCGGCAAGGCGAATGTAGTGGTGGATGCCCTAAGCCGAAAGGTCGTGTCATATTTAAGGGCTATATTCACTCACTTAAGTTTGTATGATGATGGAAGCCTGTTAGCAGAGTTGCAAGTCAAACCCACATGGCTGAATGAGGTGAAAAGGGGATAATTGACTGATAAGGACCTAAGTGCTAAGTTACAGCAAGTACAGAATGGAGAGCTAGAGGATTATGGTGTTAATGATGAAGGAGTATTGTGCTATAAAGGAAAAGTCTGTATGCTGAAAGACGAGGAATTAAGACAGAGGATTCTTCGAGAAGCACATAGTAGCCCTTATGCTATGCATCCCGGAGGCATTAAGTTGTACAGAGATCTAAGAGAACAATTTTGGTGGCCTAAACTTAAACGGGAAGTTACTGAGTTCATGGGAAAATGTCTAACATGTCAGCAAGTTAAGGCTGAACACCAAGTTCCATCAGGATTACTTCAGCCAATCGAGGTTCCGCAGTGGAAGTGGGAAAGAATTACCATGAACTTCGTTAGTGGGCTTCCCCTTACGCCTACTAAGAAGGACTCGGTATGGGTAATAGTGGACCGTTTGACTAAGTCCGCACATTTTATCCCGGTAAGAGTGGATTATTCCCTTCAAAAGTTAGCCAAATTATACGTGGCAGAGATTGTAAGGTTACACGGAGTACCGATGTCAATTATTTCGGATAGAGACCCAAGGTTCACGTCTCGGTTTTGAAGGGCACTTCATCAAGCTTTAGGAACTAAGTTGGACTTCACTACGGCTTTTCACCCACAATCAGATGGGCAGTTTGAACGGGTAATACAAGTGTTGGAGGATATGTTGAGAGGCTGTGTGATGGATTTCCGAGGAAGTTGGGAGGATTACTTGCCTTTAGCGAGTTTGCCTACAATAATGCTTATCAGGCTAGCATTCGGATGGCACCATATGAAGCATTATACGGTCGGAAGTGTCGAACTCCTACTTGTTGGATTGAGTTAGGAGAACGTCAAGTTTTGGGACCAGAGTTGGTGGCGGCCAAGAGAAGGTTGAGGTAATCCGAGCACGGTTAAAGGAAGCCTCGATAGGCGTAAGTCTTTACCGACCTCAAGCGGAAGGAAATAGAGTTTGAAGTGGGAGACCAAGTGTTTCGAAAGTCTCGCCTTGGAAGAAGGTGATGAGGTTTGGTCGAAAGGAAGTTAAGCCCAAGGTTTATAGGGCCCTATCGGTACTAAAGCGAGTGGGACCATGGCATGCCACTAGAGTTACCATCGAGTTGTAGCAGATGCACGACGTATTCCATGTGTCCATGCTACATCGCTACCGATCGGATCCATCTCACGTGGTACCAGTTGAAGAAGTGGAGCTAAGGCCAGACTTATCCTATGAGGAAGAGCCGATTCAAATTTTGGAACGTGATGTGAAAGTGTTACGGAGGAAGTCAGTTCCTTTAGTCAAAGTGTTATGGCACAATCATGGATCGGAGGAAGCTTCATGGGAACCAGAGGAGGCAATGCGACAGCAATACCCTCAATTATTTTAGCTAGGAAATTTTGAGGACGAAATTATTTTAAGGGGGTAGAACTGTAACATCCTGAAAAGGGCCCATGCATTTTCGGTTTAATTGTACAAAATGACATGTCTCATGTGTTATGAATGTATTATGAACATTTTTGGAAACTTGGAAATGTAAGAAATGATTTAGAAATGTTAAGTTTCAAAAAGAGGAAAGTGAACATTTTGGAAACTTAAGTTAAAAGAGGAAAGTGAACATTTTGGAAACTTAAGTTAAAAGAGCAAAGTGAACATTTTGGAAACTTAAGTTAAAAGAGGAAAGTGAACATTTTGGAAACCTAGAAATGTTTGGAAATGTTAAGTTTCAAAAGAGGAAACTAAGGCAAGGTGGCCTTAAGAAAATTAATAAGAGGAATTTGACACATAAACAGGCTTGTCAAAGTGGCTTGAAGGCACCACTTAAATGCCCAACAAGTGATGCCACAAGCTTGTGTATTTGGACCAGGGATCGAGTCACTTGGGAAGCAAATAAAAGAAATTTTATTTTGCTACTAGAAGTAAAGGAGGTGGACGGCACAAGGGAACCTAAGTGAAGAGTTTAATTCTCTTTAAAATTCAGCTAAATAGGTGGATAAATGATGGATAATTATTGTTATTTTTAAGAGATAAGAGATAATTGGGGGATTAAGTCTATTATTGAATAAAGTGATAATTAAAAGATAAAAATTTATCACATAGGAAGAGTGGTGGCCAAGTAGGGGACTCTAGCCTAGGAATTTCGGCAATAGAAGGAAAATAAGGCCATTCTTCATTCATTCTTTTCTCTTCAAGGAAGCCTCTGCCAAAATTCTCTAGCAAATTTCTCCATTCTTTTCTTTCTTTCCTCTATCGAATTCTCTCTGCCATTATTCTCTTCTTCTCTTTTCTTTTCTTCTTCTATTACAAACACAATCAAAAGTCGAAGGTACCAATAGCCCTAGCCGATTTCTCACTAAGCCTCAAGAACCGAAATTGTGATACATATCAGGGCCATAGCCGAATAGTGCTAAGGGTTCAAGCAAGAGTTCCATATAATTCTTCAGTAAGGGTAAGATTAGGTTCGATTCCCATTCTATTTCATTTAAGTCTGTCGAAATTAAGATTCTAATACCCTCAATATATTGTTGCCGAAACCTTGAAGAGATCTTTCGAGATTTACTAAGTGTCGACTACAAGGAAGAAGTTCTTTTCTCGAAGGTACACCATAGGCCTCGTGTTCCCTAGTTATTCGGTGAGTTTTGGGATTTAAAATTCACAAGATAAGTACCTATAGCATTCGGCCAAGGCTTATTTTAGTGTTTGGATCTATCTTTTATTATCTTAAAAGCCGAAACTAACCTATGTAAAGATCAAGTGTTTGGCCGAATACAAGGAGGAGAATAACAAAGTTCTCGGGATTTGAGTGATAAGCAAATCGGCATTAAGGTAAGTTTTAGTGCACAAATCCTAGTAGGATTTGGTATTATGGCCGAATGAGTTTTTCATTAAAACCTTTAATATGGGCCGAATGTAGGGAGTTAAAGATCTAAAGCATTAGATCAAGCTTTTTGGGATTTGGATTGGAGACCTTAAGTGAATCAGGTGTGTATTCCACACTAATTCTTAATATGTTTTATGGCAATATTTAATATGTGCATAAGAATGTGAATATGGCTAAGGTACCGTGTTACGGTACAAAGTACTCAGGTACGTTTCCTACTCCTATTAGGATTACGAAATATGTTATATTTAACATGTGAAAAGTGACATGAATGTGAATTTAAATATGATATGCATGATATGAATAATATGGGGCATTCGGGTTATATGAGAAAGGGGAAGTGAATGTGGTGACTTCGGTCTCACTATTTGAATGTGGTGACTTGGTCACATTATCCGAATGTGGTAACCCGGTTACATTATTCGAACGTGGTGTCTCATGACACAAATATTTAATCTAGTGGCTATGCCATGAATTTTATATGGGCGATGAGCACGTCGACTGCAAAGAATTGCCTTCGATGGTGTGTAGCGGATGGAGGGTTGACTTAGTAGTCCCCATGGTGTGCAGGTTGGTACGGGGATGTGTAGCGGATGGCATCTAGGTTTGGGTTCGGGATTGCATCATTATCTTGAATTATTATGTGAACATGATATGTATGGTATGTCTGAATTATTAAATTTTAGTGTTGGTTACATATTGAGTCTGCTTGACTCACCCCTTGTGGGATTACTTTTCAGGTGACGATCAGTGATGGACCGGGCCGACAGATGCTTAGTGAAGGCCATGTGGAGTTCATATTTCTTTTATTTTGACTATTTTACTTTAAGTATTTTGAATTTTAATTTTGGGAATTATTGATGTAATAAGGCCTTAGTAGAATTACTTTATTCTGTTTTTATTTATTAAGCTTACAAATCTTTATTTAAAAGATTAAGTAAATCTATTTTTGAAACGAAGCCCAAACATTTTGTCACCTAAAGTAAAGGATTTTTAATAATGAAATAAACTTGTTTTCAACTCAAGCCCAACCCAAAACGATCTTTCTTCCAAATCACACAAGTTTTTCCTAAGTAACAAAAGAATTTGAAATGGTTTACACTGGGGAACATACCAGATCCGGTCAAGGCTCGTGGGCCGGGTTTGGGGTGTTTCATGCGGTGTTGGCACAAAGCCCATAATTACAGCACGAAGCCCTTATTAATGGCACACAGCCTCGGTAACATTATCAATGTAGCATGGCTGCTCGGTGGCTAAAAAGCCTTCGGTAAATATGATTGACACAGAGTCATCAATATATATATATATATATTAGGCACATAGCCATGATAAATATGATTGGAACAAAGCCATAATAATGGAAAAAGCCTTCGGTATTGGCACAAAGCCCATAATTACGGTACGAAGCGCATATTAATGGAAAATAACCCTTGCTAACATTATCGGTGCAATATGGCTGCTTGGTGGCTAAAAAGCCTGTGGTGGCTATAAAGCCTTCGGTGGCTAAAAAGCCTTCGGTGGATCCACAGTCATCAAGCGACCATGCGATCCTATTAGCACTTCCTCCGTATTAATAATCCCAACTCCATGAAATATGTCGTGTATGTCATGCTCAATCATTACACGTGTATGCAAAATGGCCATGCTCGAAACAATTATTTAAACATGTAATTAAAGCAAATCAATTATACAACCACAGTCAAATTAGACAACTCATTGCACAATTCGATCATTTACCTACAAGGGCAAATCAGTCATTTTACCCTATAAAGGTATTTCAGTAATTCTACTCATAACCAATCCGTGTATGCAATGCATCTCAAACATAATCAATCATACAATTAACACATACAACGCTAGTACTACCACGAGGGTACAACGGTCATTTTGTCACTTAGGGGTAAAATGATAATTTTACCCCTTAGCGGTATTTTGGTAATTTTACAAATCGAGGATATTGGTAATTTTGCAAACTGAAGGTATTTTGGTAACTTCACTAACTAGGGGTATTTTGTAATTTTGCAAACCAGGGGTATATCGGTAATTTTGTAATTCGAGGGTATTTCTATAATTTTGTAAATTAAGGGTACTTCAGTAATTTTGTAACTAAGGGTATTTTAGTAATTTTACCTTTAATGGCCTTTTTGAAGGCCTACTGTCGCCTCGAGTGACACAGATACCTTTTTTATTGAAACGGTGAAATTGGGCCTAGGGCCCATTCTCGACCCGAATTAACCTCACGCTCGCGTGGCTACAATCGTCGTGTCACCGGTATTTTGGCATTTGCCGCTCTACAACTAGAGAAGAGAGAAATATAAACCTGTTAGGAATCTGGTGCTAATCCGCGCTCTGACCACTCTGTGCCCAAATGCCCACCAAGGTATCTTTGTAACATCCTGAATAAGTGGGTTTGTGCATTTTGTGTGTTGTAGGGTTAAAGTGTTAGCTTGAGATTTAGAGGTGCGAATTGGGCTCAGGTTTGGGATGAGACCTGGGTTAATTTTCTAATGGGGAGCTATAGGAAAGAAAGAAGGGGTATTTGTGTTTAAAATTTGCAAGGTGAGCTTGTGGCCCAAAATCTGGTGGTGCTGTAAGGGAGCAAGTAGGTGGAGTCACTAATGGGAGGATTGGGCCTAACTGTTGGCCGCTTGGAGCCCATGCTTTTGGGCTAATATTAGGCACACTAAGGGGGGAAGGGAGGACGGCACAATGGCTAAAAATAAGAGATTTAATTATTTTATTTAGGTGGATAATATATTGATTTATGAGGGGAGGAGTTGGTGCTAAGGAGGCCTATTTTGAAGGGAGGATGTAGATTAAGATAACAAGGGAGGATAAGAGTTATCAGGTGGAGGGGGAGTTGGCCAAAAATTAAGCTCTAGGGAGGGGGTGAAATTTGGTTTGATATGCCAAAATTAGTAGGCACAAGTGATCATCTTTTTCATCTTTTTCTTTCTTTCTCACCTTCTCTCTTCAAGTCGAAATTCTCTTCTCTTATGGGTTCTCTCATTTGCCTCAATTTCTCTCCAAAACTGAAACCCTCTAGCTCTTTTCTCTTCTTCAATATCTTCCTAAAAGCTGAACCCTCTTTGCCCATATTTTCTTTTTCCATAGCCGAACCTTTTAGCCATTTTTCAATAGTATTTTTTTCATCTCTCTAAGAACCGAAACCCCTAATCATACAATTAAAGATCTTGTTTCCATTTTTGGCCTTCTATTTTGGATTCCCTACTGTTCCAGCTCTTGCCGAATCATCTTTAAGGGGTTGTTGGGCCGAATCTTGTTAGGTGGTGTTTGAATCGGTCAAGTGAAGGTAAGAGGGGTAATTTCTTTTACCTCGTAATATCTCTTTCGGGATTTCCTGCTTAAGCGGAATGGCCGCTGAGTTGAATAGTTGAATGCTTGATCGAATATAGGTGGGGGTGGTGTCACTTGCGGTTGAAGATCTCTAGGAGTTGGTTAGTCGGTAGGTCAAGTCCAAGGCTCCGGGATTTGTCGATGTCGGTAAGGGCTGTGGCCGTGAACACCAATTTCTTTTAGTTTGTTCTCATTACTTTATTATGATTTAATGACCAAGGTGTGTTCATGGACTCGAATGCCAGCCAAGCGATAGGAGGAGTTGGATCTGTAAACCCAGCCCCTAAGTTCAAGAAGCGAGCAGTATCAGGGGTGCGAGATTGGCCACTAGGTTATGGGCCGGTATCGGGGAAAGATTGTAGGTAGATAGTGGTAGTCTCGAGTGATGATAGTGTTAAAGTCGAGAGTGTGATAGTACGAGTGTCAGGTGTGTAACTCTTATGCACTTTATATGTTGTTATGTTAAATGTTGTGTTTATTAAAAATCGGAATAATGGTGGGAAACATTACGTTACCCTTACGGATATAAGCAAGGACTCCGGGTAAGTCCATTATGGTGAATATTGTGCCTTATCTATGTGAAACCTGTGTGTGCCATGTTATATTTTCTTATGTATTAAGCATGATCACATTGTATGGAGAAATATATACATGAAATATGGGTATGATGAGAGGAGGGGGAAGGCATGATTTATCAGACTGTCACCAGCGGTTAGGTACCACATGTGGGTTGGCCCCATATATTATTATTCTATGACTAAGTCTCAATGGTTTGGAACCACCAGTGGTTAGGTACCACATATGATTATTTCTGTGACTCGTCCCAGTGGTTAGGTACCACAGTGGGTTGGCCCCACATATCGATTTAAGGGATCATCACCAGTGGTTAGGTACCACAAGTGGGTTGGCCCCACATATGAATATTTGTAACTTCAGTTACTAGTGGTTAGGTACCACCAGTGCCTAGGTGCCACAAGGGGTAAATTTAGGAGACTCGGATGGATATTTAGGTAATGGGCTTCATGACATGCATAATATCATATGAATCTGTGTATGAGTTTGACGTCTTTTGGGATGGGGAATTACACACTGAGTCTCGGTGACTCACCCCTTCCATTACATTTTGCAGATAATGCGTAGATCGTGGATTTGGAGCCGGGGTGGACTCACGGTGGCCATGCGAAATATCTATTTTTGTTTCAATATTCGTTTCAATTTTAAATTTTATTACTTGAAGTTGGGATTTCAGTTTGTAATAAGGCCACTTAAACTTTACTTTGGGATTTATTATTCTTTCCGTTTTCTCTTAAACTTTATTAAACGAAAAAGGCATGTCAGGTAATCTATGGAATGGACATTTTTATAAACTTAAGTAAATACTCTGAGTTTTTCTAAATTTATACACTAGATAAATAATCAACAAGGTTAACAACGAAGTGATTCTATCATGCTGAATAATGTTTCAAAATGTTTTAACAATTCACTCAATTCAACCACGTTTTTCTTAACTATACAAAGGTTTCTCTTCAAATCAAGTTGACAAAAATGGTTTGTGAGACGTTTTCTTCCCAGTGACATGCTAGATTTGGTCGTAGCGTTTAGGCCGGGTTTGTGGTGTTACATTTTTAGTATCAGTGCCAGGTTCAAAAGCTCGGCTATGGGTATAAGGCCCAAAATATTTTCAATATAAGGTTTGTAAAATAATTTCTGGAGAGATGCATATCTCAGAAAGCATGGCACCTGAGTCTCCGGCACCGATCCACCTAGGTAAGTATCCTAACCTCTGATGTGATATATATATTTGTGTGATGGGATTAATGGGTTTATAGGGACGTAGATAGATATGTTTGGGCTTATGGACCGTAGGCCTAGTTACACAAACTCCTAAATTCCATAAACTTAACTTCCCTAAATAAACACGCCTGTGATCAAGTTAGAAGGACTAGGGTGTGGTAATAGGCATACGCATGCCTAGGATTGGATTCAGAAAGAGCTTGGTATTTAAGCAGTTCTAGCGACTCACCTTCTCCTCTCTGGAATCCTACCTGGTGCGTAATGACTATTCACCTTAATCGTGAGGGCTTGTTAACGGGCCAAAGTTTTAACTAAAACTCGAAAGGGACCAGTACCTCATCTTTGTAAAATTACTTATATGACCTTAATTTTGTAAAATGACCAAAATACCCTTGATTTTGGAAAATGACCAAAACACCCTTGTTTGAAGAATTACCAAATTACCCTTGATTTACGAAAGTTACTGAAATTAGAAAAATTGCCAAAATACCCCTGAATTTCAAAATTACCAAAATACCCCTATTTTGAAAAAATCACAAGATACCTTATTTTGGAAAATTACAAAAATACCCCTGTAGGTGAAAATTTTGAAAATACCCCTAGGTAGTGAAATGACGAAGATACCCTTAGGTGACAAATGTGAGCTCGTGGATGTACTTGTGTTGAATACATGTATGTGGTACTCTGCTGAATGTTGACTGAATGTGAATTTTAGAATTAGAAATACAGACTTAAGAACTGAACTATGTAGACATAGTTCAAATTCGAAAGAACCACTGTTAAAACTTCCTTCCATAAGATTGTTCGTTGTTAATCAATGGAAGAAAAAGTTATTAACCTATAAAATTTCTAAATCAGATTAAATCGCGAACGGTAGAATGAGCACTCGAGGTCGTGGGCGTAATGTGCGTGGTCATGGTAGGGGTAGGATGACTGTGTCAAAACTAGTAGGGTCTGGTTATGAGTCAGAGAATGAAGTACCAAGACCGCCACATGGGCTACCGAAGTTCTAAGAGCAAACTGGTGGTGATGATGCAGTGTCGCAAGCTATGCTATGGGTCTTGAAGAGAGTCACTCGAGCAGGCGAAGGTGCGGGGGCTCAAAAATCTGTATCCGAACGACTCCGAGCTAATGGAGCAGAGGTATTTAGGGGACCCAATACAGCGGAGTATTGGTTAGAGGCAACATAGCTTATAATGGATGATTTGGATTTCACGGCTGAGGAGAAGTTAAAAGGGATAGTGTCTCTTCTCCGAGATGAGTCTTATCAGTGGTGGCTTACGGTCAGGGAAGGTGCGATGGCTGATGACATCACTTGGGATTTCTTTAAGGTGGCTTAGCAGAGGAAGTACATTGGGTCTAGTTAAATAGATGTGCAACGTAAGGCATTCTTGAATTTGGTGCAGAGGAGTAAGTCAGTATTCGAGTACGAAGCGAAATTCTTGCGGTTGAGCAAGTATGCTTAGGGTATTGTGGCTACGGAGCATGAGCGCTGTGTTAGGTTTGAGAACGGACTAAGGGATGAGTTGCGGGTGTTGATTACTCCGTAGCAAGAGAGGGAATTCGCCATTCTTGTAGAAAAGGCCAAGATTATTGAGGAGGTGAAACAAACAGAGAAACAGAATCAGAATAGAAACAGGGATAAAAGGAGTTTTGGGCCATCAGGGTCTACTGGGAGTTCTTAGAAAAGAGCTAGATTTGGTGGACTGAATCAAGCTGCAAGGCCTACTGCTGCTACTTATTGGCCACCCCGGTGTGATCGATGTGGGAAGTTTCATTCGAGGGAATGTTGGACAGGTAATAGGGGTGTTTCAAGTATGGGTCAATGGATCACTGGATAAGGGATTGTCCGTTGAGGCCGGCTAGGATGCAGACCAAGAGTCAAGGGCATACACAATTTAGGAGAGATGGTCAGCGACCGCAGAGGGGTCGAGGTGCAGCCAAAGGTGGTAATGGAAACAGACGAGGCTGTGGAGCACCGGGTAGGGGTGCTGGAAATATCGATGCAAGACAGCCTGGGTTGGTCTATGCATCAAAGCGTCAAGAGGAGGGCGATGCACCGGACGTCATAACCGGTATGTTTTAATTTTTGGGTTGCCTTATACTACTTTGATTAATGCTGGTTCGACTCACTTTTATGTTGCTAGTAGTATAGTGGGAACCTTAAACTTAGCCTATGAGACTTCTGCTAAGGAGATGACGGTAATTAGCCCTCTAGGACACTCTGTGGTAGTAGACAAACTATATAGGGATGTACCCCTAGAACTTCAAGGGGTAGTGTTTCAAACTGATTTGATGGAATTGCCCTACGGGGAGTTTGATCTGATCCTAGGGATGGATTGGTTGGTAAGGTATCAAGCGGGCTTAGATTGTGCAGCTAAGCACATGGTACTGAGTACGGACGACGGTGAAGAGGTGGTGATGATAGGTGAGAGAAAAAACTACCTATCTAGTGTGGTATCCACTTTGAAGGCTGAAGAGATGGTGAGGAAAGGGTGTAAAGTGTTTGTGGATTATGTTTGTGCCTTGGAGGTTAAGGAATCAGCTTTGGAGAATGTCCGAACGGTGAAAGAATTTATCGATGTCTTTCCGGAAGAGCTTTCGGGTTTGCCTCCAGATCGCGAAGTGGAGTTTGGTATAGACCTTCTACCAGGAATAGAGCCAGTGTCTATTGCCCCGTATAAAATGGCGTCGAAGGAGTTGGTGGAGCTGAAAGCGCAGATTCAGGAGTTGTTGGATCGGGGTTTTATCCGGCCAAGTGTATCGCCTTGAGGAGCGCCTGTGATTTTTGTTAGAAAAGGACGGATCAATGCGAATGTGCATTGATTATCGCCAGTTGAATAAGTTGACAATTAAGAATAGGTATCCATTGCCAAGGATAGACGATTTGTTCGACCAACTTAAGGGAGCCTCAGTCTTTTCCAAGATAGATTTGAGGTCGGGGTATCACCAACTTAAGGTCAAGGAGACGGATATCCATAAAACGACTTTTCATACTCGTTACGGTCATTATGAATTTTTGGTGATGCCGTTTGGGTTAACCAACGCCCCAACAGTGTTTATGGGTGTTTCATCCATTTTTGGACCGATTCATCGTAGTGTTTATAGATGATATTCTGGTGTACTCAAAATCGAAGGAAGAGCATGATGCATATCTGCGAGTGGTTTTATAGATTCTAAGGGAGAAGCAATTGTTTGCTAAGTTTAGTAAGTTCGAGTTCTGGTTGAAGGAAGTTACCTTTTTGGGTCATGTGGTGTCAGCTGAGGGGATTAGGGTGGACCCACAAAAGATTGAAGCGGTGTTAGGCTGGAAACCACCGAAGTCTGTGATGAAGATTCAAAGTTTTTGGGTTTAGCAAGATATTACAGGAGGTTTGTGGAAGGGTTTTCTTTGATTGCAGCGCCGCTAACCAAGTTGCTAAGGAAAGGGGTTCCATTTGTGTGATCAGACAAGCAACAAAAAAGTTTTGAGAAGTTAAAAAGGATTTTGACGGAAGCTCCAGTGCTGATTCAACCTAAAGCAGGGAAAGAGTTTACAGTTTATTGTGATGCGTCGCATACAGGGTTAGGGTGTGTGCTGATGCAAGAGGGGAAGGTAGTAGCGTATGCTTCTTGACAATTGAGACCTCACAAGGTGAATTACCCGACGCATGATCTGGAGTTGGCTGGAGTGGTTTTCGCCCTAAAAATTTAGAGACATTACTTGTATGGAGAAAGGTCTATTGTGTACACAGATCATAAGAGTTTGAGATGCCTTCTTACTCTGAAGGAATTGAATTTAAGGCAGAGGAGGTGGATCGAGCTGTTGAAGGATTATGATTGCTCAATTAAGTACCATCCAGGTAAGGCTAACGTGATAGCTAACACCTTGAGCCGCAAGGTTGTGGCAGATTTAAGAGCCTTGTTTGCCCACCTTAGTCTGTATCATGACGGAAGTCTGTTAGCAGAACTGCAAGTGAAGCCAACGTGGGTAAACCGGGTTAAGGAAAAATAACTGGTGGATGAAGTCCTAAACGCTAGGTGTTTGCAAGTGCCGAATGATGGATTGGAGGGGTATAGCTTGAGCAGCGATGGAGTGCTATGTTTTCAGGGGAAGGTTTGCATGCCTAAAGATGTGGAGTTAAGGTAGAAGATTCTTCAGGAGGCTCACAGTAATCCATACGCTATGCATCCTGGAGGTAGTAAGATGTACCGGGATTTGTGGGAGCAATTTTGGTGGCAGAGCCTAAAACAAGAAGTAACTAAATTTGTGAGTAAGTGTTTGACATGTCAACAGGTCAAAGTCGAACATCAGTTACCCTCGAGATTATTGTAACCGATAAAGATTCGACAGTGGAAATGGGAAAGGATCACGATGGATTTCGTTAGTGGGCTACCCCTCACACCCACTAAGAAGGATTCAGTCTGGGTGATCATTGACCGTTTAACAAAGTCAGCTCATTTTATACCAATTCGGGTTGATTACTCTCTCCAAAGGTTGGCTAAGTTATATGTGGCAGAAATTGTGAGGTTACATGGGGTGCCAGTGTCGATTATCTCTGACAGGGACCCTAGGTTCACGTCGAGGTTTTGGAAAGTGTTACACCAAACATTGGGTACAAAGTTGGATTTCAGTACGACATTTCATCCCCAATCGGATGGACAGTCGGAGAGGGTAATCCAGGTCTTGGAAGATATGCTAAGGGGTTGTGCCTTGGATTTCAGAGGTAGTTGGGAAGAATTTCTACCGTTGGCGGAGTTCGCATACAACAATAGTTACCAGAAAAGTATTCAGATGGCACCATATGAAGCGTTATATAGTCGAAAGTGTCGTACCCCGACGTGTTGGACGGAGTTGGGGGAGCGGCAGTTATTGGGTCCAGAGTTGGTGGCTGAAACAGAAGAGAAGGTTAGGCTGATTCGAGCTCGTCTGAAGGAAGCTTCGGACAGAAAAGTCTTATGTTGATCTAAACGGAAGGATATAGAATCTGCAGAGGGTGACAGGGTTTTCTTGAAGGTGTCACCGTGGAAGAAAGTGCTGAGATTTGGTCAGAAAGGCAAGCTAAGCCCTAGGTTTATCAGGCCTTATCAGGTGTTGAAGCCAGTGGGACTAGTAGCTTATCAGCTCGAGTTGCCACCAGAGTTGAGTCAGATCCATAATGTGTTCCATGTTTCCATGCTTAGACGCTATCGCTCAGATCCGTCTCATGGTGCATCGGTGGAAGAAATTGAGGTGAGCCCAGACTTATCTTTTGAGGAGGAACCAGTGCAGTTCCTGGATCAAGATGTCAAAGTATTGTGAAGGAAATCAGTCCCTTTGGTGAAGGTATTATGGCGGAACCATGGATCCGAAGAAGCAATATGGGAGCCGGAGGATGTTATGCGACAGCAATACCCTCAACTCTTTTGATAAGGTAAATTTTGAGGCTGAAATTTAATTTAAGGGGGGAACTGTAACATTCTGAGTAAGTGGGTTGTGCATTTTATGTGTTGTAGGGTTAAAGTGTTAGCTTGAGATTTAGAGGTGCGAATTGGGCTCGTGTTTAATGAGACCAGGTTAATTTTCTAATGGGGAGCTATAGGAAAGAAAGAAGGGTATCTGTGTTTAAAATTTGCAAGGTGGGCTTGTGGCCCAAAATCTGGTGGTACTATAAGGGAGCAAGTAGGCGGCGTCACTAAGGGGAGGATTGGGCCTAAGTGTTGGCCGCTTGGAGCCCATGCTTTTGGGCTAATATTCGGCACTCTAAGGGGGGAAGGGAGGATGACACAATGGCTAGAAAATAGGAGATTTAATTCTTTTATTTAGGTGGATAATATGTTGATTTAAGAGGGGAGGAGTTGGTGCTAAGGAGGCCTCTTTTGAAGGGAGGATGTAGATTAAGATAACAAGGGAGGATAAGAGTTATCAGGTGGAGGAGTGGCGAAAATCAAGCTCTGGGGAGAGGGGTGAAATTCAGTTTGATATGCCGAAATTAGTAGGCACAAGTGATCATCTTTTTCATCTTTTTCTTTCTTTCTCACCTTCTCTCTTCAAGCCGAAATTCTCTTCTCTTGTGGGTTCTCTCATTTGCCTCAATTTCTCTCCAAAACTGAAACCCTCTAGCTCTTTTCTCCTCTTCAATATCTTCCTAAAAGTTGAACCCTCTTTGCCCATATTTTCTTCTTCCATAGCCGAACCTTTTAGCCATTTTTCAATAGTGTTTTCTTCATCTCTCTAAGAATCGAAACCCCTAATCATACAATTAAAGATCTTGTTTCCATTTTTGACTTTCTATTTTGGATTCCCTACTGTTCCAGCTCTTGTCGAATCATCTTTAAGGGGTTGTTGGGTCGAATCTTGCTAGGTGGTGTTTGAATCTGTCAAGTGAAGGTAGGAGGGGTAATTTCTTTTATCTCGTAATATCTCTTTCGAGATTTCATGCTTAAGTCGAATGGCCACTGAGTTTAATAGTTGGATGCTTGATCGAATATAGGTGGGGTGGTGTCACTTGCGGTTGAAGATCTCTAGGAGTTGGTTAGTCGGTGGGTTAAGTCCAAGGCTCCGGGATTTGTCGATCTAGGTAAGGGCTGTGGCCGTGAATACCAATTTCTTTTAGTTTGTTCTCATTGCTTTATTATGATTTAGTGACCAAGGTGTGTTCATGGACTCGAATGCCAGCCAAGCGATAGGAGGAGTTGGATCTATAAACCCAGCCCCTAAGTTCAAGAAGCAAGCAGTATCAGGGGTGCGAGATTGGCCACCAAGTTGTGGGCCGACATCGGAGAAAGATTGTAGGCAGATAGTGGTAGTCTCGAGTGACGATAGTGTTAAAGCTGAGAGTGCGATAGTACGAGTGTCAGGTGTGTAACTCTTACCACTTCATATGTTGTTATGTTAAATATTGTGTTTGTAAAAAGCTGGAATAACAGTGGGAAACATTACATTACCCTTACGGATATAAGCAAGGACTCTCGGTAAGTCCATTATGGTGAATATCGTGCCTTATCTATGTGAAACCTGTGTATGCCATGTTATATTTTCTTATGTATTAAGCATGATCACATTGTATGGAGAAACATATACATGAAATATGGGTATGATGAGAGGAGGGGGAAGGCATGATTTATCAGACTGTCACTAGTGGTTAGGTACCACACATGATTTATTATTCTGTGACTAAGTCTCAGTGGTTTGGAATCACCAGTGGTTAGGTACCACATATGATTATTTTTGTGGCTCATCCCAGTGGTTAGGTACCACAGTGGGTTGGCCCCACGTATCGATTTAAGGGATCATCACCAGTGGTTAGGTACCAGAAGTGGGTTTGCCCCACATATGAATATTTGTAACTTCGATTACCAGTGGTTAGGTACCACCAGTTCCTAGGTGCCACAAGGGGTAGATTTGGGAGACTCGGATGGATATTTAGGTAATGGGCTTCATGACATGCATAATATCATATGAATCTGTATATGAGTTTGACGTCTTTTGGGATGGGGAATTACACTGAGTCTCGGTGACTCACCCCTTCCATTACATTTTGTAGATAATGCATAGATCATGGATTTGGAGCCGGGGTGGACTCGCGGTGGCCATGCGAAATATCTATTTTTGTTTCAATGTTCATTTCGGTTTTAATTTTTATTACTTTAAGTTGGGATTTTAGTTTGTAATAAGGCCACTTAAACTTTACTTTGGGATTTATTATTCTTTCCATTTTCTCTTAAACTTTATTAAACGAAAAAGGCATATCAGGTAATCTATGGAATAGACATCTTTATATACTTAAGTAAATACCCTGAGTTTTTCTACATTTATACACCGGATAAATAATCAACAAGGTTAACAACGAAGTGATTCTATCATGCTGAATAATGTTTCAAAATGTTTTAACAATTCACTCAATTCAACCACGTTTTTCTTAACTACACAAAGGTTTCTCTTCAAATCAAGTCGACCAAAATGGTTTGTGAGACGCTCGTGTGGCTACTATCACCGTGTCACCGGCATTTTGGCATTTGCCGCTCTACAACTAGAGTAGAGAGAAATACACACCTGTTAGGAATCTGGTGCTAATCCGAGCTCTAACCACTCCTGTGCCCAAATGCCCACCAAGGTATCTTCCTCTCTTCATAGATAGCTCCATATATAGCCAGCCTCTCACCTTCCCTCTTGCTATCTTTCCAATCTGGGATCCCTCCGTCAGCAGAGCTTAAATCCAACTCAAACTCTTGCCGCCCCAACTTAGCAAAATAAATACTCCCTTGCTTGTCATGAGATTCGAACCAGGCTCCCCTGTAGCATAATCCACGCCGCTAGCCACTTTACCAACTAGCTCCTTGTTGACTTAAAACATGCGCAACTAATTATAAGTCTATGGCCAAAGTCTAAGTTCAATTAAAAATAAATCAAAAAGAATTGCAAGCACTAAGACTAGAACTTTGGATCCCTTACCTCCCTATGGCGTCACTCCCTTGTTCCTTAAGTGGCATCACTTTGCCACTACACCACAAACTCCACTTGTGCTATTTTTCTCCACATTTTATTCTTAAAGCCTACTACTAACTCCAGGGTTTTTTTCACCAAAAACCAAAATTTTTCCTAAGGCCTAACTTGAACTCGAGACTTCATAGAAGCCCCTTAACCTTCCAAAATACTCACCTACTAGATCCAACTTGCATTAAAGCCATTCTCTTGTTTCCAAAAATTTTAAATGCTCCTACGCTTAAGACCCATTGGGCCCAATTCTACTAGACCCAAATTCTGGTCGTTACAAATCTACCCCCTTAAAGAAATTTCGTCCTCGAAACTTCCAACTACTAGAACAGTTGCACATCATAACCTACAACACTACATTCATGCTCGCACTCTGATTCTAAAACACTGATACACTTTCTAACTTAATCTTGAGACCTCTTCACACAACCAAATATCTAACAAAGGCAGACAAACATTTATCACACATACATACAATTTCTATATTCAAACATCACATCCAAATAGAACACAAACAAAATAAATACCAAAATACAATCATTTCATCATATAATAATAAGTAAGAGGACTTAGAAATTTGGTACCGAAGACTAGGGTGCCATACTTTCCAAAAAGACCTATATTTTGGAAAACATTTTTGAACCCATTCCACATCCGAGTTTTACAATTGGGCTCTGATACCATAATTGTAACACCCCAAACTTGACCTAGAAGTTTGGCCCGAATCTGACTTGTCACATTGAAGGAAGTTGAAAAGCTAAGCAATTGTTTAGAAAAGTTTTATCAGATTTTTGAACTCCGAGTTCATTATTTGTTTGTGAAAAATGCGATTTGTTAAACGATCATTCAAAAGTTGTTATTAATTTGAAAATAAATTTTGTTATGAAAATCGAATTTGAATAGTTGCGAAAACATGATATTTTGAAAAACAGTTTATTAACATTTTAGGAAAAACCCCATATTAAACAATTAATAATAAATGCTAACGGAAAAGGAAAGTTTAAAAGAAAATTTAAAGTTAAAAGGCCTTATTACAAAATATTAAACCCAAACCAAATAATCTTAAAATAAAGCAAAACAGAAGTTTACTAAAGTTCGCGAGAATTAACTCCTATATATGGCCACTACCGAGTCCTCCACGGCTCAAAATCCTCCTTCGCTGGGGATTACCTGAAACATTTAATAAATAGAGGAGGTGAGTTTACGAAAACTCAGTGTGTACAATCCTCATTGATCATAAAACATGCATCAAATTAATTCGGGCCTAAGCCCATTACAGTTACGGTGGCAATTGGGCCTTAGCCCAAAATAGCCTCGATTGGGCCTTAACCCATATCATATGTCACATGCCATAAATATCCGGGCCTCAGCCCATCTCAAAACATAATCCATATATGCAATGCATTAATGCCCATACAATCCGTACACTCCGTCTCCTATCCAACCTGCACTCCTATGGGAATTTAATCGACCCGTCCATCCGTACACTCCTTATGTAGCACCGGTTGTGGCACTAACATTATCGGTGCAGAATGGATGCTCGGTGGCTAAAAAGCCTGTGGTGTTGGCATAAAGCCCATAATTACGGCACGAAGCCCTTATTAATGGCACACAACCCTCGGTAACATTATCGGTGTAGCATGGTTGCTCGGTGGCTAAAAAGCCTTCGGTAAATATGATTGACACAGAGTCATCAATATATATGTTAGGCATATAGCCACAATAAATATGATTGGCACAAAGCCATAATAACGACACAAAGCCTTCGGTATTGGAAAAAAGCCCATAATTACGGTACGAAGCCCATATTAATGGCACACAGCCCTCGGTAACATTATCGGTACAACATGGCTGCTCCATGGCTAAAAAGCATGCGGTGGCTATAAAGCCTTAGGTGGCTAAAAAGCCTTCGGTGGATCCACAATCGTCAATCGACCATGCGATCCTATTAACACTTCCTCCGTATTGATAATCCTAACCCCATAAAATATGTCGTGTATGTCATGCTCAATCATTACATGTGTATGCAAAATGGTCATGCTCTGTAACAATTATTTAAACATGTAATAAAAACAAATAAGTCATACAACCACAGTCAAATTAGACAACTCATTGCACAAGTCGATCATTTACCTACAAGGGCAAATCAGTCATTTTACCCTATAAGGGTATTTCGGTAATTCTACTCATAACCAATCCATATATGTAGTGCATCTCAAACATAATCAATCATATAATTAACACATACAACACTAGTACTACCACGAGGGTACAACGATCAATTTGTCTTTTAAGGGTAAAACGATAATTTTACCGCTTAGGGATATTTTGGTAATTTTACAAATCGAGGGTATTTTGGTAATTTTACAAACCGGGGATATTTTGGTAATTTTACTAACTGGGGGTATTTTGGTAATTTCATAAACCAGGGGTATATCGGTAATTTTTTAATTCGAGGGTATTTCTATAATTTTATAAACTAAAGGTATTTCAGTAATTTCGTAACTAAGGGTATTTCAGTAATTTTACCTTTAATGGCCTTTTCGAAGGCCTATTGCTGCCTCGAACGACATAGATACCTTTTTTTATCGAAACGGTGCAATTGGGCCCTAGGCCCATTCTTGCCCCGAATGGACCCACACGCTCGTGTGGCCCATTTAGCCTAAATCTAACTACAGATATGATATTTACATAGTCTAGTCCAATTTTTACTACACAGTCATACAATTTATTCATATGGGCCCATGGGCCCATTGGGCCTACTTGGCCCGTTTGGCCCATTATGGCCCAATAGCCTAAACCCATAAGAACACTACTGATGGCCTCAACTATCGCATTGAAGCCCCACACGTGCGCTTGCATGCTCGTGTGGCTACTATCGCCGTGTCACCGGCATTTCAGCATTTGCCACTCTACAACTAGAGTAGAGAGAAATACACACCTGTTAGGAATCTGGTGCTAATCCATGCTCCGACCACTCCTGTGCCCAAACGCCCACCAAGGTATCTTCCTCTCTTCATAGATAGCTCCATATATAGCCAGCCTCTCACCTTCCCTCTTGCTATCTTTCCAATGTGGGATTCCTTCGTCAGCAGAGCTTAAATCCAACTCAAACTCTTACCGCCCCAACTTAGCAAAATAAATACTCCCTTTCTTGTCATGAGATTCGAACCCAGGCTCCCCTGTAGCATAATCCACGCCGCTAGCCACTTTACCAACTAGCTCCTTGTTGTCTTAAAACATGCGCAACTAATTATAAGTTTATGGCCAAAGTCTAAGTTCAATTAAAAATAAATCAAAAAGAATTGCAAGCACTAAGACTAGAACCTTGGATCCCTTACCTCCCTATGGCGTCACTCCTTTATTCCTTAAGTGGCATCACTTTGTCACTACACCACACACTACACTTGTGCTATTTTTCTCCACATTTTATTCTTAAAGCCTACTACTAACTCCAGGGTTTTTTTACCAAAAACCAAAATTTTTCCTAAGGCCTAACTTGAACCCAAGACTTCATAGAAGCCCCCTAACTTCCAAAATCACTCACCTGCTAGATCCAACTTGAATTAAAGCCGTTCTCTTATTCCCAAAAATTTTATACGCTCCTACGCTTAAGGCCCATTGGGCCTAATTCTACTAAGCCCAAATTTGGGACATTACACATTACTTTACTTTAATTTTTATTTATTTAATGTTATTTCCAATTGTTCTTTTTTTATCCTTGAGTAGTTTTTTTCTCATGGTTTCCAGAGACAGAATAAAAAGTTTGAACTTATTAGTTTTGCTACTAAGAGGAGTTTTCCATAGCATTCCAAAAGAGAGTTATGCCACAAAAAACTGGGAAATGGACGTTGAGTTACGAGGTAAAATGGGTTGACTGGACAGAAAAGTCCTAGGGAGAGATTTCTGGACAATTGGGTCCATTACATTACTTGGGTAAGCCATGGTGGAAAAGCCAAAATTCTTGTTTTAGGGCTAGGTCACTTCACAGTCCCCTCCTAAAAATCCCTTTGTTTTTCCCTTCTCCATGCTACAAAAATTACTCTACACATTTAATTTTTCTAAATCGTGAACACTATCTTATAACGATAATTGTGAGGTTGGGTTGTATGATACCTATTGGCCCATTGGGAATTTGTTTCCCAAATATTTGGGTCTATAACCTTTTTATTTCCCCCCCAAATTTCCATCACACCAAAGTCAAGTAATAATTACCAGCCTCCCATCACTCACACCATACCCTATTTACTCCTTAGTTTACTATCGTTTTATTTTACCCTAACCTCTTCAATTCTTTTAAAGTTTCCCTAAATTTTCTATCTCTCCACGCTTATTTGTGCTTTCTTCAGACATTGCAAATTTTCTTCTTCCTTTTCTACATAGACTTTTACCTTAACTTTCCACAATGGGTAGATGATCTACCCCTTGATCATCTGCTATGCCACCCCACACTTTCTTTAACACTGTGGCAGAAAAGCGGTACTAGAACAACATCTCCAAGCGATCGTTTTGCTTGGAAAAAGGTTTTCTTTTTAAATACGATCTTTCATGGGATACGATTCTTCCATTTCTTCTATTGTCGAGCAACATGGGTGGAAAATTTTTTGTTTGCATCGGGAGGATGTTTTGACCAAGATTATTCATAAGTTCTATGCTCACCTTACTTCCCTAAATATTAATTTTATATATGTGCGAGTAATCTCGATTCTATTTGATGAGGACACTATTAATGCTCAGTATGGTCTTTTTGACATCCAAGATAAGCATACCTAATTTGCTGTAGCCATTACTGCTAATGGATTGAACCAGGTTTTTCAATACCTTTGTGTGGCAGGAACTAAATGGATGGTGTTGAGGAATGGTTGTTACATCGTGGAAAGGGCATCTTTTAAGTCCAAGTGTAGGGTTTGGTATCACTTCCTTAAGACGCGCCTTCTCCTTTCTATCGATAACTCAATAGTTTTTAAGGAGTGGATGTTGCTACTCCATTCTATCATGCAGGGTAGGAAAATTAATGTGGGTAAGATTATATTCAACAAAGTACACCGTGCGCACAAAAGAATGCCGAGAGTCTAAACTTTCCTTTCATAATCACCACACTTTGCCAGCGTGTTAAGGTCTCAGTATAAGGCAATGAGGATGTCGTCCCAAATAAAGGGGCCATTACAAGAATGATTGTTGCAAAGATTTTTGGGGAGGATTTTTGACTGCAACAACCTCCTGGCTTAGCCTCAAGATCCTTTACACCAACATTTTCCACTGCAACCACCTCCACTTCTAATAGTTTATTTGAGCAAAAAGTGCTCAGTTCATTGGCAAAGTTGTAGAAGCAAAATAATCTTTTCAAGACTCAGCAACTTCAGCTTACTGCGGATTTGGCAAAAGTGCAGGGCAAATTGGCTCTCTAATGGGCCTATGAAGAAAGAAGGGACGCTGCTCTGAAAAGGTCCATTCAAAAGAATTTCACCAAGCCAATTGCTACTTTTCCTGACTTTCTAAGGAATTGCAGGTGGTTGTAGCAGAAAAGGTTGGTGAAGCCCAGCCAACTAAAACAGACCTTGTTGCCACAGACCCTGCCATTGCTGAGAAAGAAACCAAAGAACCAGAGGGAGAAATAGAGAAAACAGAATCAGTCAGTATTGCGGCTAATTGTGAGGAAGAAGAAGAAGAAAATCCCACACCTGCACCACCAGTACCTCCCTCTACTGAACCTATGATTGAATAGGATCGCGAGATCAATCAAATTATTAATGAAATCACCAAATCCGATGATGAATAAGAGGATGTGCCACGTTAATCATTTAAAAGGAAAATGCATTACAAACACAGTGCACACAAGTCCACCTACAGAAAAGAAAAAAGTAACCATACTAAGCTCCAAGCCAAGGAAGTTTTCTTCCTTTCCTTGCATCATGCATTCTGTTTGTTTTTTAATGTCATTTTTTGTACATATATATCTTCTTGCTTTCATGTTTCATGCATGTACATGCATTGAGGACAATACACCCTTTAGGTTTGAGGGTGTATTAAGCATTTAGGATGCATTTTCTATTTAGTAAACACATTGTTTATATTTAGTAAGCATATTCATTTTAGTGAATTTTTTTTGCCACATAACAACCAATGACTGATTTGCCTATGGTGAGTACAACTTTTACTTGTGATGTTTGGTGATGAGCTTAAATTCTTCAATAAATCTAGAACATGTGACAGTGGATTAGGTGAATTTAGCTTTGGATAGGTTGCTTGAGAATTAATTCCTAAACATGAGATGTCCTAACCTCAGTTAGTTTTGGACTATAGTGAGTGTCTTTTAATAAACTTAGGGACTTTTAAAGCCAAACTCAGTCACATTGCCACAACATGCCTGTAACATCCGAGAATTAGGGGTTTTGCATCTGTTATGTTTCTGTGTGTTTGGTATGCTTTATTTGTTAATTTGTTGTGTTTGAGGGGGCCCCAGGAAGGCTCGGGGTTAAGCTGATGCCTTGGTGAAATTTCAAATTTTGGGCACTTTAGGGGAGAGCAAGTTGGGTCAGGCTTTAAGAATGATTGCTTGTGTTTGTTGACACAAGAAAAGGAGTGGCAAAGTGGCAAGGAGACGCCACTTAGGATGCAGGTAAGTGACGCCATAGGGGAGCACTGAGGGAGCAGGTTTGAGTCGTATGGTCTGCCTTTTTGGTGTTTATTTTGGCGTCAGGATAAGAGGTGATGGATTTGGCTAGGGACCTTGAAGAGTGGGAGTGGAATAATTCAAACATTTTAAATAAGTGGTGAGGCATTTGGGGAGTTAAATTATTCAAACCAATTTGAATGATGGGAGGAGAGTGAATGTAGGAGAAAAGTGTGAGATTTGAGGCTCAGTGAGAATGTTGGCCGGTGTGGAAGCTTGTTAGGGGGAGTTGGATTCGGGTTACTGATAGCTAGGGGTGTGACGAAACCTAGCCTAGTTGCTTTTGACATTTTCGGTTTTGAGAGTGAAGGTGTGCCATTTTTGGGTGCACTTTGGGTAGCTTAACTTTGAAGGTGTCGTATGTTCTTAAACCTTTTCATTTTCGGCAAGTAATCTCTTCTTAGCAAGCATCATTTGATTCTTTTGCTCTCGGATCAAATCATTTTCTTTGGTGTTTAGTCAAATTCCTTCACACCATTTTGGTTCTTGCTTTTACAACCCTCTTTTTCTTTTGCTTCATACTTACTTTACCCTTTACTTCTCCTTAGCCAAACCCTCCTATCACCTTCTTCTTTGACAAGCCGAAATTCTCCCTCCCCTCTACGATTTTCTATTCTAGTCGAACATAAAAGTAGTGAGTGGTACTTTCTTCATTTCTTTTGCTTCCATTTGTTTCTTATAGCCGAATATTCATCTCACTCTTTGGTGAGTAATTAATATTTCTCTTCTATTTCTTCTACTCAAAGCTGAATCATTTTACTGTTCATTCTCTTCATTCATTCTTATTTCAGTGGGTTCCGTCACTCATTCCCCTAACTTTCTCAAATCGATTTCTTCATGTTTGGTGGTAAGAGTCTTCTTCTTTTTCGATTCTTTCTTATTCCCTTGTTAGTTGTTAAACCGAAGGGGTTAACTTGGTACTTTGGGTGCTTTGGCCGAATGTAGGAGGGGCTTCATGTTCGTATTCTTTTCTGCATCTGGCCTACGGTTGGAAGATTCTTAGTAAGTGTGGTTGGCCGAATAGTGGTAAGGGATTATTTATCAACTGGTTTGGCCAAAAGGCTACTTCTTCTAATCTATGTTTGAGGGACCGATTCTAATGTGGATATTGTGTAGGGACTTAGGCAATTTCTTAATCCAAGCCTGAAGCTTTGATTTCTGTCGATCTAGGTAAGAAAACTCTTCATTTGAGCGTGTGTTCTTACTTTTATCTCCTTCAATGCCTTCACCCAGTCTTTTGACCAATATCTCTTTCATGGAATCGAATACCAGCCAAGCAAAGGAGGGGGTTGGACTCGTAGTCCCTATCTTTAAGTTTAAAAAATGTGTGGTGTCTGCCATTCGAGACTTTCCATCGGGTTGTGGGCTGGCTTCAGAGCGGGATAAGCAGATCGCTGTGATCCCTGCGAATGAAGGTGTTAATGAGATTGATAGTGTAGTTCTTCATGTTTACAGGTGTGTAAGTCCCACACCTTCTTTGTACGTTATTAATATATATATATATATATATGTATGTGGTTTGGAAAGCTGAAAACATAGTAACAATCATTGTGTACCCATAAAGGGTAAAAATCGTAACACCAGGTGCATTTATTCTCTGAATATACTTGATAAGTGTTGTCGTTACATGAATATGCATATACCTTGAATATCTTGAGTATGCCATTAAATGTTGCATTTACATTACTATGATCGTATGTTGCATGGACATGGGGGGGATATGATTATTATGAAAGGGGCAGTGTATTTTGGTGGCTTTGCCACATGTTTTGGTGACATTGTCACATTATTTCAGTGGCTCTGCCACATATTTCAGTGACATTGTCACAATATTTTGGTGGCTATGCCACATGTTTTGGCAATGAGCAGCTGACTACAGCATGACTGCCATCGATGGTGTGTAGCGGTGAGGGTCGATTGTAGAAATCCCCACTGATGTGACTGGCAAGAATGGGTGGGGTGTAGCGAATGGAAATTTAGGTTGGGTTGGGTTTTTGCATCATTTTAAATATGTTATCTGCTATTCTGTACTGTGGGGCTAAGGCCCAATCTGATTTCGAATGGACTTCGCCCAATGTGATTATGAAAAAGGGTCTAAGGCCCAGATGGTTAATGAATGGGCTTAGGCCCAATGCTGGTGTTTGGAAATTGCACACTAAGTCTTTTGACTCACCCTCTTTGCTTAACGTTTTGCAGGTAGTACATAGTGCAGTGGGCCAGGCCTAAGAGGACTACGAGGTGGCCATGAATGGTTTTCTTTCTTTTTAAATTGAACTTTACTTATATTTAAATTTTTGGGATTCTATGTTGTAATAAGGCCACTATTAATTTGGTTTAAAATTTTGATTTTAAGTTTTTGACGCTTTAAATATAAGATAATTGATGTGACATTTTTACAAAATGCAAATAAAGTTTTTCATACAATTTAATTAACAGGTTTACAAACGAATTTTTCTTACGACAACCCTCGAGCTTGATCAGATGTAATAACATGTGTTTTCAAATGTCACCTAAACACAAGGATTTGGCTAATTAAGTTTTTCCTTAAATGAATAATGAGTTCTCAATTGAACCACTAAACTTGGTGTTTTAAAAATAACTTAAAATTTTCTGAAGTTTGCGATATTCTATAAAATTCTTTTCAAGTGACATGCCAGATCCGATCGTGGTGTTTGGGCGGGTTTAGGTGTTACAAGTTGGTGTCAGAGCGTGGTTTTAAAAGCTCAGCCATGGGTTTTGGGTTCAAAACATTTTCCAAAAGATGGGTTAGACAGAAAATACATATGTTCATGTTTTCTGGAAATATGGCACCCGAGTCTCCGGCCCAAGTCTGCAAGGTAAGTCTTCTGATTGTTAGGTGAATATATTAAGTGAATATATTACTATAGATGTTAGAATTAAGAAACCCTACTCTAGAGATGAAAACCTATAGGTATATGTATGTTTTGTGAAATCTACTTAAAACTCTATTCTCATAAAACTACTCATTAATCAACAGTGGAAAGAAAAGCTAATGCATAAAATTTGTAAAATATACTAAGATAGAACAGTAGACATGAGTGCCATAGGGCGTGGACTTATTGCACGTGGCTGTGGTAGAGGCCGGGGTGTTGAGGCTAAGTTCTCAGAAACAAGGCATGAGCCTAAAGGTGAAGCGCCAACATCACCTGTGGTAGAAGTGAGATCGCAAGATAGAACTGGTAAGGATGATGCCCTGTCTCAAGCAATACTGCGTGTGTTGGAGAGAGTTGCTGGGGCAAGCACTGGGACAGTATCTCGAAAATCTATTCCTAAGCGACTTCGAGCAAACAGAGCTGAAATGTTTAGGAGTATCTCTGGAGTGGCCCCAAATGTAGCTAAATATTGGCTAGAGGCAATCGAGAGGATTATGGATGATCTAGACTGCACGGCAGAGGAAAAACTGAAAGAAACGGTGTCTCTTCTTTGTGATGAGGCATATCAGTGGTGGCTCACAATAAGAGAGGGTACTCTAGCGGATCGAATTGACTGGATTTCTTTAAGACGACATTTCAAGGGAAGTACGTTGGGGCCAGTTATGTGGATGCTCAGAGGAAAGAATTCCTGAATTTGGTACAAGGGGAAAAATTTGCACCTGAGTACGAGGAGAAATTTTTACGCCTGAGCCGTTATGCTCGAGGTATAGTGGCGACTGACTATGAACATTGCGTGCGGTTCAAAGATGGGCTGCGAGATGAGTTGAGGGTATTGATAGCTCCGCAGCGGGAGAGGGACTTTGCTGTGTTAGGTGAAAAAGCTAAAATAGCTAAGGAAGTAAAGTGGACTGAGAGATAGAATAGGGATAAAGATTAAGGTAAAAGCAAGAGAAGTTTTGGGTTGTCGGGATCATCTGGGGGTTTTCAGAAAAAGGCCTAGGTTTGATGGGCTAACTCGAGTTTCGGCACCTTCACGATGGGTCAGTTTCGTCCATGTGCTCAGTATGGGAAGATGTATTCGGGGAATGTTGGAAAAGAACTGGGGGATGTTTTAAGTGTGGGTCTAAGGATCATATAATCAGAGATGGTCCATAGGAGTTGGATAAGGTGCGACCATTAGGTCAGGGTTTTACTTAGTTCAAGAATAGTGGGCAGCAACCGCCGAGAGGTCGTGGTTCGATTGGAAGGGGAAATGGTTTTGGTCGGGGTCGTGGAACATCGGGCAGGGGTGTCAGTAATGCAAAAGCTAGACAGTCGGGTCTAGTTTATACAGCTCGTCGACGAGAGGATGGCGACGTACTGGACGTCATAACCAGTATGTTTCTTATAGCTGATAAGCCATTTCTTACTTTGATTGATATTGGATTGACCCACTCTTATGTTGCTTGTACTGGATCTAAAATTTTAAGTTTAGAATCTGAAATAGTTGCTAGAGAGATGACTGTGGTTAGCCCTTTAGGGCAATCTGTGGTAGTGGACAAATTATTTAGAGACGTGCCTTTAGAAATTTGAGGAGTTTTGTTTTTGGCCGACTTAATGGAATTACCATTCGGGGAGTTTGATCTCATCTTAGGCATGGATTGGTTGGTTAGACATTGTGCTAAATTGGATTGCGCGACTAAACAAATGGTGTTGAGTACCCTAGAGGGCGAAGAGGTGGTTGTAATAGGGGAAAGAAAGAATTATTTGTCTAATGTGGTCTCCGTATTAAGGGCTGTTAAGATGGTTCGAAAAAGGTACATGCCATTCTTAGCTTTTATCAGTGCATTGGATGCAAGTTAGAACAGTAAAGGAATTCGAGGATGTCTTTCCTGAGGAGCTTCCAGGGTTAACTCTGAATCATGAAGTGGAGTTTGGAATTGAGCTACTTTCGGGTACAGCTCAAGTGTCCATCGCCCCTTATAGGATGGCACCGAAGGAGTTGGTGGAACTTAAAGCCCAGATTCAGGAGCTGTTGGATCGTGGTTTTATCCGACCAAGTGTGTCTTCATGGGGAGCACCATTGCTATTTGTGAAGAAGAGGGACGGGTCGATGCGTATGTGCATTGACTACTGCCAGTTGAATAAGTTGACGATTAAGAACAAGTACCCATTGCCGAGAATTAGTGATCTGTTTGATTAGCTCAAAGGGGCTTCGATCTTTTCAAAGATAGATTTGAGGTCAGGATATCATCAGCTCAAGGTCAAGAAAGTGGATATTCATAAGACGACATTTTGAACTCACTATGGTCACTATGAGTTTTTAGTGATGCCGTTTGGGTTGACGAATGTGCCAACTGCGTTTATGGATATGATGAACCGGATATTCCAACCCTATTTGGATCGGTTTGTTGTGGTGTTCATAGACGACATCCTGGTATATTCTAAGACGAAAGAAGAGCACGATTCGCATCTTCGTGTGGTTCTACAGATTTTGAGGGAGAAGCAGCTGTACGCCAAATTTAGTAAGTGTGAATTTTGGTTGAAAGAAGTTACCTTCTTGGGTCATGTTGTATCTGCAGAGGGGATTAGGGTTGATCCCCGGAAGATTGAAGTTGTGTTGGACTAGAAACTATCTAAGTCTGTGGCGGAGATTCGAAGTTTTCTTGGGTTAGCTGGGTACTACAGAAGGTTTGTTGATGGATTCTCCTTAATTATGGCACCCTTAGCTAAGTTGTTGCGGAAAGGGCACCATTTGTTTGGACTGACAAGTAGTAGGAAAGTTTTGAGAAGCTGAAGAGGATCTTAATGGAGGCTCCAGTTTTGATTCAGCCTAAGGTTGGGAAAGAGTTCGTTGTCTATTGTGATGCTTCGCACACGAGGTTAGGGTGCGTGTTAATGCAAGATGGGAGGGTGGTTGCGTATGCGTCTCGGTAATTAAGACAGCATGAGATAAACTATCCCACTCATGATCTGGAGTTGGCTATGGTAGTGTTCACTCTGAAGATCTAGAGACATTACCTGTATGGGGAGAAATCCGTTATCTACACTGATCACAAGAGTTTGAAATATTTCCTTACTTAGAAGGAGTTGAATTTAAGACAGCGGAGGTGGATTGAGTTGTTGAAGGATTATGACTGCTCGATCGAATACCATCCGGATAAAACTAACGTGGTGGCAGATGCGTTAAGTCAGAAGGTAATATCGAATTTGAGGTGATGTTTGTCCATCTCAGCCTGTATGATGATGGGAGTTTGTTAGCTGAACTTTAGGTAAATCTGACATTGATAACTCAGATTAAAGAGAAGCAGTTGTCGGACGGTGTCTTGAGTGCTCGACTTTTACAAGTACAGAATGGTGGGGTAGAGGATTTTAATTTGAACAGTGGTGGGGTTTTATGTTTCTGTAAAAGGGTCTGCGTGCCAAAGGATGCAGAGTTGAGACAGATGATTCTTCAGGAGGCACATAGTAGCCCTTACGCTATGCATCTTGGAGGGAATAAGATGTATCAGGATCTGCATGAACAGCTTTGGTGGCCTGGTTTAAAATGAGAGATTACCGAGTTTGTGGGTAAATGCTTGACATGTCAGCAAGTGAAAGCGGAGCATCAGTTGTCTTTGGGGTTGTTACAGCCGGTGAAGATTCCACAGTGGAAATGGGAGAGAATCACGATGGACTTTGTTAGTGGGCTACCTCTTACACCTACTGAGAAAGATTCGGTGTGGGTGATTGTGGATTGGTTGACAAAGTCCACCCATTTCATACCTGTTCGTGTTGACTATTCTCTGCAAAAGCTGGCTAAGCTGTATGTGGCAGAGATTGTGAGGTTGCATGGGGTACCAGTGTCGATCATATCAGATAGGGACCTGAGGTTTACATCGTATTTTTGGAAAGTGCTATATCAGGCATTGGGTACAAGACTAGACTTCAGCACAGCTTTTCATCCACAGACTGATGGTCAGTCTGAGAGGGTAATTCAGATCTTGGAAGATATGTTGAGAGGTTGTGTCATTGACTTCAGGGGTAGTTGGGAAGAGTTTTTACCGTTGGTAGAATTCGCATACAACAACAGCTACTAGTCTAGTATTCAGATGGTGCCCTTTGATGCATTGTATGGACAGAGGTGTCGTACTCCTACTTGCTGGACAGAATTGGGTGAGCATCAAGTGTCAGGTCTGAAATTGGTTTCGGAGACAGAGGAGAAAGTTAAGTTGATTCGAACTCGGTTGAAAGAAGCATCCGATAGGCAGAAATCCTATGCTGATTTGAAGCGTAAGGATATAGAATTTGCAGTGGGTGATCAAGTTTTCCTGAAAGTTTCACCATGGAAAAAGGTAATGAGGTTTGGACAGAAGGGCAAGCTAAGTCCCAGGTTCATCGGGCCTTATTGGGTATTGAAACGTGTTGGACCAGTGGCATATCAGCTTGAGTTGCCTACAGAATTAAAGTAGATACATAATGTGTTCCATGTCTCAATGTTGAGGCATTACCATTCTGATCCATCTCACATTATGTCGGTTGAGGAGATTGAAGTAAGACTGGGCCTGTCCTTTGAGGAGGAACCAGTGCAGATCTTAGATCGAGACGTTAAGGTACTAAGAAGGAAATCAGTCCCGATGGTCAAAGTCTTATGGCAAAATCACGGTGTGGAAGAGGCGACGTGAGAGCCAGAGGATGTTATGCGACATCAGTACCCTCATCTCTTTTGACCAGGTAAATTTTGCGGCCGAAATTTCATTAATGGGGTAGAACTGTGACATCTGGGAATTAGGGGTTTTGCATCTGTTATGTTTCTGTGTGTTTGGTATGCTATATTTGTTAATTTATTGTGTTTGGGAAGGCCTCGAGAAGGCTCGGGGTTAAGTCAAAGCCTTGGTGAAATTTCAAATTTTGGGCACTTTAGAGGAGAGCTAATTGGGTCAGGCTTTAAGGATGATTGCTTGTGTTTTTTGACACAAGAAAAGGAGTGGCAAAGTGGCAAGGAGACGCCACTTAGGATGCAGGTAAGTGACACCACAGAGGAGTAGTGAGGGAGCAGGTCCGAGTCACATGGTCTACCTTTTGGTGTTTATTTTGGCATCAGGATGAGTGGTGATGGATTCGGCTAAGGACCTTGAAGAGTGGGAGTGGAATAATTCAAACATTTTAAATAAGTGGTGGAGAGGCATTTGGGGAGTTGAATTATTCAAACCGATTTGAATGATGGAAGGAGAGTGAATGTAGGAGAAAAGTGTAGGATTTGAGGCTCAGTGAGAATGTTGGCCGGTGTGAAAGCTTGTTAGGGGGAGTTAGATTCGGGTTAGTGATAGCTAGGGGTGTGCCGAAACCTAGCCTAGTTGCTTTTAACATTTTCGGTTTTGAGAGTGAAGGTGTACTATTTTTGGGTGCACTTTGGGTAGCTTAACTTTGAAGGTGCCATATGTTCTTGACCCTTTTCATTTTCGACAAGTAATCTCTTCTTAGCAAGCATCATTTGTTCATTCTTTTGCTCTCGGATCAAATCATTTTCTTTCCTGTTTAGCCGAATTCCTTCACACCATTTTGGTTCTTGCTTTTAAAACCCTCTTTTTCTTTTGCTTCATACTTACTTTACCCTTCACTTCCCCTTAGCCAAACCCTCCTATCACCTTCTTCTTTGTCAAGCCGAAATTCTCCCTCCCCTCTACCATTTTCTATTCTAGTCGAACATAAGAGTAGTGAGTGGTGTTTTTTTCATTTCTTTTGCTTCCATTTGTTTCTTATAGCCGAATTTTCATCTCACTCTTTGGTGAGTAATTAATCTTTCTCTTCTATTTCTTCTACTCAAAGCCGAATCTCTGACTGTTCATTTCTCTTCATTCGTTCTTGTTTCAGTGGGTTGCCATTACTCATTCCCCTAACCTTCTCAAATCAGTTTCTTCCTGTTTTGTGGTAAGCGTCTTATTCTTTTTTGATTCTTTCTTATTCCCTTGTTGGTTGTTAAACTAAAGGGGTTAACTTGGTACTTTGGGTGCTTTGGCCAAATGTAGGAGGGGCTTCATGTTCGTATTCTTTTCTACGTCTAGCCTACGGTTGGAAGATTCTTAGTAAGTGTGGTTGGCCGAATAGTGGTAAGGGATTTTTTATCAACTGGTTTGGCCGAAAGTCTACTTCTTCTAATCTATGTTTGGGGGACCAATTCTAATGTGGAGATTGTGTAGGGACTCAGCCAATTTCTTAATCCAAGCCTGAAGCTTTCGGCTTCTGTCGATCTAGGTAAGAAACCTCTTCGTTTGAGCGTGTGTTCTTACTTTTATCTTCTTCAATGCCTTAACCCAGTCTTCTGACCAATATCTCTTTCATGGAATTGAATACCAGCCAAGAAAAGGAGGGGGTTGGACTTATAGTCCCTACCCCTAAGTTCAAAAAACGTGTCGTGTCTGCCATTTGAGACTTTCCACCAGGTTGTGGGCCGACTTCAGAGTGGGATAAGCAGATCGCTGTGATCCCTATGAGTGAAGGTGTTAACGAGATTGATAGTGTAGTTCTTCGTGTTTACAAGTGTGTAATTCCCACACCTTCTTTGTACATTGTTAATATATATGTATATGGTTTGGAAAGCCGAAAACGTAGTAATAGTCATTGTGTACCCATAAAGGGTAAAAATCATAGCACCAGGTGCGTTCATTCTCTGAATATACTTTATAAGTGTTGTCGTTACATGAATATGCATATACCTTGAATATCTTGAGTATGCCATTAAATGTTGCATTTACATTACTATGATCGTATGTTGCATGGACATGGGGGGATATGATTATGATGAAAGGGTAGTGTATTTCGGTGGCTTTGCCACATGTTTCGGTGACATTGTCACATTATTTCAGTGGCTCTGCCACATATTTTAGTGACGTTGTCACAATATTTCGGTGGCTATGCCACATGTTTTGGCGATAAGCAGCTGACTACAGCATGACTACCATCGATGGTTTGTAGCGGTGAGGGTCGATTGTAGAAATCCCCACTGGTGAGATTGGCAAGAACGGGTGGTGTGTAGCGGATGGAAATTTAGGTTGGGTTGGGTTTTTGCATCATTTTTCATATGTTATCTGCTATTTTGTACTGTAGGGATAAGGCCCAATCTAATTTTGAATGGGCTTCGCCCAATGTGATTATGAAAAAGGGGCTGAGGCCCAGATGGTTAATGAATGGGCTTGGGCCCAATGCTGGTGTTTGGAAATTGCACACTGAGTGTTTTGACTCACCCTCTTTGCTTAACGTTTTACAGGTAGTACATAGTGTAGTGGACCAGGCCGGAGAGGACTACGAGGTGGCCATGCATGGTTTTCTTTCTTTTTAAATAGAACTTTACTTATCTTTAAATTTTTGGGATTCTATGTTGTAATAAGGCCACTATTAATTTGGTTTAAAATTTCAGTTTTAAGTTTTTGACGCTTTAAATATAAGATAATTGATGTGACGTTTTTACAAAATGAAAATAAAGTTTTTCATACAATTTAATTAATGGGTTTATAAACGGATTTTTCTTACGACAACCCTCGAGCTTGATCAGATGTAATAACATGTGTTTTCAAATGTCACCTAAACACAAGGATTTGGCTAATTAAGTTTTTCCTTAAATGAATAACGAGTTCTCAATTGAACCACTAAACTTGGTGTTTTAAAAATAACTTAAAATTTTCTGAAGTTCGCGATATTCTATAAAATTCCTTTCAAGTGACATGCCAGATCTGGTCGTGGTGTTTGGGCCGGGTTTAGGTGTTACAATTCCTTAATCAAATAAAGGACAATAGACACTCCAAGGCCTAGAATTTCCAAGTCAACATTACTTTGTTTGCCCCATCGTGCTGTTGACTAAAAAGGTGAGTTTGAGTAAGAGTGTGTAATAAAATAAATAATGGGAACTCTACTGTAGTAACAGGCTGAGTAGCTAAGGAAGTAGTTGTTTGCTCCATCTATCTTCTAAGTTAAAAACCTTAGCTTTAAGAGTGATTATTATTTAAATTGTGACATGATTGAGTACTCGGTAATTCAGTTTTTGCTCCATTGTGATTATCGAGTCAAAGAATTTTATGATGTGCTAAATCCCCTACATTAATTTAAAAATAAAATATGAATAATATATATACATTTTGAGTAGCTTAAAACAACTTGAGTTTAAGTAACAAATGAACTAAGTAAATTAGAAGATGCTTGCTATAGCTAGAAAGCACACACGAGCACCTAAAAAATTTTGTTTTTATGATGAAATTTTTTGCACCACCTTTGTTAAGAGAACCTCTGACACTTGAATGAGTTTTTGGAGAAAGAAGATTGCTGAGAACTGATGTATATATTGTTTTTTGAGTAGACTGGCAGTACAAGGTGGTTATATGCGATGGCAAAGTCTTGCATATATGCATTGATGCATATCTTGCTTGAGGACAAGCAGAAACTCAAGTTTAGGGGTGTGATAGCTCTTGAATAGAGTTATATATTATGCCTTTAGACTTGATTAATTGCCTGTACTTAGGTAAGTTTAGTTGCATCTTAGGATTTTCCATTAGTGTTTTTAGGAAATTGCATTAAAAGGCTTGGACTGTGCTTAAATATTATTGCATGTTAGTTCTAATTATTTGCAGGAAGGATTTGTTTGTTAAGTGGCAGGTGCAGAATGAGAAAAAAAAGTAAAGGAGTTAAGGTTTCTCATGGAAAAATGTTGAACAATTTGCCAACACGATGCCATGGCAATGCCAGGAATTGACTCAGTCAACACTAACTCGTTATCAGCCTTACTGTATGTTTACTAGAAAAATCAGCCTAAATAAGAGGGAAAAGATAATGGGATCATGGGATGATGGGCCTACTCTAAGAGGTATAAAACCCAACAAGAAAAAAGAAAAAAAGATGGAGGGAGAGAGACAGTTAAGGAGACAATTTGAGAAAAATGTCCCTTGGACGGGAGTAGAGGATAATGGTTGAGAACAAATCAGAATTGTAAGGGAGAAGAAGAAGGCAGTTCCTCTTGGCCACCATTAGATTGTGACGCCAAAGCTGAGGGGCTAGATAGGCAAAAAACAATCTTCCTAAAGTTCTTGTTTTACTTCTTTATTTACTGTTTTGTGTATTGAATTGAGAATAAATGAATGTTATTCTGAATTTGAATGTTATTTGCCAACCCATGAGTTAATCTCATAGGGTTGTGATTGCTTGATGAAACCTTCATTCCCTTTATTGAATAAGGCTTAGATTAATTTTAATTTACTGTTTCATTCGATGGTATTTATGAATCGCATGCGTATAATCTCTAGACATAAATGAATGTATAGCATGTTTATGAAATTAATCTAATACTGACAAGGTTGGGTTATTTAGATGGGAATTGAATGATATGAGCAAGTATTTGACTGAATACTTGTAGCAGTCTTTAGACATAGAGTAGCATTCCATATGAAAAGAAAACAAAACAATGTTGGGTACCATGCTAAAGGCCTATAGACATATATAGCTTTAGGCAAAGTAACTTGTGGTCTTGCTCTTGAAATAAGCAGGGTATTTTAGATGTCTGCCGATGAGTAGAATAAGATTAATTTTGTTGCGGCATATTAGGTTAACAAGGGTAGATTCTTAGTAATCTCAACCTTCCAAGTCAACATCGTAGATTCTTTAACCTTTGCCATAGCATCACTATTTTCACATCCTTAGTTGTTACTTGTTTACATATTATTCACGTAATCATTCTCGTAATTGCCATTACATACTTACTCTTGTCTTACCATAGCATTTTCATTTATTTGTTAGATCTCACATATTACATACATTAGTATTCCTTAATTATTATTGCATTCTTATTTTTGTTTTTGCCATAGCAGTAGTCTCACTCTTTTATAATAACTTGACCAAAATATACCTAATTGATCCCTATGGAGGTGATCTCACTTATCACTTTATTACTTGATCCAACGTGTATACTTGCATAATTCGCATAGCATATTCACACACGGCACTTGCCAAAACTAAAATAAGAGCATCACTAAAACTTGAGTTCGGATTGTCGCTAAATGCTGAATCGACATATGAACCGAATAGTACTTAACCTACGCATGAAAAATGAAATCATACACTAAGTATAACTCAGAGGTATTTTTATAATCTGAACAATAAGTATAATATGAAACATAAAGGAGAATAAATTTGGAATGAAAATAACAAACAAATCATCTAGCCAAATATGCTATTTCACATAATCATGTTCTCAAAACCATATCAAATTAAGTCTATCACATTTTACAAGTTAATAATCATACAACTCATAAAATACATTCCATCTCAAAATCCAATTTCATGATTTCATGGAACATAACATACTGATGTTCCCAATTCAATCCACAAATCACATTTCATTTTTCCATTTCCAATTTCATTTCTTGTTCTTTTTGCCATATCAAAATCATATAATCCATTTATTCCTTTATATCATTATTAACACGACTCGCACTTAGACGGATATAAAGATTGTAACACCCCTAACCCGTATCCGTCACTAAAACAAGGTTAGAGAGCATTACCAGACCAATAGAATAGTAAACCATTCAATTCATACATTAATGCAAACATAATCTAATTTCATTAATATACATTCATAATGTCCCTTAATAGAACCCTCAAGGCCCTAAAATACTATAGAAATAGTCCGGACTAAATTAGAAACATTTGGAAATTTTAGGAAAAGTTAAAAATTCTTTAATGAGTTGAAAACTACAATATTATTTCTGAGGTTTAAAATTTGAAGAGTATTTGATTTTGATAAAATATTTGAAAACATTAGTTGAAAATCATTGTATTATCAAACCCTTTGAATAGTTTGTTAAAGAGTTAACTAAAATAAAATATTTATAAAAGATTTCCATATACTTGAAAACCCAAATTTATTTTAATAAAACATCATAAAATCACAACCCATAATTTAAAAAAGTCCAAAGTTTTAGTTTAAATCCCATACACACATAAAATCCATAAGTTATTTATAGAGGCCCTTATTACAATAATCCAAAAATAGTAAAAATATACTTATTAAAAGAGTTTAAATAACCCTAAAAGTTCCACGAAGTCAAAAACTATAGGGGTCATACATCAAGACATTATCTTCGGGCTTGAGCCCAATTCGTAATTCAACAATATATCATGTGGACATTCGAAATAGGGACACACGCATAGCCACCAACTAGAGGCAATAAGCCGCTAATGTGGCCGTGTCCACCGAACTGTGTCCATACATATATCCCACCCATGTAACTCATTAACTTGGGTCATTTGTCGTTTAGTGGGCTTTGGCCCATTTATCGAACTAGAGTGTTTTGGCTCAATTTTGCCATCGAACTAGAGTATTTTGGCCAAATTTAACCGTGTGCTATTTTGGCCCAATTTAACGAACTAGAGTATTTTGTAACCCTCGAAATGGCCTTAGCACCTAAAAACATATTTTGCGTTAGACAACTAAGTGTGAATCACTTGATTTTCGGCTTTTCTCGTTTATTGATTCACTAGCACGAGAATCCACCAACGATAACGGCTCGGAGGTTCGTACTACTTGAATAATGGACTTCCTTGGAAGATGGCCATGTGCTAGATCCGCCCCTCTTAACGTGACTAACCACCGCCCTTTTCTTCCCTAATTTGGTCTTCAAGATCCAAAGGTAGTTAGATCTAAAATAATATCAAATAATAAGGTTTTAAAGAGATTTGATTTCCTTACTAAAATAAAGCGTTTCCAACGTTTCTACAATTCTCCCGATCACTTGAGTTTCGCGTTTTGACTTGCATGCTTTGAACCTCTATTCGCCATAGTACCTTAATAAATCGAAAATGGAAAAGAACCCTTACCTATTTTCCACTACCGAAAGGAAAGGATTGAGAATGGTGTCTAATTGATGAAGGATTCGCTATGTATGATCAAGGAAAAGAAAAAAATATTTGGGGACACAAGAGAGTGAAGATGGAGAGAATTTCGATTGAAAAGAAATAATATATGAAAGGATGATGGTGAGACACATGGCCATGGCAAAAGAAAAGAGAAAAGTGTCTCAAGCTAACGAGATAAGCAAAAGGAATAACCAAATGGTGAGCTTTACTAATGCCCTATTCGGCCAGGACTTAGCTTGCCCTTCCTTAAAATGAACCTTGAAACACAAGTTTAGGCTTCTTTCACTGCGTTTCAATAACTTTTACCTTATCCTCGTCTTTCAAGTTTGCTTGGACCTCATAAGAAACTCAAATACCAAAAAGTACCAATTCTAAATGACTTTAATCGAGCCAAAAACAAACCAAGATTAACATGCGAAACCTCAATTTCAATCGATATTGGTGGTTTCCAATCCGTAATAGCCTCAATTTTCCGAGGATCCACCCTTATTCCTTCTACCGATACTACATGACCAAGGAAAGTCACCTCCTTTAGCCAAAATTCGCATTTACCAAATTTGGCATACAATTGCTTATCACGAAGTAGTTGTAATACTATCCACAAATGCTGGTCATGTTCCTCCTCATTTCTAATAAACCAATATATCATCTATGAACACTACCACAAACCGGTCTAAATATGGTTGAAAGACTAGGCTCATCATGTCCATAAATGCAAATGGTGCATTGGTTAATCCAAACGGCATCACTACAAACTCATAGTGTATAAAATAACGCGGTCCGAAATGCCGTCTTATAAATGTCCGCTCTTTCACCCTAAGTTGGTGATAACCCGACCTTAAATCAATTTTGAAGAAAACTAAAGCTCCTTTTAATTGATCAAACAGTCGTCAATTCTCGGCGAGAGGATACCGATTCTTGATCGTCAATTTATTCAATCTATAGTCAATGCACATCCGATCGATCCTTCTTCTTTTAACAAGACCGGTGCTCCCGGAGACACACTTGGTCGAATGAATCCCGATCCGGCAATTCTTGAATTTGAGCTTTGAGCTCACCAACTCCTTTGAGTGCCATTCTATAGGGAGCAATGGACCTTTGGAGCCGCCCCGAACAAAAGCTCAATGCCAAATTCTACTTCCGATCCGAGGTATACCAGAAGTTCTTTGGAAAATACATCGAAAATTCCTTCACCGTCCTCACATCATTCACGAATAATTCTTTGGCATCCAAACCACAGATAAAGGCTAGGAATGCTCCATATCCTTTCCGCACCAACTTCTCAGCTTTTAATGCAGATACCACATTTGCCAGATAGTTCTTTCGTTCACCAATCATTATGACTTCCTTATCATCCGAGGTCCTTCATCGACATTCATTTTCAAGACAATCCAATTGCGCCGATGTTTGACCGACCAATCCATGCCTGAATGAGATCGAACTCGCCAAAGGTAGTTCCATCAAATTTGCTAAGAATACTTCCTCTTGGATTTTTAAGGCACGTCTTTAAATATTTTATTAACCATCACCGATCGTCCTAAAGGACCTGACATCGCATCTCATTTTCGGTAATTTGATTCTAAATTGATTTCGGATATGGCACTAGATACATATGAATGAGTAGAGCCAATATCTATTAAGGCAATAACAGTACATCAAAATGAAGAACGTCTCGATTATCACATCGGTGCATTGCCGTCCTCATGCTGTCTAACTGCATAGACCGCCCAGTCAGTCTTGCATCGCATTTCTCTATTACCATTGCCTCGACCGGTGCACCTTGACCACGACCAGCCCCATTACCACCACGACCTGGTCCACGCCCTCGGTGGGCTGCTGATTACCTCGTGGCACTGTGCATCATTATTACGGACTTCTTGAGTCATATCCATTCGTCGAGGACAACTTTTGTCTTGATGTTCCATTGAACCGCATTTGTAGCATGCGCCTTTTCCTCCAACATTCCCCAAAATGTCTCTTCCCACACTCGATGCAATCTCGACTTCGATTATTTGCTAGGGGGTTCGCCTTGGCGATTCATCATTCCGGTTTCTTCCAAATCTCTTGGAAGAACCAGATGCTACGTGTCTCTCTCTTGTTTCGGATCTTTCTCGGTTACGTTGATTACGAGTTCTTAGCCTCTTCGCTATTTTGGCCTTCTCCACAGAGTGGAAAAATTTCTAACTTGTCTGCGAGCAATCAACCCTCACTCATCATTAAGTCCATCCTCAAACGCATACAACGTTCATGATCTGTTGCTACAATTGTCCCGCATAACGGCTCGGACGTAAAACTTCGCCTTCATATGTTTGCCACGGTCTTACTTCCTTGGACAAGATTGAAATTCCTTCCTTCGAGCGTCTACATAGCTCGTTCGACGATTTTCCTTGGAAGGCGGCTTTAAAGAATTCCCGTTAATCGTGCGGCTTCAAGGTTGCCTTCTCGAGCGGTGAGCCACCACCGACACGCCTCATCTCTCAATAAGGATCAGCCTTCTCCGCTTTTGCTCGGTACTGCATTCCATATCATCCATAATCCGTTCCACGCTTGAGCAAGATTCACCACATTCGAGCTACACCGAGACTCCTCGAAAACTTCGCATTATTTGCCTTAAGTCGCTCTGAAATTGACCCACGAGTTGTTGGCCCAATTCTAGTTCAGTGACCCTTTCCAAGACTCGTAGCATTGCTTGAGTCAATGCATGATCTTCTTCCATGTGATCGCGTGATCCCGCCTCACTTTCAATTGACGCAAAGGCCCACTTCAGCATATGATTTGGTGCTTGATTGTAGCACCTCGGCCTCTACCACGCCACGTCTCACTGGCCCACGACCACGCCCTCTAGTGCTCATGATAGCTTGTTCGCTTATCGATTACAAGTTTTATGAATCGAAATTTTGTTTCGTGTTTATTAACGATATTTTATGAGATTTGAGATATAAAGTTGTTTTTCGCAACATATCCTATAGTCTCAATCTCTACCGTTTTTCACGTCTAAAACTAGAAGTTCTAGAGTGTTCCTATGATCATATCATAGTAATCATTAAGTAGCAAATACTTACTTGACTTGTCGCCGGATGCTTGTGGTGCCATACTGATTTTTGAATGATTTCATACAGAAATTATTTTTGAACCCAAACCACAACCGAGTTTTTGAAACTGGGCTCTGATACCACTAAATGTAACACCCCAAACCCGGTCTATGCATTGAGACTAGATTTGGTTTGTTACATGATTTGAGCTATTCTTAAATCTTTAATGAGTTGAAAACTACAATATTATTTACAGGGTTTAAAATTTGAAGAGTATTTGATTTTGATAAAATATTTGAAAACATTAGTTGAAAATCATTGTATTATCAAACCCTTTGAATAGTTTGTTAAAGAGTTAACTAAAATAAAATATTTATAAAAGATTTCCATATACTTGAAAACCCAAATTTATTTTAATAAAACATCATAAAATCACAACCCATAATTTAAAAAAGTCCAAAGTTTTAGTTTAAATCCCATACACACATAAAATCCATAAGTTATTTATAGAGGCCCTTATTACAATAATCCAAAAATAGTAAAATATACTTATTAAAAGTTTAGAGTTTAAATAACCCTATCTCAAAGATGGCCTCCACGAAGTCATCCTCGGCCCAAGTCCACATCAATTTCCATTACCCGAGATGGAAAGAATTTAAAGGGGTGAGTTACTTAGAACTCGAAGTGTAACTCACTTACCACCATTATTAGGCCGATCATCAAGACATTATCTTTGGGCTTGAGCCCAATTCGAAATTCAACAATATATCATGAATTAAAACAATTAATAATGCATGTAAAATGAAATTCCATCCCAAACCTAATATCCATCCGCTAACACCCTGCACCAACCATCACACCGTGGGGATCAAGTCAACCCACCCGCCATCACACCAATCGTAGGCATTAAGCCTTTTTATAATTGTGGCATAGCCATTAACTAGAGGCAATAAGCCTTTAATGTGGCGAGCCACCAACTAGAGGCAATAAGCCAATATTGTGGCGAAGCCAACCAACTAGAGGCAATAAGTCGATATTGTGGAGCCACCGAACTAGATATTTGGCAATCTGGCTATTCTTCTCTTCATATATCCCACCCATGCAATTATACATGTACTATAAAATATAAAATTTATTAACAATACATAACATGGTGGGTTTATCAATAACATTTCATTTGGCCCAAAATTATAAGACAACAATTTGTCTATTTAGCGGTTTAATGGGCTTTGGCCCATTTATCGAACCAGAGTGTTTTGGCTCAATTTTAACGAACTAGAGTATTTGGCCCAATTTATCGAACTAGAGTATTTTGGCCCAATTTAACTAACTAGAGTATTTTGGCCCAATTTATCGAACTAGAGTATTTTGGCCAAATTTAACTAACTAGAGTATTTTGGCCCAATTTAATCTAACTAGAGTATTTTGGCCCAATTTATCGAACTAGAGTATTTTGGCCCAATTTAACGAACTAGAGTATTTTGGCCCAATTTAACTAACTAGAGCATTTTGGCCCAATTTAACTAAACATCCAATTTACATATTAACGAAAATTTTCTCGGTATGCAGTAATTTTTACGATTTAGACATTTTCGTATTTTCGTCAAAATATCAATATTTACGTTTTTACCGATCTAATCGTTTTACAATTTACTTCATACCGAAATTGACATCCAACCGAGAAAATAATGAGTGTGAAGTTACACACCTCGCTACCGAAAGTACTAATCCTTCTCGCTCCCGGCACTCTAAAACATATTTTGATCCGTTAGACAACTAATTCAGTAAAAATAATCTTAATCGATAATAGATCCAAAATCTTACCCTCTTGATTTTGAATCACTTGATTTTCGGCTTTTCCTCGCTTATTGATTCACTAGCACGAGAATCCACCAACGATAACGGCTCGGAGGTTCGTACTACTTGAATAATGGACTTCCTTCTAAGATGGCCCGCAACCGGTGGAAAATCCCGATTGCCAAACCGCTCTTCGTTTGAATGGGGATTTGGATCCGCCCTCTTAACGTGACTAACCACCGCCTTTTCTTCCCTAATTTGTGATCTTCAAGATCCAAAGGAATTTAGTTAGATCTAAAATAATATCAAATAATACTAGAGGTTTTAAAGAGATTTGATTTCCTTACCAAAATAAAACGCTTCCAACGTTTCTACAATTCTCCGATCACTTGAGTTTCGATCTCTTTTGCACTAAATAATAACGAAAGAGACGTTATTAGAATGAGCGTTATATCAATCCAAAAAGTCGTTCAATTCACCATTACTATTACGCCATAGTACCTTAATAAATCAAAATGGAAAAGAACCCTTACCTATTTTCCACGGTCGAAAGGAAAGGATTGAGAATGGTGTCTAATTGATGAAGGATTGACTATGTATGATCAAGGAAAAGAAAAAAATATTTGGTTTATAGGCACAATAGCATTGGCCAAGACGGTGAAGATGGAGAGAATTTGATTGAAAAGAAATAATATAAGAACGAAAGGATGATGGTGATGTTGTTGCTTGATTTCAAAGAGAAGAGAAGAAAAGAAAAAAATGAACTTTAGGAGCTAGTATATTCGCCATGGCAAAGAAAAGAGAAAAGATGATTCTTTTGGTATGGATGATTTCAAGACAAGAAGAAAAGGCACAAAAGAATTGGCTAACGAGATAAGCAAAAGGAATAACCAAATGGTCACAAAATTTGAGCTTTACTAATGCCCTATTCAGCCAAGATGAAAGTTTGAGAGGAGAAAACAAAGAAAAACTGCACAAGTGCAAAGAATGACCAAAGAGAAAAGAATGAGATTTTAGCCAAACTAACAAAAATTTGGCTCCTTCCCTAAACCAAGTTGCCGTCCGACACATGGTCAATTGGCCATGATTTCTTTCAAAATTTCCCTTGATATGTGCCTTATGCCCCCCTATCTTTCCTTAAATCTTTGATTCCATGCCATAAGTTAGTTGTTTCCTTAATCCATTGATACACTAACCAAAAATAACATGGTCAACACCTTCCTTATATGTTCCTTCTTGACACTTCTTAGTCATGAGCGAGAAAATTAAAAACAAAAATTCATTTAGGTGCTATACAAGGATTCAACCTCTTCCCTCTTACTAGAACCCATGCACCAACTCCACCATGCCATATGCTCATTTTATGACACTCTTTAGCACATAATTTAGCTTAAGTCTTAATCACCTTTGTTTCACTTCCATAAATTCTCAATTAATAAATTTTATTCCTTCTTCAAATTATGCTTTACCCTCTCTAGGACTTCAGTAAGCACTAAAATAAAAATAAGAGATTTTTCCTAAAAAAAAATCTAAACACCAATTTATGCAATTTAAATACTCGGATTTTTAGGGTGTTACACGGCCAAGCCATACGCCCGTGTGCTAGGCTGTGTAACCCTCGAAATGGCCTTAGACGCCCGTGTGCCAGGCCATGTGCTAGGCCGTGTAACTGCTTGACTTGCATGCTTTGAACCTACAGGGGACACATAGCTGAGACACATGGCCGTGTCTCAAGCCGTGTGGCCCTAAAATGAACCTTGAAACACAAGTTTACAGTTTCAAGTTTGCTTGGACCTTAAGAAACTCAAATACCAAAAAAGTACCAATTCTAAATGACTTTAATCGAGCCAAAAACAAACCAAGATTAACCTAATAAGTGCCTAACAAATGTACCCTCATTTGTACCGTAGTATATATAATTATACATCAAAATAAACATCAATTCAGTTCATCGATTCATTTAGGCAATACCTAATCAAAATACCTATCAAAGGTACCACAGTCACAACATTTAATTTTTGTATACCATTCATACTAGCATAAAAATTATACCTCATTCTCATGTAATATGTAAGTTGGTTATTTGCACAAAATATCATTCATAATATTTACATAAGCCAAATAATAACCAAAACCTAGAAAGAGCCTATATATGCCATATAATCTGAATTAAATGTTCCAAAAACTATCGAGATGAGCTGGATAGTGTGACTTAAGTGCCCATTCGATCGTCCAACCTTTCGAGAATCTACAATAACATTAAACAACACAAGTAAGCTTAATGAAGCTTAGTAAGTTCGACGTATTAAATGGCAAATCTTACTGAACTAAATATAATAACTCAAACAATAATAATCATCCATGAGAACTCCCTGTCATTCACAATTTCAATCGATAAATTTATCTATGTTCAAATCAATATGGAATAAGTAACATATATTTCAAATTCATTAAACAGATTACCTTACCGAGATTTTTCAATCGAAGAACGACTAACGGGTAAGAGTACATCATCAGATTGATCGAACACACCAGACAGAAACTTATAAAATCTGATCCAATCAAAATATTCAAAATAGAAGCTCATAAGAGCTAGTCCACCCAAAACACGCCAACAGAAGCTCATAAGAGCTGATCCACCCAAATCACGCCGAACAGAAAGTATAATACGAGAGTTCACAACAAATGCTAAACCTCGATTTACTTAGGTAATATACAGATATCTCCTTCCAATGCTATATCCACTCCAAACCCCGTAATACACCAAAACACGTGTAACACCCCAAACCCAGCCCAAACACCACGACCGGATCTGGTATGTCACTAAGAAAAAAATTTATAAAACAATTCAGTTTATTAGAAAACCCAAATAAAATAAAATAGGTCTTTACATTTGAAAGCCAAAACTTAAAGAGAAAAAAAAACCTTAGTTTAAACGAAGTAAATATAAAAAAACAAAGCAAGCCCATAATAAAACCAAAACATAAACTAGTGGCCCATGGCCTTATTACAACGGGGTTTAAAGTCCATAAAATAAAATATCTTATAAACTATTTAGTTGAGACTTTCACTGGATCCACATATTCTTTTGCATGGCCACCTTGCCCTCTCCTCTTGGCCGGTCGATGCACTATGAGTTACCTAAAATGTTAATTTAATAGGTTGAGTCATGAGACTCAGTGTGAAACCCTCATGCACCATTAGATTTGGGCCTTAACCCCATAAAATAGAATAAACATTTTAATATACATAATAAAAATTAATATGCAAGCTAACCCATTTGCTTAGGTTTCCATCCACTACACACCCCCGTACCAACCGTTCACACCATTGGGGATTTCTACAATCGACGACACCGCTACACACCATGATGGCGGTCATCTTTGGTCATTCGCATATGATGGCCAAGCCCTTATAACATATAATGGCCGGTTCAGATAATGATTCACGGCATTAGCCGCTACATCGATCACGGTAAAACCGCTACACATATAACGATAGCTTCCTCCATCATCAATCCCACCCCATGCAATCACAAAATCAATACACTTATAACATATCATTAGAATATTCATCGACACGGTGATTCGCTTTTACCCTCTTTGGGCTTCCATCTTTATGCCGGGATTTTGGCATTTATCACAACATATAATACTTATAAAATGTATTTAATGAGACAGATCTAAATGGTGGGGAAGTATTACACACCTGATATCGCGAAATCTACTATCCTTAGTCAATGTCCTTGCTATCCGGATCTATTATCCTCAATCTATAGCTTTGCTTAAAAGCCGAAAAAATTACGAAAATTGACCTCTCCTATATTCGGCCATGGTTAATATTCTACCCAATTTTATAGATATAAATAAAAAAAATCCTCTTACCTTGAAATTCTGAAAGTAACACGATTCTATAACTTAGAGATCTATGCGATTGGCCTCTTTCTTCAAATCTCGGAATGCCGAAAAGAAGTGTGAAATAAGAGATTAGTTTCTAATAGCCATTCGGCTAAGGACTTTGAAAAGCCGAAAGAATAATGAAATCTTGAAATCAATACTTACCTATTGTTTCCTTCAGATTTTGGCACAAGCAGACTCCATTAAAGAAGATTCGGCAACTTCAGGAGACTAAATCTCACGATTTTGGCTTTTATGAAAAACCCCGAAAAAGATGAACTGATGTGGTTTTGGCTTAAAAGGAAAATGAAAAGAAAACAAAGAAAGGCTTGAAGATTCGGCTATGCCAGAGAAATAGATTTAAATGCCGAAAGAATAAAACTTACAAATAGGATGAATAAAGAAAAACTATGGAGATTTCGGCTTTTTTAGAGAAATCGGCTCAAGGGGAAAAAGAATGGAGAAAAGGTTTCAGCTTTTTAAGAAATTGAAGAGAAGAATATTGGAGAGGGAGAGGCTACAAAATTCGGTATAGAGAATGAGAGAAAAGAATAGGGTTCCAATGCCAGATTTGAAGAGCTACTATCCTATTTAAAGGGAAATTCAGCACTTAACTACAAATCCCGAAAGTGCCCTTCCTAATAGCCAATAATTAACAATTAATGGGGAAAATTCGGCACCCCCTCTAGGAGATGGAATTTCGGCCAACTCTGTACTCAGAAGATAACTCCTATCTTTTCTCCTCTATCCTTCTATCCCATATCCCTATCAAAACACTCATCCATAAGAGGCCACATTTGCACCAACTCCCCCTTTATTTTATCAGCTTATTATCCTTGTAACACCCCAAACCCGGTCAATACGCCACGACCGAATCTGATATGTCACTGAGGAAAACATTTTGAAAAGAATCGAATAACAATTAAATTTTTGTGAAAAACTCTTTGAAAATTTTATATTTGTAGAAATCGGTGTATAATAAGTTTAAAGCGATAATTTACTTTGTAATTTCATAAATAAAACTTTAAAACTTAGTTGATAAATCATAGGTTAGAAAACATTTATATCATTTTAAGAAAACTCGAATTATTACTTTGAAAACCATTTGCATTTTGAATGTACAAACTTAATATTTGGAAATCATTAAAATTGTAGAAAACACTTAATCTATATTTTACTATCAAACGATTTATATTACCCGATGGTAAGATTTTAAAACCATTGCGCTTTTTATTATTTTAGAAAACTTTGGGCTTAATTATTAAATTAACCAAATAATTTATAAGCCATATTTAAAACATATCCAAAGCATATAAATAATCCAAAAACATAATTAAAGAGGCCTTATTACAAACCTAAATAAAACAAAACCAAATTAAAATAAATTAAAGTACCCCAAATCAAGTTCATGAAAAATCAAATTTTATTGCATGGCCTCCTTGAGTTCATCCGGCTCCTCATCCGCGATCTCACGAATCACCGAAATGATAAGGAGAAGGTGAGTCACCAAGACTCAAATGCATAAATCCTTCCCGATTAATGCAACATTCTTACACAATTTATAATCAAGCAACATATATAAATATATAATGCACCCAACCTAGCCATCCTTAACTCCTTTTCTACCCGTGTGGTGCTAAACCCTTTGGTGACCCAAAGTCACGATATCCAATAATGTGATACCAAATCACTGGTGACCATAGTCACGAATAATCAAGTTGTGGGGCCAACCCATGTGTGATACCAAATTACTAGCGACGATCCCATATCTCAAAAGTGGGGCCAACCCACGGAGGTGATAGACCACAAGGACGAGTCGCTATGAGGTGCCAAACCTCTGGTGTCCCAAAGACACAAATGTGATACCAAATCACTGGAGGTGCCAAACCTCTGGTGTCCAAAGACACGGATATCAAATCCTTCCCCCTCCACTCATATTCCCAAACCAATGTATTAAGAGTATCAATCATGCCATCATACTTTGATATGATCATATAACATATTTAAATAATAGATCATGATATCAATCAACATATATTAACATCATATTGAAACGGACTTACCCGAATCCTTGCACATACCCATCAAGGTATCTTATCAAAAATCTCATAGATTCCCACTTTAATAACATGTTTAGTTAATATGTATATAAATATATAACCGAATTATAAAGTGTGTAAGATACACACCTAACACTAATGCAAGTACTAAAATTCAAAGATCCGATCTACTGCACTAGATCACCTTGTCCTACAATCAGCCAATACTTAGATTATAAACAAAGGCCATTCGGCCAAACCACTAAATCCCAATGAGTTATCACTTGAAATACCAAGTCTTACCTAAAAGCTTACCCAAAATGATTGACAAAGAAACGAGGCTTAGATTGATTGCTTCCAACGTCCCGAGGAGCCTAAAAGAAATCAGTTTCTAAGAATGATTAGAACCCTGCAACAATTGCTCAAAATTTGGCCTTTGTCCACAAGAGAAACAACATAAAAATGAGAAAAAGAATAAGGAAAAACGGCCATAACACTTACCAATCTTCCAAAACCATTTGAAGAAAACCAAATGAAGTCCTACCCTTGAAGAAATTTGACCAAGACAAATCAAAAGGATATGAAAAGTTTAAGCTATGGTTTTAGAATAAAGAAAACAATTGATATTCGAAAGAGATGAAGAATTAATATGGCAAAGAAAATAAAAAGGAAGAAGGATGATTAGGCTTTAACAACCAATGAAAGAAAAATCAAGAGGAATGGAGAAGAAAGAGATTCGCCAAGAAGATAGTAAAAGAAAGAGATGAAGAATTAATATGGCAAAAGAAAAGGTACATTACTAAAGAGAAAAGGAAATAAAATACCAAATGGTGCACAAAAGAGAAGAATTGGTAAGGTTCATTTGGTTTTGACACAAAGCAAAGGTTGAATGCCTACCAAGCTAGCTGAAAATGACTACTAACCAAAGAGAAATTTGGCACTAACTATCTACCAACCAAACCAAAAAATTCGCCACTCTCCCCTAGCCACACATGTCGTCCACATACATGGACTAATGTCCATAGGAGACCTTAAGCCAAGCCTTATGTCCCCTATTCTTCCATAAGCCTTAAGATTCCATTCCCAAAGTACAATCTTTCCTAAACCAATATTCAACTTGCCAAAAAGAAAAAAAAATTGAAAGTCGAACCTTCCATATGTAAAGCTTGACCGTCCATTAATGCTAGGATACATAAAAATGTAGGTGTACGACACCTCCTACCATAAACCGCCTCTTAAATTATGGTGCCATCTTAATGCTTCAAGCCTTCACAAAACTATGCTAAACACACAAAATTCATACCCGATAACTATTGTTGTATGCGAACTCGAAATTACACGATAATGGTACTCTGTCTCAAAACTCTTCCCACGTAGCTTCTTCTATGCCTCCACCATAAACCTTCCAAGACAATCTAGAATCCTCTCAACATATCCTCTAAGATTTAAATAACTTTCTGCGGCAATTCGAGTGATAGGCTAATGTCTCAACACCGACCCAATGAACCTTGGACTCAACTTGCCTTTTCTCCCAAATCTTAACACTTTCTTCCTTGGCGAGGATGAAATCCCTCCGCTTGAGATCGGCATATGACTTCTAAAATCCCAGCTGCTTAACCTTACTCCAAAGTCCTAACATTTGACGCCACCCAATGTATGTACGCTCCTCCAAAACCTTTCGATAACGTAAATCTAGGATCTTCCAGATGAGATGATCGACGATTTGTGGATGAAACGCAGCGTACACCGTGCAACCTCACTATCTCGACACTTTTGTACGCAACCTCACCTCCGCCACATACAACTTAGCTAACTTATGAGCGAGTAATCCACCCTTAGGAATAAAATGAGTCGACTTAGTCGACGATCCACAATCACCAAATCGAGTCCTTCTTACTAGGCGTAAGAGGTAATCCACGACAAAGTCCATAGTGATCCTTTCCCACTTCCATTGTGGAATCTTCACCGATCAAGTAATCCAGACAGAATCGATGCTCGACTTTGACCACGACACGTCATACATTTACCCACAAGCTCAGTTACCTCTCGCTTCAGACCTGGCCACCAAAATTACTCTCTTAAATCCTGATACATCTTGCTACCTCCAGGATGCATAGGTATGGGCTGCTATGTGCATCCCGAAGAATCCTTTGCCTCAACTCAACATCTTTCGGCATACAAGCTCTCCCTTGAAAACACAACACTCCATCACTGGACAAATTATAATTCTCTAAACCACCATTCTGAACCTGCAACCTCCGATCATTCAAACCATCATCTTCTAACTGTTTCTTCTTGATCTGCTCTAACCAGGTCGGCTTGACTTGCGATTCTGCCAAAAGACTCCCATCGTCGTATAAACTAAGATGAGCAAACATCGATCTTAAGTCTGATACAACCTTTCGGCTCAACGCGTCTGCCACCATGTTAGCCTTGCCCGGATGATACTCAATCGAACAGTCGTAGTCCTTCAACAATTCAATCCATCTACGCTACCTCAAATTCAAATCCTTCTAAGTCAAAAGATACTTTAGACTCTTGTGATCCGTGTAGACTATCGACTTCTCTCTGTACAAATAGTGTCTCCAAATCTTCAGGGCGAAAACCACTGCAGCTAATTCCAAGTCATGCGTCGGATAATTAACTTCATGTGGTCTCAACTGTCGAGATGCATAAGCCACTACCTTCCCTTCCTGCATTACCACACATCCCAAACCAGTATGTGATGCATCACAATAATGCATCACAGTAAACCGTGAATTCCTTGCCTGCCTCAGGTTGAATTAAAACCGGAGCTTCAATCAGAATCTTCTTCAACTTGTCGAAACTTTCTTGTTGCTTCTCAATCCACACAAATGGAACTCCTTTCCTCAATAACTTGGTCATAGGTGCTGCTATCAAAGAAAATCCCTCGACAAATCTTCGGTAATACCCCGTCGGACCTAGAAAACTCTAAATCTCAGCCACTGACTTAGGCGGCTTCCAATTCAACACTGCTTCGATCTTTCCAGGATCCACTCTAATCCCCTCAAATGATACTACGTGACCCAAGAAAGTCACCTCCCTAAGCCAGAATTTGCACTTACTAAATTTGGCATATAGCTGCTTTTCCCTCAGAATCTACAACACTACTCACAAATGCGCATCATGCTCCTCCTCTGACTTGGAGTATACCAAAATATCGCCTATAAATCGCAACAAATTGATCCAAAACTCTTTGAAATACTCGATTCATCATGTCCATGAAAGCTGCCGGGGCGTTAGTTAATCCAAAAGGCATTACTAGAAACTCGTAGTGCCCATACCGAGTGCGAAATGCCGTTTTATGGATATCAGTCTCTTTCACCTTTAGCTGGTGATATCCAGACCTTAAATCAATTTTGGAGAAAACCGTTGCCCCTTTAAGCTGATCAAACAAGTCGTCTATCCTCGGTAAAGGATACTTGTTTTTGATCGTCAGCTTATTCAACTGGCGGTAGTCAATACACATCCGCATCGTACCATCCTTCTTCTTCACAAAAAGTATCGGCGCTCCCTAAGGCGAAACACTTGGTCGAATGAAACCTCGATCCAACAAATCTTGAATCTGAGCCTTCAATTCCATCAATTCCTTTGGTGCCATCCTATACAGATCTATACCGAATTCGACTTTACGATCCGGAGGCAGTCCCGGAAGTTCTTCTGGAAATACATCAGCATATTCCTTTATAGTTCGGACATTCCCCAAAGTAGATTCCTTAGCTTCCAACGCACACACATGGACTACATATGCCTCATAGCCCTTCCTGACCATCTTCACAACTTTCAATGCAGATACCACGTTGGATAGGTAATCTCTTCTATTACCTATCATGACCACCTTTTTACCCTCAACTGTCTTCAAAACAATGCGCTTAGCAGCGCAATCCAGACTTGCCTGGTACTTAACCAACCAGTCCATCCCAAGAATCAGATCAAACTCCCCAAACGGCAGTTCCATCAGATCAGCCACAAATATTACCCCTTAGAGTTCTAGGGGTACATCCCTATACAGCTTATTAACTTCTACAGAGTGACCTAGAGGGCTAATTACTATCATCTCTCTAGAAGTAGTCTCAGAGTCTAAGTTCATGGTCTTTACTATGCAACTAGCAACATACGAATGCATCAAACCCACATCTATCAAAGCAGTATATGGTACACCAAAGATTAAGAATGTACCGATTATGACGCCTGGTGCGTCACCCTCCTCTCAACGCCTCGCTGCATATACCAAACCAGGCTGTCTTGCCTCAGTGTTGCTTGTACCTCTGCCCGATGCTCCGTGGCCTCGACCAGAACCATTACTTCTCTACCATTGCCACGACCTCTCCGTGGTGACGGTCACTCCTTTCGAATCGAGCATGACCTTGACCTCGACCGATTCCTGGCTAGCTTACGTGGACAATCCCTCACACGATGATCCATTGAGCCACATTCAAAACATCATTTCCCTTGGTCCAACATTCACCCCAATGATATTTCCCACATCGATTACACTGTGCTAGTCCACGATTAGCGAATGAGCCTCCAGATTGATTGGGCCCATTCTGGCTAGCCCTCTTCTGAGAATTACGGGATGATCCAAAACTTCTCTTATGTTTGTTCCTGTCGTGATTCTGCTTTACAGATTCTTTTATCCCTTCAGCTATCTTAGTCTTTTCAACTAGCGCAACAAATTCTCTCTCCCGATGTGGAGTAATCAACAGTCTCAACTCGTCTCTCAATCCATCCTCGAACTGAACACATCGCTCAGGTTCAAGCAACGATACCTCCAAAGATATTGGCTCGATCTTAAAATTTCGCTTCATATTCGATACGACTTACTCCTTGGACCAAACTTAGAAATGCCTTACGCTAGCATCAATGTAACTAGACCCAATATATTTCTTCCGATACGCCTTGAAATAGTCCCAAGTAAGATCTTCGCAAAGATCTTGTTCCTCACCGTGATCCACCACTGATATGACTCATCTCGAAGAAGTGACACTATCCCTTTCAGCTTTTCTTCAACATTCAGGTCCAAATCATCCATGATTCACTCTGTTGCCTCTAGCCAATATTCGACCGTACTGGGAGCTACACCCGAAACACCTCAAAATACCTCAGCTCCATTGGCTCGGAGTCACTCAGATACAGATTTCTGAGCTCCCGCGCCTTTACCTATTCCAGCTACTCTCTCAAGAACTTGTAGCATTGCTTAAGACACTGCGTCATCCCCCGTTTGATCCTGAAACTCAACTCCAACCGCTGGTGGTGGGGGTGGTGGTACCTCATTCTCATATCCTTGACCTGACCTCACTGGCTCGCATACGACCATCCTACCCCTACTGGCGCCCACGATAACATGACCCGACCTCGAGTGCTTATGTCTAAAGTCTTGACTTAGCTGATTTAAAAATTTTATGTATTAGTCATTATTCCACTATTTTTAAAACACAGTTTTATGAATAGTTTTAATAAGAGGTTGTTTCGCGAGTACATCCAACCTATAGTTTTGAGTCTCTAGAGTAGTTCATACGACTATACAGTTATACCATCATCATCATATCATCAAAATCAACAGTTTAAAGTACTTACCTGGGCGGATCGGTGCCGGAGACTCGGTGCCATGCCTTTCAAATCATATAATTTTCAAAAACATTGTAAGACCATACTTTAAAACATTTTGGGCCTTGGGCCCACAATGAAGCTTTGAACTTGGCTCGATACCAATTTGTAACACCCAAACCCGATCAATATGCCTTGACCGAATCTAATATGTCACTGAGGAAAACATTTTGAAAAGAATCGAATAACAATTAAATTTTGTGAAAACTCTTTGAAAATTTTATATTTGTAGAAATCGGATGTATAATAAGTTTAAACCGATAATTTACTTTGTAATTTCATAAATAAAACTTTAAAACTTAGTTGATAAATCATAAGTTAGAAAACATTTATATCATTTTAAGAAAACTCAATTATTACTTTGAAAACCATTTGCATTTTGAATGTACAAACTTAATATTTGGAAATCATTAAAATTGTAGAAAACACTTAATCTATATTTTACTATCAAACGATTTATATTACCCGATGGTAAGATTTTAAAACCATTGTGTTTTTATTATTTTAGAAAACTTTGGGCTCAATTATTAAATTAACCAAATAATTTATAAGCCATATTTAAAACATATCCAAAGCATATAAATAATCCAAAATCATAATTAAAGAGGCCTTATTACAAACCCAAATAAAAGAAAAACCAAATTAAAATAAATTAAAGTACCCCAAATCGAAGTTCATGAAAAATCAAATTTTATTGCATGGCCTCCTTGAGTTCATCCGGCTCCTCATCCGCTATCTCACGAATCACCTGAAATGATAAGGGAGAAGGTGAGTCACCAAGACTCAGTGCATAAATCCTTCCCCCGATTAATGCAACATTCTTACACAATTTATAATCAAGCAACATATATAAATATATAATGCACCCAACCTAGCCATCCTTAACTCCTTTTCTACCCGTGTGGTACCAAACCTTTGGTGGTGCTAAACCTTTGGTGACCCAAAGTCACGATATCCAATAATGTGATACCAAATCACCGTGACCATAGTCACGAATAATCAAGTTAATGGGGCCAACCCACGTGTGATACCAAATCATGGCGGCGATCCCATATCTCAAAAGTGGGGCCAACCCACGGTGGTGCTAGACCACGAGGGGACGAGTCGCTATTAGGTGCCAAACCTCCGGTGTCCCAAAGACACAAATGTGATACCAAATCACTGGAGGTGCCAAACCTCTGGTGTCCAAAGACACGGATATCAAATCCTTCCCTCCACTCATATTCCCAAACCAATGTATTAAGAGTATCAATCATGCCATCATACTTTGAAATGATCATATAACATATTTAAATAATAGATCATGATATCAATCAACATATATTAACATCATATTGAAACGGACTTACGAAACCTTGCACATACCCATCAAGGTATCTTATCAAAATCTCATAGATTCCCACTTTAATAACATGTTTAGTTAATATGTACATAAATATATAACCTAGAATTATAAAGTGTGTAAGATACACACCTGACACCAACGCAAGTACTAAAATTCGAAGATCCGATCTACCGCACTAGATCACCTTGTCCTACAATCAGCCAATACTTAGATTATAAATAAAGGCCATTCGGCCAAACCACTAAATCCCAATGAGTTATCACTTGAAATACCAAGTCTTACCTAAAAGCTTACCCAAAATGATTGACAAAGAAACGAGGCTTAGATTGATTGCTTCCAACGTCCCGAGGAGCCTAAAAGAAATCGTTTTCTAAGAATGATTAGAACCCTGCAACAATTGCCCAAAATTTGGCCTTTGTCCACAAGAGAAACAACATAGAAACGAGAAAAAGAATAAGGAAAAACTGCCATAACACTTACTTATCTTCCAAAACCGTTTGAAGAAAACCAAATGAAGTCCTACCCTTGAAGAAATTCGGCCAAGACAAATCAAAAGGATATGAGAAATTTCGGCTATGGTTTTAGAATAAAGAAAACAATTGATATTCTACCGAAAGAGATGAAGAATTAATATGGAAAAGAAAAATAAAAGGGAAGAAGGATGATTCGCTTTAACAACCAATGAAAGAAAAATCAAGAGGAATGGAGAAGAAAGAGATTCGCCAAGAAGAAAGTAAAAGAAATGTTGTGATTTTGAACAATATTCAAAAGAAATAAAAGAGAGAAAAAAGGGATTAAGAGATTCGGCCAACACCTATTTTACCAAAGAAGAAAAGTGTACAAAATTGCACCTAAAGATCAAGGTACATTCTGCTAAAGAGAATAGCTTTGAGAGGAAAGAAATAAAATACCAAATGGTGCACAAAGAGAAGAATTGGTAAGGTTCAAAGGAGTTTTGATTTTGACACAAAGCAAAGGTTGAATGCCTACCAAGCTAGCCGAAAATGACAACTAACCAAAGAGAAATTTGGCACTAACTATTTACCAACCAAACCAAAAAAATTCGGCCACTCTCCCCCTAGCCACACATGCCGTCCACATACATGGACTAATGGCCATAGGAGAGCTTCCAAAACAACTCCCTTAAGCCAAGCCTTATGTCCCCCCATCCTTCCATAAACCTTAAGATTCCTTTCCCAAAGTACAAACTTTCCTAAACCAATATTCAACTTGCCAAAAAAAAAAAAATTTGAAAGTCCAACCTTCCATATGTAAAGCTTGACCGTCCATTAATGCTAGGATACATAAAAATAAAGTCTTCAAAATGTTAATCATGCTACTCGAACCTCTATCCTTAAGCTACCCTTCATGCATCATAACCACCTTGCCACTAACTCCTCATGTGCTTAATTTAACACTTAAATTAACTTAAGTATCAAGTTCACCAAATCCACTTCATTAAATATACCATACTAAGAATTATTCTAGCTTCCTAAATAAAATCAAGCCTTCACAAAACTATGCTAAACACACAAAATTCATACCCAAGCCAACACAAATAATAAAATAATATTCTAATTTTAGGATGTTACAATTCTACCCCTTTAAGAAAATTTCGTCCTCGAAATTACCTGATCAAAAGAGTTAAGGGTATTGCTGTCTCATAACATCCTCCGGTTCCCACACGGCTTCTTCTACGCCATGGTTCTCCCATAAGACCTTCACTAAAGGAACTGACTTCTCACGCAAAACTTTCATGTCTCGATCTAGAATCTGCATAGGTTCTTCTTCCACTGTCAAATCTGGACTTCACCTCTAATTCCTCCACTGACACAACATGCGATGGATCGAACGATAGCGTCTAAGCATGGAGACATGGAACACATCGTGAATCACTCACTCACCGGCAATTCGAGTGATAGGCTCTGGTCCCACTCGTCTCAACACCTTATACGGCCCAATGAACCTTGGACTCAACTTGCCTTTTCTCCCAAATCTTAACACTTTCTTCCTTGGTGAGACCTTCAAAAAGACCTGGTCACCCACGGCAAACTCTATATCCCTCCGCTTGAGATCGGCATATGACTTCTGCCTATCCGAAGCTTCCTTCAGACGAGCCTGAATCATCTTAACCTTATCCTCAGTCTCTGCAACCAACTCTAGTCCTAACATTTGACGCTCACCCAACTCTGTCCAACATGTAGGTGTATGACACCTCCAACCATACAACGCCTCATATGGTGCCATCTTAATGCTTGCCTGATAACTATTGTTGTATGCGAACTCAGCTAATGATAAAAACCCTTCCCAGCTGCCTCTAAAGTCCAAAACACATCCTCTCAACATATCCTCTAAGATCTGAATAACTCTTTCCATCGCTCGCCGACTTGTGGATGAAATGCCGTACTAAAATCCAATCGCATACCCAAAGTCTGATATAACGCTCTCCAAAACCTTGACGTAAATCTAGGATCTCTGTCTGAGATGATCGACACTGGTACACCGTGCAACCTCACTATCTCCGCCACATACAACTTAGCTAACTTATGAAGCGAGTAATCCACCCTTACCGGAATGAAATGAGCTGACTTAGTCAGACGAACCACAATCACCCAAACTGAGTCCTTCTTACTAGGCATAAGATGTAATCCACTGACAAAGTCCATAGTGATCCTTTCCCACTTCCACTGCGGAATCTTCACCGGCTGAAGTAATCCAGACGGTAACTGATGCTCAGCTTTGACCTGCTGACACATTAGACATTTACCCACAAACTTAGCTACCTCCCGCTTCAGACCTGGCCACCAAAATTGCTCTCTTAAATCCCGATACATCTTGCTAACTCCATGATGCATAGCGTATGGGCTGCTATGTGCGTCCCGAAGAATCCTTTGCCTCAACTCAACATCTTTCGGCATACAAGCTCTCCCTTGAAAACACAACACTCCATCACTGGACAAACTATAATTCTCTAAAGCACCATTCTGAACCGGTAACCTCCGATCATTCAAACCATCATCTTCTAATTGTTTCTTCCTGATCTGCTCTAACCAGGTTGGCTTGACTTGCAATTCTACCAAAAGACTCCCATTCTCGTATAAACTAAGATGAGCAAACATCGATCTTAAGTCTGATACAACCTTTCGGCTCAACGCGTCTGCCACCACGTTAGCCTTGCCCGAATGATACTCAGTCAAACAGTCATAGTCCTTCAACAATTCAATCCATCTGCGCTGCCTCAAATTCAAATCCTTCTGAGTCAAAAGATACTTTAGACTCTTGTGATCCGTAGACGATCGACTTCTCTCCGTACAAATAGTGTCTCCAAATCTTCGTGTAAAACCACGCAGCTAATTCAAGTCATGCGTCGGATAATTAACTTCATGTGGTCTCAACTGTCGAGATGCATAAGCCACTACCTTCCCTTCCTGCATCAGCACACATCCCAAACCAGTATGTGATGCATCACAGTAAACCGTGAATTCCTTGCCTGCCTCAAGTTGAATTAAAACCGGAGCTTTAGTCAGAATCTTCTTCAACTTGTCGAAACTTTCTTGTTGCTTCTCAGTCCACACAAATGGAACTCCTTTCCTCAATAACTTGGTCATAGGTGCTGCTATTAAAGAAAATCCCTCTACAAATCTTCGGTAATACCCCGCCAGACCTAGAAAACTCTGAATCTCAGCCACTGACTTAGGCGGCTTCCAATCCAACACTGCTTCGATCTTTCGAGGATCCACTCTAATCCCCTCAACTGATACTACGTGACCAAGAAAGTCATCTCCCTAAGCCAAAATTCGCACTTACTAAATTTGGCATATAGCTACTTTTCCCTCAAAATCTGCAACACTACTCGCAAATGCGCATCATGCTCCTCCTCTGACTTGGAGTATACCAAAATATCGTCTATAAATACTACAACAAACTGATCCAAAACTACTAAAATACTCGATTCATCATGTCCATGAAAGCTATCGGGGTGTTAGTCAATCCAAAAGGCATTACTAGAAACTCGTAGTGCCCATACCGAGTGCAAAATGCCGTTTTATGGATATCAGTCTCTTTCACCTTTAGCTGGTGATATCCAGACCTTAAATCAATTTTGGAGAAAACCACTGCCCCTTTAAGCTGATCAAACAAGTCATCTATCCTCGGAAAAGGATATTTGTTTTTGATCGTCAGCTTATTCAACTGGCGGTAGTCAATACACATCCGCATCGTACCATCCTTCTTCTTGACAAAAAGTACCTGCGCTCCCCAAGGCAAAACACTTGGTCGAATGAAACCTCAATCCAACAACTCTTGAATCTGAGCCTTCAATTCCATCAATTCCTTCGGTGCCATCCTATACGGAGCTATAGACACTGGCATCGTTCTGGGTAACAGATCTATACCGGATTCGACTTCACGATCTGGAGGCAGTCCCGAAGTTCTTCTGGAAATACGTCAGCATATTCCTTTCCAGTTCGGACATTCCCCACAGTAGATTCCTTAGCTTCTAACGCACACACATGGACTACATATGCCTCACAGCCCTTCCTAACCATCTTCACAACTTTCAACGCAGATACCACGTTTGATAGGTAATCTCTTCTATTACCTATCATGACCACCTCTTTACCCTCAACTATCTTCAAAACAATGCGCTTAGCAGCGCAATCCAGACTTGCCTGGTACTTAACCAACCAGTCCATCCCAAGAATCAGATCAAACTCCCCAAACGGCAGTTCCATCAGATCAGCCACAAACACTACCCCTTAGAGTTCTAGGGGTACATCCCTATACAGCTTATTAACTTATACAGAGTGACCTAGAGGGCTAATTACCGTCATCTCGCTAGAAGTAGTCTTAGAGTCTAAGTTCATGGTCTTTACTATGCAACTAGCAACAAACGAATGCGTCAAAACCACATCTATCAAAGTAGTATATGGTACACCAAAGATTAAGAACGTACCGATTATGACATCCGGTGTGTCACCCTCCTCTCGACGCCACAGATACACCAAACCAGTTGTCTTGCCTCGGTGTTACTTGTACCTCGCCCGATGCTCATGGCCTCGACCGTAACCATTACTTCCTCTACCATTACCATGACCTCTCTGTGGTGACGGTCCCTCCTTTTTGAACTGAGCACGACCTTGACCCTCAGACTGATTCCTGGCTAGCTTACGTGGACAATCCCTCACACGGTGATCTAGCGAGCCACATTCAAAACATCCTTTCCCTCTGGTCCAACATTCACCCCAATGATATTTCCCACATCGATTACCTTTGTCTGGTCCACGATTAGCGAATGAGCCTCCCAGATTGATTCAGCCCATTCTGTTAGCCCTCTTTTGAGAATTACCGGCTGACCCAGATGATCCAAAACTTCTCTTTTGTTTGTTTCTGTCATGATTCTGCTTTACAGATTCTTTTATCCCTTCAGCTATCTTAGTCTTTTCAACTAGCGCAGTAAATTCTCGCTTCTGATGTAGAGCAATCAACAATCTCAGCTCGACTCTCAATCCATCCTCGAACTGAACACATCGCTCGTGCTCTGAAGCCACGATACCTCCAGCATATCGGCTCAGTCTTAAAAATTCTGCTTCATATTCTGATACAGACTTACTCCCTTGTACCAAACTTAGAAATGCCTTATGTTGCGCATCAATGTAACTAGACCCAATATATTTCTTCTGATACGCTGCCTTGAAATAGTCCCAAGTAAGATCTTCTGTCGCGGCACTGTTCCTCACCGTGAGCCACCACTGATATGACTCATCTCGAAGAAATGACACTATCCCTTTCAGCTTTTCTTCAACATTCAGTTCCAAATCATCCATGATTCGCTCCGTCACCTCTAGCCAATATTCGGACGTACTGGGAGCTACACCCGAAACACCTCGAAATACCTCAGCTCCATTGGCTCGGAGTCACTCAGGTACAGATTTTTGAGCTCCTGCGCCTCCACCTATTCCAGCTACTCTCTCAAGAACTCGCAGCATTGCTTGAGACATTGCGTCGTCCCCCGTTTGATCCTGAAACTCAACTTCAACTGCTGGAGGTGGGGGTGGTGGTACCTCATTCTCGGATCCTTAACCCGACCTCACTGGCTCAGACACAGCCATCCTACCCCTACTGACCCCGACCTCGAGTGCTCATGTCTAAAGTCTTGACTTAGCTGATTTAAAAATTTTATGTATTAGTCATTATTCCACTATTTTTAAAACACAGTTTTATGAATAGTTTTAATAAGAGGTTGTTTCGCGAGTACATCCAACCTATAGTTTTGAGTCTCTAGAGTAGTTCCTACGACTATACAGTCATACCATCATCATCATATCATCAAAATCAACAGTTTGAAGTACTTACCCGGGCGGATCGGTGCCGGAGACTCGGTGCCATGCCTTTCAAATCATAAAATTTTCAAAAACATTATAAGACCATACTTTAAAACATTTTGGGCCTTGGGCCCACAGTCGAGCTTTTGAACTTGGCTCTGATACCAATTTGTAACACCTCAAACCCGATCAATACGCCACGATCGAATCTGATATGTCACTGAGGAAAACATTTTGAAAAGAATCGAATAACAATTAATTTTTGTGAAAACTCTTTGAAAATTTTATATTTGTAGAAATCGTGTATAATAAGTTTAAAGCGATAATTTACTCGTAATTTCATAAATAAAACTTTAAAACTTAGTTGATAAATCATAAGTTAGAAAACATTTATATCATTTTAAGAAAACTCGAATTATTACTTTGAAAACCATTTGCATTTTGAATGTAGAAACATAATAGTTGGAAATCATTAAAATTGTAGAAAACACTTAATCTATATTTTACTATCGACAATTTATATTACCCGATGGTAAGATTTTAAAACCATTGCATTTTTATTATTTTAGAAAACTTTGGGCTCAATTATTAAATTAACCAAATAATTTATAAGCCATATTTAAAACATATCCAAAGCATATAAATAATCCAAAAACATAATTAAAGAGGCCTTATTACAAACCCAAATAAAAGAAAACCAAATTAAAATAAATTAAAGTACCCCAAATCAAGTTCATGAAAAATCAAATTTTATTGCATGGCCTCCTTGAGTTCATCCGGCTCCTCATCCGCGATCTCACGAATCACCGAAATGATAAGGAGAAGGTGAGTCACCAAGACTCGATGCATAAATCCTTCCCCGATTAATGCAACATTCTTACACAATTTATAATCAAGCAACATATATAAATATATAATGCACTCAACCTAGCCATCCTTAACTCCTTTTCTACCCGTGTGGTACCAAACCACTTTGGTGGTGCCAAACCACCGGTGACCCAAAGTCACGATATCCAATAATGTGATACCAAATCTTTGGTGACCATAGTCACGAATAATCAAGTTGTGGGGCCAACCCGTGTGATACCAAATCACTGGCAGCGATCCCATATCTCAAAAGTGGGGCCAACCCACGGTGGTGCTAGACCACGTGGACGAGTCGCTATGAGGTGCCAAACCTTTGGTGTCCCAAAGACACAAATGTGATACCAAATCATGAGGTGCCAAACCTCGGTGTCCAAAGACACGGATATCAAATCCTTCCCCTCCACTCATATTCCCAAACCAATGTATTAAGAGTATCAATCATGCCATCATACTTTGATATGATCAAATAACATATTTAAATAATAGATCATGATATCAATCAACATATATTAACATCATATTGAAACGAACTTACGAATCCTTGCACATACCCATCAAGGTATCTTATCAAAATCTCATACATTCCCACTTTAATAACATGTTTAGTTAATATGTATATAAATATATAACCCGAATTATAAAGTGTGTAAGATACACACGACACTAACACAAGTACTAAAATCAAGATCCGATCTACCGCACTAGATCACCTTGTCCTACAATCAGCCAATACTTAGATTATAAACAAAGGCCATTCGGCCAAACCACTAAATCCCAATGATTATCACTTGAAATACCAGGTCTTACCTAAAAGCTTACCAAAAATGATTGACAAAGAAACGAGGCTTAGATTGATTGCTTCCAACGTCCCGAGGAGCCTAAAAAAAATTGGTTTCTAAGCATGATTAGAACCCTGCAACAATTGCCCAAAATTTGACCTTTGTCCACAAGAGAAACAACATAGAAACGAAAAAAGAATAAGAAAAATGGCCATAACACTTACTTATCTTCCAAAATCGTTTGAAGAAAACCAAATAAAGTCCTACCCTTGAAGAAATTCGGCCAAGACAAATCAAAAGGATATGAGAAGTTTCGGCTATGGTTTTAGAATAAAGAAAATAATTGATATTACTACCAAAATGATGAAGAATTAATATGGCAAAAAAAAAAAAAAGGGAAGAAGGATGATTAGGCTTTAACAACCAATGAAAGAAAAATCAAGAGGAATGGAGAAGAAAGAGATTCGCCAAGAAGAAAGTAAAAGAAATGTTGTGATTTTGAACAATATTCAAAAGAAAGAAAAGAGAGAAAAAAGGGATTAATAGATTTGGCCAACACCTATTTTACCAAAGAAGAAAAGTGTACAAAATTGCACCTAAAGATCAAGGTACATTTGGCTAAAGAGAATAGCTTTGGAGAGGAAAGAAATAAAATACCAAATGGTGCACAAAAGAGAAGAATTGGTAAGGTTCAAAGGAGTTTCGGTTTTGACACAAAGCAAAGGTTGAATGCCTACCAAGCTAGTCGAATATGACTACTAACCAAAGAGAAATTTGGCACTAACTATCTACCAACCAAACCAAAAAAATTCGGCCACTCTCCCCCTAGCCACACATGCCGTCCACATACATGGCCATAGGAGAGTTTCCAAAACAACTCCTTTAAGCCAAGCCGTATGTCCCCCCATCCTTTCATAAACCTTAAGATTCCTTTCCCAAAGTACAAACTTTCCTAAACCAATATTCACCTTGCCAAAAAGAAAAAAAATTTGAAAGTCCTACCTTCCATATGTAAAGCTTGACCGTCCATTAATGCTAGGATACATAAAAATAAAGTCTTCAAAATGTTAATCATGCTACTCGAACCTCTATCCTCAAGCTACCCTTCATGCATCATAACCACCTTACCACTAACTCCTCATGTGCTTAATTTAACACTTAAATTAACTTAAGTGTCAAGTTCACCTAATCCACTTCATTAAATATACCATACTAAGAATTATTCTAGCTTCCTAAATAAAATCAAGCCTTCACAAAACTATGCTAAACACACAAAATTCATACCCAAGCCAACACAAATAATAAAATAATATTCTAATTTTAGGATGTTACAATTCTACCCCCTTAAGAAAATTTCGTCCTCGAAATTACCTGATCAAAAGAGTTGAGGGTACTACTGTCTCATAACATCCTCCAGTTCCCACGTAGCTTCTTCTACGCCATGGTTCCGCCATAAGGCCTTCACTAAAGGAACTGACTTCTCACGCAAAACTTTCATGTCTCGATCTAGAATCTGCATTGGTTCTTCTTCCACTGTCAAATCTGGACTCACCTCTAATTCCTCCACTAACACAACATGCGATGGATCAGAATGATAGCTTCTAAGCATGGAGACATGGAACATATCATGAATTTGACTCAGCTCTGCTGGCAATTCGAGCTAATAGGCTACTGGTCCCACTCGTCTCAACACCTTATACGGCCCAATGAACCTTGGACTCAACTTGCCTTTTCTCCCAAATCTTAACACTTTCTTCCTTGGCGAGACCTTCAAGAAGACCTGGTCACCCACGGCAAACTCTATATCCCTCCGCTTGAGATCGGCATATGACTTCTGCCTATCCGAAGCTTCCTAAAGATGAGCTGAATCATCTTAACCTTATCCTCGCCTCGCAACCAACTCTGGTCCTAACATTTGACGCTCACCCAACTCATCAAAGATGTAGGTGTACGACACCTCCTACCATACAACGCCTCATATGGTGCCATCTTAATGCTTGCTTGATAACTATTGTTGTATGCGAACTCAGCTAATGGTAAAAACTCTTCCCAGCTGCCTCTGAAGTCCAAAACACATCTCTCAACATATCATCTAAGATCTGAATAACTCTTTCTGACTGCCCGTCAGACTGTGGATGAAATGCCGTACTAAAATCCAATCGCGTACCCAAAGCCTGATGTAACGCTCTCCAAAACCTTGACGTAAATCTAGGATCTACATGCGAGATGATCGACACCTTTGGTACACCGTGCAACCTCACTATCTCCGCCACATACAACTTAGCTAACTTATGAAGCGAGTAATCCACCCTTACCGGAATGAAATGAGCTGACTTAGTAGACAATCCACAATCACCCAAACTGAGTCCTTCTTACTAGGCATAGGAGGTAATCCGCTGACAAAGTCCATAGTGATCCTTTTCCACTTCCACTGTGGAATCTTCACCTATGAAGTAATTCAGACAAGAATGGCGATGCTCGACTTTGACACGCTAACACGTCCGACATTTACCCACAAACTCGCCATTACCTCCGCCTGACACAGCCACCAAAATTACTCTCTTAAATCCCGATACATCTTGCTACCTCCAGGATGCATAGCATATGGGCTGCTATGTACATCCCGAAGAATCCTTTGCCTCAACTCAACATCTTTCGGCATACAAGCTCTCCCTTGAAAAACAACACTCCATCACTAAACAAACTATAATTCTCTAAACCACCATTCTAAACCTGCAACCTCCGATCATTCAAACCATCATATTCTAATTGTTTCTTCTTGATTTGCTCTACCAGGTCGGCTTGACTTGTAATTCTGCCAAAAGACTCCCATCGTCGTATAAACTAAGATGAGCAAACATCGATCTTAAGTCTGATACAACCTTTCGGCTCAACGCGTCTGCCACTACGTTAGCCTTGCCGGGATGATACTCAATCGAACAGTCGTAGTCCTTCAACAATTCAATCCATCTGCGCTGCCTCAAATTCAAATCCTTCTAAGCCAAAAGATACTTTAGACTCTTGTGATCCGTGTAGACTATCAACTTCTCTCCGTACAAATAGTGTCTCCAAATCTTCAGGGCAAAAACCATTGCAACTAATTCCAAGTCATGCATCGAATAATTAACTTCATGTGGTCTCAACTGTCGAGATGCATAAGCCACTACCTTCCCTTCCTGCATCAGGACACATCCCAAACCAGTATGTGATGCATCACAGTAAATTGTGAATTCCTTGCTTGCCTCAGGTTAAATTAAAATCGGAGCTTCAGTCAGAATCTTCTTCAACTTGTCGAAACTTTCTTGTTTCTTCTCAGTCCACACAAATGGAACTCCTTTCCTCAATAACTTGGTCATAGGTGCTGCTATCAAAGAAAATCCCTCGACAAATCTTCGGTAATACCCGCTGAGACCTAGAAAACTCGAATCTCGACCATTGACTTAGGCGGCTTCCAATCCAACACCGCTTGATCTTTTGAGGATCCACTTTAATCCCTCGGTGATACTACGTAACCCAAGAAAGTCACCTCCCTAAGCCAGAATTCGCACTTACTAAATTTGGCATATAGCTACTTTTCCCTCAGAATCTGCAACACTACTCGTAAATGCACATCATGCTCCTCCTCTGACTTGGAGTATACCAAAATATCGTCTATAAATACTACAACAAACTGATCCAAAAACTGCTAAAATACTCGATTCATCATGTCTATGAAAGCTGCCGGGGCGTTAGTCAATCCAAAAGGCATTACCAGAAACTCGTAGTGCCCATACCGAGTGCAAAATGTCATTTTATGGATATCAGTCTCTTTCACCTTTAGCTAGTGATATCCAGACCTTAAATTAATTTTGGAGAAAACTGCTACCCCTTTAAGCTGATCAAACAAGTCATCTATCCTTGGCAAAGGATACTTGTTTTTGATCGTCAGCTTATTCAACTGGCGGTAGTCAATACACGTCCGCATCGTACCATCCTTCTTCTTGACAAAAAGTACCAACGCTCCCCAAGACGAAACACTTGGTCGAATGAAACCTCGATCCAACAACTCTTGAATTTGAGCCTTCAATTCCATCAATTCTTTCGGTGCCATCCTATACAGAGCTATAGAAACTGGCGCTATTTTGGGTAACAGATCTATACCGAATTTGACTTCACGATCTGGAGACAGTCCCGGAAGTTCTTCTAGAAATACGTCAGCATATTCCTTCTGACAGCTCGACATTCCCACAAGAGATTCCTTAGCTTCCAACGCACACATGGACTACATATGCCTCATGCCCTTCGACCATCTTCACGACTTTCAATACAGATACCACGTTGGATAGGTAATCTCTTCTATTACCTATCATGACCACCTCTTTACCCTCAACTGTCTTCAAAACAATGCGCTTAGCGGTAAGAATCCGACTTACTCGGTACTTAACCAACCAGTCCATCCCAAGAATCAGATCAAACTCCCCAAATGACAGTTCCATCAGATCAGCCACAAACACTACCCCTTAGAGTTCTAGGGGTACATCTCTATACAGCTTATTAACTTCTACAAAGTGACCTAGAGGGCTACTTCCTGTCATCTCCCTAGAAGTAGTCTCAGAGTCTAAATTCATGGTCTTTACTATGCAACTAGCAACATACGAATGCGTCGAACCCACATCTATCAAAGTAGTATTTGGTACACTAAAGATTAAGAACGTACCGATTATGATGTCCGATGCGTCACCCTCCTCTCGACGCCTCACTGCATACACCAAACTAGGCTGTCTTGCCTCAGTGTTACTTGTACCTCTGCCCGATGCTCCACGGCCTCGACCAGAACCATTACTTCCTCTACCATTACCACGACCTCTCTGTGGTGACGGTCCCTCCTTTCTAAACTGAGCACGACCTTGACCCTCAGATTGATTCCTGGCTAGCTTACGTGGACAATCCCTCACACGATGATCCAGTGAGCCACATTCAAAACATCCTTTCCCTCTGGTCCAACATTCACCCCAATGATATTTCCCACATCGATTATAACATGCTAGTCCACGATTAGCGATATGAGCCTCCAGATTGATTCGGCCCATTCTGCCTAGCCCTCTTCTGAGAATTACCGAGTGACCGGATGATCCAAAACTTCTCTTATGTTTGTTCCTGTCATGATTCTGCTTTACAGATTCTTTTATCCCTTCAGCTATCTTATTCTTTTCAACTAGCGCAACAAATTCTCACTCCTAATGTGGAGTAATCAACAGTCTCAGCTCGTCTCTCAATCCATCCTCAAACCGAACACATCGCTCGTGCTTCGAAGCCACGATACCTCTAGCATATAGACTCAGTCTTAAAAATTCTGCTTCATATTCTGATACGGACTTACTTCCTTGAACCAAACTTAGAAATGCCTTACGTTGTGCATCAATGTAACTAGACCCAATATATTTCTTCTGATACACTGCCTTGAAATAGTCCCAAGTAAGATCTTCTACCGCGACACTGTTCCTCACCGTGAGCCATCACTGATATGACTCATCTCGAGGAAGTGACACTATCCCTTTCAACTTTCCTTCAACATTCAGGTCCAAATCATCCATGATTCACTCCGTCACCTCTAGCCAATATTCGACCGTACTGGGAGCTACACCCGAAACACCTCGAAATACCTCAGCTCCATTGGCTCAAAGTCGCTCAGGTACAGATTTCTGAGCTCCCATGCCTCCACCTATTCCAGCTACTCTCTCAAGAACTCGCAGCATTGCTTGAGACACTCCGTCGTCCCCCATTTGATCCTGAAACTCAACTTCAACCGCTGGTGGTGGGGTGGTGGTACCTCATTCTCGGATCCTTGATCCGGCCTCACTGGCTCAGACACAGCCATCCTACCCCTACCGCGTCCACGCATAACACGACCCTGACCTCGAGTGCTCATGTCTAAAGTCTTGACTTAGCTGATTTAAAAATTTTATGTATTAGTAATTATTCCACTATTTTTAAAACACAGTTTTATGAATAGTTTTAATAAGAGGTTGTTTCGTGAGTACATCCAACCTATAGTTTTGAGTCTCTAGAGTAGTTCCTACGACTATACAGTCATACCATCATCATCATATCATCAAAATTAACAGTTTGAAGTACTTACCCGGGTAGATCGGTGCTGGAGACTCGGTGCCATGCCTTTCAAATCATATAATTTTCAAAAACATTGTAAGACCATACTTTAAAACATTTTGGGCCTTGGGCCCATAATTGAGCTTTTGAACTTGGCTCTGATACCAATTTGTAACACCCCAAATCCGGTCAATACGCCACGACCGAATCTGATATGTCACTGAGGAAAACATTTTGAAAAGAATCGAATAACAATTAAATTTTTGTAAAAACTCTTTGAAAATTTTATATTTGTAGAAATCGGTGTATAACAAGTTTAAACTGATAATTTACTTTGTAATTTCATAAATAAAACTTTAAAACTTAGTTGATAAATCATAGGTTAGTTTATATCATTTTAAGAAAACTCAATTATTACTTTGAAAACCATTTGCATTTTGAATGTAGAAACTTAATATTTGGAAATCATTAAAATTGTAGAAAGCACTTAATCTATATTTTACTATCAAACGATTTATATTACCGATGGTAAGATTTTAAAACCATTATGCTTTTTATTATTTTAGAAAACTTTGGGCTCAATTATTAAATTAACCAAATAATTTATAAGCCATATTTAAAACATATCCAAAGCATATAAATAATCCAAAACATAATTAAAGAGGCCTTATTACAAACCCAAATAAAATAAAAACCAAATTAAAATAAATTAAAGTACCCCAAATCAAAGTTCATGAAAAATCAAATTTTATTGCATGGCCTCCTTGAGTTCATCTGGCTCCTCATCCGCGATCTCACGCTGAAATGATAAGGGAGAAGGTGAGTCACCAAGACTTAGTGCATAAATCCTTCCCCCGATTAATGCAACATTCTTACACAATTTATAATCAAGCAACATATATAAATATATAATGCATCCAACCTAGCCATCCTTAACTCCTTTTCTACCCCGTGTGGTACCAAACCACTGGTGGTGCCAAACCACTGGTGACCCAATGTCACGATATCCAATAATGTGATACCAAATCACTAGTGACCATAGTCACAAATAATCAAGTTGTGGGGCCAACCCAGGTGTGATACCAAATCACTGGCGACGATCCCATATCTCAAAAATTTGAAAGTCCAACCTTCCATATGTAAAGCTTGACCGTCCATTAATGCTAGGATACATAAAAATAAAGTCTTCAAAATGTTAATCATGCTACTCAAACCTCTATCCTCAAGCTACCCTTCATGCATCATAACCACCTTGCCACTAACTCCTCATCTGCTTAGTTTAACACTTAAATTAACTTAAGTGTTTATCCACTTCATTAAATATACCATACTAAGAATTATTCTAGCTTCCTAAATAAAATCAAGCCTTCACAAAACTGTGCTAAACACACAAAATTCATACCCAAGCCAACCCAAATAATAAAATAATATTCTAATTTTAGGATGTTACAATCCTCATTAATTAAATAAAAATAATCCCTAAATTATAGCCTTGTGCTGTCCCCCCTTAGCTCACCTTGACTATCGAAATTTTGACCCAATTCTTTGGGCCCAACTGAACCTCAAATTAGCATATTAAACATAACATTACACATAAATGCACAAGCCCACATTTGGGGTGTTTCAATTTGGTATCAGAGCCAGGTTTTGATCTTGGGACTTGTGGGTTATGGGAACGGACAAAAATGTTCAAAGTGGTGAACGTGTGTAGTGGATACTATTGATGAATGAATGAGATCGTGGTGATGGGTGAGAGGAGGAATTACCTGTCTAATGTAGTGTCTGCTCTTAAGGTAGAAAAGATGGTAAGAAAGGGATGTATGGCTTTTCTGATGCTTGTCAGTGCTCTGGAGGCTAAGGTAGCAGCTGTAGAAAGGGTCAGGACGGTAAAAGAGTTTGTGGATGTCTTTTCGGAAGAACTTTTAAGGTTGCCTCCGGATCGTGAGGTGGAGTTTGGGATTGACTTGTTGCAGTGCTGTAGCAAGATATCTATCGCTCCGTACAGAATGGCACCAAAGGAGTTGGTAGAGCTCAAGGCCCAGATCCAAGAGTTACTCGATCGTGGGTTTATCCGACCCAGTGTGTCTCTATGGGGAGCACCGGTCCTATTCGTGAAGAAGAAGGATGGGACTATGCATATGTGCATAGATTATCGGTAGTTGAATAAGCTGACGATAAAAAATAAGTACCCATTACCGAGGATAGATGACTTGTTTGGTTAGCTTAAGGGGGCCGCGGTATTTTCAAAGATAGATCTAAGGTCGGGATATCATCAGCTTAAGGTGAAGGAAGTAGATATCCATAAGATAGCTTTTCGGACTAGATACGAGCATTATGAGTTCTTACTAATGCAGTTCGGATTGACGAATGCCCCAGCTGCATTCATGGATATGATGAACCTAGTTTTCCAACCCTACTTGGATCAATTTGTCGTTGTGTTTATATACGACATTCTAGTATATTCCAAGTCTGAGGAAGGGCATGATGCGCATCTCCGGGTAGTATTGCAGGTGTTAAGGGAGAAGAAGTTATATGCCAAGTTTAGCAAGTGCAAATTTTGGTTAAAGAAAGTTGCATTTTTGGGTCATGTAGTGTCTGCAGAAGGGATAAGGGTGGATCTTTGGAAGATTGAGGCAGTGTTAGATTGGAAACCACCTAAGTCTGTGGCAGATGTTTGCAGTTTCTTTGGTTTAGCAGGCTACTACAAGAGATTTGTTAAAGGGTTCTCGTCGATAGCAACACCTTTGACAAAGTTTTTGAGAAAGGAAGCACCTTTCGTATGGGCAGATAAGCAACAGGATAGTTTTGAGAAGCTTAAGAGAGTGTTGACAGAGGCTCCGATTTTGATTCAGCCTGAGGCAGGGAAAGATTTTGTGGTGTATTGTGATGCTTCTCACACAGGATTGGGATGTGTTCTGATGCAAGGTGGGAAGGTGGTCGCTTATGCGTCTCGACAATTAAGGCCACATGAGGTTAACTATCTGACGCATGACTAGAGTTGGCTGCGGTAGTGTTCGCTCTGAAGGTATGGAGGCATTATTTGTATGGAGAAAAGTCAGTGATCTACACGGATCACAAGAGTCTGAAGTATCTGCTGACTCAGAAGGAGCTGAATTTGAGACAGTGAAGGTGGGTGGAGTTATTGAAAGGCTACGATTATTCAATAGAGTATCACCCGGGCAAGGCAAATGTAGTGGCAAATGCCCTATGTCGAAAAGTGGTGTCGAATCTGAGGGCGATGTTTGCACATCTTAGCCTTTATGATGATGGAAGTTTGCTAGTAGAGTTGCAGGTGAAGCCGACATGGTTAAGTCAGGTGAGAGAAAAATAGTTGGTAGATGGTAAACTAAGTCCTAAGCTACTGCAAGTGCAGAATGAGGAATTGGAAGACTATGGTGTAAACAACGATGGAGTGCTATGTTTTCGGGGCAAGGTCTGTATGCCAAAGGATGAGGAATTAAGGCAGAGATTCTTCAGGAATCGCATAGTAGCCCTTATGCTATGCATCCTAGAGGAAGTAAGTTATTCAGGGATCTATGAGATCAGTTATGGTGGCCTAGTCTTAAGTGGGAAGTTACAGAATTTGTGGGGAAGTGCTTAACGTGTCAGCAGGTCAAAGCTGAACACCAAGTACCTTCGGGGTTGCTTCAACCAATAAAGATTCCATAGTGGAAGTGGGAGAGAATTACAATGGACTTCGTTAGTGGGCTTCCCCTTACGCTTACTAGGAAAGATTCGGTATGGGTGATAGTGGATCGGTTGACAAAGTCTGCACATTTCATACCAGTGCGGGTTGACTATTCACTGCAAAGGTTGGAAAAGTTATATGTGGCAAAAATTGTGAGACTGCGGGGTGCCGGTGTCGATTATATCATATAGGGATCCGAGGTTTACATCTCAATTTTGGAAAGCACTGTATCAGGCATTAGGCACCAGGTTGGACTTCAGTACGGCATTTCATCCACAGTCAGACGGCCAGTCTGAACAGGTAATTCAAGTGTTAGAGGATATGTTGCGGGGTTGCGTGATAGACTTCAGAGAAGTTGGGAGGAGTTCTTGCCTTTAGCGGAGCTTGCATACAATAACAGCTATCAAGCAAGTATTCAGATGGCACCATATGAAGCACTGTACGGACGAAAGTGTCACACTCCTACGTGTTGGACAGAATTAGGGGAACGTCAGGTTTTGGGTCTGGAGGTTGTGGCAGAATCGGAAGAAAAGGTTAGAGTGATTCGGGCACGGTTGAAGGAGGCGTCTGACAGACAAAAGTCGTATGCAGATCTCAAGCAGAAAGAGATAGAGTTTGTTGTGGGAGATCAGGTGTTTCTAAAAGTTTCACCGTGGAAGAAGGTGATGAGATTTCGTTGCAAGGGAAAGTTAAGTCCCAGGTGTATAGGACCTTATCGAATTTTGAAGCGGGCTAGACCAGTGGCATACCAGTTGGAATTGCCTTTGGAATTAAATCAGATGCATGATGTGTTTCACGTCTCGATGCTATGGTGATACCGATAAGATCCATCGCATGTGATACCAGTGGAAGAAGTGGAGTTGAGACTAGATTTGTCCTACGAGGAAGAGTCGATTCAGATCTTGGAACAGGATGTGAAGGTGTTACAGAGGAAATCAATTCCTCTAGTCAAAGTGTTGTGGTGGAACCATGGATCGAAAGAAGTTTCATGGGAGTCGGAGGAAGCAATGCGACAGCAATACCCTCACCTATTCTAGCCAGGTAATTTTGGGGCCGAAATTATTTTTTAAGGGGTAGAACTGTAATATCTGGGATTTAGGGGTTATGTGTTTTAACTCAAATGTATGTAGTAGTGTGCTTGTGTGCTGTGTGTATGTGTTTTGGGGGCTTCGGGAACCTTGGGGTGTAGGCAAGAGCCTTAGAAAAATGTTTGACTTTAAGCTAATAGAGGGAAGAGCTAGGAGTGCTAGGCCTTAAGAAGGTTAGTGTGTGGCTTATGCCACAAGAACTCAATTGGTAAAGTGGCAAGGGAGGCGCCACTTGGAGCACAGAAGAGTGACGCTTGAGGAAGTGAGAAGGGACCTAGGTTCGAGTAGCAAGGGAAGCATTTTGGGGTTGCCTTTTTTGCGTTAAGGGAGGAGGTGTTGGACGGCATGGGGACTCTAAATGGATGAGTGATAGACTTGGTCAATGCATTTGAATATGCGGCTAGGAGAAGGGATGGAAGGTTGATTCATTCAAACTCTTTTGAATGAGAGGAGGGGAGGAAAAGTGGAGAAAAGAGGGATGAGAAGAGGGTGAGAGTTGGTAGAATGTAGGACTTTGGGGGCTTATTCGGTCATGCAAGGGGAAGTTAGGTGTCAAATTTGCTTAAGGGTTAAGGTGCATTTTCTAGTTTTTTATCCTTCCTTAGTCTTATGCCGAAAAGTGGTAGTCAGAAAACTTTCAAAGCCCTTTTCTATTTTCTTTGCATTAGTCGATTTTGGGAAGACCATAAAGGTCACTTTCTTCTTCTTTCTCTTCTTCTCTTTGCTCTTCTTTAGATCGAATCCATCTCCCCCTTCTCTTCTATTTTGTTAAGGCCGAACCTTTCTCTTTCTCACCAAAGCTGAACCACACAAACCTCCAACCTCTTCTCTTCTTCTTTACCACGATTTCCCTTGTCTTCAAAAGCCGAAAGCACTCCTTGACCATAGTTGAAAGTCCCATTTCATCTTCACCCCTTGAAACTGATTTATTCACTAGCAGCAAAAGCCGAATCATATCATCATCTCACCGATCCCTTTCTCTATTAATTCTTTAAAGCTGAATAACCTTCTATTGTGGCTGAATCTTTCTGTATTTTCAAGAAAAGGTGTTGTCGATCTCATTGTGCAAGCTATTCAATCGATTTCAATATTGGGGTAAGGGACTCTCTGTCATTCGATCCTTCTCTCTTATACCTTTGGTTAGTCGACACTAAGAAAGTTAATCCCTTTTATTCTTTTGGCCGAAACTATGAAGGTGGGTTTCAGGATTCATTTTGTAGTCGACGTTAGAAGGAGATCCTTCAGGATTTAATCAAGCAAGGAGGAGTTCGATGGAAACAAAGGAGGAGTCTCTGGGATTCAGATCTATTTTGGTAAGAGTATTTAGATAAGTTATAGATGTGTTTCCGTTTAGATTCTTACGTATCAATTAACTAGGTTTCTAATTAAGTGACATTCGATGGATGCGAATGCCAGTAGAGTAGAGAAAGGGGTAGTCTTTACCTTTAGATTTAAGAAACGCTCGATTTTTACAGTACGGGGTTGGCTATCGGGGTGTGGGCCAGCATCGAAAAGGGATAAGCAAATCGCTGTGATCCCTGCAAGTGAAAGTGTTAGTATCGAAAGCGTGGTCTCAGTGTTATCAGTGTGTAACCCCACCCCAATTCCCGATTATTAATAATAATGTTAAATATGTGTTAATAAGGCTATGAATAAATATGGCTAAGGGTACCATTCAATGGTACAGTGTATTCAGGTACGTTACCTCTAACACTCTGTTAAACAATGGTTACAAACATTGATATGAAAACATGTGTAATTTCTTTATGGCCTTGGGGTAAGGTGTATCGCATGATATCTGTATATTTTGTATGTTGCATGGGCATGAGGGTGATAATGTAAAGGGGAAGTGTTCTGGTGGTTTTACCACATTATCCGGTGACTTTTGTCACAATATTATGTATCCGGTGACCTTGTCACATTATCTGGTGGCTATGCCATGTATTAAGGGCGATGAGCAGTTGACTGCAGCGACTGCCTTTGAGGGTGTGTAGCGGATGGAGGGTCGATTTAGTAATCCCCACTGGTGTGATTGGCAGGTACGGGTGGTGTGTAGAGGTTGGATATCTAGGTGGGTTCGGGTTGCATCATTAATATATATATATATATGTGATTTAATATGCTATGATATGGGCTTATGGCTGATAATGATTCTGGATAGGCTTTGCCCAAATTGTTATAATAAAGGCTATAATCGATTGGGAACCTGTGTTGGTTGTTACACATTGAGTCTGTTGACTCACCCTTCGTGGGCTAACATTTTGCAGGTGATACATAGTGCAATGGACCGGGTCGGCAGGGACTATGTGGTGGCCATGCTCAGTAAAATTTTGGGTTTTCATATAATGGAACTCTTTTCATTTTCTTTAGTATGTTTTCTTTCGGGATTTATTTGGTATTTTAAATTTGTAATAAGGCCACTACTTAATTGTTTAAATTATATGTTTTAAGTTTTATTTTCATTCGATAATCGACAAATGGGTAACTAAATATTTTTCTTTAACAACTTCAAATGTTTTATCACCTAATCAACTTACGGTTCCTTCCAACCTAATGAGCTTTATAGTTCGGCAAAACTTTTAATTCGTGAAATAATAAGGAAGCATTTTTACGAAATCCAAACTTGAACGACAACTTGGTTTTCAACTTCATGGAAATGCAAATCTGATTTTAAAACCATCATATTTTTTTAGAAGATGAAACGAGACATAGCTAAGTTTTACTTAAGAAACATGTCAGATCCGATCAGGGCTTGTGGGCCGGGTTTGGGGTGTTTCAACACGAATGTACGTGTTCAATTCAAATCGAGCATCAAATTCAATATTATAACTCATATGATGATTCATTTCCCACAATGAAACATATATATATTATATCATGTAATACCAATCACCAATTTATATAAATGTTCAATTTTAACCGTACAAACTTACCTGGACTGAATTGTAGTAATTGCAGAAGTTTAAGGACTATTCCGCTATTTTTCCTTTTCCACGATTATCTACGCGATCTTGATCTAAAATGTAAAATTACTCATTTATCAGCTTAAATTTCACAATCCAATTCATTTTACAACTTAACCCAAAATTCATCAAATTAACCATTTTTCTCAAGTCAATATTATAACCAAACATACTAGGCCCTTAAACTGTAACAGCCCGTCTTTAGTTAAATTGGAACAGTGGTTTTGGGACCACAAATTTGAGGTCAAAATAATTATTTTATTATTATTTTAATGTCTACAGCATGATAGTATGATTGTGTGAAAATTTTGTTAAGTAATTTTATCGTTTGAGTGCTTAATTTGATAAAAAAGGACTAAATCGCGTAAAGTGTAAAACTTGAGTTCTAGCTAAAGGTGCCTAATAGCTATAGAACCTTAAAGTGAAGGTCCTTATGTGGTAATTAGCCCATTTATAAAGTTAGTGGACATTCTTGGACATGTATTAAATGATTTTAATGAATTATAACAAAGGTTAAATAAGTAAATTAATAAATTAACTTAAGTAAAATAATAGAAACATAGTATCATCTTCCCAAATAAGCTTCCACCACTAAAAATAAGAAGTATAAACACCATTAAAAGAGCTTCAAGGTTCGGCCAACTATCCTTTGTGCATGTAAGTTCATTTTTGTCTCCTTTTTAATGATTTCTATGTTTTCGGAGTTGTTGTAACTTAATCTAGCTAGCCTAGGGACTAATTTGCAAAATTGTTAAAGGTTTAGGGTTTTTCCATTGATGAATGTACATGTATTTTGATGTTTAATGATAGAAAATATATGGTTTTTGTTAGATAAACAACATTTGCAAAGTGATTTTTGGTAAAATTGTCAATTAGGGACTAAATTAAGAAATGTGTAAATTTTGTTGTAGAAATATGAATTAAATAAAAAATATGGGCTGCTTTGGTAATAAGGAAAATTTGGCTAGCATGGGTAGGGACCTAATTATATGAATTTGTATTTTTATGAGCTAAGGACTAAATTGTAAAAATGTTGAAATATTAGGGGCAAAAGTGTAAAGTTGTCATTTTAACACCCCTAACCCGTATCTATCGTCGGAGTAGGGTTACGAGGTATTATCGATAAATTCAAAACATATAGCATACTTTTATCAAACATAAAACATTCATTATCATGAATCATTCAACATAATTACATTGTCCCTTATAAGTGCCTACAATGCCTTAAACATGCTTTAGAAGTGGTTCAGGACTAAACCAATAACATACTAAAATTTTGGAAAACTTAGAAATTTTTCATGTAATTAGGGATCACACGCCCAAGTGAACAGGCCGTGTGCCTCACACGGCTAGTAGATACACCCGTGTCTCGGGCCGTGTAGAAACAAGGCATACATACTAACTTGCATCACACAGCCGAAGACACGCCCATGTGCCAGGCCGTGTGAAAATTAAAAGGTATACTGACTTGGGTCACATGGCCTACCACATGCCCGTGTGTTATGCCATGTGCCATTTAAGAGGGTATACTAACTTATAACACACGACCGGTCACATGCTCGTGTGGAGCATACTGACTTCACTTCAATTTCAACACTAGGGGACACATGGCCGTGTAACATAACCGTGTGTCACACATGGCTGAGACTGTAACACCCCTAATCGTATCTATCGCTGGACTAAGGTTAAGAGGCATTACCAGACATATCAGATCATAACACAAACATTTCACTAGCATCAAACAAGCATTCCATAGTGAAATATATACATAGTGTCCCTTTAGAAGATCTACGAGACCTTAAACATGCATTAGGAAAGGGTCAGAACTAAACCGAGCACATACAAATTTTTCTAAAACTTAAACATTTTTCAAAGTTAAAGAGGTCACATGCCCATGTGGGTAGGCCATGTGCCTTACACGGCATTAGACATGCCCGTGTGTCTAAGTCATGGCGAAACAGGGCATACATACTGACTTGTCCACACGGCCACCAGACACACTTGTGTGCTAGGCCGTGTAAAATTTAGGGAGGCTACTGACTTGCTCACATGGCCAGTCACACACCTGTGTGGCCAACCCGTGTGGCTTCCTAACTTGTTTCGAATTGAAACCTTGAGAGACACGATCGAGACACACGCTCGTGTGCTCAATTATGTGGGAAAATATAGGCCATTTGCAAGGCCAATTTTCCACCCAAAATTGGGTCAAACCTACAAGCATCAAACAAGCCTCAATTCAAGTCTCAAAGGCAACCAAAAACATACCAAATCATGCATAATTTGACCCTTAACAACATCATTCATTTCCATATACAATTCCAATTCAAACATACCATGTAACGCCTCGAATTTGGGCCTAAAAGTATTAGGCCTTGAGTATGGGTCCATAAGGAGGCTGTAAATATGTATTTAATTGTGCAAGGAAATGACACAATTAAAAGTCTACTCAAGTGGTTAAAGGTCCTGAGAGGAGTTGGAAAAGTCCTGGGTTCAAACCTAGGCTTTAGCAAAAATTTTGGTTTTAAGTGAATAAAACCCTGGATGCTTGGATGTAGGCCTTTTAAATTATTGTGATAAAAAAATGACACAAGAAAGCTTATGGTCTAGTGGTTGTGGCGTCATTAAGGTTGCAAGGGAGCCTAGGTTCAAGTCTTGGCTCTTGCAATTTATTTTGGTTTTTCTTTTAAAGGTACTTGGACCTTGGCCTTTAGACACAAAGATATTGAGTGGTCTAGTGGCAAGGTGGCACTACATGTGTGGCAAAGGAGTTTGAGGTTCAAGGCATGGCGTGCGCAATTGTATGTTTATTTTGCTGCTTGTGTTAGGAAGGTGTTGGAAGTGGACTGGAACTCTGCAGAGGTGGTTGAATTGGTCATAAGAATTTGAATTGAATTTGAATGGGGAGTTGGAGCAAATCAAGGAGAAATCTGCGGAGATTTCTAAGGAATTGGAATGTGAGGGGAGTCTTGGCCGAATGGGGGAGCTTGAGTAGGGAAAATTCAGCTAAGGGCTTTTATTTGGTGCATTTTTGGCATTTGGGAAGAGTGCAGAAGTCGAATTCCTTCTCTACTGTTTGGGAGTTTCTCTTGTTTTCGTTTGGGGTTTTGCACTTTTAACCACTTGGGTATTTTTCCTTTCAGTTCTCTTTTTCCGAAACACATAAATCAAGTGTTGAATTCTCCTTAAAACCTTTCTTTTCTTTTGCACATTCTTCTCTGCCTTTTTGGCATACTTCCTTTTCTCCTTGGGGCTAGACCGAATTAAGTTCTTCTATTACCTCTTATCCCTTCATTCTCCTAGGCTGAATACCAGTCACCTTCATCTGGTTTCGATTTCCTATCAGGGTAAACTGAATCCTTTTCTTGATAGTTCTATGGTGACCAATTCTCCGTTTTCTTCCCCTCTCTATTTTGATTATGCAACGGCTCTGTTAATTGGTAAGTCTCTCGATTCCTTTTAGTACTCTCTTTTATTGCTTAAGACAATGGTACGATCCCTTATGACTACTTCCTCTCTCGTGTATGTCCTCTCGGGTTTTAAAACTTTTGATGGGTGAAGAGGGTGCTAGTAATAAAGCGATGGGAAAGGTACCGGCTGAGGTTGAGCGTGTAGCCTCTACTCCTAAGTTTAAGAGGCATGCGGTGTCGGCTATTCGAGACTTTTCATCGAGATACAAAGGGTGGCTGCACCAAACTTTGGTTTGAGTCGGCGAATCACAGTTGACTGATTAACTTTGGTTAATGCTCTTTTAACTCTGTTGATAAGTGATTAACTGTTGTTATGTTTGAATAGGTTCCAGCGCACGAGAATTCTTAGTACTCTACGTGATCAAGTGTGTATTTTACCCTGTACCTGATAGTCGGCTGATAAGCCGGAGGTGTGTAAGAGTACCCTATATTCGATAGTTGGCGAGAAAGCTGATAGAGTGTGTGTATCCATACTCCTTCTGATCGTAGATCGACAAAGTGTCAAAAAGCTGAAGTTTCGGTGAATGATGCCACACGAGAGTGTGATCGCACGTGTGGTGGACTGAGCCTACGAATATAGGCGTAAGATGGTTGAGGCCACCATTGTAACAGTCCGATTTATACCCTAGTCAGAACAGTGGTTCGGGACCACAAATTCGAGTCCGTATAATATTTTTATATTATTTTCTGTGCATTTGATATGTGACTAAGCATGTGCTAAATTTTCATAAATTAATTTTTCCGTCTGTATATTTAATTTGATAAAAGGATTAAATTGCATTGAATGCAAAATGTGTATGCTTCATGAAAAGTATCTATTTGTGATGGTTTTTATAAGGTGAAGGTTTTATGAGGCAATTAAGCCAAAACTATGGTTAATGGATGGCAACATGCATATATTATGCTTGTTTATGTTTATTTTATAAGTTAAGTTAATATTATATATATTATAAGATTTTATAATAAAACAAATGCATTAATAAAGCCATTCTCATCCCCTATTGCCAAAATATCAAAGAAAAAAAAAAGAAAAAAAGCTAGGTTTTCGGCAAGCTTTTGATTCCAATTAAGGTATGTTTTGGCTTTAGATTTTGATGATTTTTATGTTTTTGAGATTGTTGCTTAGTCTACTATTAAGCCCATGTTGTAATTTGAAGAATTGATGACACTTGTGAGTTGTGCCATTGATGAATTGGTAAGCTTTATGATGAGTTTAGTTGTTAAATGAAAGATATGTGTTTAATGAACATGCTTTGTTCTTGAAATTTTGATGAATTTAGCTAATTAGGGCTAAATTGAGATAACAGCAATTGAGGGACTAAATTGAAAATTTGATGGAAATTATGGGCTTGTATGATGTTCATAAGAATTCGGCTAAGCATGGGTATGTGATGATTTTGTGTATTTGATGTTTTGAGAAAAATGGACTAAATTGATAAAATGTGCAAATGTGAGGGCTAATTTATAAATTTCCCTAAATATGTGTATTTTAATTGAATTGGATGAGTTAGTGAATAAAAGGGTTAAATTTGAATATGTATAGATCAAGAATCGAAGAAATCAGACCTAGATCGCGGGAAAGCGAAAGTAAAGGAGTAGTCATTTTGTTTCAGTTAAATCGATTCCGAGGTAAGTCATTATGCAAATAAACATATTTGTATTGAGATATGTATGTTCATGTGATTATTGATAACGATGAATATTTACGAGATGATGTGAACATGAATTCCGAGATAAGATCGACATAGTGACAACGCCCGAGAAGTCCTGTAAGAACCTAAGAATAGGTAGGATTAGCTATGTCATGACATAGGTGTCTGTTCTGTTTTATCATGTAAGACCACGTCTGGGATGTTGGCATTGACGTGTAAGACCATGTCTTGGACGTTGGCATCGATAAGAGCTTTACATGTAAGACCACGTCTGAGACGTTGGCATCGATAAGAGCTTTACGTGTAAGACCATGTTTGGGACATTGGCATTGTATTAATTCGTGTAAGACACTGTCGGGGACAGTGGCATCGACATCTAATTACATGTAAGACCATGTCTGGGACATTGGCATTGTATGACTATTCTGAGTATTCTGTATATCCTATTAGATTCCAAACGGTTCAACGGGCAATCCCGAGCTATGAACGATTACGTGAATGTATATCCATTTTAGGCATGTTTGATAAGTACACAAGATGTGTATGAAAGGTAAGTATCTATAAGAACTTACTAAAATGAATATGTGCAAAGGAATGATGAGATGATATGTAAAATTATGCTTAGATGAGCTATGTGCATATGTGGTATTGAGTTTGAAGTATGTGATAAGTTATGGCTAAGCAATTGGGCCAAACACTATGTGAAATGTATATGCTATGAGTACCATTATTGTCATTGTATAAATATGCTATGTGCATTTTATGTTAAGTTTATTTGTATATGAGTTACTAAGCTTTTTAAAACTTACTCTGTGTGTGTGTGCTCTGTTTTATAGATCGTTAAAGCTACTGAAGGCTCGGGACCGTCGAGGATCATCATCACGCTACTCAACTTGTTTTGATACATTTTGGAAATCTATATAGCTAGATATGACATGTATAGGTTAGTATTTGGTATAAGTTTGTTATATGAACTTAGCCATGTGATGTGGCTAATTATAAGTTGATATTTTTCCTTTATGGAGATGATATATGATGTATGTTTTGGTATGGTTAGATAGCATTTGAAATGGTCAAGTTTTTGGTAAGTATGGATGAATTATGCTTGTGTTTACATGAGTTTTAGTCTTGTAATTTGGTATGAATGGAATTGGATTTGAATGTAGAGATTAGATGGTTATTTTGATATGTTCTTGGTTGCTATTTGTGCATAAGTTGAAATGATAATTAGCTTGTAGTTATGACCCTAGGTGGGTGGCATTTTCGCCTTGCAAATGGCCTATTTTACCACACGGTTGTGGCACATGGGCGTGCCTTGTGACCGTGGGGCTAAGTCAGTAGCTAATTAAGAGTACATAGCCTTGGCAAACGGACGTGCCTGGTAGCCATGTGGTTTAGTCAGGATCGACCACGGCCAAGGTACACGGGCGTGCTTGGTGGCAGTGGAGTAAAGTCAGGTTCGACCACGGGGAAGACACACGGGTGTGTCTAGCAGCCTTAGGAGGCACACGGCCTGCCCACATGGGCGTGTAACCCCTGAAACTTAGAAAAGTTTTAAATTTCTGAGAATTTCTGTATGTGTTCTGGTTTAGTCCCGACCCTGTTTCTAAACATGATTAAGGTCTCGTTGACCTACTTGAGGGACACTTTAGTTGCGATTAATGAATGGTTGTATAAAAAGTTGTAAAAGTTTTTGATCTATCCGGTAATGCCTTTAACCCTAATCCAACGACAGATACGGGATAGGGGTGTTACAACCATGAGCGTTCTCATGGTGAGGTCGTTTTGGGCCACGTTAGGGCCAAAATGGGTCGTGTGGGCCCAATGGCCTATGAGCCCCACACGGATTAAATTTGCATACTGTGGTAAATATTAGACCGAGCCGTGTAGTCCACATGGCTAGGGTCGTTTTTGGGAAATGGGTTGTGTAGGCCTAGTGGGCTTGTGGGCCCACACAGATAAAAGGTATATGATGTGGTAAGTGTTGTTTGGATGTGACATTTGCATAACTGTGGTTGTTTCTGGGCTAAATGGGCCACACGAGCGTGTGGGCCCACTTGGGCTGAGTAATAGGCCTTAGACCCATTTACACCGTTGTGACTATTTAGGTTACTTAAGTCGCTCGAGGTGACGGTGGACCTTCTGTTGGGTCACTGAGACCCCGATTTACAAAATTACCGAAATACCTCTGATTTGTAAAATTACCGAAAAACCCTCGGTTTGTGAAATTATCTAAATACCCTCAATTTATGAAATTATTGAAATACCCTCAATTTGTAAAATTATCGAAATACGCTCAATTTGTGAAATTAAGAAAATACCTTCAATTTATGAAATTACAGAAATACCCTTAATTTGTGAAATTACCAAAATACCCTCGATTTGTAAAAATTATCGAAATATCCTCGATTTGCAAAATTATCGAAATACCCTCAATTTACAAAATTATCGAAATACCCTCAATTTGTAAAATTATTGAAATACCCCTAATTTGTAGAATTACTAAAATACCCTCACTTTGCAAAATTACCAAAATACCCTCGTTTTACAAAATTATTGAAATACCCTAATTTGCAAAATTATTGAAATACCCTTGTAGGGTAGAATTACCAAAATACCCCTGTAGGCCAAAATTATTGAAATACCTCTGTAGGGTAGAATTATCGAAATACCCCTATAGGGTAGAATTACTGAAATACCCTTGAAGGGTAAGATTATCGAAATACCCTCGTAGGGTAAAATGACTATTTTGCCCTTGTGGGTAAATGACTGACTTAGATTGTGATTTGACTGATTTGACTGTGATTGTATGACTGTGTTTTAATTGACTTGACTGTGGTCGTGTGACTGATACGTTTTTAATATATGTCTAAATGACTGTTACTGAGCATGGCCATTTTGCATACACGTGTAATGATTGAGCATGACTGACACGACATTCTGCACTGGGGTTGGGACTTTGATTTGGAGGAATTACTGTACTAGTGGCTCTGCCATGTTTTTACTCTTCTAGTGGCTTCGCCACGTGTTCTGATTTTAGTAGTTTGGCCACGTTTACTATTATTAGTAGCTTTGATGCGTTATTATTAGCAGCTATGCTGCGATATTGGTGTGTTGGTTGGGTGGGTCGACGTAGTCCCCACATGGTATGTTGGTTGGTACGGATGGTGTGTTGGTTGGATCGGGGTGGGATGCATCCTCATACTGTTGCATATCTATTTATGAGATTTGTCATTATACTGGGCCTAGGGCCACTGTTCTGTTTTGGTTAGGGCTAGGCCCAATTGATTTTGTTGCGGGATGTGACCCAAATGATATTGTAGTGGGCTTTGGCCCACTTATGCTCTAAACTGGATTGTCTTTATTCTTGTATAAGGCTAAGGCCCAAATGTCTGCATCGCTTCGAATAAGGCTCACGCCTGCATCGCTTTTGTATTACATTTATCGATCGACTATTTTTATATTAGCGAATTACACACTGAGTTTTTGTAAACTCACCCGTTTTTTAATCGCGAGTAACTTGACCTTTAGACAGATCGAATGTGAGGGACTCGAGAGATGGCCACACAATTATACATTTTTCTATTAAGTTATTCATAAGTACTTTATTTTGGTTTGGTTTATAACAAGGCCTCTTAAAGTTTTCGATTTTTAAATGTTTGGTTTTATTTTAATTTATATTTGTTAGGAGTAAATCGTGGTTTATTTTCAAAATGATTAATGTTTTCAAAACACTACATTAGAACAACTGTTTTAGGTTATCATGTTTCCGCAACATTTTTAAAAAGCTTCCGCAGTTGAAGGAGACTTTGATGGAAATCAATAACATTTTAAAAGTGCACAACCTTTTTCAATAAACCCCATTTTAAAAATAAACGAATGCAAGCTGAGGCTTTACAGAAGTTTAAATGGAAGAAGTTTTTAAATAATAAGAAGGGTTTTCAAACGAAAACATGGTTTTCGAAAAACACTTCAATGTGACACACTAGATTTGGGCCTAACTTCTAGGCCGAGTTTGGGGTGTTACATTTAATGGTATTAGAGCCAAGTTTTAAAACTCGACTGTGGAATGGTTTTCAAAATTTTGTATTATAAGAGGTTGGTTTCAAATATGTGAAGTGTTTTAAGGTATTTTCTGAAAAATATGGCACACCAAGTCTCCGATGTTGAATCCGTAAATTTTCTGAATACTGTTGTTTGCTTTTAATTGTTATGTGATAGGAAACACTGTGATTACTTTAGATATAAGACTGTATTGTGATACTCTAGTTAGAGTAAACCTAAAAATTATAGGAAATTAAGATTGTAGCGATCATAAGAGGTACTCGCAGACGAGGTTCAAGGAGTCATGATTAGAGTGCGCAGCGGTAGCGTAGTGGTGTAGTTGTTGCATGACTATCTTATTATTTGGAAATTTTGGGGACGAAATTTTTTAAGGAGGGGTGAATTGTAACACCCCGAATTTGGGCCTAGAAGTATTGGGCCTTGAGTATGGGCCCGTAAGGAGGCTGTAAATAGGCATTTAATTGTGCAAGAAAATGACACAATTAAATGTCTACTCAAGTGGTTAAGGGTCTTGAGAGGAGTTGGAAAAGTCTTGGGTTCAAACATGGGCTTTAGCAAAAATTTTGGTTTTAAGTGAATAAAACCCTGGATGCTTGTATGTAGGCCTTTTAAATTATTGTGATAAAAAATTGACACAAGGAAGCTTATGATCTAGTAGTTGTAGCGTCAATAAGGTTACAAGGGAGCCTGGGTTCAAATCTTGGCTCTTGCAATTTATTTTGGTTTTTTTTTAAAGGAACTTGGACTTTGGCCTTTAGACCTCTTAATTAATTGAAGTAAAATGTGACACAAAGTGAGTGAGTGGTCTAATGGCAAGGTGGGGCTACATGTGTGGCAAGGACTATGAGGTACAAGGCATGGCGTGCGCAATTGTATGTTTATTTTGCTACTTGAGCTAGAAGGTGTTGGAACTGGACTGGAACTCTATAGAGGTGGTTGAATTTGTCATAAGAATTTGAATTGAATTTGAATGGGGAGTTGGAGCAAATCAAGGAGAAATCTATGGAGATTTCTAAGGAATCGAAATGTGAGGGGAGTCTTGGCCGAATGGGGGACCTTGAGTAGGGAAAATTCGGCTAAGGGCTTTCATTTGGTATGTTTTCAGCATTTGGGTAGAGTGTAGAAGCCGAATTCCTTCTCTATTATTTGGGAGTTTCTCTTGTTTTCATTTGGGGTTTTACACTTTTGACCACTCGGGTCTTTTTCCTTTTCAGTTTTCTTTTGCCAAAACACATAAATCAAGTGTTGAATCCTCCTTGAAACCTTTCTTTTCTTTTGTACATTCTTCTCTGCCGTTTTGGCATACTTCCTTTTCTCCTTGGGGCTAGACCGAATTAAGTTATTCTATTCCCTCTTCCCTTTCATTCTCCTAGGCTGAATACTAGTCACCTTCATCTGGTTTTGGTTTCCTATTGGGGTGAACCAAATCTTTTTATTGATAGTTCTGTGGTGACAAATTCTCTATTTTCTTTCCCTCTCTTTTGATTCTGCAACAAAACTATTAATCGGTAAGTCTCTCGATTCCTTTTAGTACTATCTTTTACTGCTTAAGCCAATGGTGCGATCCCTTATGACCGCTTCCTCTCCTGTATATGTCCTCTCGGGTTTTAGAACTTTCGATGGGTGAAGAGGGTGCTAGTAATAAAGCGATGGCAAAGGTACCGGTTGAGGTTGAGCGTGTAGCCTCTACCCCCAAGTTTAAGAGGCGTGCGGTGTCGGCTATTCGGGACTTTCTGTTGGGGTGCAAAAGGGTGACTACACCAGACTTTAGTTGGAGTCGGCAAATCACAGTTGACTGATCGAGTCAAGGCAAGTGGTAGTCGATCCTTCGACTAGGGGGTTTGGTTAATGTTCTTTTAACTCTATTGATATGTGATTAACTATTGTTATGTTTGAATAGGTTCCGGCGCATGGGAATTCTTAGTACTCTACGTGATCAGGTGTGTATTTTACCCTGTACCTGATAGTCGGCTGATAAGTCGAAGGTGTGTAACAATACCCTGTATTCGATAGTTGGCGAGAAAGCCGATAAAGTGTGTGTAGCCATACTCCTTCTGATCGTAGATCGACAAAATGTCGAAAAGTCGAAGTACCGACGAATGATGCCACACGAGCGTGTAATCACACGTGTGGTGGACCGAGCCTCCACGAATATGGGCATAAGATGGTTGAGGCCACCATGATCGTTTTCATGGACTGAGGTCCCTTTGGGCTACGTTGGGGCTGAAATGGGTCGTGTGGGCCCATAGGCCTGTGGGCCCTACACGTATTAAATTTGCATATTGTGGCAAATGTTAGACCGAGCCGTGTAGTCCACATAGCTAAGGTCATTTTTGGAAAATGGGCTATGTGGGCCTAGTGGGCTTGTGGGCCCACACGGATAAAAGGTATGTGATGTGGGAAGTGTTGTTTGGACTGTGACGTTTGCATAACTGTGGTTGTTTCTAGGCTAAATGGGCCACACGAGTGTGTGGGCCCACTTGGGTTGAGTAATGGGCCTTAGGCCCATTTACACCTTGTGGCTGTTTAGGTTACTTAAGTCGCTCGAGGCGACAGTGGACCTTTTGTTGGGTCGCTGAGACCCCGATTTGCAAAATTATCGAAATACCCTCGATTTGTAAAATTACTGAAATACCCCCGATTTGTGATATTATCGAAATACACCCGATTTGTGAAATTATCAAAATACCCCCGATTTGTGAAATTATCAAAATACCCTTGATTTATGAAATTATCGAAATGCCCTCGATTTGTAAAATTACTGAAATACCCTCAATTTGTAAAATTACCAAAATACCCTCAATTTGTGAAATTACTAAAATACCTCTGATTTGCAAAATTATCGAAATACCCTTGATTTACAAAATTACCAAAATACCCTCAATTTGTAAAATTATCGAAATACCCCTAATTTGCAAAATTACCAAAATACCCCCGATTTATAAAATTATCGAAATACCCCTGATTTGTAAAATTATCAAAATACCCCTAATTTGAAAAATTATCAAAATACCCCAGTTTACAAAATTACCAAAATACCCTCGATTTGTAAAATTATCAAAATACCCCTATAGGGTAAAATTACTGAAATACCCCTATAGGGTAGAATTATCAAAATACCCCTGTAGGGTAGAATTATCGAAATACCCCTGAAGGGTAGGATTACCGAAATACTCTTATAGGGTAAAATGACTATTTTACCCTTATGGGTAAATGACTGACTTAAACTGTGATTTGACTGTGATCGTATGACTGTGTTTTAATTGATTTGGTTGTGATCGTATGACTGTGTTTTAATTGACTTGACTGTGGTCGTGTGACTGATACGTTTTTTAATATATGTCTAAATGACTATTTCTGAGCATGGCCATTTTGTATACACGTGTAATGATTGAGCATGACTGACACGACATTCTGCACTAGGGTTGGGATTTTGATTTGGAGGAAGTACTGTATAGTGGCTCTGCCATGTTTTTACTGTTCTAGTGGCTTCGCCACGTGTTCTGATTTTAGTGGCTTGGCCGTGTTTATTGTTATTAGCAGCTATGCTGCAATATTGGTGTGTTGGTTGGGTGGGTCGACATAGCCCCCACATGGTTTGTTGGTTGGTACGGGTGGTGTGTTGGTTGGATCGGGGTAGGATGCATCCTCATACTGTTGCATATTTGTTTATGAGATTTGTCATTGTACTGGGCCTAGGGCCACTTGTTCTATTTTGGTTTGGGCTAGGCCTAATTGATTTTGTTGCGGGCTGTGACCCAAATGATATTGTAGTGGGCTTTGGCCCACGTATGCTCTGAACTGGATTGTACTGTTACTATATAGGGCTAAGGCCCAGACTGTACTGCTTCTAAATAGGGCTCAGGCCCAGACTGCTTCTATATTCTATTTATCTAACTGACTATTTTTATATTATGGGATTACACACTAAGTTTTCGTAAACTCACCCCGTTTTTAACTGTGCAGGTAATCCCCAGCCATAGATGGATCGAAGCTGCGAGGGACTCGGAGATGGCCACACAATTGCTTCTATTTTTCTATTAGGTTACTCATAAGTACTTTATTTTGGTTTGGTTTGTAACAAGGCCTCTTAAAGTTTTTGATTTTTAAATTTTAGGTTTGGCTTTATATTAATTTATATCTGTTAGAAGTAAATCGTGGTTTTTTTTTCAAAATGATTATTGTTTTCGAAACACTACGTTACAATAACTGTTTTCGATTATCACGTTTCCGCAACACTTTTAAAAAGCTTCCGTAGTTGAAGAAGACTTTGATGGAAATGAATAACGTTTTAAAAGTGAACAACCTTTACGTTTTGAAAATAAACGAACGCAAACTGAGGTTTTACACAAGTTTAAATGGAAGAAGTTTTTAAATAACAAGAAGGGTTTTCAAACGAAAACATGGTTATCGAAAAACACTTTAATGTGACACACCAGATTCAGGCCTAACTTCTAGGTCGGGTTTGGGGTGTTACATACCAATTCAAAGTACCAAATTCACATCAGAAACATGTGATTCAAATATTATTTTAATCCATTTGAATTCATAGCATTTTTCATCATATCAATTTGCAAATCAACCATTAAACTTACCAAAATTTACCATTTCAATTGGCCATTCAAAAGAACATTAAAACATACCAACTTGTGCATCATATAGCATAGACTAAACTCATCCATAAACACATTCATCCTCAAGCCATATCACATGGCTATATTTATACATTTCAAAACATAATCAAAGTTATCTAGCCTATACATGCCATACTTCAAAATATACATTTTCAAAAGGTACCAAAATATAGTTCGATAGTGTGGTGATGATCCTCGACGATCCCAGAGCTTCCCGTAGCTTTGGTAATCTATAAAATAATAAACAAACACATACACAGAGTAAACTTTCATAGCTTAGTAAGTCATAAGCAACTAATGATCAAATAAACATTCGCATTAAATCAACTAGCCAAATCAAACAAACCTTAACCAAATGTACATTTATTATGCTTGCAAACTCAAACATTATCACATATACAATAGCATTATAACATCAATGGCCAAATGCACATATACTCATAAGCACATATAAATTTCTCTTTTACAATGTCTAATTCATATATTCATCTCAAACATATAATTACCTTACTTTCATATTGATATAACATAGCATGTACCTGAACCTTTTAGTTCATTTTCACATTCGATCTTAACTCGATAATGCTCGTTGAACCATTTGGAATCAATAAGGATACTCGGATAGTCAAAAATCTTATACAATGCCAACGTCCCAAACGTGGTCTTACATGTAATCACATATTGATGCCACTATCCCAGATAGGGTCTTACACGAATCAAATACGATGCCAATGTCCCAGACATGGTCTTACACGTAAAAACAAGTTGATGTCAATGTCCTAGACATGGTCTTACATGAAAACACATATTAGAAATCATATGTCATGACATATGTATCCTAACTATTCCTAAGGTTCATATGGGGCTTTCGGACGTCGTAACTCAATTGATTCAAGCTCGTAGACAATTCTTCCACACTTTTACCAATTCGGCATTTACATATATATACAAATAATAATTCAATTCGGTACAAATAAAATATATACATTTGAATTTAACGACATTTGTTTACTTATGAACTTACCTCGGATAACGACGAACGTAAATAAACGAATGTTCAATGATTTTCAATTTCCCCTGATCTAATTCCTATCTTTTGTTTCTTGATCTATACACATTCAAATTTTACTCTTTTATTCAACAAATCATTCAATTCAATTCATATACTCATATTTAGGGCATTTTACAAATTAGCCCTCACATTTTCACATTTTGATACTTTAGTCCCTATTTCACAAAATACAAAATAAACATAATTTCATTACACAATAGCTTGGCCGAATATTCACTAAGCTGATATAAGTCCACACATTTCATTTATTTCACATTTTAGTCCTTCAAAATAACATTTTCGCAATTTAATCAAATTTACTCAAATTCATCAAAAATCAAAAGATAAAACATATTAATCTATCACATATCTTTTATTTTCCATCATTAAACAACAAAAACCACAAACTATCATCAATGGCATATCTCAAAATCTTCATCAAAATCAAAAATTGAAACATGGGCTTGAGAAAACACGAAGCAACGATCACAAAAACGTAAGAATACTAAAAAATCGAACAAATTACATACCTCCATCAAGCAAAACCAAGGCCAAATGTTAAAAAGCTTTAAACCCTTTCTTTTTCGTTCAAAATCGATGGAATGAGGATGATAATGGCCATCAAATTTGTTTTTATTATAATTATTATAACACTAATTACCAAATACCAATTTTAACCTTATTAATTTAATTATAAAACCAAATATCTAATGTCCCTTACCGTCCATCTACCATAATAGTGGCATAATTCCATTTTAAGGACTTAACAATTAATAAACCATAGCAATACAACACTTTAACAAATAGCAAGTCACTTTTACATTTAATGTGATTAAGTCCTTTTTGCAAATTAAGCACACAAACGATCAAATTAAATCACGAAAATTTCACACATGCCAATTCACATACTATAAACACAGAAAATAATATTAAAATATTTTTCAGACTCAAATTTGTGAACTCGAAACAACTATTTCGAGTAGGGTCTAAACGACTGTTACAACTCTCCCCCTTAGGGATTTTCGTCCCTGAAAATCTTATTGACGAATAGGTTTGGGTAACATTCTCTCATAACATTCTTGGGCTCCCAAGTGGCTTCTTCAACCCCGTGTCGATGCCATAAGACTTTTACTACAGAAATTTTCTTATTTCTCAATTCTTTCACTTCGTGATCTAGAATCCGGATTGGTTCTTATTCATATGTCATGTCGGATCAAATCTCAATCTCGGATGGGGAAATTACATGCAATGGGTCAGATCGATATCGTCGAAGCATCGAAACATGAAATACATTATGAATCTTTTCCAACTCAGGTGGCAACAACTGTTTGTAAGCAACCGGCCCGATGCTTTGACGGTTTTACGCTGAATTGGTCATAAAGGTAAATTGAGTCTTCCAAAATCATGATGTGAATCTCGAATATCTATCTGAAACAATAGAAATAGGTACTCATTGCATCTCACAATCTGAGAAATATACAACTTAGCAAGTTTATCAAGCGAGTAATCTGTGCGAACTAGAACCAAATGAGCTGATTTAGTCAATCTATCTATAATAACCTAGATTGCATCTTTCTTACTAGGTGACAAAGGCAAACCTGATACAAAATCCATCGTGACTCTCTCACATTTCCACTCGGGTATCATAATCGGTTGAAGTAACCCAGACTAAACCTGATGCTCAACTTTGACTTGCTGACAGATCAAACATCTCGAAACAAAGTTAGAGATGTCTCTTTTTATACTAGGCCACCAGTAAAATTGTTTTAAATCATTATACATTTTCGTACTACCCGGATGAACAGATAATCGACTGCTATGAGCTTCATTCAAAATCATCTGAATCAATTCTGAATTTTTCAGAACACACATTCGGTCTTTGAACCTCAAACAACCTTCAGTATCACTCTGAATCAATATTCTCATCACATTGAGCCTGTTTTGCTATCAATTCGTTATCAACTTTCTGAGCCTAAAAAATTTGCTGAATAAATAACGGTTTTATTTTCAACTCAGCTACTAGTGAACTGTCATCGGATAGGGCCAACTGAGTATTCATCACACGTAGGGCAAACAATGATTTTCGACTCAAAGCATTAGCAACAACATTGGCTTTCCCGGATGGTAGTCAATTACAAGCTCATAATCTTTTAACAACTCTAACCATCTTCACTGTCGTCAATTTTAATTTTTCTGTGTCATCAAATATTTTAAGCTTTTGTGATCAGAATAGACATGACATTTCTCACCGAACAAATAGTGGTGCCAAATTTCCAACGCAAACACAATAGTTGTCAATTCTAGATCGTTTGTTGGATAGTTCTTTTCGTGTGGCTTTAACTGTCTTGAGGCATAAGCTATAACTTTGCCTTCCTGCATCAAAACATAGCCTAAACTGTTCAAAGATGCATCACTATAGATAACAAATTCTTTACCCGATTCTGCCTGAACTAACACTGGAGTTTTGATCAACAAAGCTTTCAACTGATCGAAACTTTTTTGGCACTTTTCTAACCACTCGAACTTAACATCTTTCTGAAGTAGTCGCGTCATCGGGGTTGTAATCATAGAAAACCTTTTACAAATTGTCTATAGTAACTAGCTAATCCTAGAAAACTTCGGACTTCAGATACATTTCTAGGAGGCTTCCAATCTAGTATAGCCAAAACCTTGTTCGGATCAACCCAAATACCCGATGATGTTACAACATATCCCAGACAACTGACTTCTCATAACTAGAACTCATATTTACTAAACTTTGCATACAACTACTTGTCATGCAAAGTCTGTAAGACTATTTTCAAATGCTTAGCATGCTCGGTATCATCACGGGAATAGATTAAAATGTTATCTATGAACACAATCAAAAATCTATCTAAATACTATCTAAAGACTCGATTCATTAGATCCATAAAAGCAGAAGGGGCATTAGTAAGTCCGGAAGGCATAACCAGAAACTCATAATGTCCGTACCTTATTTGGAAAGCAGTTTTTGACATATCAGAGTCTTTAACTCTCAACTAATAGTAACTTGATCTCAGATCTATCTTAGAAAATACTATAGCCCCTTTCAATTGATCAAACAAGTCATCAATCCGTGGCAAAGGATATTTATTCTTTACAGTCACCTTATTGAGCTATCGGTAATTGATGCACATTCTCATAGTTTCGTCTTTCTTTTTCACAAAAAAATCGGTGCACCCTAGGGAGAAAAACTTGGTCGTGAGAAGCCTCTACCGTCAATTATTGCAACTGAGCTTTCAATTCTTTTAATTTAGTCGGTGCCATTCTGTATAGAGCTATCAAAATTAGAGTCGTTCGGTACTAACTCAATACCAAACTCTACCTCTCGAATTGGTGGTAAACCAGGCAATTATTCAGGAAACACATCTGGATACTCACACATAACTGGTACTAATTCAATCTTCTTTTCGGTTACTTTAGAATTGAACACATAAGCAAATTAGGCTTCACAACCCTTTCTCACATATTTTCGAGCTAACATCGAAGAAATCACTATTGGTAAACCATTTAGATCATTAGACTCAATTTGAATAATCTCATCATTCTGACATCGCAAATCAATAGTCTTCCATTTGCAGTTCACAATAGCATCATGTAATGTTAACCTGTAATAGCTCGATTTAGAGGCTAGTCGGAACACTGATCTCGGGATCACCAGTCTAGGGTTAGATAAAATTTATTTTAATATTATTTTATGAATTAGAGCATGATTATATAAGTGTATGAAAATTTTGGTGCTTTAATTTTAGCGACTTCAAGCTTAATCGCAAAAAAAAGACTAAATCGCATAAAATGTGAAAGTTCTATTTTATAAGCTTAAGGTGCCTAATAGCCATAAAATATTAATTTGGGGTCTTTAAAGTGTAATTAGACCCCTAAGAATAGAGTGACAGGCCATAGGAGGCAAAAATTAACAAAATTGGTCAAAGCTGATAAAAGTTGGTGACTAAATTGACTTATATTAATAAAATAAAGAAAGAAAAGATATCATCTTTTCCATCTTCATCCACCAAAATTAGTAAAAAATAGGGATTTGAAAGCTCAAAATTTTAGCAAACTCATCTCCTAACAAGTAAGTGATTTTAATGGTTTTTCTTGAAGATAGTTGTACTTTTAGAACCCCTAGAGCTTAAGCTTTCTAATGAGGGGACTATCTTGCAATATGGTGAAAAGATTAAAGTTTTCCATGAGAGATTTCAATGATATTTGCTGCATTTTTATAGAAGAAAATGAGTCTTAGTTGTTAGATGAACAACTTTTGTGAAAGGTGTTGCCATGAAAACACCTAAATGAACCTTTTTGTAAAGGCTGTAAAGTTGGTAGTAAAATGTGTGAAATGTTAGGTTTTGATGATAGCCATAAGAGAAATAAATGTTCACCTAGGCTCATTAAAGGTAGAAATTTGATTAGAATTAATTTTTGAGCCTAGGGGTAAAATGGTCATTTTGCCACAGTGTAAAGGCAAAATAGTAATTTTGCCAAAGCATGATTATTAAAATGCTTTTACTAAAGTGATGATTGAAACGAGCTAATTCGCTATTATAAAGCAAGAAGAACCAATAATCAACCTTGATCAGGGCAAGAATAAAGTCTCGGACTAGATTGAAGATTTAACTCATTTTAAAATCGAGGTAAGTTTGTATGCGATAAATTCAACATTTATGCTAGCATGTTTGAGAATGTTTGATGTTATAATGGTACATGATGCTCTATAAAATTAAGTATTTGGTATTGAATGAGAAAGTTGATATGAATGAGGTCCCGTGTAAGACCATGCCGGGGACATGGCCTCGGCACCGAATTGAGATCCCATATAAGACCATATTTGGGATATGGCTTCGGCATTGAATATGAAAAATCATATAAGACCATATCTGGGATATGGAATTGATATTGATGTGAGGTTCCATATAAGACAATATCCGGATATGGCATCGGTATTCAGAGATGATCCATATAAGACCACATCCGGGATGTGGCATTGGCTTCATGTTTATGCTAATGATAATGAATATGCATCTATGAGTATCCTTAGTGATTTATTGGGATAAATAGATTTGCTTGGAAATAGAAATGAGAATTGTATTAATGTCATGTGAATGAGTGAATACAGGTACCGTGAGAAATTCACGAGGAATGTTTATGATATGTGGCATGGTATATTCTAGATAAGAACAAGTACGAGTAAGTATGGAAAAATGCTTATGCCTTTGTATGGTTATCTAATGCTATGGATTTATGTCATTATGAGCTTATTGTTGCTATTTATTTTCATGCAAACTTACTAAGCTTTGTGCTTACCCATGCATTTCCCTTTTCCTTGTAGTATTACCAAGATAATTTGGGGATCGCAAGGCATGTGGAGTTTGAAATCACACTATCAACGTCACTTTGGTATAACAATTTAGACTTATTTTGAGTATGACATGTATAGGGCTTGGTATTTTGTTAGGTCGTAAATGTTAGCCAAAGTGTTGGCTATGTATGTTATCAAAGTCATTTTGTAAATGGTTATTGAAAATGGGCCATCACTTGTTAAGTTTATATATATTCAATGATAATGAAATTATGAAGTTTATGTTTGTGTGAATGCTTTGAATTGAGTTCTTGGATGTGCCTTCTGGTCATGAATGATGTTTATATGAGTTGGAGTTAGCATGTTTACTATGCAGGGTGGCATTTGGCTTGGAATATAGCCTTTTATGTCCATAGGTGGTTGACATGGGCTTGTTGATCGATCGTCGTCCCTGCATGCTAGGTTTACTAAGATGGGATGCTTAGTAGTAAATACACGGGCAGAGACACAACTGTGTGTCTCAGCCGTGTGGGAGGCACAGCCTTGGACATGGGCGTGTACCTAGGTCATGTGAAGTCTGCACTTTAAATGTGGAATTTAATTCGATACATGGTCTAAGGACATGGGCGTGTGCCTTGGCCGTGTGATCTTAGTGAGATGATAACGTCATAAACAGAATGCCAAGGTTTTGGCACACAGTCTAAGACATGGGAGTGTCGAGGCCGTGTGAGGAACATGGGCTAAGGGCACAGGCATGTGTCTAGCTGTGTTAATTAAGTAAGTGTTGACCACAGGTGAAAAGCACGAGCACGTCCCAAGAGCACATAGGCGTGTCCCTTGAGCAACATGGGCGTGTGGCCCCTGTTTGGGCAAAATTTTTCTAAGTGTGTAAAACTTTCCAATTAATTTTTAAAACTTTCCAGAAGTATGTTTAAGGCCTCGTAGGCCTAGGATAAGCATGTTTTGGCTTTGTACGGAAAGTTGTTAAGACAAAACAAAATTTTATAGCCTGAAAAATCATGTTTAAGCAAGATGAGTTAGGTAATGCCTCGTATCCAGTTCTGGCTTTGAACACGGGCTAGGTGTGTTACTTTTAGTGGTATCGAGTTACGGTTTAGTCGATTCTAGGACTAACGTAGCATAAGCATGAGTGTAGCTATACATGCCTTACGTAAGAGAACTTGTGTAATGATAGTGTGACAACTCCTGACGTTTTAAATTGTGTTTTTATATAGTCATGGATCTCGATCAGTCTAAAGCTGATGATGCTGCGAGTAATGTACCGGCTCCCACGCAAGGGATCGCGCCAGTAGAAAGTAAACCCGAGACCTTAGGTTAAGGAGAAGAGGCCCGAGAAGCCTTCTCCATATGATGAGCAACTGGTACACTGAGTACATTCGAGCAAATCCTAATGCTCAACCCCCTCCACCCCTACCTATTTCTCAACCCGCTCTAGTAGCTCCTCAAGTGGTTGAGCTAGTGAGAAGAGAAAGGCCTCGGTTGATAAGATCCAGAAACAAGGAGCCGAGAAATTTTGGGCTAGTAAGGACGATGATCCGGAAAAAGCATAATTTTGACTCGAGAATACCATCAGGGTATTCGATGAATTGTCATGTACACCTGAGGAGTGCCTAAAATGTGCGATATCTCTCTTGAGAGATTCGACTTATCGGTGGTAGAACACCCTTGTGTCGATGGTACCAAGGGAGAGAGTTAGCTGGGAATTCTTCCAAGAGGAATTTTGAAAGAAGTATATCAGCCAGAGATTCATCGACCATAAGAGGAAAGAGTTCTTGGAACTAAAGCAAGGCCAAATGATGGTAATCGATTACGAATGAGAGTTTATAAGGCTTAGCAAGTATGCTCGGGAGTGCATGTCTATCGAGGCTATCATGTACAAGAGATTCGAGGATGGGCTAAATGAGGATATCTATTTATACGTTAGAGTTCTTGAATTAAAAGAATTTGTAGTGTTGGTAGATAGAGCCTGTAAGGCTGAAGATTTGGCTAAGGAGAAAAGAAGAGCCGAGATTGAGTCTCGTGACTCAAGAAAAGAAAGCTGAATAAGTCACTCCAATCTTCATCTGAGAAATCAAGGGGTTTAGCTACTTGACCAGCTACTTTGGTCGGGTTTTCAAACCGAAGTAAGGGCAAACAATTTTCGGGGTCTAAAGCGCAGACCACATCAATTGCTAGTGTGGGCAACGTTCAACCGAGTAGACCAAAATGCCCACAGTGTGGCAAGCATCATTCTGGTGAGTGTCGGGCAAATGAGAAGGCTTGTTTCAGATGTGGGTCCTTAGACCATTTTATCAGAGATTGCCCCGAGGTGGGCGAGAAAGAGAAGTCTCAGAATGCAAGACCAGGAAGTGTCGCTAGAGGAAGATCACAGCGAAACCGGGAAATGAAATGAGTAACAAGAATCCATCTAGAAAGCGGACTGTTAGAGTCTAGGGTAGAGCACCATGAGAACATATGCCATTCGTGCTCGTGAAAAGGCATCTTCCCCTGATGTAATCATGGGTACATTTTTTCTTTATGATACTTGTGTTATAACTTTAATTGATCAGGGATCTACCCACTCTTATATATGCATAAAGTTAGTCTCTAGCATGAGCATGCCTATAGATTCTACTGAATTTGTAATAAAAGTGTCTAATCCCTTAGGAAAGTATGTGTTGGTTGATAGAGTATGCAAAGGTTACCCTTTGACAATTAGGGGTCATTGCTTTCCGATTGATCTTATGTTATTACCGTTTGATGAGTTTGATGTCATCCTTGGGATGGATTGGTTAGTTACTCATGATGTAATCGTGAATTGTGGAAAGAAGTTTATTGAGTTGAAATGTGAAATGTGGATTTTATTCGTGTTGAATCAGATGAGCAAGACAGATCACCAGTAGTGGTGTTATCCTTGTTGACTTAGAAGTATTTAAGAAAGGGGTACGAAGCTTACCTTGCATTTGTGATAAATACTAAAGAGACTGAGTTGAAAATTGAGTTGGTACCCATAGTATGTAAGTATTCAGATGCTTTTCTGGGAGAATTGCCAGGGTTACCTAAGGCTAGAGAGATCGAATTTGGGATTGAGTTAACTCCGAGTACTACCCCTATCTCTATTACTCCATATAGAATGGCCCCAACCGAGTTAAAGGAGTTGAAAGTACAGTTGCAAGAACTAACGGATAAAAGTTTTGCAAGACCGAGTTTTTCTCCGTGGGGTGCTCCCACTTTATTTATGAAGAAGAAAGATGGTTCTTTGAGATTATGCATAGATTATTGGCAACTTAACAAGGTAATGTGAAGAATAAGTACTCGTTACCAAGAATCGATGATTTATTTGATCAATTGAAGGGAACCACAATATTTTCCAAGATAGATTTGAGGTTTGGGTACTATCAATTGAGAGTCAAGGACTCGGACATATCGAAAATCGCATTTAGGACTAGGTATGGCCACTATGAATTTTTGGTCATGCCTTGTGGTCTAACGAATGCCCCTACCATTTTCATGGACCTGATGAATCCCATTTTTTGTCCATACTTGGATAAATTTATCGTGGTCTTCATCGATGATATATTGATTTACTCGAGATGAGAATGATCATGCCGAGCATTTGAGAAAGGTTCTACAAATCTTGAAAGATAAATAGTTATATGCTAAGTTTAGTAAAAGTGAATTTTGACTTAAGGAAGTAGGATTTTTGGGGCACATTGTCTCAGGAGATGGAATTAGAGTCGACCTGAGTAAGATTTCAGCAATTGTGGATTGGAAACCACCTAGGAGCATAACTGAAGTAAGGAGTTTTCTAGGCCTAGCCGGCTATTATAGGCTTTTTGTCAAGGGTTTTCCATGATAGCTACCCCAATGATGAGATTATTGTAAAAAGATGTGAAGTTTGAATGGACAAAGAGGTGTCAATAGAGTTTTGAGAAACTAAAGGCGTTGTTGACAGAGTCTCCTATTTTGGTACAACCTGAACTAGGAAGAGAATTTGTGGTTTACAGTGATGCATCCCGAATGGGTTGGGTTGTGTGCTTATGCAAGAGGGCAAGGTGATAGCATATGCTTCTAGATAGTTAAAGCCGCACGAGAAGAATTACCCGACCTATGACTTAGAGTTGGCTACCATTGTGTTTGCATTAAAGATTTGGAGACACCATTTATATGGTGAGAAGTGTCGGATATTTACCAACCATAAAAGCCTAAAATATTTGATAACTCAAAAGGAATTAAATTTGAGGCAACGAAGGTGTTGGAGTTGATGAAGAATTATGTTTTTTGTGATTGACTACCATCCGGGAAAGGTGAACGTAGTTGTCGATGCTTTGAGCAGAAAATCATTATTTGCACTGAGAGCTATGGATACTCGAATGGCTTTGTTAGATGATGGTTCTAGTCTAGCCGAGCTGAGGGCTAGATCATTGTTTCTTCAAGAGATTTGTGAAGCTCAAAAAGGTGATAGCGATTTACAAGCCAAAAGAGTTCTATGTGAGTTAAATATTGAGTTAGACTTTTGGATAAGTCTTGATGGATGTTTGATGTTCCGAGGTAGAGTCTGTGTACCCAGAAATGAAGAGCTTATTTGAAAGATTTTGCATGAAGCACATAGCAGATGTTTAACTGTGCACCCTGGTAGCATGAAGATGTACAATGACTTGAGGAAGTGGTATTTGTGGCCTAGTATGAAGAAAGACATTTCTAAGTTCGTGTCCAGATGCCTAATTTGTCAGCAAGTGAAGGCTGAACACCAAGTACCTTCGGGTCTACTTCAGCCCATTATGGTTCCTGAGTGGAAGTGGAACCGTATTACCATGGACTTTGTGACGGGTTTACCATTGACACCAAGAAAAAAAAGATGCAATATGGGTCGTGGTTGATAGACTCACGAAGTTAGACCATTTCATACCAGTGCGGGTTGACTACTCAATTGATAAATTGATGGATTTGTACGTGACAGAGATAGTGAGACTACATGGAGTACCATTATCGATCATTTCGGATAGAGAATCGAGATTCACATCACAATTTTGGAAAAAGTTGCAAGGGGCTTTAGGCACAAAATTGAGTTTCAGTATAGCTTTCCATCCATAGACCGATGGACAGTTGGAAAGAGTAATACAAACACTTGAAGACATGCTTCGATGTTGTGTTTTGGAATTCCAAGGTAATTGGGAGAAATATTTACCGTTAGTGGAATTCGCTTACAACAACAATTTTCAGTCAAGTATTAAATTGGTGCCTTATGAGGAATTGTACCGGCGTAAGTGCCGAACGCCTTTATATTGAACAAAACTTAAGGAGAATCAGATACACGGGGTCGATTTAGTTAGGGAAACTGAAGAGAAAGTAAAGATGATACGTGAATGTCTGAAAACAGCCTCAAATAGACAAAAGTCCTATTCGAATTTAAAAAGAAAAGAGATTGAGTTCTAAGTAGGTGATGAAGTGTTTTTGAAAGTATCACCGTGGAGAAAAGTCCTCAGATTTGGCTGGAAAGGAAAAATTGAGTCCTCATTTTATCGGACCTTATGAAGTTACCGAGAGGATAGGATCGATAACTTATCGTTTGGCCTTGCCACCTGAGTTAGAAAAGATTCATGATGTTTTCCACTTATCCATGTTACGACGATACCATTTGGACCCTTCACATGTGATTGTGCCATTAGGGGTAGAGATTCAACCAGACATGACTTATGGCGAAGAGCAGATTAAAATTTTGGCACGGGAGGTCAAACAATTGAGAAACAAAAGTATAGTTCTTGTGAAAGTACTATGGAAAAGACATGGAATAGAAGAGGCTACATGGGAGCCCAAGGAGTCTATGAGAAACCAATATCCCAACCTTTTCACAGGTAAGATTTTCGGGGACGAAAATCCTTAAGGGGGAGAATTGTAACATCCCGATTTAGGGGCTAATCGAAACAATGATCTCGGGATCACTAATCCAGGGTCAAAAAAATTATTTTAATGTTATTTTATTAATTAGAGCATGATTATATAAGTGCATGAAAATTTTGATGCTTTAATTTTAGCGATTTCAAGCTTAATCGCGAAAAAGGACTAAATCGCATAAAGTAAAAAAGTTCTATATTATAAGCTAAAGTTGTCTAATAGCCATAGAATATTAATTTTAGGTCTTTAATGTGCAAATAAACCTTTAGACATAAGGTGACCGCCATAGGAGACAAAAATTGACAAATTGGTTAAAGTTGGTAAAAGTTGGCAACTAAATTGACTTGTATAAATAAAATAAAGAAAGAAAAGATATCATCTTTTCTCTCCATCTTCCTCCAATAGGGGTTTTGAAAGCTCAAAATTTTAGCAAACTCATCTCCATTCAAGTAAGTGATTTTAGTGGTTTTTCTTGAAGATAGTTGCACTTTTCGAACCCCTAGAGCTTAATCTTTCTAATGAGGGGACTATCTTGCAATATGGTGAAAAGATTAGAGTTTTTCCATGAGAGCTTTAAATGTTATTTGCTGCATTTTTATGGAAAAAAATGAGTCTTAGTTGTTAGATGAACAACTTTTGTGAAAGGTGTTTCCATGAAAACACCTAAATGAACCTTTTTGTAAAGGTTGTAAAATTGGTAGTAAAATGTGTAAAATGTTGGGTTTTGATGATAGCCATAAGAGAATTAAATGTTCCCCTAGGCTCATTAAAGGTAGAAATTTGATTAGAATTGATTTTCGAGTCTAGGGGTAAAATGGTAATTTTGCTAAAGCCTAAGGGCAAAATAGTAATTTTTCCATGATTATTAAAATGCTTTTATTAATGTGATGATTGAAACGAGCTAATTTGCTATTATAGAGCAAGAAGAACCAAGAATCAACCTTGATTGGGGCAAGAACAAAGTCTCGGACTAGATTGAAAATCTAGCTCATTTTAAAATCGATGTAAGTTTGTATGTGATAAATTCAACATTTATGCTAGCATGTTTTAGAATGTTTGATGTTATAATGATACATGATGCTCTATGAAATTAAGTATTTGGTATTGAATGAGACAGTTGAGATGGATGAGGTCCCGTGTGAGACCATGCCGGGGACATGGCCTCGGCACCAAATTGAGATCTCGTATAAGACCATATATGGGATATGGCTTCGGCATTGAATATGAAAAATTGTATAAGACCATATCCGGGATATGACTTCGATATTGATGTGAGGTTCCGTATAAGACCATATCTAGGACATGGCATCGGTACTCAGAGATGATCCATGTAAGACCACATCCAAGATGTGGCATTGGCTTCGTGTTTATGCTAATGATAATGAATATGCATCTATGAGTATCCTTAGTGATTTATTGGGATAAATAGATTTTCTTGGAAATAGAAATAAGAATTGTAGTAAAGTCATGTGAATGAGTGAATACAGGTACCCGTGAGAAATTCACGAGGGATGTTTATGATATGTGGCATGGTTTGTTCTAGATAAGAACAAGTACGAGTAAGTATGGAAAAGTGCTTATGACTTTGTATGGTTATCTAATGCTATGGATTTATGTCATTATGAGCTTATTATTGCTATATATTTTCATGCAAACTTACTAAGCTTTGTGCTTACCCCTCTCATTTCCCTTTTCCTTGTAGTATTGCTGAGATAACTCGGGGATCGCGGGACGCCAGAGTTCGAGAATCACACTATCAATGTCACTTTGGTATAACAATTTAGACTTATTTTGAGTTTGGCATGTATAGGACTTGGTATTTTGTTAGGTCGTAATTGTTAACCAAAGTGTTGGCTATGTATGTTATCAAATTAATTTTGTAAATGGTCATCGGAAATGGGCCATCACTTGTTAAGTTTATATATATTCAATGATAATGAAATTATGAAGTTTATGCTTGTGGGAATGCTTTGAATTGAGTTCTTAGATGTGTCTTTTGGTCATGAATGATGTTTATATGAGTTGGAGTTAGTATGTCTACTATGCAAGGTGGCATTTGGCTTGGAATATAGCTTTTATGTCCACACGATCGGCCCTATGGGCGTGTCAATCGACCGTGCATCCCCTGTATGCTAGGTTTACTAAGTTAGAAGGCTCAGTAGTAAACACATGGGCAGAGACACAGCTGTGTGTCTCAGTTGTGTGTGAGGCACGACTTTGGACATGGGTGTGTGCCCAGGTCGTGTGAAGTCTGCACTTTAAATGTGGAATTTAATTCGACACATGGTCTAAGGACACGGGCGTGTGCCTTGGCCGTGTGATCTTAGTGAGGTGATGACGTCATAAACAGAATGCCAAGGTTTTGGCACATGGGCTAAGACACGGGTGTGTCGAGGCCGTGTGAGGAATACGGGCTAAGGGCACGGGCTTGTGTCTGGCCTTGTGAATTAAGTCAGTGTCGACCAAGTGTGAAATACACGGGCATGTCCCAAGAGCACACGGGCATGTCCCTTGAGCAACACGGGCGTGTGGCCCCTGTTTAGGAAAAATTTTTCTAAGTGTGTAAAAGTTTTCGATTAATTTCTGAAACTTTCTACAAGTATGTTTAAGGCCTCGTAGGCCTAGGATAAGTATGTTTTGGGTTTGTATGGGAAGTTTTTAAGACGAAACAAAATTTTATAGCCGAAACTTCATGTTTAAGCAAGTTGAGTTAGGTAATGCCTCGATCAGGTTCTACTTTGAACACGGGTAAGGGTGTTACATATATCTAATAGTTGTGTCTTTAGTTCCTCTCTGACTGCCACTCACATTTCTCGTATTTCTGGGTGGTCTACCACGAGCTGTCATGTTACTCAGCCTCATATTCTACTTCATATCTTGCTCAACCAACTCAGGGGTTCACGAATGAAGTGATCCATCGATCCACATTTAAAGCAAGCCCGATCATTCAATCTATAGCTGTCGAGATTTCATTTACTGTACTGTTTGCACTTAGGTTGGTTCGGTAGGATGTTACCAACACTAGCTACTGAGGTAGCTCTCGAGCTCTTAGGTGATCTATCTCGATCCCGTCTAGAATAACCCGCAGTAGCCTTTGAACGGCTAAAGTCATCTCAAAATTTCTTTGATGCCGATTGGAATGACTTACTCGACGATCTATTACATGCATCTCCAGTTTCAAAGTCAGCTTTTCTTTTCTCTTTCCCGAGCTCTTCAGCTTTGCATGCTTGCTCAACAAGTATAATGAACTCTTTTATTTCAAGAATCCCAATGAGTAATTTAATATCTTCATTCAGGCCGTCCTCGAATCTTTTATACATAATTGCTTTTGTTGAAACACACCCCCGGGCATATCTGTTAAGTCTCACAAATTCCCGTTCATATTCTGCTACGGTCATACGACCCTATTTTAACTCGAGAAATTCATTACGCTTTTGATCGATGAATCTTTGACTGATGTATTTCTTACGAAATTCAGTCTAAAAAAACTCCCAAGTAACCCGTTCTCTCAGAACTACGGATATCAGTGTATTCCATCAGTGATACGTGGAATCTCGAAGCAAGGATACATCACATTTAATACACTCGTCAGGGGTACAAGATAGTTCATCAAACACACGGATCGTATTATCAAGCTAAAATTCATCTCACTCAGCATCATCATAAACAGTGGCTCTGAATCCTTTGGCCCGTGTTTTCTAATTATCAACCAATGGCTTATTCATTCGCACTGGATCAATAACTTGTGGCATAACAAGTATTTCAGGAGGAATCGGTGGGGGAGAAGGTTGTGGAACAGTCGGATTCATCCGTATAAACTGAGTAAACCATTCATTCATCATTTGGTAAAAGGCTTGTTTAGCCTCTCCGTCTTGGTTACTCGAAGTCGGTGAGATTCAACCAGCGCTGTCCCTTGAGTGGGAGCAGGCGCTATACTTTCTACATCATCAACTATAGCTCGATCAGGATCCATTTACTATACAAAAACACATTTCAATTGTCAGGAGTCATCACACTATTTCAGTTTATAAATATGACATGTATAGTTAGACTCACACACGCTATGTTAATCCTAGAATCGACTAAACTGTAGCTCTGATACCAATAAAATTGTAACACCCCTAACCCATATCCATCGTCGAACTAAGGTTAAGAGGCATTACCGGACATATCGGATCATAACACAAATATTTTACTAACGTCAAATATTCACAAGCATTCCATGGCAAAATATACACATAGTGTCCCTTTAGAAGATCTACAAGACCTTACACATGCATTGGAAAGGGGTTGGGACTAAGCTGAGAACATACAAATTTTTCAAAACTTAAAAATTTTTCAAAGTTACAGAGGTCACACGGCCATGTGGGTAGCCCGTATGCCTCACACGGCATTAGACACGCCTGTGTGTCTAAGCGTGGTAAAACAGGGCATACATACTGACTTGTCCACAAGACCACAAGACACGCCCGTTTACCAGGTCATGTGAAATTTAGGGAGGCTACTGACTTGCTCACACGGCCAGTCACACGCCCGTGTGGCTTCCTGACTTGTTTTAAATTGAAACCTTGAGAGATAAGGTCAAGACACACATCCGTGTGCTCAACTGTGTGGGCAAATATAGGCTATTTGCAAGGCCAATTTGCCACCCAAAATTGGGTCAAACTTACAAGCATCAAACAAGCCTCAATTCAAGTCCCAAAGGCAACCAAAAATATAACAAATCAGGCACAATTTGACCCTTAACAACACCATTCATTTCCAGATACAGTTCGAATTCAAACATACCAATTCAAAGTACCAAATTCACATAAGAAACATATGATTCAAATACCATTTTAATCCATTTCAATTCATAGCTTTTTTCATCATATCAATTTCCAAATCAACCATGAAACTTACCAAAATTTACCATTTTAATTGGCTATTCAAAAGCACATTAAAACATACCAACTTTTGCATCATATAGCATAGACTAAACTCATCCATAAACACATTCATCCTTAAGCCATATCACATGGCTATATTTACACATTTCAAAACATAATCAAAGTTCTCTAGCTTATACATGCCATACTTCAAAATATACATTTTCAAAAGGTACCAAAATATAGTTCGATAGTGTGGTGATGATCCTTGACGATCCCTGAGCTTCCCGTAGCTTTGATAATCTATAAAACAATGAACAAACACACATACAGAGTAAGCTTTCATAACTTAGTAAGTCATAAGCAAATAATGATAAATAAACATTCGCATTAAATCAACTAGCCAAATCAAACAAACCTTAACCAAATGTACATTTATTATGCTTCCAAACTCAAACATTATCACATATACAATAGCATTATAACATCAATGTCTGAATGCACATATACTCATAAGCACATATAAATTTCTCTTTTACCATGTCTAATTCATATATTCATCTCAAACATATAATTACCTTACTTTCATATCCATATAACATAGCACGTACCTGAACCTTTTATTTCTTTTTCACATTTGATCTTAACTCGATAATGCCCATTGAACCATTCAGAATCAATAAGGATACTCGAATAGTCAAAAATCTCGTACAATGCTAACATCTCAGATGTGGTCTTACATGTAATCACATATCAATGCCACTGTCCCAGACAGGGTCTTACACGAATCAAATATGATGCCAATGTCCCATACATGGTCTTACATGTAAAAACAAGTCGATGCCAACGTCCTAGACATGGTCTTACATGAAAACACAAATCAGAAGTCCTATGTTATGACATATGTATCCTAACTATTCCTAAGGTTCGTACAGGACTTTCGGACGTCGTAACTCGATCGATTCAAGCTCGTAGACAATTCTTCCACCCATTTACCAATTCGGCATTCACATATATATACAAGTAATAATTCAATTCGGTACAAATAAAATATATACATTCAAATTTAACGATATTTATTTACTTATGAACTTACCTCGGATAATGACGAATGTAAATAAACGACTATTCAACGATTTTCGATTTCCCCCGATCTAATTCCTTTCTCTTTGGTTCTTGACCTATACACATTCAAATTTTACTCTTTTATTCAACAAATCATTCAATTCAATTCAATACTCATATTTAGGGTATTTTACTAATTAGCCCTCACATTTTCACATTTTGACACTTTAGTCCTTATTTCAGAAAATACAAAATAAACATAATTTCATTACACAATAGCTTGGTCAAATATTCACTAAGCTGATATAAGTCTACACATTTCATTTATTTCACATTTTAGTCCTTCAAAATAACATTTTCACAATTTAATCCAATTTACTCAAATTCATCAAAAATCCAAAGACAGAACATATTAATCTGTCACATATCTTTTATTTTCCATCATCAAACAACAAAAACCACAAACTATCATCAATGGCATATCTCAAAATCTTCATCAAAACCAGAAATTGAAACATGGGCTTGAGAAAACACGAAGCAACGATCACAAAAACATAAAAATTATCCAAAACCGAACAAATTACATACCTCAATCAAGCAAAACCAAGGCTGAATGTTCAAAAGCTTTAAACCCTTTCTTTTTCTTTCAAATTTGATAGAATGAGGATGATAATGGCCATCAAATTTGTTTTTAGTATAATTATTATAACACTAATTACCAAATACCAATTTTAACCTTAGTAATTTAATTATAAAACCAAATAACTAATGTCCCTTACCGTCCATCTACCATAATAGTGACATAATTCCATTTTAAGGACTTAACAATTAATAAACCATAGCAATATAGCACTTTAACAAATAGCAAGTTACTTTTGCATTTAATGCGATTGAGTCCTTTTTGGAAATTAAGCACACAAACGATCAAATTAAATCACGAAAATTTCACACATGTCAATTCACATACTGTAAACACAGAAAATAATATTAAAATATTGTCTTGACTCAAATTTGTGGTCCCAAAATTGCTATTCCAACTAGGGTCTAAATCGGACTGTTATAGAGACACATGCCCGTGTCTCTGCCCGTGTGGACAAAAATAGGCTATTTACCAAGCCATTTTATCACCTAATTTATATATACCTAGTCAAACTCAAATGGCACCATTTCAAGACACTAATATGTATCCGATTACCATCAATACCAATCTCAAATTTGCTATAATTTGCCATCTAATTTCATACCTTAATTCACATATAAAATTCAATCAAATAACTATTCCACACTTATATCATCAAGCACAAATTCACAAGCACATAACTACACAAATTATCAACTTCAATTACACCTTATAGATCAATTACCAAACTCAAAATATAACCATTTGAGCAACTATAAAACCATAACCACATTCATGCCGAAACATACCAAAATAAGTCATCACCCATGGCTATATATACAAACCAAAACATACACATTTACCAGCCATTTCTAATGGCCAGACACACATCAATACTAACATCATTTACAAGCCAACTCTTATGGCTATAATCACAACCAAAATACCACATATAGACTATACATGCCATATACCATATATGTATAATTCAAAAGTACCAACTTAGATGTTTGATAGTGCGATGATGTTCCCAATGACTCCCAGATCCGAGCTAGCCTTGATTCTCTATAGAACATAGAAAAAAATAACACAAAGTAAGCTTCATAGCCTAGTAAGCTCATAGGTGAATAACTCAATTCATCAAATAAATGTAATCCAACCAATTACACATGACAAAATCATATACACATTATCTACAAACCTTTCTCATGTCTCAAAACATGATCAAATACAAACTCATCAAACTTTCTTTATTTAATACTCGAATAGGTTCCGTAAATACTCGTATTACCTCGTACTAACCTCTTTCTCAACCATATTAATTGTATACCCGTTGAGCCATTCATAATAGAAACCGGATACTCAGGAGTCTCGTACGATAAGTACCTATACCATGGCACAGTGCCAAATTAAGGTAACTTATCCAAAAAACTATTATCATGGCCCGAACCCAAATCATCCCATATGCATGGCCCGAAGCCAAATCAGTAAAATATGCACTCGAAGTGCTAATATCAGGGCTCAAAGCCAACTCAACATATCACTTACTAACATGTCCATAGTATCCAAAACTATTCTTAAGGTTCAACCGGGCTTTCACACTTTTCGTTTCTATCGCTGAATGCATTCGTAGAGTTGTTTCCACAATTCATACATTATCCATAAATCTATTTTAAAAATTTATGCAATGTTAAAGCATTTTAACACACATTTATAACATAATCATCACATACGAACTTACCTCGTATTCAGAATTGACGAATCGGGTCGACTACTCGATAACCTTACTTTTCCCCCGATCTAAATCTGAATTCTTTCTTTCTTGATCTATATGTATTCAAAATTGAATCATTTAATCATCTACTCATTCGATTTAATCCAAAAATACACAGTTGGGAATTTTTACACATTTGCCCCTAATGTTTCACAACTTTTACAATTTAGTCCTTATTTTCTAAAATCACAAATTCATGCAATTTAATCCAATTTCAAGATAGCCTAATTTCACTAGTGTCCCTTGTAGCCCACATATTTCATTTTTTTCACTAATTTACCACATAAATTTCACATATTTAATTTAGTCCCTTTTTGACTTTTTTGTCAAAAAATTACTTAACAAAACATGTAAAACTATCATCAAGCTTTCATATTTCAACATTAAACATCGAAGAACACATAGATTCAATAATGGCAACTATCAAAATCTTTAATAATTTCAAAATTAAAGGTACGTGTAACGTCCCAAAAATTAAGGGTTATAATTTTTTTTGTGCATAATGTCATGTTGTGCTTGCTCAGCTAGTTATTTGAGTGTATTTGGGGGTTCTAGGGAGGCCTGGGTTCGAGTTTGAGCCTGGGAAAAATTTTAGTTTTTGGCTCTATAGTGGAGAGGGCTATTGGCAGAAGGGCTTAAGTATAATTATGTGCATTTAGGAGTCACAAGTTGAGCATGTGACAAGGTGGATGTGGCGTCAATAGGAGAGTAAGGAGGGAAGGGGTTTGAATCCCTTAGGTTGCAAATGAATGATTTTATTTTGTGACTTAGGAGGGGAGGAAGCAGAGTTCGGATCAAACTCTTCAAGGGAGGGATACTTGGTCAAATAATTCAAATGGATGGAGGAGGGCAATAGTAGGAGGAAAGAGTGGAGAGAATCAAGGGATGGATGAGTGTGCAAGTGTTGGCCGAATGTGAGGAAGTGGTGATAGGGAATTTTGGCCAAGGTTGGTGATTGGGGAGTGTATATTCAGTTTGGAGAGGAGAGAGTGTGTCGAATTTCATTGGTTTTCCTTTGAGAGTTTTGCATTTTGGGTTTTTATTTTCACCAACATTTCGGGTCATTTTATTTCTTCTCTGACCTCTGCCGATTTCACCTTGCTCTTATTTTTCTTTCTCCTTCATTTTTCTTGATTAAGTGCCGAATTGGTAAGCCCTACTCCCATCTTCTTTACTTTCTTCTCATTTCTCCTCTTCCTAATTGTTCACCTCTTTTCTTTACCTCTAAACCGTAGCCACACTTCTCACTTTTTGATTTCTCCCTAAGCTAAATACTTTCTTCTTAAGGTGTGGGTTTTCCTTTTACTGGTTGAACCTTGTAAGCCGAATCTACATACTCTTTTCCTTTGGAATCTTTTGTTCTCAGTGGTTGGGGCTGAATCTTGTTGCCAGGCAATTGATGGTTGCGTTGTTCATAGGTGGTTGGCAAGGGTAGAGTAATACAAACACTCTCTTAATTAGTTGTTAGTTAGAATTCTTGTGACTGTAGGAGTAGACTGTGAGGGGCTGAATATTAGTTGTTTACTAACACTTTTGTTTGTTCATCAAATATTTCTAGAGACTCTTTTCTTTAATCAGGAAGTGTAGGCTGAATACTCTCCCATAACAAGGAGTCTATCGTTCTCTGGTAAGTAAAGTCAATAGATAAAGTATTTCTATATTTTGGATTACCAAGGATGAAGACTAACTAATAGGAAATTATGATCTTAGGTGCCTCAAAAAGTGTTGCGAACTGAAATCGTAACAAGTGTGTAATCTTACACCTCTGTTAATCTGCTAATGCTATGATCTGTGAATCGGCTAAAAGTTGAAATCTCAAAAAGTCAGAATATCGACAGCGAAGATCACTCGAGCGTGCGAGCACTTGTAGAGATAAACTGAGCCACTAGTGATGGCGATAGACCATGGGGAGTGGCACAAACGCTCTTATGGAACTGAGGCTGTAACGAGCCTTGATGAGCCGAAACGGGCTAAATGGGCCCAAAAGGTTAACGGGCCCACATGAGTGAAAATGATGGAGAGTGCCAAATGATTGATGCGAATATGAAGTCTACATAATCGAGATTGAAAATAAGCTAAATGGGCCACACGATCGTGTGGGCTCGTTTGGGCCAAAATTAGATTTTAGGCCCAAATGCACCATTATGACCAGAAAGGGAACCTATGTCGCTCGAGGCAATAGTAAGCCTTCGAGAATGCCGTTATAGGGGGTAAAATTACCAAAATACCCTTTATAGGTAAATTACTGAAATACCCTTGATGGGTAAATTACTGAAATACCCTTGATAGGTAAATTACTAAAATACCCTTGATGGGTAAATTACTAAAATACCCTTGGTGGGTAAAACTACCAAAATACCCCTGAGAGGCAAAATTACTGTTTTACCCCAAATGACCGTTTTACCCTAAATAATCATTTTACCCTTAGTGGTAGGATCATCGATGTATGAGTAGTAACTGTATGGTTGATGTCTATGATGATGCACTACTTACATAATTTAATTATGACATGGCATACTGCATGGGTTGGGTATGGATTTGGAGGAAGCACTGTACTGGTGGCTCTGCCACGTTATACTAATTCAGTGGCTTTTGCCAAGTTATACTGATTTAGTGGTATAGCCACGTATATTGTTATTAGCAGTTAGTCTCCGTTATTGGTGTGCTGGTTGGGTGGGTTGACTTGGTCCTCACAGAGGTGTTGGTTGGTACGGGTGGTGTGTTGGTTGGACTGGGTTAGGTACATACTTGTTTTGCATATCCTAGGGCTTAGGCCCAGACTGTTACTGAATAGGGCTTTGGCCCAGGCTGTTACTGAATAGGGCTTTGGCCCAGACTATTACTGAATGGGCTTGGGCCCAAATTAGGGGTGTCACGAGGGGATTACACACTGAGTTCCCGTAACTCACCCTTTCTCTTTAACTGTACAGGTAATCCTCAACCATAGAGGATTTGGAGCTGCCATGTACTCGGAGGTGGCCACACGTCTTGTATGTTCTTGGGACTCTACTTATTATTGGATTAATAATTTTTGTAAAAAGGCCATTGGAATTTTTTTTAACTTTTATTTGGTATTTCTTTACAAACTGCTAGTTTACTTAACTTGGGGTTTTAAAATAATAGCTACTATTTTTAAAATATCACATTCCAGCAACTATTTAAAACCAAACTTCCGCAATAGAATGGTTTCAAATAAAAATTAATGGATGCATAATAATATTCTTGAAAAGGTACAATTTTGAGTAAAACATTTTTTGTTAATAAGCAACGAAAATCAAAATTTTAAACGGTAGGAAGTTTTGATTTGTAAAAGCGTTTTTCCACGGACACAAAGTTTTCAAAGAACACCTGATGTGGCACGCTAGATTCGGTCATAACGTCTAGGCCATGTGTGGCGTGTTACATTTAGTGGTACTAGAGCCAGGTTACAAAATTCAGCTGTGGCATGGGTTTTGAAAATTTTAAAAATCTATTCAAATTTTGGTTTACAAAAGTAGTGATATTTCTGAACGTGCGGTACACCGAGTCTTCGGCACCAAATCTGTAAGTTTCTTTACTTTATACTTTATTTTATGCTGAAATGGTTGTACTAAGAAAATGCTAAGGACAGTAGTAGTTTACTAAAATTCCTTAATCGTAAAAATCAAAACTATAGGAGACTAAAACTGTAGCAAATGCGATCTGTGAGAACAACCCTAATTATTGCTTTTCATAAGATATCTATTAATAATTACATGAACTATAAGTTGATTCATAAAACTTTTTAATCAAAAAATGCGCTACACCGTTATGAGCACAAGAGGTTGCGAAAGGGGCATACGTGGCCATGGTAGAGGCTAAGGTGTTAGGGCGGGTCCTCAGTATCAGGGCATATGCTTGAAATGGAAGCGCTGGTATCACCAGTGACTAAAATGGGGTCTCATGACTGAGCCGGTGGGGATGATGCCCTGTCTTAAGTGATGCTATGAGTTCTAGAAAGGGTTGTTGGAGTGAGTACTGGGTTAGTGGCCCGAGGGTCAATTTTTGAGCGACTCCAATCAACGGGGTGGAAATCTTTAGGGGCATCTCTGATGTAGCCCTGAATGTAGCAGAATATTGGTTGGAGGCAGTCGAGCGAATAATGGATGATCTTGACTGCACGGTGGAGCAAAAGCTGAAAGGAGCAGTGTCTTTACTACGAGATGAGGTGTATTAATGGTGGCTTACCATGAGGGAAGGCACGCAGGCCGACCGTGTGACATGGGATTTCTTTAAGGCGACCTTCTAAGGAGAAAGAATGTTGGGGCAAGTTATGTGGACGCCTGGAGAAAGGAATTTTTGAATCTGGTTCAGGGGAATAAGACTGTAGCGGAGTATGAGGCAGAGTTCCTGCGATTGAGCCGATACACTCGGGGCATAGTCACGACTGAATATGAACGCTGCGTGCAGTTTGAGGATGGTCTCAAAGATGAGTTGTGGGTATTAATAGCCCCAAAAAGGGAAAGAGACTTTGTTGCCCTAGTTGAGAAGGCTAAGATTGCTGAGGATGTGAAACGCTCAGAGAATCAGAATAGTGAGCAGGATATGGGCAGAGGTAAGAGGAATTATTGGCCTTCAAGTTCTTTTGGTGGGCCTTGGAAGAGGACTAAGTTTGATGGGCCAGCCTGTGCTAGGGTTCCTAATATTGCAGTCAGACCGCAGTCTTGCATTGAGTGTGGGAGATCTCATTTGGGAGAGTGGTGGAAAAGAATTGGGGCATGTTTTAGATGTGGCTCTCGGGATCATTAGGTTAGAGACTGTACTTAGAGGCTCGTTTAGATGCAAGCTGTAGGCCGGGGCTATGTGCAGCTAGAGAGAGGTGGTCAGTAGCCACCGAGAGGTTATGGTCTAGACAGAGGGGGAAATAGGTTTGGACAAGGTCGAGGAGCACCGGGTAGAGGTGCTGGTAATATAGAGGCGAGACAGCCAGGGTTGGTTTATGCTACTCAGCGTCAAGAGGATGGCGACACACCTAACGTCATAACTGGTACATTCCTCATTCATGATGTACCATTTACAACTTTAATTGACACTTTGGTCTATACACTTGTATGTTGCATGTACTATGTCGGGAACATTGGGCATACAGTTTGAACTTGCTGATAGGGAACTGTCAGTATTAGTCTACTGAGATAGTCGGTTAGAGTGAATAAACTATTTAGATATGTGCCCCTAGAGGTTCAAGGGGTTATTTTTTTGGCGGATTTGATGGAACTGCCGTTTGGCAAGTTCGATCTCATTTTGGGCATGAATTGGTTAGTGAAACACCGTGCGAATTTGGATTACGCTACTAAGCGTATGGTATTGAAGTCTTCAGAGGTTAAGGAGGTGGTTGTGATAGGGGAGCGAAGGGGTTATTTATCCAACATAATCTCAGCATTTAGGGCCGAGAAGTTAGTTTACAAAGGTTACGAGGCATTCCTAGCTTATGTTAGTACATCTAATGTTAAAGGTTTTTTTGTTGGGGATGTCAAGATAGTAAAGGAGTTTTGAATGTATTTCTTGAAGAGCTTCCAGGGTTGCCACCAAATCGTGAGGTCAAATTTGACATTGAGCTCTTATTGGGAACGGCTCCGATGTCCATTGCCCCTTATAGGATGGCACCGAAGGAGCTAGTAGAATTAAAGGCTCAGATCCAAGAGCTACTGGATCGAGGATTCATCTAACCGAGTGTGTCATCATGTGGAGCACTGGTACTATTCGTAAAGAAGAAGGATGGATCAATGCATGTGTATCGATTATCGTTAATTGAATAAACTGACAATTAAGAACAAGTACCCATTACCAAGGATAGATAATTTGTTCGACCAGCTGCGAGGAGCTTCGACTTTCTCTAAGATAGATCTTAGATCGAAGTACTATTTGTTTGGATTGTTAAATAGCAGAGAGTTTTGAGAAATTGAAAAAGATCTTGACTGAAGCCCAGGTATTAATTCAGTCAGAGGCTGGAAAGGAATTCATTGTATATTGTGATGCATCGCACACTAGATTGGGTTGTGTGCTGATGCAAGAGGGGAAGGCGGTGGCTTATGCGTTCCATCAACTTAGGTAGCATGAGGTGGAATTATCCTACTCATGACTTGGAATTAGCTGCAGTGGTGTTCGCACTAAAAATTTGGAGACACTACTTGTACGGGGAGAAGTCAATTGTCTATACCGACCATAAAAGTCTCAAGTACCTCCTTACTCAGAAGGATTTGAATCTTAGGCAACGAAGATGGATAGATTTGCTTAAAGATTATGATTGTTCGATCGAGTATCATTCGGGGAAATCCAACATGGTAGCGGATGCATTGAGCCATAAGATTTATCTGATTTAAGAACAATGTTCGCTCGCCTTAGCCTATTTGAAGATGGTAGTCTATTAGCAGAGCTTCATGTGAAACCGACGTGGATAGTTCAAATTAAAGAGAAACAAATGTTGGATGAGTCGTTGGTTCCTCGTTTTCAACAAGTGAAGAAGGGAGAGATTGTGGATTTTGGGCTAAATAGTGAAGGAGTATTATGCTTCTGTGGGAGAGTCTGTGTACCGAGGGATTTTAAGTTAAGGCAGTCGATTCTATGGGAGGCATATAGTAGTCCATACGCTATGTATCCTGGTGGAAACAAGTTATACTGAGATCTACGTGAATTGTACTGGTGGCTAGGACTTAAGCGTGAGGTCACCAATTTTGTAAGTAAGTGTTTGACATGCCAGCAAGTGAAGGCTGAGCATCAATTGCCTTCGGGATTGCTACAACCTGTGAAAATTCCACTCTAGAAGTGGGAGAGGGTAACCATGAATTTTGTTAGTGTGCTACCCCTGACCCCTACTAAGAAAGATTCAGTATGGGTTATTGCTAATCGACTGACTAAGCCCACCCATTTCATACCAGTTCGTACTGATTACTCGTTGTAGAAGTTGGCCAAGTTGTACATGGTGGAAATTGTGAGGTTACATGGGGTACCAGTGTCTATCATCCTAGATAGGGACCCCAGATTCACATCACGATTCTGGAGAGTGTTACACGAGGCTTTGGGTACAAGGTTGGATTTTAGCACAGCATTTCATCCACAGACTGATGGTCAGTCGGAGAAGGTAATATGATTTTGGAGGACATGTTAAGAAGCTGTCTGATCAATTTCAAGGGTAGTTGGGAAGACCATCTGCCATTAGCAGAATTTGCTTATAACAATAGTTACCAATCCAGTATTCAGATGGCACCATACGAGGCATTATATGGTCGTAGGTGTCGTACCCCTACTTGTTGGACGGAATTAGGTGAGCGGCGACTGTTGGGTCCAGAATTAGTCTCTAAAATCGAGGATAAAGTAAGATTGATCCGTAATCGGTTAAAAGAAGCATCTGACAGGCAGAAGTCATATGTTGATTTAAAGCGTAAAGAGATTGAGTACTCGGTGGGAGATTATGTTTTCTTAAAGGTCTCACCGTGGAAGAAGATTCTGAGGTTTGGGCAAAAAGGAAAGTTAAGCCCGAGATTCATCGAACCTTATTAGATATTAAAACGTGTGGGACCGGTCACCTATCAGTTAGAGCTGCCTTCTAAGTTAAATCTTTTACATAATGTGTTTCACGTCTCTATGCTAAGGATATACCGTTCTGATCCTTCTCATATAGTGCCAGTGGAGGAGATCAAGGTAAGACCTAATCTGACTTTTGAGGAAGAACCGGTGCAAATTCTGGATAAGGATGTTAAGGTGCTAAAGAGGAAATCTATTCCATTAGTCAAAGTACTGTGGCGTAATCATGGTTTAGAGGAAGCCACGTGGGAGCCTGAAGAAGAGATACGTCAGCAATACCCTCACCTCTTCTAATCAGGTAAATTTTGACGTCAAAATTTCTTTAGGGGCTAGAGTTGTAACATCCCAAACATTAGGGGTTATAATTTTTTGCATAATTTCATGTTGTGCTTGCTCAGCTAGTTATTTGAGTGTATTTGGGGGTTCTAGGGAGGCCTGGGTTCGAGTTTGAGCCTGGGAAAATTTTTAATTTTTGGCTCTTTAGTGGAGAGGTTGTTGGCAAAGGGCTTAAGTATAATTATGTGCATTTAGGAGTCACAAGTTGAGCATGTGACAAGGTGGTTGTGGCGTCAATGGGAGAGCAAGGAGGGAAGGGGTTCGAATCCCTCAGGTTGCAGATGAATGATTTTATTTTGTGACTTGGGAGGGGAGGAAGTAGAGTTCGGATCAAACTCTTCAAGGGGAGTAGAGACTTGGTCAAATAATTCAAATGGATGGAGGAGAGCAATAGTAGGAGGAATGAGTGGAGAGAACCAAGGGATGGATGAGTGTGCAAGTGTTGGCCGAATGTGGGGAAGTGGTGATAGGGAATTTCGACTAAGGTTAGTGATTGATGAGTGCATATTCGATTTGGAGAGGGGAGAGTGTGTCGAATTTCTTTGGTTTTCCTTTGAGAGTTTTGCATTTTGGGTTTTTATTTTCACCAACATTTCGTGTCATTTTCTTTCTTCTCTAACCTCTGCCAATTTCCCCTTGCTCTTATTTTTCTTTCTCTTTTATTTTTCCTGATTAAGTGTCGAATTGGTAAGCTTTACTCTCATCTTCTTTCCTTCCTTCTTCTCATTTCTCTTCTTCCTAATCGTTCACCTCTTTTCTTTACCTCTAAGCCGTAGCCACACTTCTCACTTTTTGATTTCTCCCTAGGACGAATACTTTCTTCTTGAGGTGTGGGTTTTCCTTTTGCTGGCCGAACCTTGTAAGTCAAATCTACGTACTCCTTTCCTTTGGAGTCTTTTGTTCTCGGTGGTTGGGGCTAAATCCTGTTGTCAGGCAATTGACAGTTGTCGTTGTTCATAGGTGGTTGGCAAGGGTAGAGTAATAAAAACACTCTCTTAATTTATTGTTAGTTAGAATTCTTGTGACTGCAGGAGTAGACGTCGGTCTCTCTCCTCTGTGGGGGGCGAATGTTAGTTGTTTACAAACACCTTTGTTTGTTCATCAAATATTTCTAGGGACTCGATTCTTTAATCAGGAAGTGTAAGCTGAATACTCTCCTATAGCAAGGTGTCTGTCATTCTCTGGTAAGTAAAGTCAATAGATAAAGTATTTCTATATTTTGGATTACCAATTGTGAAGACTAACTAATGGGCAATTATGATCTTAGGTGCCTCTAAAATTGTTGCGAACCACAATCCGTAATAGGTGTGTAATCTCACACCTCTGTTAATCTGCTAATGCTATGATCTGTGAATCGGCTAAAAGCTGAAATCTCGAAAAGTCAAAATATCAGCAATGAAGATCACTCGAGTGTGTGAGCGCTCGTAGAGATAAACTGAGCCACTACTAATGGTGATAGACCGTGGGGAGTGGCACGAACTCTCTTGTGGAACTGAGGTCGGAAAGGGCCTTGTTGAGCCGAAGCGGGCTAAGTGGGCCTAATGGGTTAATGGGCGCACATAAGTGAAAATGATGGAAAGTGCTAGAAGATTGATGCGACTGCAAAGTCCGCATAATCGAGACAAAAAATGAGCTGAATGGGCCACACGAGCGTGTGGGCCAGTTTGGGCTGGAATTGGACTTTAGGCCCAAATGCACCATTATGACCAGAAAGGGAACCTATATCGCTCGAGGCGACAACAAGCCTTTGAGAAGTCCGTTATAAGGGGTAAAATTACCTAAATACCCTTGATGGGTAAATTACGAAATACCTTTGATGGGTAAATTACCAAAATACCCTTGATGGGTAAATTATCGAAATACCCTTGGTAGGTAAAACTACCAAAATAGTCTCGAGAGGCAAAATTACCATTTTACCCCAAACAATCGTTTTGCCCTTAGTGGTAGGATCATCGATGTATGAGTAGTAACTGTATGGTTGATGTCTATGATGATACACTGCTTACATGATTTAATTATGACATGGCATACTGCATAGGTTGGGTTATGGATTTGGAGGAAGCACTGTACTGGTGGCTCTGCCACGTTATACTGATTCTATGGCTTTTGCCACGTTATACTGATTTAGTGGCTCAGCTACATATACTGTTATTAGCAGCTAGTCTACGTTATTGGTGTGCCAGTTGGGTGGGTTGACTCGGTCCTCACAGGGGTGCTAGTTGGTACGGGTGGTGTGTTGGTTGGACTGGGTTGGGTACATATTTGTTTTGCATATCATAGGGCTTAGGCCCACATTGTTACTAAATAAGGCTTTGGCCCAAACTGTTACTGAATAGGGCTTTGGCCCAGACTATTACTGAATGGGCTTGGGCCCAAACTTGGGGTGTCACGAGGGGATTACACACTAAGTTCTCGTAACTCACCCTTTCTCTTTAACTTGCAGGTAATCCCTAGCCATAGAGGATTTGAAACTGCGAGAGACTTGGAGGTGGCCACACATCCTGTATGTTCTTGGGGTTAATTTAGCTACTTTATTTTAGTTTACTTTACTCTACTTATTTTTGGGTTAATAATTTTTGTAATAAGGCCATTGGAATTGTTTTTAACTTTTATTTGGTATTTCTTTACAAACTGCTAGTTTACTTAACTCGGGGTTTTAAAATAATAACTACTATTTTTAAAATATCACGTTCCCGCAACTATTTAAAACTGAACTTCTGCAATAGAATGGTTTCAAATACAAATTAATGGATGCATAATAATATTCTTGAAAAGGTACGATTTCGAGTAAAACTTGTTTTGTTAATAAGCAACAAAAATTGATATTTTAAACGGTAGGAAATTTTGATTCGTAAAAGTGTTTTTCCACGAACAAGAAGTTTTCAAACAACACCTGATTGGCACGCTAGATTCGATCATAACGTCTAGGCTGGGTGTGGGGTGTTACAGTATGGGCTAGCTAGAACACGAAGCAACGATCTAAAACGTAAAAATCATCAAAAATTGAGCTCAAAACGTAAAAATCATTAACTCATAGTCTTTTAGCAATTCTAACCATCTCTGCTGTCACAAATTCAGATCTTTCAGAGTCATCAGATATTTCAGGCTTTTGTGATCGGTAAAAATATGGCATTTCTCACCAAACAAGTAATGACGCCAAATTTTCAAAGAGAACACTATCTCAGATAACTCTAGATCATGCGTTGGATAATTATTTATGTGCGGCTTCAACTGTCTCGAGGCATAAGCTATAACTTTGCCTTCCTACATCAAAACACAACCCAGGCCATTTAATAATGCATCACTGAAAACTATGAATTCTTTTCCCGAACCAGGCTGAACTAACACGGGTGCCTTTGTCAATAATGCCTTCAATTGCTCGAAGCTCTATTGACAATTTTCTGACCACTCAAATTTAGCATCTTTTTGAAGCAATCATGTTATCGGAGTCGCAATCATCGAGAAGCCTTTCAAAAATCATCTATAATAGCCAGCTAGTCCTAGAAAACTACGAACTTTGGATGCATTTCTTTGAGGCTTCCAATCTATAATAGCAAAAATTTTGCTCAGGTTGACTCGGATACCCGCGGCTGAAACTATATGTCCTAGAAAACCAGCCTCTCGTAACCAAAACTCACATTTGCTGAACTTTGCAAACAATTGTTTATCTCTTAAAGTTTGTAACATGATTCTCAAATGCTCGACATGCTCAGATTCATCACAAGAGTAATTCAAAATATCATCAATAAACACAACTACAAATCGGTCTAAATATAGCTTAAAAATCTGATTCATCAAGTCCATAAAAACAGCAGGTGCATTTGTTTGTCTGGAAGGCATAACAAGAAATTTGTAGTGTCCGTACATTGTTCTAAATGCAATCTTTGGCACATCAGAGTCTTTAACTTGCAACTGGTAATAACCCAATCTCAAGTAAATTTTTGAAAACACCGTTGCCCCTTTTAACTAATCAAACAAATCATCTATTCGGTGCAAAGGGAATTTATTCTTGATCGTCACTTTGTTGATCTGTCAATAGTCTATACACATTCTCATTGTGCCATCTTTCTTTTTCACAAATAACACCGGTGCACCCCAGGGAGAGAAACTTGGTCTAGCAAAACCTTTATCTGTCAAATCTTGCAACTGAGCTTTCAATTCTTTTACCTCTGTCGAAGCCATTTTGTATAGAGATATCGATATCAACGTTGTTCCTGGTACTAATTCAATACCAAACTCAACCTCTCTGATAGGTGGTAAACCCGATAACTCTTTGGCAAATACATTAGGATACTCGCACACAACTGTACTGATCAAATCTTTATTTCTGTCACTTTCGTATCAAGTGCATAAGTATGGTAAGCTTCACACCCCTTTCTCACAAATCTCTGAGCTAACGTAGACGTGATCACAACTGGCAAATTATTCAGATCATCAAATTCAATTCTAATAGTCTCATTATTCTGACATTTCAGTTCAATTGTGTTTTGTCTACAATTCACTATAGCATTATGCATTGTTAGCCAATCCATACCCAAAATCACATCAAATTCATCGAATGGAAACAACATCAGATTAGCCAAAAAATAGAAATCCCAATTCATTAATGGACAGTTCTTGCAGACTTTGTCAACTAAAACACATTTGCCTAAGGGGTTTGATACTCTAATCACAAATTTAGTAAACTCTACAAGAAAAGTCATACTAGATACTAAATTCATACATATATAAGAATAAGTTGATCCTAGATCTATCAATGCAATCACATTAGTATCATAGAGACTGAAAGTACCGATGATAACATCAGGTGATGATGCCTCCTCCCGTGCACAGATAGCATAAGCTCGGGCAAGTGTTCGTGCCTTAGATCTCATAGCAGAATCTCTCGTAGCACCTCAGTTACCACTCGTATTTCCAGTGTTTCGGTGTGGTATCCCTCTATTAGTCGTATTACTAGGTCTCACATTCTAAACTTTATCTTTCTTATCCAGCTCAAGGCAATCTCGGATGAAGTGATCTAGCGAACCACATTTGTAACAAGCTTTATTACTTTTATTCCAGCATTCCCCAAAATGTCATCTCCCACATTGCTAACATTCGGGTTTGTTGTCTCTCACATAGCCAACAGTCGATACTAATGTAGCTTGAGCTTTAGAACCTGAGTATTGTTTTCTATGATCTCTGTTCAAATATTCATTTGAAGCATTTAGGCGAGCACACAAATATCTAGATTTCTTCGATAAAGATTGATATGACATTCTCATCGATCTTTTTCTCGAGTCTCTAGCGTCCAAATTTTCCTTTATCTTTTCTTTGCTAAGATCCTCGACTTTACAAGCCCTTTCAACGAAAACGATAAATTCTTACAATTTTAGAAGTAGTTTTATATCTTCATTCAATCCATCTACGAATCACTTACACGTAATTTCTTCAGTGGAAACATATTCCCAAGCATACTTGCTCCACCGTACAAATTCTCTTTCATACTCTGTTACAGCCATTCACCCTGTTTCAACTCTAGAAACTCTTTATGCTTCTGATTGAGAAATCTTTAACTGATGTATTTCTTTCAGAATTTGACTGAAAGAACTCCTAAGTAACCTATTCTTTCAGAACTACAGATATCAACGTGTTCTACCATTGGTACGCAGTGTCTCTAAGCAAAGATACAACATGTTTAATACATTCATCAGGAGTACAAGACAATTCATCGAATACTCAAATTATATTTTTGAGTCAGAACTCAGCTCTCTTCGCATCATCATCAACAGTAGCCGGGAACTCTTTAGCCCCATGTTTACATATCTTATCTACTGGTGTATCACCCCAAACCCGACCTAGAATTTAGGCCTAAATCTGGCGTGCCTCATTGAAGTGTTTTTTTTTTTAAACCATGTTTTCATTGAAAACCATATTTTCATTGAAAACCCTTCTTAATTAAAAGCTTGAGAAAATCTCAGTTACGTTAGTTTTTTTTCTGAGGTTAATAAAAAAGTTTATTACCTTAAAACCTTGTTTGTTGCTGAAGCTTAACTTAAGAATAATTGAGTTACGAAAGCGTGATGTTTACAGATTAAGTTGTGAAAGCGTAGTGTTTTGAAAACAGTTTTGTTTAGGAAAATCGCGATCTACTTCTAACAGTTGTAAAACATCATAAATAAATATCCCAAATAAAAACTAGAAATTAAAAGAGGCCTTATTACAACCCAATAAGAAAACGATTTAATTAAGGGGAAATAGAACACTAAAGTTTAAAACTATTCGTAGTATGGCCACCTCCGATTCCTCCAGTACGTCGAACCGCCTACTGAGGATTTCCTAAAAAATTAAAAAGAGGGGGTGAGTTTATGAAAACTTAGTGTGTACAACCCTCATCAGTCGTAAAGCATGCATCACATCAATCTGGGCCTAAGCCCATTACAGTAACGGTGGTAATTGGGCCGTAGCCCATAATAGCCTCAATTAGATCTTAACCCAATACAGTAACAGTGGCATTTGGGCCTTAGCCCATAATAGCCTCAGCTGGGCCTTAGCCCATATCAAAAGTCACAAGTCACATCTATCTGGGCCTACGCCCATCTCAATAATAGAACAAGTGTATGCAATGCATTAATGCCCAAACCAACCCTACACTCTGTCTCTTGTCCAACCCTACACTCCTATGAAGATTTAATCGACCCACCCATCCCTACACTCCTTATGTAGCACCGATTGTAGCACTAACCAATATTGCAGCAGAGCTGTCAATCACATAATCGGCTTAAAGCCATCGGTAGATCCACAGTCGTCAAGTGACCATGCGACCCTAACAAGTCATATACTTCCTCTAGATCAAAAATCCCATCCCCCATGCAGCATCATATCACAGAATGCAAACATAACATAAATGGCATACAATAACAATCATATAACATGTAGGGGCATTTTGGTCATTTTATCGTCAAGGGTATTTCGATTATTTTACCTCTAGGGGTATTTCAGTCATTTACCCTCTAGGGGTATTTCGATCATTTTACCCTATAGGGGTATTTCAGTCATGTTGCGACCCTTTCGAAGCTCTACAGTCACCTTGAGCGACACAGATAACATATATGGTCATAACGGTGTAATTGGGCCCAAAGCCCAATACTCAGCCCAAATGGGCCCACACGCTCATGTGGCCCTTTTAGCCCAAACTGCCTTTAGCCATGTGATCATCATGGTCGGCTCATTATTTCCTATCCATCCATAAAATTTACTCGCGTAAGGCCCACAGGCCCATTGGGCCCACTCGGCCCAATCTAGTCCATTTGGCCCCAAAGATGGCCTAAGCCCATGAGGACGTTCATGGTGACCTCAACCATCTTACACCCATATTTGTGGCCCTGTCCACCACACGTGCGATCGCACGGTCGTGTGGCATCATTTACTGGTATTTTGGCTTTTCAGCATTTGTCGATCTACTTGGAATGGTGCGTATGTGAGTACACACCTGATTTATGAAACGCTCTTCCAAGCCCTTAGCAATGAACCTATATTCAGTCAAGGGGTATAGTTAACCTTTCCATCTTTAAAGATCACAAAACTTTCCCCAAAACTGATTAACCATTACCTACCTTGACTGAATAGCAACGGCCTATCCTTTCCCTAGATTACTTGGTTAAGAATCGATTCTCCCTCCTCGTGGCTTAGCTAAACTACAAACGTAATCTATTAGTTAACATTATTTACTAACTAGAGTTAATCATATGCTACTACAATGAAAACGCATGCCCAAGCAAGGACTAACACTCGGCCTTACCCAAAATTCTTTGACCTAGTACTTACCTTGATCGAAACCTTAGAGTAGGAAGTCGACTACTATTAATCACTTTCCTTTAATCACCCCTCGAGGAACCTTAAACAAACCAATCATCAATCAAGATAAGAAAGGGAGATTCGGCAAATAAAGAGGAATACCATCGATACGAAAATGGTTAAAAACATTAACCACCACTTACTATCTCATTCGACCAAGAGTAGAAATCCCTAACTCGAGCTTACTGGCTAAACCGTCGAAGATTTAAAACTGAGACGATTGGAGAAAGATGGCGAAACAAAGAAAATAGAAAAGGAAAGTGTAGATAAAGATTCTAAATAGGCAAAGTGAAAGTATTCACTTTAGCAATACAAGGAGGGACACTCGAAAAGAATCGAAGGAAAAAACAGAAAAGGAAAAAGAGGTATTCAACTATCACTGAAAGAAAAATGAAATAGAGGAACCTTACTTCGATTTAGCAAAAGAGGAGAAGAATAATGTCAATTTGGCACAGGCAGCAATTGATGCAAAGAAAATAACAGAGAAAAGGGGTGTTGCTCCATTTTGAAAAAGGAAAAAAAAGAAAAAAATAAAAAAAAGAGTCAAAATCTGAAATGGCTAAAAGAAAAATGGCATCCCTTCATACACTACCAAATTTCCAAGAGCAAGGACCCCAATATTCGGCCAATACCTACCATTTCAAATTTCCTGATTTTCTCCTTGAATTCATCCACCAACCGAGTTTGAATTACAATCAAACTCCATTATCCAATCTTCATCCCTTGAAACGCTCCCCTAAAACACTCACTTGACCAATTCAAACTCTCCAACACAGAGTTCAAATCCAACACAAACTCTCACCCACACAAATGTAAAATAAATAATCCCCTTTTACATGCAGTAAGACTTGAACCTTTGCCCTCCTTGCCATACCTGTGACGCCACAACCACTCCACCACAGGCTCTCTTGTGTCTCCTTTTTAATCACAAATACTTATAAGGCTTAATACCAAGAGTCAGGGTCCCCTAATGCTAAAAATAAAAATTTTCTAAATGACATGGCTTGAGCCTAGGACTTCATAAAAGCCCCCTAACCTTCCAAAATCACTCACCTAATAGATCCAACTTGCATTAGTGCCGTTCTTTTGTTCTCAAAAGTTTTAAACGCTCCCATGCCTGAGGCCCAATAGGCCCAAATTTATGGTGTTACAATTCTAACCTCTTAAAGAAATTTTATCCTCGAAATTTCCAACTATCCAATAGCCGCACAACACAGGTCACACCACTAAGCTTTTGCTACGCACTCCGATCCTAATTGCAAATTAGGTAAATAGTACACTATGGGTAAAGTACGTACCAGTATTCACATCAAGAGCGTCTCCATCTTCTCGGTGACGTGCTGCACAAACCAAAACTAGTTGCATCGCCTCTGCATGACCAGCACCTCTACCAGGAGCTCCACGGCTGATACGATCCATCTCAAAATGAGTCAAAACGTATTTAAGTTTCCCAATCATCTACGAGGAAGAGATAAGCCTTTCAGGAAATAATAGGGAAATACGGATGAGTTCGCAGAAGCTTAAGTAAATTTGTTTAGAAGATAGGTTAAGTTAGGAATGGAGGTGTTTAAGTGTGGGAATGATTCAGAGATGGAGAAGGATAAGATCGGTTTTATGATGAAAGAAAAATGGATAAAAGATAGATGATGTTTTGGTGGGAATGGATTAAAGAACTTAAACTAGAAACGATTCAACACAAGTATGTGTCACCCCAGTTTCTATAACGTTTAAGGTGGAAGATGGTAGTCGATGATGGACCAAAGACCAGTCACTTAGTGAAGTAAGAACCAATGGTATAATTGAATGGAAGAGAAACGTTTGACGCCACAAGCGAGCTTGATAAGTCAAAAACGAAACTCGTACAAAATCGAAGAGGAGATAACTCACTCGAATGAACAAAAGTCCATATGATATGATTAATGATCAAAAGTCTAAGCCAAAAAAAAATATATCTTTTATCCATTTTTCTTTCATCATAAAATCGAGCCTATGTTGTAATCAAAATGAAAAAGAAAAATCAAATGAAAAAGAAAAGGAGAAAGAACAAAAAGAAATTGAAAAAGAGTTCAAAAGAAAAGAAAATAAAAATGAGAGTGAACAAAAAGAAGTTGAAAAAGACGAAAAAGAATTTGAAAAAGAAAAAGATTTTGAAAAAGAAAGAAAAGAAATTCAGATAGAAAAAGAAGTGAAAGAACAAGATGAGCGAGAAAAAGAGCGAGTTGATTTAACTAACTGATTTGAAGTTTGTTCTTCATTTGTTTCTTCATTTCAGGTTCCTGAAGGACTAAAAGATGTTCTTCAACTTCAATATCTCCCGGAAGAACGACGCTTTCAAATGATCAAAAAAGTTAAGTTTGAAAGTGAAATTGAACCACCTACACCGGAAGGTAAGGAAGGTAAGTGTCCCAAATCGTGTTTGTCTCCACTAAATTTTTCTAATGTTTGTGATTATGTGGATAATACTGTTGATTGCCATCCTTCGATCTTTTTTGATGTTTTAAATGATGGTAATGCGAGTTTATCTCATGAAAATCAATGCGATGCAAAATATGAAGGTGGAGAGACGCAAATCTAACAATTACAAGACGCGAGTAAGTATGATGATGACTTTTCTTTTAATCCCCATTTGTTTGATTGTGGATATTATGAGATTTGTTCGTTGTCAAATACTAAATCGTTGAGTTTTTGTAAATTGATTTTGAAACATGTTAAGATATTTGATCGTTCGATTTTGAGTTTGCACAATTCCTATTGGTTTAACATGTTTTATTTTTCTAAACCGTTGTCACATCTTGAATTTAATAATCAAAATCACGTTTTTAAACTGGGAATATGTTTTGTACCATCTGGTATGTCTTGTTGGAAAATCAAGCAACGACAATTATGCTTGAAAAATTTTAATCATTTTGGAAATTGGTTCTTGGATAAGGTAATGAATTTTGTTCAATTTGTCTTCAAATTTTATTCGTTCCTTAAATAATTTTTATGGTTGTATTTGAAATTCACTTTCCATTTGAAAATGGTTGAATTGAACACGAAGCTTCGATTACACTACTTGGCCGTGGAGAGAAGGTTTGTGTTGCTCGATCAAGGTAAGACTGATCTTTATTTTTCTGAGAATAAAGGTAAGTCTTCTGAAACTGTTGATGCATTTTTGCTCTCTCCAAATTGTGATAAGCTTTGCGTTGCTTATTATGTTTTTGCTAAACATTTAAATCATGTTAAGATTAATCGTTCTATTTTGCCTGATTGTGATTTATATGTTTCGATGAATGATGACAGGATTTTTGAGATTGATAATTTTGATAATTTTCGTGTGAAAGAATCTATATTGCGTCACATGTGTGACCCATTTGAAAATTTTGAGAAGTCTTTGTTCTCTTCGGTTGTTGATAGAACACATGATGCTGATTTTCATCATTTAGATCATGAAATGTTTGAACGTTCTGTCATATTTAATGATGGTCTACTTGTTGACAAAAAGAATCTTGTGTTTGATAATTTTTGTTTATGTGCGAGTGATTACATATGTCGTTCAATGCAAGATTTGGATGTTCATTTTCGAGTGGCATATGCATTTTCTCAACTATCTACTTGTGATGAATATATCTATCATTTGATGTGTTACTCACATGTTGATTTTGACTTTTGGAATCTGTTTAAATTGTATGCATACCATGAAACTTATCCAATTTAGATTCAAATATTTGATAAGGCTTTATTCCTTTTGTATGATAATGTGATTATGCCTATTTGCATGCGATTTATTTGTTTGGTGATAATTATATTTGGGTTGCAAGTTATTTTGAAACAATTCTTGCTAACCCATGATTATTTTCTTCAGGTGATACGATTATCATCCACCCCATTTGATCGAGGGAAGTCGAGCAAAAGGAATTCTGTTCGAGAGAACCATCAGCTCGATTCGAGGACGAAACGCTTTCAAGAGGGGGTATGATGCGAACCTAGTCGCATCATGGTTCGACTTCATCCGACACCATCTAGAGTGGCCTAAACTTGAGGGGCCCAAGTGCAAGATGAAACATCTCACAGGCCTGATTGGTTATTGGACCAATGTTTTTAAGGACTTTTAATGTAATTAAAAGTTTTACTTAAATTAATAAGTTTGCATATTTTAATTTTAACTTGCACTTTTTGTGTTCTGCATTTAATAAAGTAATGCATTATGCAACCTTCATGTTAGTTTAGTATGCATCAAAAATATTGACTTGCATTTTGAAACTCCCATGATAGTTTAAGTCTTGCATTAAATAATTCATCAGTTTATTTAGTTTGCATTTTTAAATACTTTCATTTAAGCATCTTAGTTTAATAAATGGTTGCTGGCCATTAATTCAACTCAACTTAGTTTAATTAATTGAGTTCTTTTAGTGAATTTAATTTAATAATTGCTTCTTTAATTAATCTAGTTACTAGGTTAATTTATTGATGCATGAGTTAAGTTCATTTAATGTTGTTTTTAATCTAGTTACCAGGATGTTTTAATGAATCATGAGTTTAAGTTAATTTAATTCTGCTTCCATAAATTAAATAGTTGCTGCATTAATTGAAGTCTTAACTTTTAGTTCATTTAATAAAGTCAAGTGTTTAATGTGTTTAAGTTAAAGTAGTGTTTAATAAGTGTTTAAATGTGATTAATTTGTTTGTTTAATGTGTTTGAATGTAGGAAACTCTTCAGCTACACTCAAGGGATGTTACGAAGGGTTAATGTGACTTTTCAAGTGAAAACGATTACACAGTTGGGGAAGTTTTATATAACATTAAAGGGAGCTGTTATGATCATTGATAGAAGCATTACATCTCCATTAAATTCGGCATCAACCTATTCATCTTCCATAACCATTTGAGGCTTAAAAGATCACACAAGAGTTACAACTTCTCATTAAGTTGCTGGTGACCATTCGGCTACTAAGAAACCATGAAACCAAGCATTCAAATACATTGAAATCAGCTCATTTGGAGTCATCAAATTACTATTATTTGGCTAGAGGAATTCAAGAGTTTTTACCTATTGATCAGCCATTTAATTGCATATTAAAGTTGAATTCATTTGTCTCTTTAGCTAACCACATGTAAGCACTATATATACCTGTTATTAGTTTGTAAATATACATATATTTTTTTTTGGCTTAGACTTTTGATCATTAATCATATCATATGGACTTTTGTTCATTCGAGTGAGTTATCTCCTCTTCGTTTTTGTACGAGTTTTGTTTTTGACTTATCAAGCTCGCTTGTGGCGTCAAACGTTTCTCTTCCATTCAATTATACCATTGGTTCTTACTTTGCTAAGTAACGAGTCTTTGGTCCCTCATCGACTACCATCTTCCACCTTAAACGTTATAGAAACTGGGGTGACACATACTTGTGTTGAATCATTTCTGGTTTAAGTTCTTTAATCCATTCCCACCAAAACATCATCTATCTTTTATCCATTTTTATTTCATCATAAAATCGAGCCTATCCTTCTCCATATCTGAATCATTCCCACATTTAAACACCTCCATTCCTAACTTAACCATCTTCTAAACATATTCACTTAAGCTTCCGCGAACTTGGCCGTATTTCCCTATTATTTCCCGAAAGGCTTATCTCCTCCTCGTAGACGATTGGGCAACTCAAATATGTTTCGACTCATCCCGAGACGGATCATATCTGATACCATGAGTCGAAACGTATTTGACTTGCCCGATCGTCTACGAGGAGTAATTACAAAGTTGTCGGGAAAAGGGTGAAATAAGGTTAAAGTTGCGGAAGCTTATCAAAAAGGTTAAGATTTGGATAGGAGATGGAGATAGGTTCGGTTTAACAAACGAGAACACAGGATAAATTTTAGGTGATATTTTCGTTAAATGATAAGTGATATTTGATGGAGAGGGATAGAAGAACTTAAAAAAAGAATCAATTCAACACTAGGAAAGTGTCACCCCGGGTTCTATATTTGTTTAAGGTGGAAAATGGGAGTAGAGAAACCTCGACCCACTACTTAGAAAAGTAGGAACCTTGGTATAAAGGTGAATGCCACACTATATAATAGTGATAAGTTCGGATAGAAGAAAACGGGTTGACGCCACTAAAAACTAGATAAGCCAACGAGTCTTCAACGAAATATGAGAGAAAATAATCTCACAAATTGAGCAGCATAACATTAACAAATTCCATAAGTTTTTTTTTCAATAGGTAGATTACATGTATTTATAGTGTCATAGAAGCTAGTTGAATGGTCACTTCTAATTAAGCTAATAATGAGATCAAATGAAAAGTCTCAACTTTTAAAATTCTAGCCCAAATAACTCCATCTTCAATGTGAATAATTTCTTCAATTAAGTGGCTGTCAAAGTCCTTTGAAGTCTCCGCGACCAATTGAAAAGTCACCTAACTCCATCCTTCAATGTGAGTAATTTCTTTAATTAAGTTTCTTTGAAAACCTTTTGAAGTCTCCATGAATTAATTGCTTTCAAAGTCTTTTGAAGTCTCCATGTCCAACCGAAAAGTCACCAGCATCTTTGATGGAGAATTGATTGCATGAAGTGATTACTCATAAAGCAATCGGTTATGGATGTAGAAAACAAAGAGGCTGTCAAAATTAAAGAAGAATAATACTCTTCTTTAATATAAAAACAACTTCTTAATGATGTATTAAGCCCTTTATATCAGCCCCTCTTGTGTAATCAAGTCACTTGAAAAGCCATCCTATTGAATTCATAATGACCTTTTGAAGTAATGGATGTGAGTTGAAAAGTCACCGCAATTAACACATGTAACCAACACATTAATGCAATTATTAAACTTAAAACAAATTAACAACTGACTTAATTAAATAAGCTAACACTTAACATCATTTATTCTAGCAACTTGCTTAATTAAATAAAGCATCATTAAATGAACTTAACTCATGCATCAATAAATTAACCTAGTAACTAGATTAATTAATGAAACAAACTATTAAATTAAATTCATTAAAGAACTCAATTAATTAAACTAAGTTGAGTTTAATTAATGACCAACAACTCATTTATTAACTTAAGATGCTTAAATGCATGATTTAAAATGCAAACTAAATGAACAAATGAGTTACTTAATGCATGACTTAATTAAATGCGAACACATAATGCATGTCATAATTAAAATATGTAGATCAATAATGCATGACATTAACTAAAGATGCACTTAATTAAACAAGAAATAATTAAAGACTAAAGTAACCAAAATAAATAAATCAAGTCCTTATTCCAGCAATTTAATTGTCATAATTAAAATTTAAAGATGAGCTCAAACGAGCTTATTTAAGCTGAATCAAGCTCGTTGAATGAGCACACGGACTCATTGAGCTGGATCGAGCTCAAATGAACTGAATTTGAACTGGACAAAACTCGTGGAGCTGGAAACGAGCTGGGATCAGCTTGCCAGCAGCGCAATGCTCGACTCGGGATACTTGTCTGATGAAGTTCACGGGGCGTGCTCGCATCATTCCCCCTCTTTAAGGCGACTTGTCCTCAAGTTGAGTCGTTGGTTTTCTGAGCAGAATTCCCTTTGCTTGGTTTTTCCTCAGTCAAATGGGGCGGATATTAATCGAGTCACCTGGAAAGGATAACCATGAATTAGCGAGAGATGTTTCAAATACACTTGCAATTCAAATGTGAGCAGCACCAAACAAGTAAATCGCATGCAATTGAACAGAATCAAATTATCATATAAAAGAAATAATGCCTTGTCAAATTTTTGAAACAAGATTAAGTAGGCTTCAAAGCATGCATACGATTTGAAGGGATTCCACAAGTCAAGAATATCATTCGAATAATGAATCAAATGATAAACATAAGCATCACAAATAGGTAGTTGAGAAAATTCACATGGCTCATGAAATTGAACAATCGATCTTGCATTGTACGATATATTCTCTCTCTCACATGAATTATAAAATTATCAAACACAAGAATCTTTTGTCAACCATCAAGACAGATAGATCATAAACAAAGAATAGAACATTTAAACATATCACGACCTAAATGTTTTACAAAATCAATTCATTAATGCAAAGCTTATCATCATCCGAATAGAACAAAATGTATCAATAATTTCGAAAACTTACCTTTAGCAGTAGAAAAATAAAGATCGTTCTTACTTTGTAACATCCACGATATTTAGGGCTAAGCATTTTACATAATTGAATGATGTTGCATGTTTAATCATTATTAAGTGCAATTTTGGAAGTTATTTGAGCTTCATTTATTAAGTGAAGGTTTTGCTAAACTTTTAATTTCTATTAATTAGAGAGAACTAAGCTAATAAGGCCTTAAGAATTGATGATGAGAAGTTCTAGTATAAGTTAAGTAATTGGCAAAGTGGTTAAGATGCATGGATGTGTGCTTAAGGTGCAAGGTTGAATCTCCTAGCTAACATTAGGAGATTTTTAATTTTTTGTTTTCTTCCTTGTAAGTGTCGGCCAAGAATATTCTAGAGTGGATGAGCTTTCATCCATTTTTGGCTTGTTGACCATGAGAAAAAGGAAGTTAAAGAACATAAGGCATGGAATCACAAATTCATGATAAGATGAGGGGGACAAAGGCATGAAATAGGGCTATGTTTTGGGGATGTGTTCATGGTCATTTGACCATGAACCTAGACAACATGAAGGCTAAAGGAGAGGCCTAGTTGTGTAGTAAATTCTTTGGATATGATGGGGAAGAAACAAGGAGGAAAAAGGGGGATATGTTGGCATTGATGTGGCCGAATTTATGCTTTGCCATTAGGGGGGAAAAGTTAGCCAAAAGCCTAGGTTGTCCATCTTTTCTCATTTTCTCCAAAAATTCTCTCCTAGTAGAATGTGCCATAGAGTTTAGGTAAAAACTCTCTTTGTTTTAGCTTTCATCCTTTTGACCAAATCTTCTTCTTTTGGTAGAATGTACCATAGTCATTTTGGTACATTTTCACTTTTGATTTAGCCTCAATTGCTTGAACCAAATACAACCTTCTTTCTCTCATTTAGTTTTTATTTTGAAACCAAAAACCACAAAGTTTAAGCACCATTATTCTTCTTCATTTTCTCTTCTCTGTCGAATGCATCTAAGTTCCATAGTCCATCTCTTCTCTTTGATCCTATTCTCTTTTCTTTTCTTTTCATCTTATATTTTTCTTTCTCTTATCTTTCTCTCATTGTCTAAATCACCATTATCATTTTCTTCTTATCTTTCTCTTTACTTCCTTCTCTTTTCATTCTCTTTCTTCTTTTCCTTCAAAATCGAAACCATCATATTGAAACCACCATTTTATTCTTTTATTTTGTGAAGGCGAATCATCATTTTCTTTTCTTCTTTTCAAAGCCGAACCTCCAAGTGATCAAAGTAAGACTTTATCAATTATTTTCATCACTTCCTTTCACTTGAATAAGATTGGAAATCATAATCTTTTATTTCTCTCTTAGGTAGAATCTCTTGAAAAGATTTTGAAAGGAACTTTGTTGAAGACAACCTTAAGTGACCATTCGAATCATCAAGGTAAGACTACTATTTTGGATAATATCAATTTCTTTAGATAGATTACTAATCTAAGTTATTTTTAGGAGCAATCTAAGATCATCAAGATAGGTAAGAAAAGAGCCGTTCAAGTGTTTGGAGAGAGGAGGTATTCCTTTACCATCGAACTACAAGCGAAGAAGCGATGATCGGGGTTAGAGACTTTCCACCGGTTGTGGACCCTCCGCAAGCGAGGATCGATTATTCAAGTAGTGCGTTATAACCGAACCACTTTACGTTGGTGGAATATCGACGGTTTTGATCCATCTAGTGGAGAAAACCGCAAATAACTCGTCATTCGTGAATCAGGGTAAGGATTTAGATCTATCGTTTATAAGTAGAGTTTTGCTAACAATAGTATATACTAACCGAGTGTGTTAATCATCTAGGTGTGGACGAGCTAGAGAGTATTATGCTCATCTGTTACTAGGTGTGTAACCATACATTAAAATTTCCATAGATTTATATTATTAAAAAGTGATTATATGATAATATGTTTGTTTGCGGATACCAATCATTGGTATACAAAATTCGTGTATGTTACCCAATATTCCGTTTATTTTGATATATGCATCAATATGAAATAAGCATGACTATATTATGATTTGTGGGTACATAGCATGAAAATCTGATTTGATATGTATGTGCATGGGCATATGGGTATGTTTAATAAAGGAGGAAGTATTCTGGTGGTTTTACCACAATTCTGGTGACTTCGGTCACATATGTGATTTTGGTGACTTCGGTCACATATTTAACTCCGTGGCCGGTCACATATTTGGCTCTGGTGACTTGGTCACGTATTTGAAATTGGACTTGATCGGTGACTTGGTCACATCTGTTTTGGTGGCTTTGCCACAATAAGGCGATGTGCATGTTGACTGCAAGAAGCGCCTTCGATGGTGTGTAGCGGATGGAGGGTCGATTTAGTAATCCCACGGTGTCTTTGGTTGGTGCGGGGTGTGTAGCGGATGGATAATTAGGTTGGTAGGGCTTGCATCTCATTTCATAAGTATATCCATGTAACATTGTATGATTATTATTTGATCTCGCTATAAAATGGGCCTTTGGGCTATATTTGAGTAAAATGGGCCTTTGGGCTAAATTTGAGTAAATGGGCCTTTGGGCTAGATTTGAGCTAAAATGGGCCTTTGGGCCAAATATTTGATTAAATGGGCCTATGGCCATATGTGAAATTTTGGGTTTGAAAGCATTTCATAAAATGGGCTTTTAATGTGTGTGTTATACATTGAGTTTTTGACTCACCCATTTTATGGGATAACTTTTCGAGATAACTCATAGTGCGATGGATCGGAATGACAAGGATTTGAGGTGGCGATGCTCGTAATAAGTATTATGGAGATTTTCCAACTTAAACTCTTTAAGTTAAATTTTATTACTTAGACTTTAATTTGGGTTGCCAATATTATGTAATAATGCCATTATAAATTATCTTTAATTTTGTGTTTGGATTTATTTTAAATTACGCCATGAATAATTATCAAATATCTAAATGGTTTTCGATAAATTATTTAAAATGTGTTTGTTACTATTATATAAATGTTTTCAAAGAAATGTTCTTAAGTTTGGTTTCCTTTTATTTTATTAATTCCTTCTAAAAATAATGTTTCGCTAAAGTTTTACTTGAGGAACATACCAAATCCGGTTGGGCTTTTTGGGTAGGGTTTGGGGTGTTTCGACTTGGTATCGAGCCGATTTAAACTCTCGGCCTTGGGTTTTGAAGCCCACAACGTTTTCAAAATTTGGCCCAAAAGATTTTTTGAAAGTTTTTCTTAAGTTAAATGGTTTTATAAGAGCATGGCTTTCGAATTCTCGGCCAGATCCATCGGTATGTACCTTCATTTGATAAATGATATGAATGTTTGATAAGACTAAGGAAACTTTAGAGACATGGACCCTAGGTGTATGTGTACTACTACGAAAACCACTGAAAATCTGTTTCATAAGACTTTCTTTTAATAAGAAGTGAAAAGACTCTAATACATAAGACTTTTCGTAAAAGCAGATAAGATCGTAGTAGACATGAGCTCTGGGGACGAGGTCGTCGTGGACATGGAAGAGGAAGGATGATTGTTTGGAACCGAGTTCGGTCCGGTCAAGGTTCCAGAATGAAGCTCCACCAATTTGTTGGGGCGATTTTCAAGAACAAAATGAAGGAGGTGACGCGATATCACAAGTCTTTGCGAGTTTTGGAGCAGTAGTAGAAGCTAGTTCGAAATGGATCTCGGAAGTCATGGTGAGAGACTTAGATCGAATGGAGTGAGGTTTTCGGAGGAGTATCTGGAGTAGCTCAAGCGAGTGAATATTGGTTGGAAGCGATCGAGAGGATCATGGATGATATAGACTGCACCGACGAAGAGAAATTGAAAGGAGCTATTTCACTTGTCGTGATGAAGCCTACCGATGGTGGCTTACTATCAAGGAAAGTACCCGTGGATCGTCGGATTGGGGGTATTTTAAAGTGAAATTTGAGGAAAATATGTTGGAGCTAGCTACATCGACTCTCGAGGAAGTCATTTCGAATCTAGTACAAGGAAACAAGTCGATAGTGAATATGAAGCGAATTTTTGCGACTTAGCCGTTATGCGGAGGATAGTGGCTACGGAATATGAACGTTCGTCGATTTGAAGATGGACGTAGAGATGAGCTAAGAGTGATGATTGCCCCACATCGTGAAAGAGATTTTGCAATCTTAGTGGAAAGGGCAAGAATTCTTTGAAGAGGCTAAACAATTTGAGAGACGTAACCGGACAGAGGTCGAGCAAGAATAAGAGAAGCTTTGGGTCTTGAGGTCGTCGGAAATTTTGAGAAAAAGTCAAGAAATGATGGACCGCGAGGTCAACAGACTACTACGGGAGTGCAAAGTCGTACTTGTTCTCAGTGTGGGAAAATGCACTCGGGAGAATGCTGGAAGAAAACCGGCGGATGTTTCAAGTGCGGTTCGAAGGATCACATGATCAAGGATTGTCCGTTGAACTCGGAGAAGAACCGTCCGACAAGTCGTGGTGCTAATCAAGTCGATGAAGTGGACAACAATAGATAAGAGGCCGTGGTCCCAATGGAAGGGAAATGGTTCGGTAGAGGACGTGGAACTTCCGGCGAGGCGGTGGAAACTCGGCGAGACAACCGGAGTTTGGTGTATGCGGTTAAATCAGAGAAGAAGGCGGTGGCCTTTTGATGTTATCACAGATGCGTTTTGATTTGGGTTTCCTTTATTTCTTTGATAGATATAGGTCAACTCATTCCTATATCGCTAGTGAAGTATCTGGGACTTTGCATGTGACTTCAAATACCTAGGAAGATGATCGTACTTAGTCCTCAGGGATGACAGTAGAAATAAACAAACTCTTTAAGGAAGTGCCTCTAGAAGTCCAAGGGATACAGTTCCCAGCTGATTTAATGGAGTTGCCATTCGGAGAATTTGACCTAATTTTAGGCATGGGTGGCTTGTGAAGTACCGTGCAAATGTGGATTCTTGTTGCTAAGAGAATGTCTCTAAGAACTTTTGATGGCAAGGAAGTTGTAGTGATGGGCGAAAAGACGGAACTACTTATCTAATGTAGTATCCGCTCTTAAGGCGGAAAGGATGGTTAAGAAAGGATGAAGCTTTTACGATGTTGGTGAATGCTTTGGAGGCTAAGGAAGCAAGCTGTTAATGAAGTCGGACGGTGAATGAATTTGTAGATGTTTTTCGGAAGAACTTCGTGTTTGCCTCCGGATCGTGAGGTAGAATTCGGGATAGACTTATTGCAGGCAGCGCCGTTTCTATTGCTCCATATAGAATGGCCTTGAAGGAATTGGTTGAGCTTAAGGCTCGATTCGGGAGTTGCTTGATCGTGGATTCATCCGACCTAGTGTGTCTCCATGGGGAGCACCGGTCTTATTCGTAAAGAAGAAGGACGGATCGATGAGGATGTGTATAGACTACGGCGGTTGAATAAGCTGACTATCAAGAACAAGTATCCTTTGCCCAGGATCGACGACTTGTTCGATCGACTTAAAGGAGCTGCGGTATTCTCTAAAATTGATCTAAGGTCGGGTATCATCAGCTTAAAGTGAAAAGCGGATATCCATAAGGCGGCTTTCCCAACCGGATATGGCCATTATGAATTTACGTAATGCCATTCGGATTGACGAATGCCCATTGCGTTTATGGATATGATGAATCGGATTTTTCAGCCCTACTTGGATCGGTTCGTCGTGGTATTCATAGGCGACATCCTGGTGTATTCTAAGTCGAAGTGGAACATGATGAGCATCTCCGGATTGTGTTACGAGTTTTAAGGAGAAGAAGGCATCGCCAAATTGAGAAGTGTGAATTTTGGTGAAAGAGGTTACATTTTTAGGACATGTGGTATCTGCGAAGGGATTAGGGTGGATCCTCGGAAGATCGAGGTGTATTAGATTGGAAACCACCTAAGTTAAATGGCGAGGTTCGCATTTCTTGGGTTTAGCGGATATTACGAAGATTCGTGAAGGGTTTTCATTGATAGTGCACCTTTAACAAAATTCTTTGAGGAAGGAGGTATCTTTCGTGTGGGTGATAAGCAACAAGAGAGTTTTGAAGCTCAAGAAAGTTTTGACGGAAGCTCTGTTTTGATTCAACCTAAAGCGAGGAAAGGATTTTGTCGTGTCTTCGCGATGCTTCTCACAGGATTAGGATGTGTTACGATACAAGGCGGAAAGGTAGTTGCGTATCGTCTCGGCGATTGAGACCGCATGAAGTTAATTACCCGACACATGACTTGGAGTTGGCAGCTGTAGTCTTTGCTCTTAAGGTTTGGAGACATTACTTATACGGGGAAAAGTCAGTGATATACACGGACCACAAAAGTCTGAAATATCTGCTGACTCAGAAAGAACTGAATTTGAGGCAGAGAAGGTGGATAGAGTTGTTAAAAGACTACGATTGTTCTATCGAGTACCACCCGGGTAAGGCGAATGTGGTGGCAGACGCTCTAAGTCGAAAAGTGGTGTCAGATTTGAGAGCGATGTTTGCACATCTTAGTCTCTACGATGATGGAAGCTTGTTGGCGAACTTGAGTTAAGCGAGCATGGTTAAGTCAAGTGAAAGAGGCAATTAATAGATGAAGATCGAGTGAAAAGCTTGACAAGTGCAGTGGGAAATTGGAAGATTTTGGTATTAACGGTGAAGGGTATTGTGCTTCAAAGGTAAAGTCTGTATGCCGAGGGATCAGGAGTTGAGGCAAAAGATACTTCAGGAATCGCATGGTAGCCCCTATGCTATGCATCCTGGAGGAAGTAAGTTATATCGAGACTTGCGAGATCAGTTTTGGTGGCCTGGTCTTAAGCGGGAAGTTACTGAGTTTGTAGGGAAGTGCTTGGCGTGTCAGCAAGTCAAGGTGAACATCAAGTACCATCGGGTTGCTTGACCGATAAAGATTCCGATGGAAGTGGGAGAGAATCACCATGGATTTTGTTAGTGGGCTTCCTCTTACGCCTACTAAGAAAGACTCCATTTGGGTGATAGTGGATCGATTAATGAAATCGCACATTTTATCCCGATTCGGGTTGATTACTCTTTGCGAAATTGGCAAAATTATATGTAGCTGAAATTGTGAGATTGCATGGAGTGTCCGCGTTGTCGATAATTTGGACGAGATCCAAGATTTACGTCGTGATTTTGGAAAGCATTGCATCGAGCTTTGGGCACCAAATTAGACTTGATCGGCATTTCATCCTCGATCGAATGATCGGTCAGAAAGAGTAATCCAGATCTTAGAAGATATGTTAAGGGGTTGTGTGATAGATTTCAAGGGAAGTTGGGAGGAATTCTTACCGTTGGCAGAATTTGCGTACAACAACAGTTTCCAATCCAGTATACGGATGGCATCGTATGAAGCACTATATGGACGAAAGTGTCGCACTCCTACGTGTTGGGATGTAATTAGGAGAACGCATGATTTTGGGCCCGAGATAGTGTCTGAATCCAGAAGAAAAGGTTAAGGTAATCCGGGCTCGGTTAAAGGAAGCATCGAACGGACAAAAATCGACGCTGTGATTTAAAGCGGAAGGAAATAGAGTATGCGATGGGAGACCAAGTTTTCCTAAAGGTTTCACCTTGGAAAAAGGTGATGAGATTTGGACGTAAAGGAAACTAAGTCCGTGTTCATTGGACCTTATCGGATTGTGAAGCGGGTCGGATCTGTGGCGTATCGATTAGATTTGCCTTGAATTGAAACAAATGCACGATGTGTTTCATGTTTCAATGTTACGCCGTACCGATCGGATCCATCTCATATAGTACCGATTGAGGAGGTGGAATTAAGATCGATTTGTCATATGAAGAGGAGCCAATTCAAATTCAGGCGAGATGTAAAGGTTTTACGGAGAAAATCAGTTCCTCGTTAAGGTATTATGGCGAAATCATGGATCGGAAGAAGCTTTGGGAGCAGGAGGAAGCGATGACGACAATACCTCACTTATTCGACGGGTAATTTCGAGGACGAAATTATTTTAAGAGGTAGAGCTGTAACATCCTGATATTTAGGGGCTAAGCATTTTACATAATTGAATGATGTTGCATGTTTAATCATTATTAAGTGCAATTTTGGAAGTTATTTGAGCTTCATTTATTAAGTGAAGGTTTTGCTAAACTTTTAATTTCTATTAATTAGAGAGAACTAAGCTAATAAGGCCTTAAGAATTGATGATGAGAAGTTCTAGTATAAGTTAAGTAATTGGCAAAGTGGTTAAGATGCATGGATGTGTGCTTAAGGTGCAAGGTTGAATCTCTAGCTAACATTAGGGAGATTTTTAATTTTTTGTTTTCTTCCTTGTAAGTGTCGGCCAAGAATATTCTAGAGTGGATGAGCTTTCATCCATTTTTGGCTTGTTGACCATGAGAAAAGGAAGTTAAAGAACATAAGGCATGGAATCACAAATTCATGATAAGATGAGGGGACAAAGGCATGAAATAGGGCTATGTTTTGGGGATGTGTTCATGGTCATTTGACCATGAACCTAGACAACATGAAGGCTAAAGGAGAGGCCTAGTTGTGTAGTAAATTCTTTGGATATGATGGGAAGAAACAAGGAGGAAAAAGGGGATATGTTGGCATTGATGTGGCGAATTTATGCTTTGCCATTAGGGGAAAAGTTAGCCAAAAGCCTAGGTTGTCCATCTTTTCTCATTTTCTCCAAAATTCTCTCCTAGCCGAATGTGCCATAGAGTTTAGGTAAAACTCTCTTTTGTTTTAGCTTTCATCCTTTTGACCAAATCTTCTTCTTTTGGCCGAATGTACCATAGTCATTTTGGTACATTTTCACTTTTGATTTAGCCTCAATTGCTTGAACCAAATACAACCTTCTTTCTCTCATTTAGTTTTATTTTGAAACCAAAAACCACAAAGTTTAAGCACCATTATTCTTCTTCATTTTCTCTTCTCTTGCCGAATGCATCTAAGTTCCATAGTCCATCTCTCTTCTCTTTGATCCTATTCTCTTTTCTTTTCTTTTCATCTTATATTTTTTCTTTCTCTTATCTTTCTCTCATTGCCGAAATCACCATTATCATTTTCTTCTTATCTTTCTCTTTACTTCCTTCTCTTTTCATTCTCTTTCTTCTTTTCCTTCAAAACCAAAACCATCATATTGAAACCACCATTTTTATTCTTTTATTTTGTGAAAGTCGAATCATCATTTTCTTTTCTTCTTTTTCAAAGCCGAACCTCCAAGTGATCAAAGTAAGACTTTATCAATTATTTTCATCACTTCCTTTCACTTGAATAAGATTGGAAATCATAATCTTTTATTTCTCTCTTAGGCGAATCTCTTGAAAAGATTTTGAAAGGAACTTTGTTGAAGACAACCTTAAGTGACCATTGAATCATCAAGGTAAGACTACTATTTTGGATAATATCAATTTCTTTAGATAGATTACTAATCTAAGTTATTTTAGGAGCAATCTAAGATCATCAAGATAGGTAAGAAAAGAGCCGTTCAAGTGTTTAGAAGAGAGGAGGTATTCCTTTACCATCGAACTACAAGCGAAGAAGCGATGTCGGGGTTAAAGACTTTCCACCGGTTGTGGACCCTCTCGCAAACGAGGATCGATTATTCAAAGTAGTGCATACAACCGAACCACTTTACGTTGGTGGAATATCGACGGTTTTGATCCATCTAGTGGAGAAAACCGCAAATAACTTAATCATTCGTGAATCCGAGGGTAAGGATTTAGATCTATCGTTTATAAGTAGAGTTTTTGCTAACAATAGTATATACTAACCGAGTGTGTTAATCATCTAGGTGTGGACGAGCTAGAGAGTATTGTGCTCACTGTTACTAGGTGTGTAACCATACATTAAAATTTCCATAGATTTATATTATTAAAAAGTGATTATATGATAATATGTTTGTTTGCGGATACCAATCATTGGTATACAAAATTCAGGTATGTTACCCAATATTCCGTTTATTTTGATATATGCATCAATATGAAATAAGCATGACTATATTATGATTTGTGGGTACATAGCATGAAAATCTGATTTGATATGTATGTGCATGGGCATATGGGTATGTTTAATAAAGGAGGAAGTATTCGGTGGTTTTACCACAATTACGGTGACTTGGTCACATATGTGATTTTGGTGACTTGGTCACATATTTGACTCGGTGGCCGGTCACATATTTGGCTCTGGTGACTTGGTCACGTATTTGAAATTTGGACTTGGTCGGTGACTTGGTCACATCATTTTGGTGGCTTTGCCACAATAAGAGCGATGTGCATGTTGACTGCAAAGAAGCGCCTTCGATGGTGTGTAGCGGATGGAGGTCGATTTAGTAATCCCACGGTGTCTTTGGTTGGTGCGGGGTGTGTAGCGGATGGATAATTAGGTTGGGCGGACTTGCATCTCATTTCATAAGTATATCCATGTAACATTGTATGATTATTATTTGATCTGCTATAAAATGGGCCTTTGGGCTATATTTGAGTAAAATGGGCCTTTGGGCTAAATTTGAGTAAATGGGCCTTTGGGCTAGATTTGAGCTAAAATGGGCCTTTGGGCCAAATATTTGATTAAATGGGCCTATGGCCATATGTGAAATTTTTGGGTTTGAAAGCATTTCATAAAATGGGCTTTTTAATGTGTGTGTTATACATTGAGTTTTGACTCACCCATTTTATGGGATAACTTTTCGAGATAACTCATAGTGCGATGGATCGGAATGACAAGAAGGATTTCGAGGTGGCGGTGCTCGTAATAAGTATTATGGAGATTTTCCAACTTAAACTCTTTAAGTTAAATTTTATTACTTAGACTTTAATTTGGGTTGCCAATATTATGTAATAAGGCCATTATAAATTATCTTTAATTTTGTGTTTGGATTTATTTTAAATTACGCCATGAATAATTATCAAATATCTAAATGGTTTTCGATAAATTATTTAAAATGTGTTTGTTACTATTATATAAATGTTTTCAAAGAAATGTTCTTAAGTTTGGTTTCCTTTTTATTTTATTAATTCCTTCTAAAATAATGTTTCGCTAAAGTTTTACTTGAGGAACATACCAAATCGGTTGGGCTTTTTGGTAGGGTTTGGGGTGTTTCATACTTTGCTTGAACAATACAAACCTTCTCTCCTCGGGGTTGTAGTGTAGTTGTAGTTTCGCAGTTGAATTAACCTTTCCCAAAGCGAATCATAAACTTCATGGACAACCAAAGAAATTTTTTAAGGAACGAATGTAAATTGAAAACAAATTGAACAATTTTCGTTACCTTATTCAAAATCCACAAATCAAAATGATGAAAATTTTTCACACATAATTGACGTTGCTTGATTTTCCAACAAGATGAATTTAAACAAATTCCCGGTTTGAAAATGTAATTTTGATTAATCATGCTAAAGTGTAGTAATGGTCTCGTCAAGTTAAACATGTCAATCCATAAAGATTTTTGCATACACAATATCGAGCAATCAAAACTCTTTTCAAACTTTAAAACAGATTTGCAAAAACTTGATGATTTCATAAAAGGGAACAAATTATTCATATAATTATCAGAGTCGATCAGATTGGGGTTCTTACATGAAATCTCATTGCCACGCAAGATCAAGTTTCGATTGAACACTACTTTATCTTCGAGTTGGTTAACGTAAAGTTTGGAGTTAGAAAAACTCATCTCACCACCATTTGAAACTTTAACAATATTTGAAGAAGGATAATTAACCATTCCTTGGCTCGAAGCTTTTACAAAGGTAAAGTCATCAAGGGGTATACGCACATTCAAGGAAGATAATGGAAATGCAGGGGTGAAGGAATCCTTACCTATCTTACCTTTGAACTCGCACGGTTTGTTCTCGACTTCAGCCTTATCTTTGTTGATCATTCGAAAGCATCTTTCATGGGGAAAGTATTGAAGTTGAGAGTTATTGCTCGGCCTTTCGAAAACCTGAAAAATAGGGATAGAACAAGAAAAACTTTCAAGGGGGTTAGTTGAATCACTCCTCACGTCTTCTTGCTCGTTCTCTTCTTTCACTTCTCTTTCTAGCTCGATTTTTTTTGTTTCAATTTCTTTCACTTCAATCTCTTTTTCTTCAAGTTCTCTTAATTTTTCCACGCTTTCTTTTTCAACTTCTTTTTCTGTATCAAATTCTTTTTCTTTTTCATAGACTTTTTCAATGACTTTTTCGAGCTCTCTCAAAATTCGCTCATTTTCTCTCTTACTTGCCTCTTGCCTCTCTTATCTTTTTATTTCTTTTTCCTTGTCTTCTTTTTCTTTTCTTTTCTTTGTTTATTTTCTATTACATGATGTTACAAAAGAATCATGACTAAAAGGATTTCCAAAAGAAGGAAAATTATTTACATTTGGTTCATGAACATTTCTTCGAGAAGAATACTCCATGGATGTTTTCTTTTAAGTTCTTGAAGAAGTATATCTATCATCTCAAAAATTAACTCGAAAGGATTCAAAATCAAGATCAGTCTCTTTTCATCTTGGATTCCTTGATAAAAAAACTCTCGATCAGACCCTCTTTTCGAATAGGATTCATAACATTGGTCTTTTTGTCTCAAAGTCGATGGCGAAAAGGAATCATGATGGGTCTTCTTCTTCAAGTAGTAATCAGGGGTATATCTTCGTGGGGTTCTTAGCTCTATTTTTTGACTTGAAGAAACTCATTTAGAGGGGTCTCTTTGCTCCACACAATTTAATCTCTCGTGCAATTTATCGAATTTCAAATTCACCATGCTTCGCATTTCTTGCACCAAATATTGGAACTCTGACTCGGTGAACTCTTCGCGAGACATGATTTCACAAACCTCACGATTTCACTCGAAAAGAAGAAGGAAAAAGTGTCACTCTCACTCGTGTTTACACTGGTTTGGCTTTTACCTACACTCAAATTTCTCACTCACTCGTGCTTTTTACCTCTCAAACTTTCTCTCGCAATTTCGTAGTCGAACTCGCCAAGGCCTTATCGTAGGCTTAGAGGTCAGTTGCAAATGGTTTAATAAAGGATAAAAATATGAAGGGGTTAAGGGTTGGCTAAAAGAAAATTTAAAGTCGGTTTAAGGTGTGGCGTTGGGGTAGGAAGAGAATGATAGAAAACCAAACGAACCTGATTGGGAATACAAAAAGAGATCACCAATAGAACACAATCTTCCACACTTTTTTTTACAAATTTTTTTTTCACGAATTTTTTTTGCACGAAAATAACACAAGAACTTTGAGATTACAACTTGATTTTTTTTGAATTTTTTTTTACAAACCTAATTCCGGAAGTGAATACGAACGTCGATGCTCCTCGTTTTTGTAGCTCGGATACCAAATGATACGATCCGTCTCGGGATGAGTCGAAACGTATTTGAGTTGCCCGATCATCTACGAGGAGAATTGAAAAGTTGTAGGGAAAAGGGTGAAATAAGGTTAAAGTTGCGAAAACTTATCAAAAAGGTTAAGATTTGGATAGGAGATGGAGATAGGTTCGGTTTAACAAACGAGAACAAAGGATAAATGTTAGGTGATATTTTGGTTAAATGATAAGAGATATTTGATGGAGAGGGATAGAAAAACTTAAACAAAGAATCGATTCAACACTAGGAAGGTGTCACCCCGGGTTCTATATTTGTTTAAGGTGGAAAATGGGAGTAGAGAAACCTCGACCCACTACCTAGAAAAGTAGGAACCTTAGTATAAAGGTGAACGCCACACTATATAATAGTGATAAGTTTGGATAGAAGAAAACGGGTTAACGCCACTAAAAACTAGATAAGCCAACGAGTCTTCAACGAAATATGAGAGAAAATAATCTCACAAATTGAGCAGTATAACATTAACAAATTCCATAAGTTTTTTTTTTCAATAGGTAGATTACATGTATTTATAGTGTCATAGAAGCTAGCTGAATGGTCACTTCTAATTAAGCTAATAATGAGCTCAAATGAAAAGTCTCAACTTTTGAAATTCTAGCCCAAATAACTCCATCTTCAATGTGAATAATTTCTTCAATTAAGTGGTCATCAAAGTCCTTTGAAGTCTCCATGACCGATTGAAAAGTCACCTAACTCCATCCTTCAATGTGAGTAATTTCTTTAATTAAGTTTCTTTGAAAACCTTTTGAAGTCTCCATGAGCAACCGAAAAGTCACCAGCATCTTTGATGGAGAATTGAATGATGTGATTAATTGTTTTCAAAGTCTTTTGAAGTCTCAATGTCCAACCGAAAAGTCACCAAAGATCTTTGATGGAGAATTGATTGCATGAAGTGACTACTCATAAAGCAATCGGTTATGGATGTAGAAAACAAAGAGGCGCCAAAATTAAAGAAGAATAATGCTCTTCTTTAATATAAAAACAACTTCTTAATGATGTATTAAGCCCTTTTATATCAGCCCCTTCTTATGTAACCGAACTCACTTAAAAAGCCATCCTATTGAATTCATAACAGCCTTTTGAAGTAATGGACGTGAGTTGAAAAGTCACCTGCAATTAACACATGTAACCAACACATTAATGCAATTATTAAACTTAAAACAAATTAACAACCGACTTAATTAAATAAGCTAACACTTAACATCATTTATTCTAGCAACTAGCTTAATTAAATAAAGCATCATTAAATGAACTTAACTCATGCATTAATAAATTAACCTAGTAACTAGATTAATTAAAGAAACAAACTATTAAATTAAATTCATTAAAGAACTAAATTAATTAAACTAAGTTTAGTTTAATTGATGACCAACAACTCATTTATTAACTTAAGATGCTTAAATGCATGATTTAAAATGCAAACTAAATGAACAAAATGAGTTACTTAATGCATGACTTAATTAAATGCAGATCACATAATGCATGTCATAATTAAAATATGTAGATCAATAATGCATGACATTAACTAAAGATGCATTTAATTAAACAAGAAATAATTAAAGACTAAAGTAACTAAAATAAATAAATCAAGTCCTTATTCCAGCAATTTAATTGTCATAATTAAAATTTAAAGATGAGCTCAAACGAGCTTATTTAAGCTGAATCAAGCTCGTTGAATGAGCAAACATACTCATTGAGCTGGATCAAGCTCAAATGAACTAAATTTGAACTGGACGAAGCTCGTGGAGCTAGAAATGAGCTGGGATCAGCTTGCTAGCAGCACAATGCTCAACTCAGGATACTTGCCTGATGAAGTTCGCGGGGCGTGCTTGCATCAATGGCCCAAACCGTTTCCACCCCTGGCCTGTCCACGGCCTTTCGACGGCTGCTGCCCACCCCTAGATGGCTGTACATTACCCCTACTGAAGGCCTGCCTCTGATCCAGTCTTCTGGGACACTCTTTGGGATGATGAACCATGGAACCACAACTCAGACAAGCTCTCGTCCTCCTCCAACACTCGCCCAGATGACCTTTCCTACAAATAGCACAAGGTGGTAACCCAGTAGCAGTAATATGGGGCCCAACTCTGAATGGCCCATCCACTCTGGCCCTTCTCTTAGGTCTCTGATTAGAATTGGAGTGGTCAGAATCCCTCTTGTTTTTGCCCCTTTCTCTTTCTTAGTTTAGGTACTCAAAGCGCTTCACATCTTCAGCGATCTTTGCTTTCTCCACCAATGCTGCAAAATCCCATTCCCTCTGTGGAGCTATCAACACTCGGAGACTGTCTCTGAGGCCGTCCTCAAATCGAACACAATGTTCGTACTCCGTTGCCACAATTCCTTGAGCATACCGGCTAAGTCGCAAAAATTTTGCCTCATACTCAGCCACAAACATGTCACCTTGAACCAAATTTAGAAATTCTTTCCTACGAGCGTCGGCATAGCTAGCGCCCACATACTTTCCCTGAAATGTAGACTTGAATAATTCCTAGGCCAATCGATCAGATGGGGTACCCTCTTTCACCGTAAGCCACCACTAGTAAACTTCATCACTCAGCAAGCAAAGACACGACACCCTTCAACTTTTGTTCAGGCGTGCAGTCGAGGTCGTCCATAATTCTTTTGGTGGCCTCCAACCAGTACTCTGCCACACTTGGGGCCAGCCCAAAAACTCCCCTAAAGATATCTACTCCATTGGACCGGAGTCATTCCGTAACTATCCCACGACCCCCAATAATAGTATTAGGCCCAACAAACCCAGCAACTCTTTCCAAAATGCGAAGCATTGCTTGAGATAGTGCTTCATCCCCAGCAGCTCGGTCGAACAACCCTGTCTCGATTATCGGTGAAGTCGAAGCCTCTCTCGCTTCAACATTGGCATATGGCTGATGTCGAAGATCCCACTCCCTAGCACTTCCACAGCCTCTGCCGCGGACTCTTGCACCTCTTCTAGTGTTCATTATCGCTTCGCATATTATCTGAATTAGAACTTTTATGAATTTAGCCCATAGTTTCAATAATTAAACAGATGTTATATGGAAGTAGTAGTTAAGAGTTGTTTTCGCAATCGCAAGCTCACTATAGTTTTAGTTTCCTATAGTTTCTCAATTTACTCTAGCTAAAGAGTCTCAGTATAGTCTATCATATAAAGTAAACACAGTGGCTACTTATAATATAATAGTTTAAAGTAGATTTCAGTATCAGGAGAACTTACTTAGTCCGACGTCGGGGATCGGTGTGCCACACAAAAAAAATCTTTGAAAACTACCTCAAAATTATTTGTAAACATCTTTAAAATAAAAACTAAAGCCCATTTCACAGCCTGAGTTTTACAACCAGGCTTTGATACCACTAAATATAACACCCCAAAATTAGCCTAGAAGTTAGGCCCGAATCGGCGTTCCACATTGAAGTGTTTTTTTAAACCCTTCTTAATTAAAAGCTTGAGGAAATCTCAATTACGTCAGTTTATTATTTTTTTTTTTTTGAGGTTCATAAAAAATTTATTACCTTCAAATCCTTAATTGTTTGAAAGCTTAACTTAAGAATAATAGAGTTAGGAAAACATGATGTTTAAAAATTAAGTTGTGAAAGCGTAGTGTTTTGAAAACAGTTTTGTTTAGGAAAAACGTAATCTACTTCTAACAGTTATAAAACATCATAAATAAAAATCCCAAATAAAAACCAGCAATTAAAAGAGGCCTTACTACAGCCCAATAAAAAATAATTTAATTAAGGGGAAATAGAACACTAAATTTTAAAGCTATTCGTAGCGTGGCCACCTCTGAGTCCTCCAGTACGTCGAACCGCTTACTGAGGATTTGCTAAAAAATTAAAAAGAGGGGTTGATTTTACAAAAACTCAGTGTGTACAACCCTCATCGGTTGTAAAGCATGCATCACATCAATCTGGGCCTAAGCCCATTATAGTAACGGTGGCAATTGGGTCGTAGCCTATAATAGCTTCAATTGGATCTTAACTTAATACAGTAACAGTGGCATTTGGGCCTTAGCCCATAATAACCTCACCTGGGCCTTAGCATATATCAAAATTCACAGATCACATCTATCTAGGCCTAAGCCCATCTCAATAACAGAACAAGTGTATGCAATGCATTAATGCCCATACCAACCTTGCACTCCAGTGGGGATTTAATCGACCCACCCATCCCTACACTCTTTATGTAGCATCGGTTGCGGCACTAACCAATATTGCAGCAGAGCTATCAATCACATAATCGGCTTAAAGCCATTGGTGGATCCACAGTCGTCAAGCGACCATGTGACCCTAACAAGTCATATACTTCCTCTAAATCAATAATCCCATCCCCTCATGCAGCATCATATCACATGAATGCAGACATAACATAAATGGATACAATAACAATCATATAACATGTAGGGGAATTCTGGTCATTTTACCCTCTAGGGATATTTCGATCATTTTACCCTCCAGGGGTATTTCTGTCATTTTACCCTCTAAGGGTGTTTCGGTCATTTACCCTTCAGCGTATTTCGGTCATTTTACCCTCCAGGGGTATTTCGATCACTTTACATTACATGGGTATTTCAGTCATTTTACCCTATATGGGTATTTTAGTCATTTTGTGACCTTTCTAAAGGTCTACAGTTGCCTTGAGTGACAGATAACATATATGGTCATAACAGTGTAATTGGGCCCAAAGCCCAATACTCAGCCTAAGTAGGCCCACACGCTCGTGTGGCCCTTTTAGCCTAAACTGCCTTGGCCATGTAATCGTCATGGTCAGCTCATTATTTCCTATCCATCCACAAAATTTACTCAGGTAGGGCCCATTCGGCCCAATCCGATCCATTTGGCCCCAAAAATGGCCTAAGCCCATGAGGATGCTCATGGTGGCCTCAACCATCTTATGCCCATATTTGTGGGCTCGGTCCACCACATGTGCGATCACACGCTTGTGTAGCATCATTTGCCAATATTTTAGCTTTTTGATATTTTTGATCTAATTGGAATGGTGCGTGTGTGAGTACGCACTTGATTTATGAAGCACTCTTCCAAGCCCTTAGCAATGATCCTATATTCAATCAAGGGGTATAGTTAGCCTTTCCATCTTTAAAGATCACGACACTTTCCCCAAACTGATTAAACACTACCTACCTTGACTGAGTAGCAATGACCTATCCTTTCCTTAGATCGCTTGGATAAGAATCGATTCCCCCTTATCGTGGCTTATCTGAACCACAAACGTAATCTATCAGTTAACATTATTTACTAACTAGAGTTAATCATATGCTACTACAATGAAAATGCATGCCCAAGCAAGGACTAACATTTGGCCTTACCCAAAATTCCTTGACCGAGTACTTACCTTGATCGAAACCTTAGAGTAGGAATCACTTGCCCTTTAATCGCCCTCGAGGAACCTTAACCAAACCAATCATCAGTCAAGATAAGAAAGGGAGATTCAGCAGATAAAGAGGAATACCATCGATACCAAAAATGGTTAAAAACATTAACCACCACTTACTATCTCATTCGGCTGAGAGAAGAAATCCCTAACTAGAGCTCACTAGCTAAATTGTCGATGATTTGAAACTAAGAGGATTGGATATGGATGACGAAACAAATAAAATAGAAAAAGGAAAGTGTAGATAAAGATTCTAAATAGGCAAAGTGAAAGTATTCGGCTTTAGCAATACAAGGAGGGACACTCGAAAATAATCGAAGGAAAAGAGATAGAAGGAAAAAGGGGTATTCGACTATCACTAGAAGAAAAAGGAAATTGAGGAACCTTACTTCGATTTAGCAAAAGAAGAGAAGAATAATGTCAATTCGACATAGGCAGCAATTGATGCAAAGAAAATAACAAAGAATAGGAGTATTGCTTTGTTTTGAAAAAGGCAAAAAAATAAAAAATAAAAAAAAGAGTCAAAAGCCGAAATGGCTAAAAGAAAAATGGCATCCCTTCATACACTAGCCGAATTTCCAAGAGCAAGGACCCCAATATTCGCCCAACACCTACCCATTTCAAATTCCCTAATTTTCTATAACACCCCTTACCCGTATTTTATGCCGGAACCGGATACGAGGCATAACCAAACTTAATTCACATGGTTATATAGCTTTGGGCTATCAAATTCCATTCCAAAATTAAAAAATTTTCCCTACACACCTCTAATGTCCTTATAATGGACCTACAAGGCCCAAAACATGCTTTCGAAATGTTTCAGAGATGATTCAGAAAATTTTACACACTTAGGAAAATTTCACCTAAACAGGGGCCACACGCCTATGTGGGCAGGCTTTGTGATCACACACACCCATGTCCCTACCCCGTGTGGGATTTATTTTCATTTCAAACCTACAGGGGTTCTCACACGGCTAGACACATGCCCGTGTGCTCCACAAGGCTTAGACACGCCCGTGTCCTTGCCCGTGTTTAAAAACTTTGATATTCTATTTGTGACGTCAGCGACCTTATAAGGGTCACATGGCCTAGGCACACGCTCGTGTTGCTAGCCCGTGGTTGACACTGACTTACTACCTTAACATGCAGGGGACACAAGGCCAAGTCACACGCCAATGGGGCTGATCGTGTGTCACACACAACCTAGACACATGCCCGTGTGCTTACCCGTATAGACAAGAACAAGGCTATTTGCCAAGCTCTTTTCACCCCTCTAGCTCACACAACATGGATCCATTCAACATATTGTCAAACAACTCATAATATACAATATAAACCTCCATGAATAACTATATCTTTTTATATATAACAAGGTGCACCATCAACCATGGTAATATACAAAATAGTCTAGCCCCTATACATGCCATACAAAAAATGTACTAAGTCTAAATATACCGAGTGAGCTGATAGTGTGGGCGATCTTCTGGTTATCTGTGTATCCCAGCTCAGCTCTTAAACTCTATAAAATAAGGGAAAAGGAAGGGGAGTAAGCTTTAAATTTAGTAAGTTTACATATAAACAATTAACATCATAGTATGTGCAAAACAATAAATAACATTACATACTAAACAAGAACATTACACATTTATAGTCATGCTTACTCATTTCCTCCCATACCACATCCCAATCATATCCCGAGCTTAATGCTCATATTCACTAACATATGTTCTTGCACTTAATATCACAAATTCTCATGATTCAACACATCATAACTACTTAATAAACCATTCATACTATCAACCACTCGGTGGTTTCGCACTTAGCCCACCATCAGTCTCTAATAGGGTGGTATCGCACATAGCCCACTAATAAATCGTAATATGAACATATTTTAATCCCGCATTTAGCATACTTTTGGATGAATTATCTCTTTAATTGTGGAATTTGGTGCTCTTAATCCTTTGTTTTCATGTTTTATACTTAGGAAAGCACTGGAGGATGAAAAGAATGATAAACGAGCTGAAAATAGAGAAAATGGGCCTAACACAAATTACACACGGTATGGGACTCGATTCACACGGCCTGGCCTCACTTACACGGGCGTGTGCCATGGGTGTGTCCCTGACGTGACCTGTTTGAATTCTATTTGGAATAGGCTACTTAGAGGCAAAGAAAGACATTCCAAAAGCCTATATAAACACCTTAGAGACCAACCTTTAGGGGGCGTTCAGCTAGGCCAAAGAGCCAAGCCAGAGGGCCAGAATTGTAGGATTCACTTGTAGAAAGCCAGTTGATTCATCTCAACAAGCCGGAATCATACTCAAGACTAAGGATCTCTCCTTCAATTCCTTCAGGGTGTTTTAGGGTTTTCTTTATGTTTTGTTTTATATTTTCTTTTGAGATGTATTCTTTTATTATTATGAACTAAACCTCTCAAATGCCTAAGGGGGATGAAACCTAAGACGGATCTTGTTATTGTTTGCTGAGCTGTATGATGAATACTTGATTTGTTCTTAACTATGTGTTCTTAATTCTTGTTTTTAATATTTCATGATATTGATTTGAGCACTTATGTTCTTAGGTAGAGGAGGAATAGATCTTGTCTAAGAGTAGATCTAGCATAGTTGATCGGAGTTGATCGTAACCCTAGAGATAGGATGACAAAATCCCGGATTAGGGTCAAACCTAATATGGGAGTCCATAGATCGAGTTAATACAATTCTAGGGGTTTTTATTAGAAAGAGATTTCAATTAATCAACCTAGGGTTAGACGTTAGTAGCCTCGAGAGAGGTATTAATATAAGTTAGGGAATCCTACGGATCAAGTCAAGTGAATAAATCGTCTGGTTCAGAGTTAGATAACAAGTGAAGTCTAGGTGGATTCTTCCTCGGGTATTGTCTCAATCAATTGGTTTTTCCCTCAAGTATTTTCCCCAATTCATTTTCTTTGTCTTAGCAACTTTAGCTTAGTAGTTAGTTAATTTTAGATTAGATAAAAATTCCCTTAATTCTAAGGTAAAATGATAAAAAGAAAGTTAGTATTAGTACTTTTGGTTCCTTTGGGTTCGACAATCCGGTCTTGCCACTAAACTATACTATTGTTCGATGGGTGCGCTTTCCTCAATTGTTGTCTTAGTTAGTTTCCAGGTTTGATCATTCTTTTTATAAATTTTTAAGACTCTGACACATGATCAAGTTTTTGGTGCCATTTTCTGGGAACTGAAATATTAAGAAAGCTCAATTTTTATTACTTTAGCCATATTTTATTTTATTTTTGCAATTAAATTTTAATTTTACTTTTCTAACTTTCATTTTCTTTTTCTTTTCCTGGTTGGTACCTCTAGTTTATGACTAGAAGGAACTCGACAGGACCATTGATTTACGACAATAATATCAAAAGAATGGTTCATAGAAATCGTAGAGAAATAAGACAAAGCTTAAACTATATACAAGAAGAGCAAGAGAATGAAATTAATAATGCCGAAGAGATGGCTGAGAATAATCCGCTACCTCCAGAGGAGGCCGAAAATCATGCTCCTCGAACTATGCATGATTATACTAAACCTAATTTAACAGGAACTGAGTCAAGTATTATTAGACCTGCTATAGCAGCAAATAATTTTGAACTGAAACCTAACACTATACAAATGATACAACAATTTGTTCAGTTTGATGGTTTGCAAGATGAAGATCCAAATAATCACTTGGCAAATTTCCTAGAATTTTGCAACACTTTCAAAATTAATGGCGTTTCTGATGATACCATCCATCTTCGGTTATTTCCTTTTTCTTTGAGGAATAAAGCTAAACAGTGGCTGAATTCTCTTCTACGAGGATCAATCACTACATGGGAACAAATGACCGAAAATTTTTTATTAAAATATTTTTTGCCGGCCAAAACGGCCATATTAAGGAATGATATCTCTTCTTTTGTGCAGATGGATTTAGAAACACTATACGATGCTTGGGAGAGATACAAAGATCTATTGAGAAGGAGCCCGCACCATGGATTACCCTTTTGGCTATAGGTTCAAACCTTTTATAATGGTGTGAACCCTTCAACAAGACAACTGATTGATTCAGTAACTAGCGGAACCCTGAATAACAAAACTCCTGAGGCGCCTATGAGTTTATAGAGGAGATGTCACTGAACAATTATCAGTGGCAAGTTATAAGGACAAGGCCAATAAAAATAACCAGAGTTTTCAACCTCGACGCAGTCACCATGCTATCAAATTAGGTGGAGATGTTAAAAAAGAATTATGGTTTGTGTGGTTCCTCGCAGGTACATCTAGTAATGAAATGTGATTCAAATCTAGGACACGTGGCGAATCCTGAGTACCCACCCTACAATCTGGGTATGGAAAGCGAACAGATAAACTATACGGGTAATAATTTTAGATCTCAAAATAACCCTTATAGTAATACTTATAATCCAGGTTGGAGGAACCACCCCAATTTCTCATGGGGTGGTTAAGGAAATCAGAGACAATAATTTCCTCCAAACTTCCAACAACAGCCCTACCCACAGGAAAAGAAGCCGAACCTTGATGAGATGTTGACAAAATTCATAGCGGTGTCAGAAACTCGTTTCCAAAACACTGAAACAACACTTAAAAATCAACAAGCATCGTTTAAAGGAATCGAGAACCAATTAGGGCAACTCGCTAAGCTGATCTCCGAACGACCACAAGGTAGCTTGCCAAGTAACACTGAGACTATCCTAAAAGAGCAACTTCAAGCCATAACCGCTCAGAATAGTGAAGGGTTAGTAGATTCTGAACCTATGCCAAGGCAAGAACCTATGGTAAGTGAAGGTAAGGTTGAGGTAAGCCAAGAAAAGCCAAAATCGATAATTAAAGAATACCAACCTCGTATACCATATCCCGATGCGATGAAGAAAGATAATTCAGATGAACAGTTCAGTAAGTTCCTTAAACTTTTAAAGAAATTACATATTAACTTACCGTTTCTTGAAGCTCTTTCCCAGATGCTAGATTCAAGGAAATTTTTGAAAGAACTTTTGACAAATAAGCGGAAGTTAGACAAAGAGTCGCATGTGGAATTAAACGCAGTGTGCTTAGCAATGTTGCAAAATAAACTACCACGAAAATTAAAAGATCCAGGGAGTTTCACAAATCCATATTTAATTGGTAGTTTAACTATTAATAAAGCATTAGCTAATTTAGGGGCAAGCATAAATGTTATGCCTTATAAAATATTTAAACAACTAGGTCTAGGGAAACCCAAACAAACTAGGATGAGTATTCAATTAGCTGATAAAACTATTAGAATTCCTAGGGGCATAATTGAAGATGTACTCGTTAAAATTGACAAATTCATATTCCTCGTAGACTTTGTTGTTTTAGATATGGATGAGGATAATACAGTTCCTTTAATTTTAGGAAAGCCCTTTTTAGCAACTGCCAGATCTAAAATTGATGTTAGTATAGGCGAACTCACACTTTGTAACACCCCAAACCTGGCCTAAACGTTACGACCAGATCTGGTATGTCACAAGGAAAGGTTGTTTAAAAGAACTTTGGAATACTAAGGAATCATCAAAACCTTTGAAAGCTTTTCGTTTCGTGTTTCTATCTTGAAAATAACATCTAGTTTAAGGGTTTCTTACCAACTTTTATTTAGAAGAACTATTAGTCGAAAAATGGTTTTGAGATACGAAAATCAAAAACTAGTGGTAATCCGAAACGTGTCATTTTGAAAATAGTGTTTGGGGTTTTAAGTAAATTTCTGAGTTGAGTTATTAATCAGTTTGTTATCCGCTTGCTGATATTTTGGGAAAAATGTTTATTTATATTTTAAGGAAAATTTTGTGTTTAGCGTTCATAATATAAAATCAACCCCATTTAAAGCAAAAACCCAAATTAAAGTTATGGAGGCCTTGTTACATAATAAAATCCCAAAGTAAAACAAGTTTAAATAAAGAAAATGAGTTTACATAAGAAGTAATGCATGGCCACCTCGAAGTCCACCTCGGCTCCAAATCCACGGCTAAGAGTTACCTGCAAGAATAAGTAGAGGGGTGAGTCACCAAGATTCGGTGTGTAATTTCCCTTACAAACGCAATCTAGCTTGAAGCCCACAGATGCACATTAGGCCTTAGCCCCCATTGTAACATCCTAGATTAGGGGTTATGCGTTCGTGCATAATTCATGAGATAGTGGGATCGATGGTGTGTTGGATATGTTACAAGAGTTTCAAGAACCCTAAGATGAAAGAAAATGAAAGGAAATGTAAGGAAATGTAAGGAAATGTAGGGAAATGTAAGGAAAAGTAAGGAAAATGTAAGGAAATGAAAGGAAATGAAAGGAAATGAAAGGAAATGAAAGGAAATGAAAGGAAATGAAAGAAAATGAAAGGAAATGAAAGGAAATGTAAGGAAATGTATGGAAATGTATGGAAATGTATGGAAATATATGGAAATGTAAGGAAATGTATGGAAATGTATGGAAATGTGTGGAAATGTAAGGAGATGTATGGAAATGTAAGGAAATGCTTTAGAAATGTTAAGTTTTGGAAACTAAACTAAAATAGGAAAGTGACCATTTTGGAAACCGAAGTAAATTAGGAAAGTGAACATTTTGGAAACCAAGCCAAAAGAGGAAACTAAACATTTTGGAAACCAAGCCAAAATAGGAAACTAAACATTTTGGAAACTTGAAAATACAGAGCATGTGAAAATTTTTGAAACTTAAAATGACCTTAATGTCGAATTTTAGAGCCCAAAGGGAACTTAGGGCCAAGTGACCCTAAAATATAAAGTACATGAAATTTGACCCAATAACGGACTTGGAAAAGTGGCTCAAGATGCCACCTAAGGCCTTAGAAAATGGCCCACATGCAAAAGGTTTTGGGCTTGAGTTCGAGTCACATAAGAAGCAAATCAAATAAGTTTTATTTTGCTTCTAGAAGCCCAAGAGGTGGACGGCACAAGGCTTGCAAAAGAGGAGTTTCACTCTCTTTAAAACTCGGCTAATTAGAAGATCATAAGGACTCTTAAGGGAAGAGTTTAATTCTCTTTAAAATTCGGCTAAATAGGTGGATAAATGAAGAATTATTCTTTAATTAGGAAAATAAGGAAGAGTGGTGGCCAAGTTAAGGATTCTTGGCCTAGTAAATTCCGCTATAAAAGGAGGGGACTAGGGCCATTCATTATTCATTCTCCTCTCTTTTCCTCTCGCCAAATATTCTTCTTGAGCATCCATTCTTTTCTTCTTTTCTTTTAGCCTCCTAGCCGATTTCCTTCTAAGCCTATTATTCCTCTCTTCTTTCATCTTTGAAACCAAATACATAAGGGAATCATAGCCGATTGTTTATCAAGTATCTAAGCCGAATCTTTGAAGGTTGAAGTGAAGGTGCAATCGATTCCTTCAAATAAGGGTAAGATCCAAGTTTAGTTTTCCATTCTTTTATATTCTAGACTTATTGAAATTTAGAGACTAATTTCGATTATTAATCTTGGCCGAATCATGGAAGAAGAAATTCTTTTCCCGAAGGTACACCATAGGCCACGTGTTCCCTAGTTATTCGGTGAATTTCGGGATTTAAGATCCACAAGGTAAGTATTTAAAGTATTCTACCAAAGCTTGTATGATTATCTAGATCGGTTCTTTAATTATTAAAAAGCGAAAAACTAACCCATATTGAAATACAAGGTTGGCGAATATCGGTAGAGGAAAACCAAACTTTTGGATTTGTATAAACACCAAATCGGCAAAGGTGAGTCTTTTACAAATCCTCTAGGATTTGGTTTTGTTTTAAGCCAAAAGGGTTTATTAATGTGTTCTATTTGGTGGGCCGAATATAGGAATTAATAGATCTAAAAATTAGATCGGGATTCTCGAGATCTCAAGGAACCTATTAAGCGAAACAGGTGTGTACCCTTACTATCCTTCGATATTTTATGGCTAAATATTTTAGTATATGATATGAATAATAATGTGAATGTGGCTATGTACCATAAATGTGGCAAAAGTACCTGTGCACGTTTCCTACTTCTGATAGGATTGTGAAAAATGTTATTTTATAACATGCGAATATATGTATATGAACATGAAATTAAGTTATGCATGATATATATATTTGGGGCATTCGGGATTTATGTGAAAGGGGGAGAATAGGTGTTGACTTCGGTCTCACCAACGAAGGTGTTGACTTCGGTCTCACCAACGAAATATGTTGACTACGGTCACATTGCGAAATTTAGGTGTTGACTTCGGTCTCACCAACGAAGGTGTTGACTTCGGTCTCACCAACGAAATATGTTGACTACGGTCACATTGTGAAATTTTGGTAACTTCGGTTAAAATAGTGTCTAATGACACAATGTATAAATTTGATTATAGTGTCTAATGACACAACGTATATGGGCAAATGCCTTTGATGGAGAGTAGCGGATGGAGGTTGACTTAGTAGTCCCCACGGTGTACAGGTTGGTACGGGGGAGTGTAGTGAATGGCTAATTAGGATTGGGTTTGGGTTGCATCATAATTTCATTATTATATGGACTTGATGATTTGAACATGAATGCCGATTTATTGAATGATAGTATTGTGTGCACATTGAGTCTGCATTGACTCACCCCATTGTGGGAACTATTTTCGGTGATGAGCGGTGTGGACGGACCGGTAGAGCGTTGAGGTGGCCATGCTACATTCGAGAATTTATTTAGTTTGAACTTTATTTAGTTACTCTTATTTTATTTTGGGTTTTACTTGATGTAATAAGGCCATAAGGCCCAGTTGGATTTTCTTTATTTCCGCTTATTCATGTTGATTGTGTTACAATTTATCTTTAATTAAAGTTAAGAAAAATAAAATTTATTTCTTTCAAAATAATAAACCTAAAATTGTTTTGTCACCTCACTTAAGTTGGATTTTCAAAATTTATTAAATGGGTTCCAATCTAAGCCCAATCCAAACAACATTTTTCTAAAAATTTTACAAATTTTCTCGAGTATCGGAAATGATTTTGAAACCGGTTTACTTTAGGAACATACCAGATCCGGTCCATTCTCGTGGGCTGGGTGTGGGGTGTTTCAATTGGTATCAGAGCCCAGTTTTAAACTCTCGGCCTGTGGGCTAAGGCCCAAAACATTTTCAAAGCGAGCCAAATGATTTTCTTTGAAAAATAAGGTGTTTTCGGCATGGCACCTAAGTCTCCGACCATGATCCACCGGTAAGTACCCCTAACTCTATGTGTGATTCTGTGAACTTTATAAGGGTAGAAAAGGCATGGAACGTAGAATAGAATGATAGGAACTTGAACCCTAGGATTAGTCTACTCAAACACAAATACATAAGACTTAATACACTAGACAAACACGTGATTAAGTCTTGAGAGCTAGGTGTGGTAGCTGTTGTGCGCATGTCTAGGAGTGGATTCAGAAGAGCTTGGTATTTAAGCAGTCCTAGTGACTCACCTCCTCTTTACTCGAATCCTACCCAGTGCGTAATGTAACTGCTCACCCTAATCAAGAGGGCTTAGTCACGGGCTAAACCCAATAACTAAAACCCGAAAGGGACTAGCCGTATTTTTATGGAAACCCTAATTTTAAAATTTCTAAATTACCCTCTTGATTTGAAAAGAATATTTTTATAAATTTTCCTAAAAAAAAATTCTAATTTACAAATTTACTAAAATACCCTTAGTGGTAAAATTACAAAATGCCCTTGGTTTATAAAATGTTCAACTACTCAACGACTTTACCAAAATTTCATTATTTTATAAACATTCAAAACCCTAATTTGTAAAATATCAAAATACCTTGATTTTGGAAAATTACAAAATTGCCCTAACTTACAAAATTACCAAAATGACCCTAATTTCCAAAATTTTTGCAACTTCATCGTCTTTGGAAAATAAATTTCTCAAAAGAACCCTCAAAGTTTTGCAACTTAAAAGGACCAAAATACCTTGTGACAAAATCACCAAGGAACCTTATTTTGACAAATTACGAAAATACCCTCAGTAGGACAAATTACTAAAATACCCCGGGTAGTGAAAAACAACAAATGAAAAAAATGCAACGTTTCTCCGAATGAACTAAGGTTCATAATTGTTTGATGGATGTGTGAACGAATGAAAAGATGTGTGCATGTATGAATCTGAAAGAACCACTTCTAAAAATTCTTTCCATAAAACTTCTTCGGGTAATCAAGTAAAACAAGGACTAATTCATAAAACTTTTAATTAAATCGCGACGTTAGAAATGAGTTCTAAGGAACGTGAACTTAGAGAATGTGCCTAGAAAGTATGATAGTTCTTTAAGATTAGAGTCTTGTGACAATAGCGTAGTGTGGCGAGTTAGACTGTACGGATGAACGATAGTAAGTAATTTCGAGGACGAAATTATTTTTAAGGGGGGTAGAACTGTAACATCCTGGATTAGGGGTTATGCGTTAGTGCATAATTCATGAGATAGTGGGATCGATTGGGTGTGTTGGATATGTTACAAGAGTTTCAAGAACCCTAAGATGAAAGAAAATGAAAGGAAATGTAAGGAAATGTAAGGAAATGTAGGAAATGTAAGGAAAAGTAAGGAAAATGTAAGGAAATGAAAGGAAATGAAAGGAAATGAAAGGAAATGAAAGGAAATGAAAGGAAATGAAAGAAAATGAAAGGAAATGAAAGGAAATGTAAGGAAATGTATGGAAATGTATGGAAATGTATGGAAATATATGGAAATGTAAGGAAATGTATGGAAATGTATGGAAATGTGTGGAAATGTAAGGAGATGTATGGAAATGTAAGAAATGCTTTAGAAATGTTAAGTTTTGGAAACTAAACTAAAATAGGAAAGTGACCATTTTGGAAACCAAGTAAATTAGGAAAGTGAACATTTTGGAAACCAAGCCAAAAGAGGAAACTAAACATTTTGGAAACCAAGCCAAAATAGGAAACTAAACATTTTGGAAACTTGGAAAATCAGAGCATGTGAAAATTTTGGAAACTTAAAATGACCCGAATGTCGAATTTTAGAGCCCAAAGGAAACTTAGGGCCAAGTGACCCTAAAATATAAAGTACATGAAATTTGACCCAATAACGGACTTGGAAAAGTGGTGCGAAGATGCCACCTAAGGCCTTAGAAAATGGCCCACATGCAAAAGGTTTTGGGCTTGAGTTCGAGTCACATAAGAAGCAAATAAAATAAGTTTTATTTTGCTTCTAGAAGCCCAAGAGGTGGACGGCACAAGGCTTGCAAAAGAGGAGTTTCACTCTCTTTAAAACTCGGCTAATTAGAAGATCATAAGGACTCTTAAGGGAAGAGTTTAATTCTCTTTAAAATTGGCTAAATAGGTGGATAAATGAAGAATTATTCTTTAATTAGGAAAATAAGGAAGAGTGGTGGCTAAGTTAAGGATTCTTGGCCTAGTAAATTCCGCTATAAAAGGAGGAGACTAGGGCCATTCATTATTCATTCTCCATCTCTTTTCCTCTGCCAAATATTATTCTTGAGCATCCATTCTTTTCTTCTTTTCTTTTAGCCTCCTAGCCGATTTCCTTCTAAGCCTATTATTCCTCTCTTCTTTCATCTTTGAAACCAAATACATAAGGGAATCATAGCCGATTGTTTATCAAGTATCTAAGCCGAATCTCTGAAGGTTGAAGTGAAGGTGCAATCGATTCCTTCAAATAAGGGTAAGATCCAAGTTTAGTTTTCCATTCTTTTATATTCTAGACTTATTAAAATTTAGAGACTAATTTCGATTATTAATCTTGGCGAATCATGGAAGAAGAAATTCTTTTTCCGAAGGTACACCATAGGCCACGTGTTCCCTAGTTATTCGGTGAATTTCGGATTTAAGATCCACAAGGTAAGTACCTAAAAGTATTCGCCAAAGCTTGTATGATTATCTAGATCAGTTCTTTAATTATTAAAAGCGAAAAACTAACCCATATTGAAATACAAGGTTGGTCGAATATCGTAGAGGAAAACCAAACTTTCGGATTTGTATAAACACCAAATCGGCAAAGGTGAGTCTTTTTACAAATCCTACTAGGATTTGGTTTTGTTTTAAGCCAAAAGGGTTTATTAATGTGTTCTATTTGGTGGGCCGAATATAGGAATTAATAGATCTAAAAATTAGATCGGGATTCTCGAGATCTCAAGGAACCTATTAAGTTTAAAGCAGTGTACCCTTACTATCCTTCGATATTTTATGGCTAAATATTTTAGTATATGATATGAATAATAATGTGAATGTGGCTATGTACATAAATGTGGCAAAAAGTACCCAGGTACGTTTCCTACTTCTGATAGGATTGTGAAAAATTTTATCTTATAACATGCGAATATATGTATATGAACATGAAATTAAGTTATGCATGATATATATATATTTGGGGCATTCGGGATTTATGTGAAAGGGGGAGAATAGGTGTTGACTTCGGTCTCACCAACGAAGGTGTTGACTTCGGTCTCACCAACGAAATATGTTGACTACGGTCACATTGCGAAATTTAGGTGTTGACTTTGGTCTCACCAACGAAGGTGTTGCCTTCATCTCACCTGTGAAATATGTTGACTACGGTCACATTGCGAAATTTTGGTAACCCGGTTACAATAGTGTCTAATGACACAACGTATAAATTTGATTATAGTGTCTAATGACATAACGTATATGGGCAAATGCCTTTGATGGAGAGTAGCGGATGGAGGGTTGACTTAGTAGTCCCCACGGTGTACAGGTTGGTACGGGGGAGTGTAGTGAATGGCTAATTAGGATTGGGTTTGGGTTGCATCATAATTTCATTATTATATGGACTTGATGATTTGAACATGAATGCCAGATTTATTGAATGATAGTATTGTGTGCACATTGAGTCTGTTGACTCACCCCATTGTGGGAACTATTTTCAGGTGATGAACAGTGACGGACCGGGCCGGTAGACGTTGAGGTGGCCATGCTACATTCGGAGAATTTATTTAGTTTGAACTTTATTTAGTTACTCTTATTTTATTTTGGGTTTTACTTGATGTAATAAGGCCATAAGGCCCAGTTGGATTTTCTTTATTTCCACTTTTTCATGTTGATTGTGTTACAATTTATCTTTAATTAAAGTTAAGAAAAACAAAATTTATTTCTTTCAAAATAATAAACCCTAAAATTGTTTTGTCACCTCACTTAAGTTGGATTTTCAAAATTTATTAAATGGGTTCCAATCTAAGCCCAATCTAAACAACATTTTTCTAAAAATTTTACAAATTTTCTCTGAGTATCGGAAATGATTTTGAAACCGTTTTACTTTAGGAACATACCAGATCCGGTCCATTCTCGTGGGCCGGGTGTGGGGTGTTTCACCCACAACCCAACATAATACAAGTATATACAATGCAACCCAGCCCAACCTAGTTTTCCATCCTCTATGTCACCGGAATCAACCAAATGCCTATGGAACCAAGCCACTATGGTTCCAAACCACTGTGATACCAAATCACTGTGACAGAGTCACGAAATATAATATGTGGGGCCAACCCATTGTGGTACCAAATCACTGTGATAATCACTGATAGATATGTATGGTGCCAAACGACTGTGGTACCAAACCATTAAGACATAGTCACTGAATAAAATATGTGGGGCCAACCCACTGTGGTACCAAACCACTGTGACAGTCACTGAATCGCACTTCCCCTTTCAAGCATATCCTAAAGCCCATGTAAGCATGTTATCATACTGAGACGAATGCAAACATACTACCAATGTACAATATATAATTGCATCATACATACATACATTCGAAAGTTGAATCGTAGAAGTACTTACCCAGTGTCTCCAACCTCACCCACAAGGGTATCTGGACTGTGTATACAGTCGTTCCAACTTTCAGCCAACATAGTTATTAATACAAAATAATAAGAAAAGTGTGAGCATTACACACCTGATTACGCGTAAAACTAGACTCTCTACGTCGACGCTCTTACTAGCAAGGATAACAGCGATTTGCCTATCCCAGGCAGACATCGGCTCTCTACCACACCCCAACAGAAAGTCCCGAACTGCCGACACAGCACGTCTTTTGAACTTAGGGGCAGAGACTATGAGTCCACTCCCCTCCTTAGTTCGACTGGCATTTGTATCCATGAAGATATTTGATCAGTACTCAGAGTGAAACGTCACTTGTCTAACAAGAGAATCGATTAAGACAGACTACAACCGATAAGGGATACAATAGCCAAAAATCGAAAAGAAGTGAACCTTACCTTGGTATATGATGAACCGCACAACAACTGATTCGTCCTCGAATCAGAGATGAGTCCTGAGAGAAGTAGAGATTCGGCCCCTAGATTTGGCAATAACAAGTTCTTGTTCAAACGAGAATCGGACCCTTTTGCAACCTTCAAAGATGATAACCAACATCACACCAGGACAAGGTAAGGAGTCCTCATTTCCACTCATTTGAATGCATTGACCCATTCAACCATCACCTTTGAAGAGTCCCTGCCGAATGCCAACATTTCACTACCTTGAGAACAAAAAATAAAGCTCCCACTTGCTGCGATGAGGCTCGAACTCCTTCCTTCCTCCTGCTCTCTTGTGATGCCATCCCCCTTGCTCCTTGAGTGGCATTGTCTTGCCATCACACCACACTCCATCTTTGTGTCAACAAACACTAGAAATTATTCTTAAAGGCTGCTTCAACCAGCTCTCCCCCTAAAGTGCCCAAAAAGAAAAAATTTACCAAGGCTTTGGCGTGACCCCGAGCCTCCCCAAGACCCCAAAACATACCAAAATAACAAGCAAAATAAGCCAAGCACATAGAAATACATACAATGCAGAACCCTTAATTCTAGGATGTTATAGTTCTACCCCCTTAAAGAAATTTCGGCCACAAAATTTACCTAATCAAAAGAGGTGAGGGTATTGCTGTTGCATCACATCCTCTGGCTCCTACGTGGCTTCCTCTGAACTGTGATTCTGCCACAAAACTTTAACCAACAAAACTGTCTTCCTTCTCAATACTTTAACATCTCCATCTAGGATCTGAACTGGTTCTCCTTCAAAAGATTAATCAGGTCTTACTTTAATTTCTTCCATCGGCACTATGTGAGATGGATCTGAACGATAGTGCCTTAACATTGAAACATGAAATACATCATGTATCTGCCTCAATTCTAGAGGTAACTCCAGTTGATATGCCACTGGTCCCACACGTTTCAACACTCGATAAGGCTCGATGAACCTGGGGCTCAACTTGCCCTTTCGTCCAAACCTTAAGACCTTCTTTCAAGGTGAAACTTTCAAAAAAAACTCGATCACCCACTGAAAATTCTATTTCCTTACGTTTTAGATCTGCATACAATTTCTACCTACCGAAAGCTTCCTTCAACTGAGCCCGAATTAAATTAACCTTTTCCTCTATTTTCGAAACTAATTTTAGACCCAACAACTGCCGCTCACCCAACTCTGTCTAGCAGGTAGGGGTACGACACTTACGACCATACAACGCTTCGTAGGGTGCCATCTTAATGCTGGATTGATAACTATTATTGTATGTAAACTCTACCAACGGTAGGAAATCCTCCCAACTACCCCTGAAGTCAATAACACAGCCTCTCAACATGTCTTCCAAAATCTGAATTGTAATAGCCCGATTTAGGGCCTAGTCGGGATAGTGGTGCGAGGCCACGAACCCAAGGTGAAATTATGAGTTTTCTAGGTTTATGCCATGTTTGCATGCTAGTATGAAAGTTTTGTAAAGCAATTTTATTAAGTTGAGGTCAATTGGTCTAAAAAGGACTAAATTGCAAAAGTTGCAATATATGAGTTTCTAGAAGCTTTTTGCATGAAATAACTCAAGATTAATAATTGTGCGTTCTTAAGTAGCAATTTGCCCAAAATTTAATTTTTGGATAAAATTGGCCTTAAAAGACTATTATGGAAATTTTTAAGAGGAAGGGCATTTTGGTCATTTGGCCTTATTAGTGATTAAATAGGATAAAGATGAGAAAAATTCACTCATCTTCTTCCTTGTGGCTGCCGAAAATTTGGAGACACCATAGCTAGGGTTCTTTATTTTTTTTCAAGCTCATAGTAAGTTCATCTTAGCGCCGTTTTTAATATTCTTCGTATTTTTGAAGTTCGTGTATTATGAATTAGCTAATTTTAGCTATAAATTGAGCTAAGATGCATGTTCAAAAATCTACCCTTGAATGACATGCTTATTAAATGATGTTTTATGGAAGTTTAAGAGAGTTTGATGTTAGATAAACATCTTTTCCTTAATGAATTTCATTAAAAATAGTAGTAGGGACCATTTTGTAACAGTTATAAAATTGGTCATACCTACTAGAAATATTGAGAATTGATGATTTTTATAGAAGAGAAAATGATTCAGTTGAGCATGAAGTTTAAGAAAGTTGCATGAAAATCATTTTACAAGAATTGGGACAAAAGTGCAAATATTAGAAAGTATAGGGGCAAAATAGTAATTTTATCAAAGTATGAGTTATGAGTCAATTTAGTCAATATGGTTATTAAATGATCTATTTATGATTATAGATCAAGAAAAATGAAGCCCGGATCGAAACCGAGGCAAGAACAAAGTCGAGGACTAAATTGCACATCTACATACATTTTGTATATTGAGGTAAGTTTGTATGATTTCTAAGCTTTGTGATTATTATCATTAATTTGCTTAGTATAATGTACAGTAATTGTATGAAATGATCATGTTATGTTCAAGCAAGAAATCACGATAATATGTACAAGCAAGTCCCGATTGAAGATGAATTTCCCTAGGAAACTCGATCTACCACACAAGTTATCATGTAAGTCCAAGGCAAGCTTGGCATTGATCAAGATATTAAGTAGGTCCAAGGCAAGCTTGGCATTGATCAAGATATCATGTAAGCCCAAGGCGAGCTTGGCATTGATCAAGTTAGCAAGCAAGTTATCATGTAAGTCCAAGGACTCAAGCTTGGCATTGAGTATGTTATCAAGAGCAAGACTTCATATAAGTCCATGTCAAGATATGGCCTTGAAACCAAGATGAGATAACCCATGTAAGACCATGTCTAGGATATGGCTTTGGCATTATATTATGTGGGAAAAGATTTAGTATCCTCGGTTATTTACAGAAATTCATCAGGCAAATGAGTAAGCTAAAAGAAGATAGCAAGAAAACTAAGAAAGTAAAGTTAGTATCAAGATGACGTTATGATAATAATAAGTGTCATGAGACATGTAAGAATCTATATGAGTAAGTAAGCTTTTAAGCTAAAATTCATAATACAATTGTTTATGTGAAATGCTTTATATTAAGCAATGATGATGCTATGAGTTGTTACATGCAAACTTACTAAGCTATATATTTACGTTATGATTCTTTCTTTCTATGCAGTCCGCCAAGCTAACTCGTGGATCATTAAAGTCGGAGCTCGCAACACAATATCAACTCTTATTTTGGTATAGCCAAGTTACTTTACTAAATATGGCATGTATAGGAAACATTCATTTTGTGGACATGTTTTAAGAAGGGCCTTTGTAAAGACTATCAAGTTTATTATTCTTTTGTATATGGCTAAGTGATTGGCCAAATTTTACTAAGCATGTATGGTTATTGAGATCAATGAAGTATGTAGTACTATTCATAAATTTGGGTTATTATTGCATCGTTGAATTGTGTATGGATATGATCTTCAATTTAGGGTGGCTAACAGCTTGGTAAATAGCCTGTAAGTGCCCACACGGTTGGACACACGGGCATGTGTCAAGATCGTGTTAACCCTGCACTTTAGTATTATTAATCATAATAGGCCACGGGCAAATCCCATGGCCGTGTGTGTGTGTGCCATGTAAGACACACGGTTTGGACATGGGCGTGTTTCCAAACCGTGTTGATTTAGTCAGTATATCAAGGATTAGCACAATGTCTAAGCCTGTGGGCGTGTCATGGCCGTGTGAAATTAGTCAGTAACCTCCCATGATTGGTAGACATGGGCGTGTCTAAGCTGTGTGGAAATAGTCAGTAGTTTTACACGGTTTGAGGGCATGGGCGTGCTTAAGGGTACACGAGCATGTGAACCCTACTTCAAAAATGAGTTATTTGATTTTAATTTTGAAAGTTTTTTGAAATGAGTTAAAGGTCTCGTAGGCCCTTGTTATATGTGTTGATTAAGAAAGTGAAGTTTTTAAGTTGGAACAAAATTTTATAGCCCGTAAGTACATGTTTCAGTGAGTTCAGGCATAGTAATGTCTCGTATCCAGACCCAGTATCGGTCTAAGGTGCAGGGTGTTACATTTATTGGTATCAGAGCTATGGTTTAGTCGGTTCTAAGACTAACGTAGCGCGAGCATAAGTCTAGCTACACATGCCATACGTAAAAATGTTTTTATAATTATAGTGTGACGACCCCGACGACTTAAATTATGTTTATACATATAGTAAATGGATCCCGAAAAAGCTGAGACAGATGATGTAGAAAGTAATGCACCAACTCTCGCAGAAGGGATGGTGTCGTATGAGAATGAGAATAGACCCACTACGGTGAGTCAAGAAGGAGGAGGAGAAGAGGCTAGAGAAGCCTTTCTCCATATGATGGATGCCTGGTACACGGAGTTCGTTCGAGCGAACCCGAATGCACAACCCCCTCCACCCCCGCCTGTTCCACAACCTACTCCAGTAGCCTCTTAGGTAGTAGAGGTGGTAAGAGGAGGTAAACCTCCAATTGATAGGATCAAGAAGCATGGGGCAGAAGAATTCTGAGCTAGAAAAGATGATGATCTAGAAAGAGCTGAGTTCTGGTTAGAAAATACCATCAGAGTATTTGACGAATTGTCCTGCACACCTGATGAATACATGAAGTGTGTAGTCTCTCTCTTAAGAGATTCTGCTTACCAATGGTGGAACACCCTTGTGTCGGTGGCACCAAGGGAAAGGATCTCATGGGAATTCTTCCAAGAAGAGTTTAAGAAAAAGTATATCAGCCAGAGGTTTGTAGACCAGAAGAGGAAAGAACTTTTAGAGCTAAAGTAAGGCAAGATGTAAGTAACTGGCTATGAGCAAGAGTTTGTACGACTTAGCAAGTACGCTCGTGAATGTGTGTCCATGGAGGCCATTATGAGTAAAAGGTTTGAAGATGGTTTAAATGGGGACATTAAGCTAGTTTTTGCTATCCTCGAATTAAAAGAATTCGTTGTGCTAGTGGAAAGGGCTTACAAAGCCGAAGAACTAGTAAAAGAGAAGAAGAAATTTGAAATGGAGTCTCGTGATTCTAGAAAGAGACAGTGGAACAAGTCATTCCAATCGTCATCCAAGAAGTCAAGAGATTTTCCAGCTCGATCAGCTACTTCCACTGGGTTTTCAAGGAAAGACAAGAGTAATTAGTATTCGGGAAATAAAGCATAGGCCACTTCAGTTGTAAGTGTTGGGAATTTTAGACCTGACAGACCAGAATGTCCACAATGTGGCAGATGCCATTTGGGAGAATGTCGAGCACATGAAAATGCATGTTTTAGATGTGGTTCCCAAGACCATTTCATAAAGAATTGTCCAGAGATGACTAAAGAAGAGAGAACTCAGAACCAGAGGTCCGTGAGTATGGTCAGAGAGAGACCGCAGAGGAACCCGGGAAGTGGGGCAAGTGGAAGAGGTAACCCCAAAGAGTAGGCTACGAGACCCGAGGGCAGAGCACCTGCAAGGACTTATGCCATTCGCACTCATGAAGAGGCATCTTCCCCTGATGTTATTACGGGTACCTTTTCTCTTTACAATACCAAATTTATTGCTTTAATAGACCCCGGATGCGCGCACTCTTACATTTGCATGAAATTAGTACCCGATTTGGGTGTGCCTATAGATACCACAAAATTTGTGATTAAGGTGTCTAATCCTTTAGGCAAGAGTATGTTAGTTGATAAAGTTTGTAAAGATTGTCCATTAATGATTAGAGGTCAGTGCTTTAAAGCAAATCTTATGTTGTTACCATTTGATGAATTCGACCTCATTCTTGGCATGGACTAGTTGACTACTCATAATGTAATTGTAAATTGTGGGAAGAAATACATTAAGATGAGATGTGAGAATGGGGATACTCTTCATGTAGAATCAAATGAGCAAGGTAGATCGTCGGTAATAATTTCTCATATGATGGTGCAGAGATGTCTAAGAAAAGGGTATGAGGCTTTTTTGGCCGAGATTCATGTCCAGATTTTAAAAGAAGCTGCAAGAAGCTTTGGGTACAAAATTAAGTTTTAGCACAACTTTTCACCCTCAGACTGATGGTCAGTCAGAAAGGTTAATTCAAGTACTTGAGGACATACTCAGATGTTGTGTTTTGGAATTCCAAGGTAGTTCGAAAAAGTTTCTCCCATTGGTAGAATTTGCCTATAATAATAGCTTTCAGTCGAGCTTAAAGATGGCACCTTATGAGGCCCTATATGGGCGTGCAGAACTCCCTTGTTTTGGACTGAACTTAAGGAGAACCAAATTCATGGGGTTAATTTGGTTAAAGAAGCTGAAGAGAAAGTGAAAGTAATTCGAGAATGCTTAAAAACAGTATCAGACAGACAGAAATCCTATTCAGATTTAAAGAGAAAAGAGATCGAGTACCAAGTTGGGGATAAAATCTTTTTGAAAGTATCACCATGGAGAAAAGTTCTAAGATTTGGCCGTAAAGGAAAATTAAGTCCACATTTTATTGGACCTTACGAGATTACTGAGAGAGTTGGACCGGTAGCTTACCGTTTGGCTTTGCCCTCTGAATTAGAAAAGACACATGATGTGTTTCATGTGTCAATGTTACGACGCTACAGATCAGACCCTTCACATGTAATTACCCTTTCAGAAATAGAGATTCGCCCCGACATGACTTAACGTGAAGAACCAGTCAAGATTTTGGCTCGGGATGTCAAGCAACTGAGGAATAAGAGTATTGCCTTAGTAAAAGTATTGTGGAAAAGACATGGAATCAAAGAATCTACATGGGAACCAGAAGAGAGTATAAGAAACCAGTATCCAAACCTTTTTGCTGCTAAGATTTTCGAAGACGAAAATCCCTAAGGGGGAGAATTATAACAGCCTGATTTAGGGCCTAGTCGGGATAGTGGTGCGAGGCCACGAACCTGAGGTGAAATTATGAGTTTCCCAGGTTTATTCCATGTTTGCATGCTAGTATAAAAGTTTTGCAAAGCAATTTTATTAAGTTGAGGTCAATTGGTCCAAAAAGGACTAAATTGCAAAAGTTGTAATATATGAGTTTCTAGAAGCTTTTTGCATGAAATAACTCAAGATTAATAATTGTGAGTCCTTAAGTAGCAATTTACCCAAAAATTGGACAAAATTAGCCTTAAGAGACTATTATGGAAATTTTTAAGAGGAAGGGCATTTTGGTCATTTGGCCTTATTAGTGATTAAATAGGATAAATATGAGAAAAATTCACTCATCTTCTTCCTTATGGCTGCCGAAAATTTGGAGACACCATAGATAGGGTTCTTCATTTTTTTCAAGCTCATAGTAAGTTCATCTTAGCACAGTTTTTAATATTCTTCGTATTTTTGAAGTTCTTGTATTATGAATTAGCTAATTTTAGCTATAAATTGAGTTAAGATGCATGTTCAAAAATCTACCCTTGAATGACATGCTTATTAAATGATGTTTTATGGAAGTTTAAGAGAGATTGATGTTAGACAAACATCTTTTCCTTAATGAATTTCACGAAAAATGGTAGTAGGGACCATTTTGTAACAATTATAAAATTGGTCATACCTACTAGAAATAGTGAGAATTGATGATTGTTATAGAAGAGAAAATGATTTAGTTGAGCATGCAGTTTAAGAAAGTTGCATGAAAATCATTTTACGAGAATTGGGGCAAAAGTGCAAATAGTAGAAAGTATAAGGGCAAAATAGTAATTTTTCCAAAGTATGAGTTATGAGTCAATTTAGTCAATATGGTTATTAAATGATCTATTTATGATTATAGATCAAGAAAAATGAAGCCCGGATCGAAACCGAGGCAAGAACAAAGTCGTGGACTAAATTGCACATTTACATACATTTTGTATATTGAGGTAAGTTTATATGATTTCTAAGCTTTATGATTATTATCGTTAATTTTCTTAGTATAATGTACAATAATTGTATGAAATGATCATGTTATGTTCAAGCAAGAAATCAGGATAATATGTACAAGCAAGTCCCGATTGAAGATGAATTTCCCTAGGATACTCGATCTACCACACAAGTTATCATGTAAGTCCAAGGCAAGCTTGGCATTGATCAAGATATCATGTAGGTCCAAGGCAAGCTTGGCATTGATCAAGATATCGTGTAAGTCCAAGGCAAGCTTGGCATTGATCAAGTTAGCAAGCAACTTATCATGTAAGTCCAAGGACTCAAGCTTTGCATTGAGTATGTTATCAAGAGCAAGACTTCATATAAGTCCATGTCAAGATATGGCCTTGAAACCAAGATGAGATAACCCATGTAAGACCAAGTCTAGGATATGGCTTTGGCATCATATTATGTGGGAAGAGATTTAGTATCCTCGATTATTTACAGAAATTCATCGGGCAAATGAGTAAGCTAAAATAAGATAGCAAGAAAACTAAGAAAGTAAAGTTAGTATCAAGATGAAGTTATGATAATAGTAAGTGTCATGAGACATGCAAGAATCTATATGAGTAAGTAAGCTCTTTAGCTGAATTTCATAATACCATTGTTTATGTGAAAGGGTTTATATTAAGTAATGATGATGTTATGAGTTGTTACATGGAAACTTACTAAGCTATATGCTTACGTTATGATTCTTTCTTTCTATGCAGTCCAGCCAAGCTAACTCATGGATCATTAAAGTCGGAGCTCGCAACACACTATCAACTCTTATTTTGGTATAGCCAAGTTACTTTGCTAAGTATGGCATGTATAGGAAACATTCATTTTGTGGACATGTTTTAAGAAGGGCCTTTGTAAGGACTATCAAGTTTATTATTCTTTTGTATATGGCTAAGTGATTGGCCAAATTTGACTAAGCATGTATGTTTATTGAGATCAATGAAGTATGTAGTATTATTCATAAAATTGGGTTGTTATTACATCATTGAATTGTGTATGGATATGATTTTCATTTTAGGGTGGCTAACGGCTTGGTAAATAGCCTGTAAGTGCCCACACGGTTGGACACACAGGTGTGTGTCAAGACCGTGTTAACCCTGCACTTTAGTATTATTAATCATAATAGGCCACGGGCAAATCCGATGGCCACGGTTTCGACATGGGCGTGTTCCTAGACCGTGTTGATTTAGTCAGTATATCAAGGATTAGCACACGGTCTAAGCCCATGGGCGTGTCATGGCCGTGTGAAATTAGTCAGTAACCTCCCACGGTTGGTAGACATGGGCGTGTCTAAGCCGTGTGGAAATAGTCAGTAGTTCTACATGGTTTGAGGGCATGGGCGTGCTTAAGGGTACACGGGCGTGTTCCCAAGTTACACAGGCGTGTGAACCCTACTTCAAAAATAAGTTATTTGATTTTAATTTCGAAAGTTTTCTGACACGAGTTAAAAGTCTCGTAAGCCCTTGTTATATGTGTTGACTAAGAAAATGAAGTTTTTAAGTTGGAACGAAATTTTATAGCCCGTAAGTACATGTTTCAGTGAGTTCAAGCATAGTAATGTCTCGTATCCAGACTCAGTATCGGTCTGGGGTGTGGGGTGTTACATGAATTACCCTCTCTGACTGACCATCAGATTATGGATGAAACGCCGTGCTGAAATCCAGTCTTGTACCCAACGCTTTGTGCAACTCCTTCCAAAATCGCGATGTAAACCTAGGGTCTCTGTCTGATATGATCAACACTGGTACCCCATGTAACCTGACAATCCTTGCTTTGTGCAATTTAGCTAACTTCTGCAACTAGTAGTCGACATGAATGGGTATGAAGTGAGCAGACTTCATCAACCGATCAATAATCACCCACACTGAATCTTTCTTAGTAAGCGTAAGGGGTAGCCCACTAACAAAGTCCATAGTTATCCTCTCCCACTTCCAAAGTGGAATCTTCACTGGTTGTAGCAACCCCAAAAGCAACTAATGTTCCGCCTTTACTTGCTGAGACGTCAAGCACTTACTTACATACTCGGTAACTTCTTGGCTTCAGACCTGGCCACCAAAACTATTCATGCAAATCTCGATACATTTTACTCCCGCCAAGATGCATAGCGTATGGACTACTGTGCGCTTCCTGCAGAATCCTCTGCCTCAACTCGGAATCCCTCGGTATACAAGCCTTTCCCTGAAAGCACAATACCCCATCACTATTCAAACTAAAATCTTCTTTCTCACCACCTTTCACCTGCTGAAATCTAGAACTCAAAGATTCATCTAACAACTGCTTTTCTTTGATCTGACTTACCCATGAAGGCTTCACTTGAAGTTCAGCTAACAAGCTTCCATTATCATATAATCTGAGATGAACAAACATTGCCCTCAAGTCAAATATCACCTTACGGCTCAACGTATCCACCACTACATTAGCTTTACCTGGGTGATACTCAATCGAGCAATCGTAGTCTTTCAACAATTCAATCCACCTCCGCTACCATGAATTCAACTCCTTCTGGGTAAGGAGATATTTCAAGCTCTTGTGATCGGTGTAGATAATCGACTTCTCTCTATACAAGTAGTGTCTCCAAATCTTCAGAGCAAATACTACCGTAGCCAATTCTAAATCATGAGTGGGATAGTTCACCTAATGTGGTTTCAATTGCCGAGACGCATATGCTACCACTTTCCCCTCTTGCATCAACACACATCTTAACCCTGTGTGTGACGCGATCACAGTAGATGAAAAACTCTTTCCTAGCCTCAGGCTGAATCAACACATTGCCTCGGTCAAAATCCTCTTCAATTTCTCAAAGCTTTCCTATTGCTTATCAACCCAAACAAATGGTACCCCTTTCCACAACAACTTGGTTAAAGGTGCAACTATCAACGAAGAATCCCTTAATGAACCTTCTGTAGTACCTAGCTAATCCCAAAAAAATTCAAATTTCTGCCACTGACTTTGATGGTTTCCAATCCAAAACAGCTTCAATCTTTCGGGGATCGACCCTAATTCCCTCAGCAGACACAACATGCCCCAGAAAAGTAACTTCCCTCAACCAAAATTCACACTTGTTGAATTTGGCATATAGTTGCTTTTCTTTCAAAATATGCACAACAATTCGAAGATGCGAATCATGCTCCTCTTCCGTCCTTGAATATACCAAGATATCATCTATAAACGCTACGACAAATCGATCTTGGTAGGGTTGGAATACCCGATTCATCATATCCATAAACGCAGCTGGTGCATTCGTTAACCCAAACAGCATCACTAAGAACTCATAGTGACCATAATGAGTTCGAAAAGTTGTCTTATAAATATTCGCCTCCTTGACGTTAAGCTGATGATAACCCGACCTCAAGTCTATCTTTGAGAAAATTGAAGTGCCACGCAGCTGATCGAACAGATCATCAATCCTTGGCAACGGGTACTTGTTTTTAATCGTCAACTTGTTCGGCTGCCTATAGTCAATGCACATCCGTATCAACCCATCCTTTTTCTTGACAATTAACACTAGAGCTCCCCACGGTGACACACTTGGTCAGATAAAACCATGGTCCAACAACTCCTGAATCTGTGCTTTAAGCTCCACCAGCTCCTTCGACGCCATCCTATAGGGGGCAATGGACACCGGAGCTATTCCCGGAAGTAGATCAATACCAAACTCCACCTTGCGATCCAGAGGTAACTCTGGAAATTCTTCTAGAAAACATCTAAGAACTCTTTCACTATTCTAATATCTTTTATAGACAACTCCTTGGCTTCCAAAACACTGATGAAAGCTAAGAACGCTTCACACCCTTTTTGCACCATCCTTTCGGCCTTTAGCGCAGACACTACATTGGTCAAGTAATTCCTTCTTTCGCCTACCACTAGCACCTCTTTGTCCTCAGGAGTCTTCAACACCATGCGCTTAGCAGCACAATCCAAATTTGCTCGGTATTTAACTAACTAGTCTATGCCTAAAATCAAATCAAATTCACCAAATGACAGTTCCATCAAGTCAACTGGAAAAACTATCCCTTGAACTTTTAAAGGCACACTCTTAAAAAGTCTGTTTACCACTATAGATTGTCCTAAAGGGCTAATCACAGTCATCTCTCTAGAAGCAACCTTAGATCCTATGTTCAAAGTTCCAGACACAGTACTAGCAACATACGAATGTGTAGACCCAATGTCTATCAGTGCTGTAAAGGGCAAACCAAAAATAAGGAACATACCGGTTATGACGTCCGGTGTATCGCCCTCCTCTCAGCGTCTAGCTGCATAAACCAACCCGGGCTATCTCACATCTTTATTCCTAGCACCTCTGCCCAGTGCTCCACGCCCTCGACCAAAACCATTTCCTCCCTTAGCCAGACCATGACCTCTCGATGGCTGCTGACCACCTCTTCTGAACTGTGCATAACCCTGACCTACTAGCCGAGCCCTGTATGGCTCTCGTGGACAGTCCCTTATCCGATGATCAATAGATCCACACCTGAAGCATCCTCTATTACTTACCCAGCACTCCCCCGCATGAAATTTCCCACATCAAGCACACTACTGAGATCGACCAATTGCAACAGGCTTCATAACTCGACTCGGCCCATCAAACTTAGGCCTCTTTTGGAAATCCCCAGCAGATCCTGACGACCCAAAGTTCCTCTTATTCCTACCCCTATCCTTGTCCCAATTCTGCCTCTCAAACTGCTTTACCTCTTCAGCTATCTTTGCCTTCTTCACCAGAGTGGCAAACTCTCTTTCCCGTTGCGGAGCTATCAGTACTCGCAACTCATCCCTCAAACTATCCTCAAATCGAACACAGTGCTAGTTATCAGTTGCGATGATACCCTGAGCATAACGACTTAGACGTAGGAACTCTGCCTCATACTCAGCCACTAACTTATTCCCCTAGACAAGTTCAAAAATGCCCTCCTCTGAGCGTCCACATAACTTGTCCCAACCTACTTTCCCTGGAACGCTATCTTAAAGAAATCCCAGTTAATGCGGTCAGCTGATGTACCATCCCTTACCGTGAGCCACCATTGGTAAGCCTAATCTCGAAGGATAGACACTACCCCTTTCAACTTCTCTTCCACGGTACAATCAAGATCGTCCACGATTTGTTCCACCGCTTCCAGCCAATACTCAGCTACGTTAGGAGCCACACCAGAAATACCCCTAAACATCTTAGCCCCATTAGCTTGGAGTCACTCAGAAATAGATTTTTGAGCTACTGATCCCATGCTTGCTCTAGCAACCCGCTCCAAAACATGCAACATAGCTTGAGACACAGCATTGTCTCCACCAGTTTGGTCCTGAAATCCCACTTCTGCAATTGGTGATGCCAGCACTTCACTTTCTGGCCCATGCCCGATTCTAAAGGATCAGCCCAAACACCCCAGCCTCTACCATGACCGTGCATACCACTTCCTTGTCCTCAAGCGCTCATGACTATGGATTTGACTTAATCCGATTAATAATTTTTATGAATTAGTATTTCTTCCACTGTTTAGTACCGAACAATCTTAAGAAAATAGCATTAGAAGTAGGTTTTCGCAAGAAATGTTTCTAAAGTTCTCTATCCTTAGAGTTGTATTTCTCAAAACTATCTACCATAATATTTCATAATAATTCAAGTAGCAATCAAAAAACTTACAGTGCAGATTGGTGCCGGAGACTCATGTGCCATACTTCTAAAAAACATGTATTTTTCTAAACCATTTTCCACACCAACAGTCGAGTTTTGTAAACCTAGCTGTGATACTAAAATTGTAACACCCCAAACCCGGCCTAAACGTTATGACCGGATCTGATATGTCACAGGGAAATGTTATTTAAAAGAACTTTGGAATACTAAGGAATCATCAAAACTTTTGAAAGCTTTTCATTTCGTGTTTCTATCTTGAAAATAACATCCAGTTTAAGGGTTTCTTACCAACTTTTATTTAGTAGAATTATTACTCGAAAAACGATTTTGAGATGTGAAAGCTAAAAACTAGTGGTAATCCAAAACATGTCATTTTGAAAATAGTGTTTGGGGTTTTAAGTAAATTTTTGAGTTGAGTTATTAATCAATTTGTTATCCGCTTGCTGATATTTTGGGAAAAAAATTTATTTATATTTTAAGGAAAACCTTGTATTTAGCAGTTCATAATATAAAATCAACCCCATTTAAAGCAAAAACCCAAATTAAAGTTATGGAGGCCTTATTACATAACAAAATCCTAAAGTAAAACAAGTTTAAATAAAGACAATGAGTTTACGTAAGAAGTAATGCATGGCCACCTCGAAGTCCACCTCGGCTCCAAATCCACAGTTAAGAGTTACCTGCAAGAATAAGCAGAGAGGTGAGTCACCAAGACTCAGTGTGTAATTTCCTTACAAACGCAATCTGGCTTGAAGCCCACAGATGCACATTGGGCCTTAGGCCCCCCACAACCCAACATAATACAAGTGTATGCAATGCAACCTAGCCCAACCTAGTTTTCCATCCTCTATGTCACCAGAATCAGCCAAACGCCTGTCGTATCAAGCCACTATGGTTCCAAACCACTGTGACAGAGTCACGAAATATAACATGTGGGGCCAACCCACTATGGTACCAAACCACTGTGATAATCACTGATAAATATATGTGAGGCCAACCCATTGTGGTACCAAACCATTGTGATAATCACTGATTGATATGTGTGGTGCCAAACCACTGTGGTACCAAACCACTAAGACATAGTCACTGAATAAAATATGTGGGGCCAACCCACTATGGTACCAAACCACTGTGACAGTCACTGAATCATACTTCCCCCTTTCAAGCAATCCTAAAGCCCATGTAAGCATGTTATCATACTGAGATGAATGTAAAAATACTACCAATGTACAACAGATAATTGCATCATACATACATACATTTGAAAGTAGAATCATAGAAGTACTTACCCGGTATCTCCAACCTCACCCACAAGGGATCTCGACTGTCTATACAGTCGTTCTGGCTTTCAACCAACACAGTTTTTAATACAAAATAATAAGAAAGATGTGAGCATTACACACCTGATTATGCGTAAAACTAGACTTTCTACGTCGACACTCTTACTAGCAGGGATAATAGCGATATGCCTATCTCAGGCAGATGCCGGCTCTCTACCACACCCTAGCGAAAAGTCCTGAACCATCGACAATGCACGTCTTTTGAACTTAGGGGCAAAGACTACGAGTCCACTCCCCTCCTTAGTTTAACTGGTACTTGTATCCATGAAGAGATTTGATCAGTACTCAGAGTGAAACGTCGCTTGTCTAACAAGAGAATCGATTAAGACAGACTACAACTGATAAGGGATATAATAGCCAAAAATCGAAAAGAAGTGACCCTTATCTTGGCAAATGATGAACCGCACAACAACTTATTCATCCTCGAATCAAAGATGAGTCACGAGAGAAGCAAAGATTCGGCCCCTAGATTCGATAATAACAAGTTCTTGTTCAAACGAGAATCAAACCCTTTTGCACCCTTCAGAGATGATAACCAACACCACACTAGGACGGGGTAAGGAGTGCTCGGTTTATACTAACACTATGGAAAGAAAATAATAGTTAGGAAACACATCACCCATTCGGCCACAAGAGAAAGAAAAAGAAGAGGGAATGACATACGAATAAAAGAAGAACCCATTACCTTCAACAACAAAGTAATCGAGGTAATTCGATTCACCTGGGACCAGAAGAACTATTCGGCTTAGGAGAAGAAATAGAAGGATGACAATGGTGAAGCAGTAAGGTTTCGGCTAACACCAAAAAAAGACAATGGAGAAAGATGAAGCAAAAGAAATGAGAGGAGATTTCGATTATAGGAAAAGGATGTAGAGAAGAAGAGAGAGAGAAAAAGTGCTACGGATTTTCTTTGGTACAAAAGAAAATGAAACAAAATGACCAAAGTGCAAAAGAAAAGGGAAGGCTCTCTGGATGATTTTGGCTTTACTCCTCTCTCAACATACACTTGCAAAAACGGCACTACACTACCCCCTTATGACCAAATATGTTACCCAAATTGCCTAAGAAACAAAAGAAACTTTCGGCACACACTCTTCCAAGCTTTTGGTTTTGGTAACACACACCCAATGCCATCACTCCCTAGCCACAACAATACATTGCAGAAATTTCCCCTTCCAAGCTCCCCAAATCCAGCCAACACCTCCACTAACTTGAATCCCACGATCCTCTCCTTAATTCACTCTCCAACATCTATTTGAAATAGTAGACCAAGTCTTCCTCCACAAACTCTTCATGTCCACTCATTTGAATGCATTGACCCATTCAACCATCACCTTTGAAGAGTCCTTGTCGAATGCCAACACTTCACTACCTTGAGCACAAAAAATAAAGATCCCACTTGCTGCGATGAGGCTAGAACTCCTTCCTTCCTCCTGCTCCCTTGTGACGCCATCCCCCTTGCTCCTTAAGTGGCGTTATCTTGCCATCACACCACACTCCATCTTTATATCAACAAACACTTCTTAAAGCCTGCTTCAACCAACCCCTCCCCTAAAGTGCCCAAAAAGTAAAATTTTACCAGGGCTTTGGCTTGACCTCGAGCCTCCCCAGGACCCCCAAACATACCAAAATAACATGCAAAACAAGCCAAGCACACATAAATGCATACAATGTAGAACCCTTAATTCTAGGATGTTACACACTTCGTGTAGGTGACGAATCAATCAGTCTTTAAGCTCTTGACTCAGCTAGGACATCAAGCGACAAAGGTGAGAGCGTAAATTCTATTGATAACCCTTCGGTTAAACCTTCTTTTTAGGAATCACCATAGAACCACACATTTGAGCCAAATCCTAGACCTCATACCAACAAGGAAATAACTCATGAGGAACGAAGGCTACAGATTGATGAACTAGACAAATGGAAAGTGAATTTTAAGGAGAAATTAAAACCACACGAAGTGAAACCGAAGGAACCCCCAGACGAGCTTATAGGAACATCAAATCACTTTAAAATAGGAGATCAGGTACTATTACATAAAAGAGACCGTTGAATCGCCATATCAAACCTGAATACAAACGAAGAAATCCCTTTTAAAGTAATCAATGTTTTCCCTTCCGGAACAATCAAGGTAAGTGATAAACCAAATAGTAACATATTTTTGGATGATTTTTCCCTTTAATTATGGAAATAGGTGCTTCTAATCCTTTGTTTTCATGTTTTATACTTAGTACAACATCGGAGGATGAAAAGAATGAATAACGGGCTAAAAACAGAGAAAATAGGCCAAATTATGAAATTCACACACTGGGCACAAGACTACACGGCCGTGCCTCGTGAGAAAAGTCGACCATGGCCTGGACCCCGAAATACACATCCGTGCCTCATCAATAGGATTGACCATGTCTTGGCCACGATTTACACAGGCGTGTGCCATAGGCGTGTCTCTGTAGGAAATAAGAATTCTATTCAGATTAGGGTATTTAGAGGCAAAGAAACGTATTCCAAAAGCCTATATAAAGACATTAGAGGCCAACCATTAGGGGTCATTCAGCGGGGCCAAAGAGCTAAGCCAGAGCAGTTAAATTCAGGGATTTACTCAAAGAAAGCCAGTTGATTCATCTCAAGAAGCCAGAATCATACTCAAGACGGAGGATCTCTCCTTCAATTCCTTTCAAGGGCTTTAGGGATTTCTTATGTTTTGTTTTATCTTTTCTTTTGAGATGTTTTCTTTTACAATTATGAACTAAACCCTCAAATACTTGAGGGAGATGAAACCTAAGACAGATCTTGTTATTGTTATCTGAGTTGTATGATAAATATTTGATTTATTCTTAACTATGTGTTCTTAATTCTTGTTTTGGTATTTCCGGGATATTATCCAAGTATAATGTGCTTAGGTAGAGGAGGAAGAGACCATGTCTAAGAGTAGATCTAGCATAGTTAAGTGGAGTTTCTCACGCGCCTAGAGATAGGGTGACGAAAATTTACCGGATTAGGGTCAAACCTAATATAGAAGTCCATAGATCGAGTTAATGCAATGCTAGGGTTTTTAATTAGAAAGAGATTTCAATTAATCAACCCAGGGTTAGACATTAGTAGCCTCAAAGAGAGGGATTAATATAAATTAGGGAATCCTACGGATTAAGTCAAATGAATAAATCATCCGGTTCAGAGTTAGATAACAAGTGAAGTCTAGGTGGATTCTTCCTCAGGTATTGTCCAAGTCAATTGGATTTCTCTCAAGTCTTTTCCCCAATTTCTTCTTTGTCTTAGCACCTTTAGCTTAGTTAAATAGTTAATTTTAGATTAAATAAAAATCCACTTAATTGGTCGGCTAAATAATAGAAAGAGAGTTAATATTAGTACTTTTGGTTCCTTTGGGTTCGACAATCCGATCTTGTTGCTAACTATAATACTGTTCGATAGGTGCATTTGCCTCCATCGTTATCTTACTTAGATTCCAAGTTCGATCATTCTTTTTATAAATTTTTAAGGCTCTGACACACAATCAAGTTTTTGGCGTTGTTGCTGAGGAACTAAAATAGTAAGAATGCTCAATTTTTATTACTTTAGTCATATTATATTTTATTTTTACAATTAAATTTTGTTTTTACTTTTCTAAATTTTCTTCTTCTTTTCCTCTTTTCCTAGTAGGTACCTCGAGTTTATGACTAGAAGGAACCCAACAGGACCACTACTTTACGACAGTGATATTGAAGGAATCGCACGTAGAAATCGTAGAGAAGTAAGGCGAGGCTTAGATTACATACAAGACGAGCAAGAGGAAGAAACCAATACCACCGAAAGAATGGCTGAGAATAATCCGCCACATCAAGATATGGTCGACCATCATGCTCCTCGAACTATGTATAATTATACTAAACCTAATTTAACAGGAGCTGAATCGAGTATTGTTAGGCCTACTATAGCCGCTAATAATTTTGAATTAAAACCTAACACTATACAAATGATTCAACAGTTTGTTCAATTTGAGTGTTTGCAGGACGAAGACCCAAATACTCATTTAGCTAATTTTCTAGAATTCTGTGATACTTTCAAAATAAATGGCATTTCTAATGATGCAATTTATCTTCAGTTATTTCCCTTTTCTTTGAGGAATACAGACAAACAGTGGTTACATTCTCTTCCACGAGGATCAATCATTACATGGGACCAAATGACCGAAAAATTTCTACTAAAATATTTTCCATCGACCAAAATGGCCAAATTAAGGAATGATATCTCTTCTTTTGTACAGATAGATTTAGAAACATTATATGACGTATGGGAGAGATACAAAGATTTGTTGAGAAAGTGCCTACACCATGGCTTACCCTCGTGGTTAGAAGTCCAAACTTTTTACAACAGTGTGAACCCCTCAACCGGACAGTTAATTAACTCAACAGTCAGCAGAACCCTTAATAACAAAACTCCTGAAATAGCTTATGAGTTTATAGAGGAAATGTCACTGAATAACTATCAGTGACAAGTTACGAGGACAAAGCTAACTAAAGCAGCCGAAATTTTCAATCTCAACGCAGTCACCATGCTATCAAATCAGGTAGAGATGATGAATAAAAAGATTGATGGTTTGTGTGGTTCTTTACAGGTACACCAAGTAATGCAATGTGACTCAAATCTAGGAGGCGTGGTGAATCCTGAGTACCCACCCTATAATCTGGGCATGGAAAGCGACAATTAAACTATACGGGTAACAATTTTAGACCTTAAAATAACCCCTATAGTAATACTTATAATTCAGGTTGGAGGAACCACCCTAATTTCTCGTGGGGTGGCCAAGGAAATCAGAGACAACAACCACCCCTCCAAACTTCCAACAATAGCGCTACCCACAAGAAAAGAAGCCTAACCTTGAAGAGATGCTGACAAAATTCATAGCGGTGTCTGAAACTCGCTTTCAAAACACCGAGACAACACTTAAAAATCAACAAGCATCAATTAAAGGAATCGAGAACTAGTTAGGGCAACTCGCAAAGCTGATCTTCGAATGACAATTAGGTAGCTTGCCAAGTAACACTGAGACAAATCCAAAGGAGAAAATTGAAGCCATAACAGCTCATGACATTGAAAGGTTAGTCGAATCTAAACCTGAGCCAAGGAAAAAACTATTGGAAAGTGAAGGTAAGGTTAAGGTAAGCCAAGAAAAGCCAAAACCAGTACTTAAGGAATACAAACCTCATATACCCTACCCCAATGCAATAAAGGAAGATGACACAGAAGAATAGTTCGGTAAGTTCCTTAAACTCTTAAAGAAATTACATATTAACTTAGAATTTCTTGAAGCTCTTTCGTAGATGCCAGATTCAAGGAAATTTTTAAAAGAGCTTTTAACAAACAAGCGAAAGTTAGACGAGAAGTCCCATGTGGAACTAAATGCAGTATGCTCAACAATGTTACAAAATAGATTACCAAGGAAATTATATGATACAGGGAGTTTTACAATTCCATGTTTAATCGATAGTTTATCTATTGATAATGCTTTAGCTGATTTAGGGGCAAGCATCAATGTTATGCCATCTAAAATTTTTAAACAGCTAGGTCTAAGGAAACCCAAGCAAACTAGGATGAGTATTCAACTAGCTGATAAACTATTCGCATCCCTAAGGGTATAATTGAAGATGTACTAGTTAAAGTTGATAAATTCATATTCCCCGTAGACTTCGTTGTTTTAGATATGGATGAAGACAATAGTATCCCCTTAATCTTAGGAAGACCTTTTCTAGTAACTGCCAGATCTAAAATTGATGTTAGCACAGGGGAACCCATACTTTGTGTAGGTGACGAATCAATCAGTCTTCAAGCTCTCGACTCAGCTAGGACATTGAGTGAGAAAGGTGAGGACGTAAATTCCGTTGATAAGCACCCAATTAAACTTCCTTTTCAGGAAACACCACAGAATTACACTATAGAGCCAGATCCTATAGCTCGTACCAACAAAGAAATATCTCATGAGGAATGACGACTTCAGACCGATGAGCTAGATGAGTGGGAGATACATCTAAAGGAGGAATCAGACCCACACGAACTGAAACCGAAGGAAACCCTAGAAGAATTTAATGGAACATCTAATCACTTCAAAATAAGAGATCAGGTACTATTTGATAGTACAGACCCACGAATCGCCATATCAAACTTGAAGATAACCGAAGATATCCCCTTTACGGTACTTAATGTTTTCCCTTACGGAATAGTTGAGGTAAGTAATTCTACTTTTGGTACTTTTAAAGTAAACTCCACTCGACTCAAATTATATGATGATAGCATGGAAAAGGATTTTTCACTCCTTGAATCTCCGTGAAGGTACAAATGAGAGGTAAGTCTAGCTTAAGACTTTAAATGAGCGCTTCTCGTGAGGCAACCCGAGCACTAACCCTATTTATTTTTGTAACACCCCAAACCCGGTCAATACGCCTACTAATCGAATTTGGTATGTCACTAAGGAAAATAATTTTGAAAGAATCAATTAGCAATTAAATTTTTGTGAAAAACTCTTTGTAATTTTTATTTGTCGAAAATAAGTTAAAATTAAAATTTACTTCAAATTACATAAAACTTTAAAACTTAGTTGATAAATCATAAGATAGAAAACATTTATATCTTTTAAGAAAATTCAAATATCATTTTGGAAAATCCGCTTGCAATTGATATAGAAACTTGAATTTTGAAATCACTTAACTGTTCAAAACATTTAACTTGTAAATTTACTATTGAACTATTCATGTTACCCGATGGTACGATTTTTAAAACCATTATGAAGTTTTTAATTTAGAAAACTTTGGGCTCAATTATTAAATTAACCAAGTAATTTAAAAGCCATATTTTAAACATATTCAAAACATAAAAATAATCCAAAACATAATTAAACAGCCTTATTACAAATCCATAAAATATGAAACCAAATTTAAATAAAGTACCCAATTGGAAATTCATGTAAAACCAAATTTTATTGCATGGCCTCCTCGAGTTCATCCCGGCCTCATCCGCAAACTCACGAATCACCGAAAAGATAAGGAGAAGGTGAGTCACCAAGACTCGATGCATATTCCCTCTCCGTAAATACCACATACTTACACAAATTATAACAAAGCAACATATATGTATAATGCACCCAACCTAGCCATCCATAACTCCTTTTCTACCCCTGTGGTACCAAACCACCGGTGGTGCTAAACCACCGGTGACCGAAGTCACGATATAAATGTGATACTAAATCACCGTGACCAAAGTCACGAATAATCCATCTGTGGGGCCAACCCACGTGTGATACCAAATCATCAAGCATTTATCCCATATCTCAAAAGTGGGGCCAACCCACGGTGGTATTAACCACGTGGACGAGTCGCTATGAGGTGCCAAACCTCCGTGTCCAAGACACGAATGTGATACTAAATCACTGGTGACCAAGTCACGATATCAATCTTCCCCTCCTCTCATCATACCCATGCAATATGACATAATAATTGTGGTATGCAAGATGTCATGTATGCTAGACATATATCAAATATAAGTATAACATGAATTACCATCATAATCGATAGACATAAAACAACATAATCATGCTAATCAACCTCTAAGGGTATAACCGTAATTTTACCTACCAAGGGTATTTTCGTAATTTATCCACCAAGGGTATTCTCGTAATTTACCCACCAAGGGTATTTTCGTAATTTACCAACCAAGGGCATTTTTGTAATTTACCTACCAAAGGTATTTTCGTAATTTACCCACCAAGGGTATTTTCGTAATCTACCTACCAAGGATATTTTCGTAATTTTGTACATGGAATGGCCTTTCTAAAGGTGCAGTGTCGCCTTGAGCGACTCAACTACCATTTTCGGTCTTTTACGGACCGCTGGGCCTAAAACCCGATTTGGCCATTCTGCCCACACGCCGTGTGGCCCACCTAACACAAATCTATCCACGATATAAGTTCCACCTAGTCTAGTTCACTATATACTATATCATCATACAATTTATTCCAATTGGGCTCACGGCCCATTGGGCCCACTTCGCCCATCGCATCTCAAGTAGCCCCAACCCACAAGAATACTACCGATGGCCTCAACTATCGCGTTGAAGCCCCACACGCGCGCCGCACACTGTGTGGCTACTATTGTCGTGACAAGACTTCTAAGATTTGCCGCTCTACAACTAGAGTAGAGAGAGTTACACACCGACAGACTCGGTGCTAAACTCTACACGCGACCACTCCCCTCGTGCTCAACGCCCACCAAGGTATCTTAACCCTTCTCCGCATGCTCTTTATATAGCTAGCTCTTCACCTTCATTCCTTGTATCTTTCCGATGTGGGATCCTTCACAAGAGAGTTTAAATTCAATCAAACTCTTACCGTCCACTCATAAAATAAATACTCCTCGCTTCTCATGAGATTCAACCCAGTGCTCCCTTATAACATAATCCACGCCTTGCCACTTTACCAACTAGCTCCTTGTGCCTCAAACCATGCAATTAAATATAACCCTATGGCCAAGGTCTAAATTCATTTAATAAAATAATCAAAAAGGAATGCAAGCGCTACAACTAGAACCTTGGACCTCCTTCCTTCCTTGTGGCGCCACTTTGTCACTACACCACACACAACACTTGTGTCATTTTCTCCACATTTTATTCTTAAGGCCTACCCGCCAACCTCTAAGGTTTTTTTTCACCTAAAACCAAAATTTTCCCAAAGCTAATATTTGATCCCGGACTTCATAGAAGCCCCCTAACCTTCCAAAATCACTTATCTAAAAGGTCCAACTTGCACTTAAGCCGATCTCCTATTCTCCAAAAAAATTTTAAACACTACTACGCCTAAGGCCCATTGGGCTCAATCCTACTAGGCCTAATTTTAGGATGTTACAAATCTACTTTCCTTAAAGAAATTTCGTCCTCTAAATTTCCAACTAACTAACAAATACACGTCCTAACCTACCACACTACGCTCACGTCAAGACTCGATCTAATAACACTAATAAACCAAATCTCAAACTTCTTTCTCATAACTAGATAACTAAACACAAAAGCAAATCGATATTTATACATATAATTTCTATATCCTAACCAAGACACACAAAATAAATACCAAAAATACAGTCATAACATTGTCTTAACAAACATAAAATAAGGAACTTACTAATTGGATGTCAAGACTCAAGGTGCCATACTTCCAAACAACATGTATTTTCAAACAAACTTTTTGAACCCCATAACCCACAAATGAAGTTTTTGAAACCTAGGCTCGATATCAATTTGTAACACCCCAAACCCGGCCAATACGCCACTAATCGAACTGTATGTCACTAAGGAAAATAATTTTGAAAGAATCAATTAACAATTAAATTTTGTGAAAAACTCTTTGTAATTCTTTATTTGTCGAAAATAAGTTAAAATTAAAATTTACTTCAAATTACATAAAACTTTAAAACTTAGTTGATAAATCATAGGATAGAAAACATTTATATCTTTTAAGAAAATTCAAATATCATTTTGGAAAATCCGCTTGCAATTGATATAGAAACTTGAATTTTGGAAATCACTTAACTGCTCAAAACATTTAACTTGTAATTTTACTATTGAACTATTCATGTTACCCGATGGTAAGATTTTTAAAACCATCATGAGTTTTAGTTTAGAAAACTTTGGGCTCAATTATTAAATTAACCAAGTAATTTAAAAGCCATATTTTAAACATATTCAAAACATAAAAATAATCCAAAACATAATTAAACAGCCTTATTACAAATCCATAAAATATGAAAACCAAATTTAAATAAAGTACCCAATTGGAAATTCATGTAAAACCAAATTTTATTGCATGGCCTCCTCGAGTTCATCCCTCCTCATCGCAAACCGATTTAATCACCTAAAAAGATAAAGGGAAGGTGAGTCACCAAGACTCAAGCATATTCCTCTCCCTGTAAATACCACATACTTACACAAATTATAACAAAGCAACATATATGTATAATGCACCCAACCTAGCCATCCATAACTCCTTTTCTACCCCGTGTGGTACCAAACCACCGGTGGTGCTAAACCACCGTGACCGAAGTCACGATATAAATGTGATACTAAATCACCGTGACCAAAGTCACGAATAATCCATCTGGGGCCAACCCACGGTGATACAAAATCACCGCGACGATCCCATATCTCAAAAGTGGGGCCAACCCATGGTGGTATTAACCATGTGGACGAGTCACTATGAGGTGCCAAACCTCCGTGTCCAAAGACACGAATGTGATACCAAATCACCGTGATCAAGTCACGATATCAATCTTCCCTCCTCTCATCATACCCGTGCAATATGACATAATAATTTGTATGCAAGATGTCATGTATGCTAGACATATATCAAATATAAGTATAACATGAATTACCATCATAATCGATAGACATAAAACAACATAATCATGCTAATCAACCTCTAAGGGTATAACCGTAATTTTACCTACCAAGGGTATTTTCGTAATTTATCCACCAAGGGTATTCTCGTAATTTACCCACCAAGGGTATTTTCATAATTTACCAACCAAGGGTATTTTTGTAATTTACCTACCAAGGGTATTTTCGTAATTTACCCACCAAGGGTATTTTCGTAATCTACCTACCAAGGGTATTTTCGTAATTTACTCCTGTGCCCAACGCCCACCAAGGTATCTTAACCCTTCTCCTGGCATGCTCTTTATATAGCTAGCTCTTCACCTTCATTCCTTGTATCTTTCCGATGTGGGATCCTTCACAAGAGAGTTTAAATTCAACCAAACTCTTACCGTCCACTCCATAAAATAAATACTCCTTGCTTCTCATGAGATTCAACCCAGTGCTCCCTTATAACATAATCCACGCTGCTAGCCACTTTACCAACTAGCTTCTTGTGCCTCAAACCATGCGCAATTAAATATAACCCTATGGCCAAGGTCTAAATTCATTTAATAAAAATAATCAAAAAGGAATGCAAGCGGTACAACTAGAACCTTAGACCTCCTTCCTTCCTTATGGCGCCACTTTGCCACTACACTACACACAACACTTGTGTCATTTTCCTCCACATTTTATTCTTAAGGCCTACCCGCCAACCTCCAAGGTTTTTTTTTCACCTAAAACCAAAATTTTCCCAAAGCTAATATTTGATCCCGGGACTTCATAGAAGCCCCCTAACCTTCCAAAATCACTTATCTAAAAGGTCCAACTTGCACTTAAGCCGATCTCCTATTCTCCAAAAAAATTTTAAACACTACTACACCTAAGGCCCATTGGGCTCAATCCTACTAGGCCTAATTTTAGGATGTTACAAATCTATTCTCCTTAAAGAAATTTCATCCTCGAAATTTCCAACTAACTAACAATACACGTCCTAACCTACCACACTACCACGCACAAGACTCGATCTAATAACACTAATAAACCAAATCTCAAACTTCTTTCTCATAACTAGATAACTAAACACAAAAGCAAATCGATATTTATACATATAATTTCTATATCCAAACCAAAGACACACAAAATAAATACCAAAAATACAGTCATAACATTGTCTTAACAAACATAAAATAAGGAACTTACGGATTTGGACGTCAAGACTCAAGATGCCATACTTCCAAACAACATGTATTTTCAAACAAACTTTTTGAACCCCATAACCCATGTACCGAAGTTTTTGAAACCTAGGCTCGATATCAATTTGTAACACCCCAAACCCGTAGAATACGCCTACGACCGAACTGGTATGTCACTAAGGAAAATAATTTTTGAAAGAATCAAATTAACAATTAAATTTTTGTGAAAAACTCTTTGTAATTCTTTATTTGTCGAAAATAAGTTACAATTAAAATTTACTTTGAAATTATACAAAACTTTAAAACTTAGTTGATAAATCATAGGATAGAAAACATTTATATCTTTTTAAGAAAATTTGAAATATCATTTTGGAAAATCCGCTTGCAATTGATATAGAAACTTGAATTTTGGAAATCACTTAACTGCTCAAAACATTTAACTTGTAATTTTACTATTGAACTATTCATGTTACCCGATGGTAAGATTTTTAAAACCATCATGTAGTTTTTAGTTTAGAAAACTTTGGGCTCAATTATTAAATTAACCAAGTAATTTAAAAGCCATATTTTAAACATATTCAAAACATAAAAATAATCCAAAACATAATTAAACAGCCTTATTACAAATCCATAAAATATGAAAACCAAATTTAAATAAAGTACCCAATTGGAAATTCATGTAAACCAAATTTTATTGCATGGCCTCCTCGAGTTCATCCGGCTCCTCATCCGCAAACTCACGAATCACCGAAAAGATAAGGGAGAAGGTGAGTCACCAAGACTCAAAGTATATTCCTCTCCCGTAAATACCACATACTTACACAAATTATAACAAAGCAACATATATGTATAATGCACCCAACCTAGCCATCCATAACTCCTTTTCTACCCCGTGTGGTACCAAACCACCGGTGGTGCCTAAACCACCGTGACCGAAGTCACGATATAAATGTGATACTAAATCACCGTGACCAAAGTCACGAATAATCCATCCGTGGGGCCAACCCACGTGTGATACCAAATCACCGCGACGATCCCATATCTCAAAAGTGGGGCCAACCCACTTGGTATTAACCACGTGGACGAGTCGCTATGAGGTGCCAAACCTCCGTGTCCAAGACACGAATGTGATACTAAATCACTGGTGACCGAAGTCACGATATCAATCTTCCCCCTCCTCTCATCATACCCGTGCAATATGACATAATAATTCGTGTATGCAGTATGTCATGTATGCTAGACATATATCAAATATAAGTATAACATGAATTACCATCATAATCAGATAGACATAAAACAACATAATCATGCTAATCAACCTCTAAGGGTATAACCGTAATTTTACCTACCAAGGGTATTTTCGTAATTTATCCACCAAGGGTATTCTCGTAATTTACCCACCAAGGGTATTTTCGTAATTTACCAACCAAGGGTATTTTTGTAATTTACCTACCAAGGCTATTTTCGTAATTTACCCACCAAGGGTATTTTCGTAATCTACCTACCATGGGTATTTTCGTAATTTTGTACATGGAATGGCCTTTCTAAAGGTGCAGTGTCGCCTTGAGCGACTCAACTACCATTTTCTTGCCTTTACCTGACCGTTGGACCTAAACCCAATTTTGGCCCATTCTGCCCACACGCCGTGTGGCCCACCTAACACAAATCTATCCACGATATAAGTTCCACCTAGTCTAGTTCACTATATACTATATCATCATACAATTTATTCCAATTGGGCCTACGGCCCATTGGGCCCACTTCGCCCATCGCATTTCAAGTAGCCCCAACCCACAAGAATACTACCGATGGCCTCAACTATCGTTGAAGCCCCACACGCGCGCCAGACACTCGTGTGGCTACTATTGCTGGATCGGCACTTCTGCATTTGCCGCTCTACAACTAGAGTAGAGAGAGTTACACACCGATAGACTCTAGTGCTAAATCACACTGCGACCACTCCTCGTGCCCAACGCCCACCAAGGTATCTTAACCCTTCTCCGGCATGCTCTTTATATAGCTAGCTCTTCACCTTCATTCCTTGTATCTTTCCGAGGTGGGATCCTTCACAAGAGAGTTTAAATTCAATTGAAACTCTTACCGTCCACTCCATAAAATAAATACTCCCTTGCTTCTCATGAGATTCAACCTGTGCTCCCTTATAACATAATCCACGCCGCTAGCCACTTTACCTACTAGCTCCTTGTGCCTCAAACCATGCGCAATTAAATATAACCCTATGGCCAAGGTCTAAATTCATTTAATAAAAATAATCAAAAGGAATGCAAGCGCTACATCTAGAACCTGGACCTCCTTCCTTCCTTGTGGCGTCACTTTGCCACTACACCACACACAACACTTGTGTCATTTGCCTCACATTTTATTCTTAAGGCCTACCCGCCAACCTCCAAGGTTTTTTTCACCTAAAACCAAAATTTTCCCAAAGCTAATATTTGATCCCGGACTTCATAGAAGCCCCCTAACCTTCCAAAATCACTTATCTAAAAGGTCCAACTTGCACTTAAGCCGATCTCCTATTCTCCAAAAAAATTTTAAACACTACTACGCCTAAGGCCCGTTGGGCTCAATCCTACTAGGCCTAATTTTAGGATGTTACAATTTTTATTTCTTTTAGCACCTAACTACAGACTAACCAAGTTAATGAAGCACAAATTTTCACATCACACGGCCATGGCCATGGCTGTGTGGATGCTACGAATTTTCGTACTGACATGACAGAGATAGTATGAGACAGGACGAGAAAAATATCTTTGAATCACGGACTCACCTAACACCACGGTCGTGCAACATAGCCGTGGTCGACACTGATGAACCAACATGGGCGTGGAGACTTAAATATCAGGCGTGGGAGAAGCGATTGAACCACCACACGGCCATGCGACATGGCCGTGTGACATGACACTCCTACGATACACGGGCGTGGGGATGTACCAGAACTAAAATTTTCTATTTAAAACACACCTCTCCCCTTCTCATCCATTCCTCATCCACCCCCACTTCCTTTCATCCTCACTTTCTTCCTTCTTTATTCCATAAAAACCTTAAATCCACGCTTCAACAATGACGAAGAAATGGAAAGATCCAAATCCTGTCTCCCTGTGCAAGACAAATCAACATAAGCTAATGACGGCCACTTCATTAACTCAACAAGCCAAGGGTCTTTGAGACCATTTAGCTTTTATTTTATTTTTCTCATCTCCTTTATTTTCCTTTTCTTTATTATTCATATGCTTAATCTAGATTATTTTATTTTAGTTTCTTGGTTTAAGGTTCTAAAGGCTACTAGGGAATCACAACACCACGGCCTTAGAAACCACACCTACCTCGCGAACCATCTACCAATAAGGACTTTCTAGTCCATTCATCTTCCCTTTTAATTTTATTTTAATTCATATTTTCTTTCTTGCTATCTTTATTTACTTTAATTATATAATTAGTATAATTTAAATTATTATTATTTCCTAACTAATTCTTCACGAGTTACCCAATCTCTTCATCTAGCACAGGAATTAGAGGCGACCCCTCCAACTTATCTTTACCCTCCTAATCAAGTTTCCACACTTCCAACTCAAGGAATCCATCCAAATATTCAAGAAGTTTCACCTCTCTCCCTCTCTTTTGATTTTCTTATTATATGATTATTATCTATCTTTGTACATTGAGGGCAATGTACATCTTAAGTGTGGGGGTGAAAGTTTATTAGAAAAAGTGCCTAACTTTTTCCATTCTTCTCAAATCCCTGAATGATATTCTGTCTTAAAGTAGTTTTCTCATATCACTAATTAAAATGAAATTCTTGTTGATTCATGATTTTTATTGATATGTTTTAGATTAAGTCATTGATAATTGTGCAATGATGATTTAAACTTTAAGATACTAGAGAATCAAGCATGATGAGTCTATTTTCAAAAATTAAAATTCTGTTAGGTTGTCTACCTGAATCTAAATTGTTACCTTGAAGTTTGAAATTTACAAGGTTGACATCAAAATACCCATAATTTTTGTGAGATTTTGAGCCTTTAGAGCATACATTCTTTTTGTGCTCACTTTATTGATTATGAGTGTGTCAACATTGATTTGTTATTCTAGAACTTGCTTCGATTATACATGTCAAGATCAAACTATTGAATTGATATACAGAGATGATTAAGGCACCTAGGATTCGACCCACTCACTCCACTAAAAGCCTACCTTCATAATTGACCCCTAGTGAACCCCTTTGATCCTAAAAACCATTTTTATTGACTCAACCCACTAATATTAACCTGAAACCTATCTCGTATTTGTTATCACCATTCCTTTTGATTACCCTTCTATCGAGATTTGTTCGATTAGTTGCCTAATTAGATTATTTCAGTTGTTAAAGTTCTATTGTATATTGATTTGTTCTTAAAAAAATATTTCGAAAAATCGAAGTATTTTCATTATTAGTTATGAGATTTAAACGAGCCTATACATTTAATTTCAACATCGTGAAAAGGAAGCTCGTATTATTAGTATTACAAGTTTTCAATTGATGTAATTATTTAGGTTATTAGTCATTTTTTCTAGTTAGGTGATTGTCAATTCAATCTCGATTCTAACCCCTCTAATTTAGCCTTTATCCACACCTTTAACCTAAGCCTCGTTACAACCCTTTTTAAAGACCTTTTGATTTGTGTATCATCTCATTTTACAGTGGTGGAGATTTGATTTTCAAGCAAGCCTATGGTAATAACTTTTCATGTTCAACTTGTGAGAGCTTAATTTTTGAACCTTAAACACCTTGAGTGGTTTGAGTGAATCTTTTTTGAGGATGTCAACTTTTGTTGATTTTGAATTAAAGGTGATTATTTAGGTAAGGGGAAACACCTATGTTTTTGTGCTACAAACTCATGACTTTGATTGTTTGAATCTTTAGGACTCTTTAAGTTGAATCATCCATGTATAGATTATCTATGAATTATGATAAGACATTGTTGATGAATATTATAAATTGAGGAAGTTCGTTTTAATTATGAGTTGAGAGTTTTGCTTGAGGATAAGCAAAAGCTTAAGTGTGGGGGTATTTGATAAACCGAAATAGTAACATATTTTAATCCCACATTTAGCATACTTTTGGATGATTTTTCCCTTTAATTATGGAAATAGGTGCTTCTAATCCTTTGTTTTCATGTTTTATACTCAGAGTACCAGAGGATGAAAAGAACAAATAACGGGCCAAAAACGGAGAAAATGGGCCAAAGTATGAGATCCATATGGCATGGGCACAAGACCACACGGTCGTGCCTCATGAGAAAAGTCAACCACAACTGGACCCCAAAATACACAACTGTGCCTCATCAAGGATTGACCTTGGCCTGGCTAGGATTTACACGGGCGTGTGCCATGGGCGTGTCTCTGTCGCAGAAAATAAGAATTCTATTCGGATTAGGGTACTTAGAGGCAAAGAAACGTATTGAAAAGCCTATATAAAGACCCTAGAGGCCAACCTTTAGGGGGCGTTCAGCGAGGCCAAAGAGCCAAGCCAGAGCAGTTAAATTTAGGGATTTACTCAAAGAAAGCCAGTTGATGCATCTCAAGAAGCCGAAATCATACTCAAGACGGAGGATCTCTCCTTCAATTCCTTTAAGGAATTTTAAGGATTTCTTATGTTTTGTTTTATCTTTTCTTCTGAGATGTTTTCTTTTACAATTATGAACTAAACCCTCATATACTTGAGGGAGATGAAACCTAAGATAGATATTGTTATTGTTATCTGAGCTGTATGATAAATATTTGATTTGTTCTTAACTATGTGTTCTTATTTCTTGTTTTGGTATTTCTGGGATATTGATTCAAGTGTAATGTGCTTAGGCAGAGGAGGAAGAGACCCTATCTAAGAGTAGATCTAGCATAGTTAAGCGGAGTTGCTCGCGTGCCTAGAGATAGGGTGACGAAAATATGTCAGATTAGGGTCAAACCTAATATGGGAGTCCATAGATCGAGTTAATACAATTCTAGGGTTTTTAATTAGATGGAGATTTCAATTAATCAACCTAGGGTTAGACGTTAGTAGCCTTGAAGAGAAGGATTAATATTAATTAGGGAATCCTACGGATCAAGTCAAATGAATAAATCGTCTGGTTCAAAGTTAGATAACAAGTGAAGTCTAGGTGGATTCTTCCTCAGGTATTGTCCAAGTCAATCGGTTTTCTCTCAAGTCTTTTCCCCAATTTCTTCTTTGTCTTAGCACCTTTAGCTTTGTTAAATAGTTAATTTTAGATTAAATAAAAAGCCACTTAATTGGTAGGCTAAATAATAGAAAGAGAGTTAATATTAGTACTTTTGGTTCCTTTGGGTTTGACAATCTAGTTTTGCCACTAACTATACTACTGTTCGATAGGTACGCTTGCCTCCATCATTGTCTTAGTTAGTTTCCAGGTTCGATCATTCTTTTTATAAATTTTTAAGACTCTGACACACGATCAGTAAGTAATTCTACATTCGGTACTTTTAAGGTAAATACCACTCGTCTCAAACTATATAAAGATAGCATGAGAAAGGATTTTTCACTCCTCAAACCACCATGAATGTGCGAATGAGAGGTAAGTCTAGCTTAAGACTTTAAACGAGTGCTTCTCGGAAGGCAACCCAAGCACTAACCCCATTTATTTTTATTTTTTTTCTTTTAGTACCTAACTACAAACTAACCAAGTTAATGAAGCATAGATTTTCGCACCATACGGCCTTGCACACGGCCGTGGCCGTGGCCATGTAGATACTACAAATTTATGTACTGGCATGATAGAGATAGTATGAAATAGGAAGAAAAATATCTTCAAGCCACGGGCTCCAACTAAATACCACGGCCGTGCAACACAACGTGGCCAACACTATTTTATCAACACAGGCGTGGGAGAAATGAATGAACCACCACACGGCCATACGATACGGCCGTGTGACACGACATGCCTATAAAACACGGGCGTGGGGATGTACCAAAGCTGAAAATTTTATTTAAACCACCTACTCCCCTTCTCACCTACTCTCCATTCTCTTCTTCCATACCCTTTAAGTTTTTCTCCTTTCATTTTCCAAACTCTTGATCTACACTCCATCCATGATGAAGAAACGGAAGGATCCTATCCCAGTTCCCCTATGCGAGACTGATCTACATAAGTTCATGTCAGCTGCCTCATTAACTCGACAGGAAAAGGACCTTTGAGTCCATTTATTTTGTCTTTTTCCTTTCTCGTCTCTTTTAATTTCCTTCTCTTTATCTCTGTTGTGCTAAATCTATATTACTATATTTTGATTTTGTTTATTTAGGTTGTTCAAGCTGCTTGGGAATCTCACCACCACGACCCTAGAAACCATCGCCACCAACGCCTCCTCCTCATTCTCAAGGAATCCATCCAAAAATTCAGGAAGTTCTCTCCCAATCTTTTGATTTTATACTATAATTTATTATATATCTTTATACATTGAGGGCAATGTACATCTTAAGTGTGGGAGGTGAAAATTTATTTAGAAAAGTTCCTAACTTTTTGCATTATTCTCAAATCCCTGAATGATATCATGTCTTAAGTAATTTCCTCATATTACTAATTAGAATGAAATTCATGTTGATTTATGATTTTTATTGATATGTTTTGTATTAAGTAATTGATAATTATACGTTGATGATTTAAACTTTAAGATACTAGAGAATCAAGCATGATAAGTCTATTTTCAAAAAATATAAATTTTGTTAAGTTGTCTACCTGAATCTAATTATTACCTTGAAGTTTGAAATTTACAAGGTTGTCATCAAAAACCCATAATTTTTATGAGATTTTGAACCTTTTAGAGCATACATTCTTTTTGTGCTCACTTTATGATTACGAGTGTGTCAACATTGATTTGTTATTCTAGAAATTGCTTCAATTGTACATGTCGAGACCACATCTTTGATTTGATATACTGAGATGATAAAGGCACCTAAGATTTAACCCACTTATTCCATAAAAAGCTACCTTCATAATTAACCCCTAGTAAACCCCTTTGATTCTAACAACCCTTTTTATTGATTCACCCACTAATATTAACCCAAAACCCATCTTGCATTTGTTATCACCATTCCTCTTAACTACCCTTCTATCGAGACTTGATTTGATCAGTTGCCTAATTATTTTATTTTAGTAGTTGAATTTTTCTTATATTATGTATTTATTGATTTGTTCTTAAAAAAATTAAAAAAATCAAAGTTTATTCATTATTAGTTCTATAATTAAGTGAGCTCATATGTTTAAATTCAACATCTTGAAGAAAAAGCTCGTATTATTAGTTTCAAGTTTTCAATTTGTAACATCCTGACTTGGGGGCTTTGCATTTAATGTATTTCTGTGTGTATGCTATGTGTAATGTGTTAGTTTAGGGTGTTTAAGGGTCCCGTGAAGGCTTGGGGTTAAGCTTGAGCCTTGCTGAAAATTTTTGTTGTAGACACTTTTAGGGAGAGCTGGCTGGGGTAGGCTTTATAGGTTTTTTATTATAGTTTGTTAACACAGGAAGAGAGGTGGTGGAGTGGCAAGGTGACACCTAGGAGCAAGGGGAAGTTGACACCTCAAAAAGGGGAGCTCAGAGGAGTTAGGAGCAGGTTCGAGTCACAAAATCTTTATTTTGTGAACTTCATTTTGGCATTATGTGGGGGTAGTGTTGGATTCAGTTGGGAACCTTAGAGTGTGGATGTTGAATTGGTCAAGATATTTGAATGGTTTGCCAAGAGAAGAAGGTGGGATTTGAATGGGTTAACATTTTCAAATGGGTGAATGAGAGTGAGTTTAGGAGGTAATCAAGGGGTGGTCACTTGTGGAGAGTTAGTGGCCGAATTTTGTGGGATGGAAGGGGGTGATTTCGATTTTTGGAGCTAAGGGGGGTAAGTGTGACAAAATGCATTAAGGGGGTTTAGTTTTTTTTTCTTTGTTGTTTGAGTCCATTTTCTTGGTGTGTCAAATTGCTTTGATTAACTTTCATTTCCCCTTCTTTTGCTCTTTAGCCGAATGTGGTTGACCATAGGTGCACTTTCTTCTCTTTAATTTTTCCTTCTCCATCTAAGACTCTCAAGCCGCACCTTAGCATCATTCCACTCACCATTTCCATTGTTTCCATTCTTCTTCCCTTCCCCTCTTAAGCCAAAATTTTGTTAGCCTCCACCGAATCTCTCTTTCTCCCCACTTGTACTTGTAAGCTTCACAACTAAAAGCAACCCACCATCTCATTTGTGATCACTTTTCTTTTCTCTTCTCTATTTTTTCTATCTCAAAGTCAAAGCCCCTATCTACTCCCATTCCCTTCTCCATTTCTTGCTAAAGCCGAACATTCCTTGTTTCATTATTCTCTTCTCTAAACCAGTATTTGACTTAGCCAAAACATATCCCTCATCCTCTCATAAGTTTTTTTTTGTAGCCGAATCACTCATTCCTTTTTACCCCTTCTATTTTTTCTTCTTGGTCGATTGAAGGAGGGGCCTTGTCCTTGCGTTTCCGGCATTTGGCAATCGTTCGAAGGGGCTGAAGGGGAGTCGATTCCTGTCAACTAAAGGTAAGAGGGATTCGGTCATCTCTTTTTCTGTTTTCTTTCGGTTTCTGGTTGCCAAAGCCGAATGACTAGTTGGCTTAGAGTTTTACTTTTGGGTTTACACTTTCTTATCTTTCTTTTCTCTTCGGGGTGCCTACTCCGAGAATCCTGATTAGTGAAGCAATCAAACTCCAAGTCGAGGAATCAAGTGAACCCTATCTCTTAATTTGAGATCTCAAGGTAGGGTTTCATTTCTCTCTAAGTTATTCGATCGATTTTCCTTTCGTTAATCGTATCTTAACTCAATGTTTCGTTAAGCGATCATTATTTCAATATAGTATCTTCTGACCAAGATCATTCATGGACTCGAATGTAAGCCAAGCGAAGGGAGGGGTTGGACCCTTGATCCCAACACCTAAATTTAAGAAGCGTGCGGTGTCTGCTATTGCCACAGGGTTGTGGGCGACACCGAGCAAAACAAGATGGCGGATAGCGTGGTTCTCGCTAGTGATAGTGGCGACATAGATAGCATAGTGTTGCTTGTAATCAGGTGTGTAAAACTTCACACTTTAATATTAATATGTGATACTAATCATTTGAGGGCTGAAAAGCTGAAGTGACTACATGGATAGTTGTTATGCCTCTATGGGTATGGTTGGAATACCAGGTAAGTACCTTGTTACTATGTATGAGGTAATAAAAGTATGCCATAATGATACTGATCTTTTAAATACCATGATACTTTCATTTGGTTTACACATGTTACGGATGGGTTAGATATGATGTAAGGAGGGGAAGTACTTAAAACTGTCACTAGTGGTTTGGTACCACAAGTGGGTTGGCCCCACATTCTTGATTTTGTGACTAAGGGCTAGTTTGGATGGGCAGTGTGTTTATCTCCGGTGAGGTTAAAAACAGCGATGGCGGTGAGATTAGTTACTGTAGCGGTGATATTGGACATCAGAGCAGTTAGATTAAAAACAACGATTGGAGTGTGTGTTTGGATTCAAACGCATTTGTAATGTGAGGTGGAAATAAAAATGACCATTAAGGACATCATATTAGAATTGATATATAATAGTTGTTTTAAATTATTTTACTTATATAAAATTATTAAAGTATGTGAATTTATGAATTCATTTAATAAAATATTAAAATGTATCTTCCAATATTTTATTATAAATATTTTAATGAATTATATAATCAATTTAAATTATTTATTAGATAAAATAAAAATTATTTTAATTTTTATAGTTAAATATTTTTATAACAATGATAAATATTATTTTAAGTAAATAGTAACATTATACTTGGATCAAATTTTGAAGTATCTAACCGAATGATTTTTAATAAAAAAATAGTAACATAAGACATAATAAGTTTCATTATTACTAGAAATTAAGTTATGATACAAAATTGTTTTTACAAATGTTGATTCATTAAACTATTTGCAATGGTTTCCCTTAACATTGTAATTTCAAGGTCACTTTCATTGTTAGAAGAACTTAATTCACCTCTATCAAAATGGCCTGAAGAGATTGGCATGTCGGGTATATTCTCAAATTGTCGAAAATCCTCATCATTTGACCAAGCATGTCTTCAAATGTAATTATGCAAAACCATTGTTGCAATAACTATTAAAACTTGCTTGTCGAATGAATAGCTTGGAATATCTCTTAATATTGGCCATTTTTTTCCACACTCCAAATGTTCGTTCAATCACAGAGCGTAACAAAGAATGGGCATGATTAAAGATTTCTTTTTTTCCAGATGCTCGATGATTACCTCGATGAAAGTCAGGTAAATGATATTGTTCCCCCCTATATGGACCTAGAAAACCTGCCATTTGCGGATATCCTGAATCCACAAGATAATATTTTCCTACAAAAATTTAAAACATAATATCAAGTTTAAAATTAAATAAAATTTTAATATTTTTTATGTAAAGATTAATTAAAAAATAAAAGTTCGACTGGTGGAGGTGTGGAAACTTTAACTCTTGTTTTCTAAGTGCTTGCAAAAAATTCTCTTGTCATGTCTTTGTTCCTTCCCAACTGTGAAATGCAAAATGAAGCACATGTTGAAGTCACAAACCGCCATAATATGTTGAGTTGGTTCACCTTTCCGTCCGATATAAGGTATTTAAGAAGAAAGCGAAATGCATGCTTTTATGTGTGTTCCATCTATGGCCCCAATACAATCCTTTAAATATAAAAACAAGTAATGAGATAAAGTTAGAAATAATTTATATTTTAAAAATATAAAGATTGTGTAATTTTACCTTAAAGTGAGGCCAATATCTTGTATCATGTTGAATATGGTTGGTACTTCCTCGAATTGACCTTGATGGGTTTAATCGTGTCTATTCCCATTCGAGCAAATATATGCAACATATCGGTAAAAGTTCGACTAATAGATTTCCCAGATCGTTGAAGTCGCTCTCTTTGCATTTGAATTTGATTCTCTATTTCCAAGAATACACAATGATAATGCCAACTTCTCCATCGCAGATACCTTCCCATGCTTTAAGCCATAATTTCTTTGCAAATCATGCAATAAGCTGTGAAATATATTTTTTGGCATCCTAAAACTATTCATGCAACGATCATCATGCCCATTTAATACTTCGTCCACCCACATTTGACCTGTATAATTTGAATTCATACACAGTTGCATAGTGAAATAAGTTTCGTGGTGTACCAATGCACTGCTTAACACTTGTTCTTCCTCTTCATGATAATTGTTGTGCTCAACTTGTGTAACAATTGTGGCTATTCTTCATTGAGCTTCTTCACTTAATTCATGGGTGTCATAATTCATATAAAAAGTATTATACATATTGTTAAATTCATCCATAACCTAAAAACTGAATAAAATGAAAATAAATTAATAACTTGTGTAACATCCTAAATTAGGGGTTGTTAAAAATTTAATTTTTATTCATGTGCTTGCTTGAAGAGAAATGAATGCTATGTTTGCTAGACATGTTTTAGGGTCTAGACATAGCCCGAACTACGTCAGACTTGGGGCTGAAATTTCTTTTTAAGTGCTTAAAAGGAAGGAATTAGGTGAGAAAGGGGTTAAGTAAAATTTCGGATGAAGCATGACATAAAGAACTAATTGGCAAAGTGGCTTCCATGCACCACTTAAGAGTTGGAGGTGAAGATGGGCGCAGGTCTTGGGATCGAGCGGCTGGAGTGGCGTTTTGGTGTTTTATTTTTATATATGCGGTGATGGGCTAAAGTAGGAAGGCTTTAAAAATTAAATGGTGAGGTTTTATGACATGAAAGTCGAAATGGTGGAGTGGCATGGGGCGTTGTAAGGGGCTGCGGCAGGTTGCTCCTTTAGGTCCCATGTTCGAACCAAGGGAGCAGCAGTTGGTTTTTTTTTTTTGCATGCTGGCATTAGGGGGGGAGTGAGCTGATGGAATGACTTTGGACTCTTAAATTGATAAGGATAAAGCTTAATTTTTTCTCTAGAATTCGGCTGGAAGAGTAAATATTAGTAGTTTATTTTCTTTTAAATTATTGAAGAGTGGCTAGGAGATAAAAATAAAAGATAAATGTTAGTTGATGGGTGATAATTAATAGCTGAATTATCACAAAGAGGGGGAGGTGATGGCCGACTTTAGGACTCCTTGGGGGGCTGTCCATAATCGGGTTTGATATAGCAAGGGAGTGCCAAAAATTCATCAAATTTCTTTTCTTTTTCTCTTCAATAGTTGCTGGCCGAATTTTCCTTGGATACAATAGCCAAAATTCTTCAAAAAAATTCTCTTCTTCTCTTTCTCTATTAGTCGAACCTCTTCCACCCCTTTTGCGAAATCTTTTCTCATCCATTAGAGCTACTTTGGCCGAATAGCAAAGGAGCACGAGATTCTTTTGGGATTCTTTTACAATCATTTAGTAAGAGGTATGTGGACATGGCCGAATGGTTTTTTTGGATCTATGGTTATGGCCGAATGGTCTATGATGCATAATGATGTGATTAAACCAATTGTAGGGAGGGACTTAAGCCGATTGAAGGAAGCTTTCGGGATTTGATTCCCTAAGATAACGTGGTAAGTAACATTCGGCCATAGGCCTTGATTATATATAATTGAGCAAGCCGATTCTAACAAGTGTTTTGGTAGGGATCTCGACAAGTCAAGTGATAATTTTGAGATTCCGGTAAGTGTGGTAAGTGAATAGTTATATTCGGCCAAAGGCCATTTATGGTACCTAAAGTATAACCGATTATGTGCCATGGATTTGGGGCTAACCTTTGCCAAGGCAAACAAAGGCTTTGATTTGGTTGGAAACCAAATCGGCAACCAAGGTAAGTGTTATTTCAAGCACAACATATCCTTCGGGATTATTTGGTTTGGCCGAATAGGCCTAAGTCCCTAACCCTGTTCTTGGCTGATTATAGGGTCAAGAATCTAGCATCGTAGATCGAATCTTCGAGATTTAGGGATTTCGGTAGAAACAGGTGTGTAAAAACTCACTACACACTTTATTAGTTTACATGACTATATTGTTGCCTTTTTATCATTGTGGTAGTGCTTATGGACATAAGCATGGATTCCAGGTAAGTCCCCTATTACGTGATCTATGATGTATGCTTGAGTATGCCATCACATGCTAGTAAATGCTATGCTATACATGATATATGGATATATGATAATTATTATGTAAGCATGATGATGGTGGGATTGATGAGAGGAGGGGGATGATTTTTATGGACTGTCACCAATGGTTTTGACCACAAGATGGGTTGGCCCCATCAGATTTATTGTGACTTCGGTCACCAGTGGTTTTGACCACACTGTTGTTAAATTGTGACTAAGGCTTCCTTTGGTTCACCGTTTAGCATCGTGAGATGCGATTGGGCTATCAATCTCACCGCATCGCTGTTTGGTTCAAGATATCGGTCAGAGTGAAGATTGGTTTCAATCTCACCGCCGTGCTTAAATGTATTTGGAGATGAAAGCGCAGTTAGAGGCAATTGGGGAAGTGGGTATTTTATCGGACAAAAATACCCATTTTCAAACATCTCCTAAAACGCAGATCATCATCCCGAGCGTTCCTTTTGTTCATTGCCTCTCTTGTCGCAGACGAAAGAGCTACCGCAAGAAAACTTCGAGGCGATGCTTGAGTGGAGATTCCGAGTTTCACTCCATCATCTAGTCCTTGGTAATTTCTATAACCACGTAGTCTCTTACCCTCTTTCATTCGATTTTCATTTCTCTTTTGGCGATCCCTCTCTACCCAAAACCACAAACAGACACTCTCGAAATTTTCCCTGTGTTCTGTTGGCCTTGTTTCAAAGAAGGAAAATAGTGCTTCCTCCTACTTGGCAAATTTCTCGGTTTATTTGTTACTAGTTCGTTTGTTTAATATTTTTTTTATAGTGCCTTAGCAATTTAGCCATTTCAATGCCATAAATTTCATCTATTTGGTGAATTTTTGGATTTTACGCTTATGATTCGGCTTTTATATGGTTTTCGCTCAGGTTGGTTTTGTTTGTTGCTCGTTTCAAAATTTGCGTTTTTTTTATTGTCCGATCTATTTTCCTTCCGGGTTTGATCTTGATTGAATTTTGGGAACTAGGACAATGTAGTTAGTTTTATTTTTCCGTTGGTTTTTTTTGTGTTATTTTCTATCATTCTAAAAATTATTAAAAGTTTAGGAGGTTGGATATATATTTTTAATGCCAAATTCAACAAAGCAGAATGCTCTAATCAAAGAAACAATTTTGTCATTGTTCTTTCTCTTTTTATTTTTCACCATTGTTTTCTCAGGCAAGAGACCCTTGTGTCTTGTTGTGCATGCTCATTTCAAAGATAACAATCTTTTGGATCTAATATGGGTGCGAAAAACATTAAAACATTGCCATGATATCATCTTATAATTCGATTAGATGATCGGATGCCTTGTATTGTATCCGAAATTTCACTTTTGTTTTCCGACTTTCTCTCATTGGTGTTCTTAAGAGCAATATGAATTGTAATACAATGATACTCTCTAATTATATCATGTGAAAGTTTTATCCATTCAACGTGTATTGTTATTATTTTCTGAAATATCGCATGTTTAGACTTGCTTTGCATTTTAAATTGATTTTGGAGATTTACATCGATCTTGATTTGTGATTATATCGCCTATTTATTGAATTTGTTGTAGATTTCAACTATATGGAAAAATTCCTATAAAGGGGGGTGGAGACCTTGTGTAAACAAGTCTTATGAAGGTATGAATTCATATTCCTTTATTCTATTGTAAGTAGTTCATGAAAGTTTTACATTGCTTTGTTCACATCAATTAGGTTCTTTTAGTTTTCGACAAGTAATATAAATAATGCCTCTATTTTTGAATCTCATTGTTTCTATTATTTTGGTGAAGGTAATTTCTCTTTTTTTTTCTCTTGTATATTTCTTGTTGATAGTAACTTTCATAAGCATCAATATTTGACTAACAAAATGGGAGGAGTAATCATTCCTAAGAAAATGGTTTTTGCACATAAGACAATATTGTTACATGCCACAAAGGTATCGAATCGAGACTTGATTCATTTAGAGTTATATCGATGGAAGCTAAAATACTTAGTCCGACTTCCCCTTTTGTCCCAATTCTGATTATAATATTCCAAGCTATCCATGATTCTATATTAGATGTAGACATCATTCGTTTGAAAAGGTCGGACCACTATGCATATTTATTGGCTAGGTTTTAAGGTTGGTAATTCAATGGTCTTGTAGTGCTCGGTGTTGCCGTTAAGTTCCTTTGTTAATAACTATCTAAATAGTATTGTCTTTTATTGTTGCATCGTGATTTGACAAAGTTTTGTGATAATATTTTGATTACGCTAAGGAGAAAATTATAGCATTAGAAGATGACTTTAGATTACATTAAAGGTGTGTGAATGCTATGTTTCATACCAAAACTTATATCATGTTTGGTTGATGTGATTTCTTTTGCCTAAAGCTGTCGAGTCTCGAGTAATGGAGTGTGAGATTGCTATTTCAAGGAAAAGAAAGAGGCAAGGGAGAGGAAATATGGAAGTCGGTTATGTGAAGAGTAACTCCTTAAAATTTTTCAAGAATCCTAGTATGTATGAGGACCTCGGGAGCTTCATTAACTCGCTAGTGTAAATGTCTTACATTTAAGAGTTTTATATTCCATTTCGGTGCTTTGCACATTTGAAGTGCTTGTGTTCTTAATGCACATGCACTCATGAATGCTTCATGTTTATATTCACAGTATGGTTATGGTTGTTGACTATCTTCATTAATTTAAAATTTGGGTGTTTCTTTTAACTACTATAGGTTTACCTCAATCAAATGGTTACATATATGTTGAGGCAAATGGAGGCTTAAATCAACAGAGGACGTCGGTTGGTTCAATTCCTCTTTAGTCGTATTAAATATTTGTGCTTTACCTCTCTTTATAAAGCTTGTTTGTTTTATGGTTTTATTAATTTAATTTTTATGTATGTGGTTTTGGACATTTTGTAGATCTGCAATGCGATTCTTTGTGGCGAGCTATCTTAATGCAACCCTTCTAATCCCTAATGTGGTTTTATTAATTGGTAGTGGAATAGTGCATTTTGAGAAAGCCCATATATATTCTTTAATTGTTTTCTTTTGAGATTATTTTGCTTACGTGATTTTGGAATCCTCTACCAACTTGAGACACGTAGCAACACGATAGGCCATCCGAGAAGCAAGCAACACAATAGGGCTATGGCCTATCTTAAGATCGACAAGTATGCGACACTCTTTACATGATGTTAACTTATATTGGTAGCCTCCTGTAGTTCTATTGTTTTCTTTTAATGGCGAAATGTTTGTGATTGGCTTCTTTGCATGAGTAATATATTTGATGAGGAAATAACATGAATGTTATTTTATTCTCTCTTTAGATTTCAAGAGGTGAGGATGATTATGCGGAGGCCTTAAATCTTGATGATCGCTACATAAAAGCATACTCCGTCGAACAGCAGTTAGAAAAGAACTTGGGAAACTTAAAGAATCCATTGAAGGTATGTTGAGTGCAAGTTCTCTCTTGGATTAACTCCTAAGTGATTCATTTCTACTACTTTTATTTAAATTTGATCGATCTTATATGGTGGGCGTAGTTGATTGAGATCTTGAGTTTGGCCTAAGGTTAGAGCCTAATAATCAAGACATGAAGAAACAAACATGCGAGATTAAAGCATTGTATGAGAAAGTAAGCGATTTTGTTGTTTCATCTTCTTCTATATACCTTCCGAATTTTAACTTTGAAATAGCTCGATGACCTAAAATTATCTAGAAAAAGTTGTGGTTGATCATAGAACTGGTTTAGAATCATGGATGTTAACGAGGCCATGGTCGAAATGAAGGCATGCGACCTTCTCCTTTTCTTTTAGTTTTCTTAACAAATTGATGGGGATGGTTGTCGGAAGATTTTACATTTTGTTATTGTTTCTTTGTTTCTCTAAGCAATCAATTGGTTTTTCTCGTTGTAATTTTCATCAATCCCGGAGATTCTGAGAAGGCATTAGGGGTTATGAAAAGTCTATGCTAGGAGCTCGGGAAGTAGGAAGTCTGCGACAATAGATAATGGACTTGGGATGCATACTATATGGATAGTGCACAAAGAAAGGAATCGCTGCAGTTCAAGGGTCTCAAACTAATGTACCAACTTTTAGAACTTCTTTTTTCTCTTTTAACAGTTGGTATTTAAAAAAAAAAAACAAGGATGTTTATATGTTGAGGATGAAATGGTTTTGGAGTTTCAACGATATTCATAAATAGAGTTCTTGTAACAATTTCTCGTTTTCGGTAAACCTCGGTGACTATTTAAGCACATGTTGCATGGTTTTTTTATCTTGTTTAAGGCGTAGCGTTTCTTGCAAAGATGATAGCTATAATCATGGTGACAGTATATATTACATCTTGATGAAGTAATTAGAATCATTGAAAGACATAGGTGGAAAGGAATGAATTGTTCGTTTATTTTTCTTCATAGACCCGCTTTTGCAATGTGGAATGACAATAATGAAACTTGTTATGTCTTATGTTACTATATTTTTTATTAAAATCATTCGGTTAGATACTTCAAAATTTGATCCAAGTATAATGTTACTATTTTTGAAAATAATATTTATCATTGTTATAAAAATATATTTAACTATAAAAATTAAAAATAATTTTATTTTATCTAATAAATAATTTAAATTGATTATATAATTTATTAAAATATTTATAATAAAATATGGGAAGATATATTTTAATATTTTATTAAATGATTTCATAAATTCACATACTTTAATAATTTTACATAAGTAAAATAATTTAAAACAACTATTATATATCAATTCTAATATGATGTCCTTAATGGTCATTTTTATTCTCACCTCACTGCTACAATTGCGTTTGAATCCAAACACACACTCCACTGTTTTTAATCTCACTACTACGTTGTCCAATCTCACCGCCACAAAGAATTAATCTCACATACATTGCTTTTTAACCTCACCGGAGGTAAACACACCGCCCATCCAAACTAGCCCTATGGCTTCCTTTGGTTCACCGTTTAGCATCGGTGAGATGCGATTGGGTTATCAATCTCACCGTCATCTTTGTTTGGTTCAACATTTCAAAGCGATGAAGATTGGTTTCAATCTCCTTCTTGTGCTTAAACGTGGTTGGAGATGAGAGCGGCAGATTAGAGGCAATTGGGAAGTGGGTATTTTTATCGGACAAAAATACCCATTTTCAAACATCTCCTAAAACGCATCATCATCCCGACGTTCCTTTTTGTTCATTGCCTCTCTTGTCGCAGCGAAGAGCGCTACAAGAAAACTCAGGCGATGCTTGAGTGGAGATTAGAGTTTCACTCCATCATCTAGTCACCGTAATTTCTATAACCAGTAGTCTCTTACCCTCTTTCATTCGATTTTCATTTCTCATTTGGCGCTTCCCTCTCTACCCAAAACCACAAGCAGACACTCTCTGAAATTTTCCCTGTGTATTACCGGCCTTGTTTCAAACAAGGAAAATAGTGCTTCCTCCTACTTGGCAAGTTTCTTAGTTTATTTGTTACTAGTTCATTTGTTTAATATTTTTTTTATAGTGCCTTAGCAATTTAGCCATTTCAATGCCATAAATTTCATCTATTTGGTGAATTTTTGGATTTTGCGCTTGCGGTTCGGCTTTTTATATGGTTTTCTGTTCTGGGTTGGTTTTGTTTGTTGCTCGTTTCAAAATTTGCGTTTTTTTTGTTGTCGATCTATTTTTCCTTACGGGTTTGATCTTGATTGAATTTTGGGAACTAGGACAATGTAGTTAGTTTTTATTTTTTCCGTTGGTTTTTTTGTGTTATTTTCTATCATTCTAAAAATTATTAAAAGTTTAGGAGGTTGGATATATATTTTTAATGCCAAATTCAACAAAAGCAGAATGGTTTAATCAAAGAAACAATTTTGTCATTGTTCTTTCTCTTTTTATTTTTCACCATTGTTTTCTCGAGCGGTGAACCCTTGTGTCTTGTTGTGCATGCTCATTTCAGTGATAACAATCTTTTGGATCTAATATGGGTCCGAAAAACATTAAAAGCGATTTGCCATGATATCATCTTATAATTCGATTAGATGATCGGATGCCTTGTATTGTATCCGAAATTTCACTTTTGTTTTCCGACTTCTCTCATTGGTGTTCTTAAGAGAAATATGAATTGTAATACAATGATACTCTCTAATTATATCATGTGAAAGTTTTATCCATTCAACGTGTATTGTTATTATTTTCTGAAATATCGCATGTTTAGACTTCTGCATTTTAAATTGATTTTGGAGATTTACATCGATCTTGATTTGTGATTATATCGCCTATTTATTGAATTTGTTGTAGATTTCAACTATATGGAAAAATTCCTATAAAGGGGCGGTGGAGACCTTGTGTAAACAAGTCTTATGAAGGTATGAATTCATATTCCTTTATTCTATTGTAAGTAGTTCATGAAAGTTTTACATTGCTTTGTTCACATCAATTAGGTTCTTTTAGTTTTTGACAAGTAATATAAATAATGCCTCTATTTCGAATCTCATTGTTTCTATTATTTTGGTGAAGGTAATTCTCTCTTCTTTTTTCTCTTGTATATTTCTTGTTGATAGTAACTTTCATAAGCATCAATATTTGACTAACAAAATGGGAGGAGTAATCATTCCTAAGAAAATGGTTTTGCACATAAGACAATATTGTTACATGCCACAAAGGTATCGAGAATCGAGACTTGATTCATTTAGAGTTATATCGATGGAAGCTAAAATACTTGTCTAGCTTCCCGCCTACGTCCCAATTACTGATTATAATATTCCAAGCTATCCATGATTCTATATTAGATGTAGACATCATTCATTTGAAAAGGTCGGACCACTATGCATATTTATTGGCTAGGTTTTAAATTTGGTAATTCAATGGTCTTGTAGTGCTCGGTGTTGCCGTTAAGTTCCTTTGTTAATAACTATCTAAATAGTATTGTCTTTTATTGTTGCATCGTGATTTGACAAAGTTTTGTGATAATATTTTGATTCCGCTAAGGAGAAAATTATAGCATTAGAAGATGACTTTAGATTCATTAAAGGTGTGTGAATGCTATGTTTCATACCAAAAACTTATATCATGTTTGGTTGATGTGATTTCTTTTGCCTAAACTGTTGAGTCTCGAGTAATGGAGTGTGAGATTGCTATTTCAAGGAAAAGAAAGAGGCAAGGGAGAGGAAATATGGAAGTCAGTTATGTGAAGAGTAACTTCTTAAAATTTTTCAAGAATCCTAGTATGTATGAGGACCTCGGGAGCTTCATTAACTTGCTAGTGTAAATGTCTTACATTTAAGAGTTTTATATTCCATTTACGGTGCTTTGCACATTTGAAGTGCTTGTGTTCTTAATGCACATGCACTCATGAATGCTTCATGTTTATATTCACGAGTATGGTTATGGTTGTTGACTATCTTCATTAATTTAAAATTTGGGTGTTTCTTTTAACTACTATAGGTTTACCTCAATCAAATGGTTACATATATGTTGAGGCAAATGGAGGCTTAAATCAACAGAGGACGTCGGTTGGTTCAATTCCTCTTTAGTCATATTAAATATTTGTGCTTTACCTCTCTTTATAAAGCTTGTCATTTTATGGTTTTATTAATTTAATTTTTATGTATGTGGTTTTGGACATTTTGTAGATCTGCAATGCGATTCTTTGTGGCGAGCTATCTTAATGCAACCCTTCTAATCCCTAATGTGGTTTTATTAATTGGTAGTGGAATAGTGCATTTTGAGAAAGCCCATATATATTCTTTAATTGTTTTTCTTTTGAGATTATTTTGCTACGTGATTTTTGGAATCCTCTACCAACTTGAGACATGTAGCAACACGATAGGCCATCCGAGAAGCTAGCAACACAATAGGGCTATGGCCTATCTTAAGATCGAAAGTATGCCCGACACTCTTTACATGATGTTCACTTATATTGGTAGCCTCCGTAGTTCTATTGTTTTCTTTTAATGGCGAAATGTTTGTGATTGGCTTTTGCATGAGTAATATATTTGATGAGGAAATAACATGAATGTTATTTTTATTCTCTCTTTAGATTTCAAGAGGTGAGGATGATTGTCACGGAGGCCTTAAATCTTGATGATCGCTACATAAAAGCATACTCCGTCGAGCAGCAGTTAGAAAAGAACTTGGGAAACTTAAAGAATCCATTGAAGGTATGTTGAGTGCAAGTTCTCTCTTGGATTAACTCCTAAGTGATTCATTTCTACTGCTTCTATTTAAATTTGATAGATCTTATATGGTGGGCGTAGTTGATTGTAGATCTTGAGTTTGGCACGAGGTTAGAGCCTAATAATCAAGACATGAAGAAAGCAAACATCTGAGAGATTAAAGCATTGTATGAGAAAGTAAAATTTTTTTGTTGTTTCATCTTCTTCATATACCTTCCGAATTTTAACTTTGAAATAGCTCGATGACCTAAAATTATCTAGAAAAAGTTGTGGTTGATCATAGAATGGTTTAGAATCATGGATGTTAACCGAGCCATGATCGAGTCAAGGCATCTGACCTTCTCCTTTTCTTTTAGTTTTCTTAACAAATTGATGGGGATGGTTGTCGGAAGATTTTCTGTTTTGTTATTGTTTCTTTGTTTCTCTAAGCAATCAATTGGTTTTTCTCATTGTAATTTTCATCAATCCTGGAGATTCTGCAGAAGGCATTAGGGGTTATGAAAAAGTCTATGCTAGGAGCTCAGAAGTAGGGAAGTCTGCGACAATAGATAATGGACTTGGGATGCATACTATATCGGATAGTGCACAAAGAAAAGGAATCGCTGCAGTTCAAGGGTCTCAAACTAATGTACCAACTTTTAGAACTTCTTTTTTCTCTTTTAACGGTTGGTATTTAAAAAAAACAAGGATGTTTATATGTTGAGGATGAAATGGTTTTGGAGTTTCAGCGATATTCATAAATAGAGTTCTTGTAACAATTTCTCGTTTCTCGTAAACCTCGGTGACTATTTAAGCACATGTTGCATGGTTTTTTTATCTTGTTTAAGGCGAGCGTTTCTTGGTAGTGATAGCTATAATCATGGTGACGATTATATATTACATCTTGATGAAGTAATTAGAATCATTGAAAGACATAGGTGGAAAGGAATGAATTGTTCGTTTATTTTTCTTCATAGACAGTTTTGCAATGTGGAATGACAATAATGAAACTTGTTATGTCTTATGTTACTATATTTTTTTATTAAAAATCATTTGGTTAGATACTTCAAAATTTGATCCAAGTATAATGTTATTATTTACGAAAATAATATTTATCATTGTTATAAAATATTTTTAACCATAAAAATTAAAAATAATTTTATTTTATCTAATAAATAATTTAAATTGATTATATAATTTATTAAAATATTTATAATAAAATATTGGAAGATATATTTTAATATTTTATTAAATGATTTCATAAATTCACATACTTTAATAATTTTACATAAGTAAAATAATTTAAAACAACTATTATATATCAATTCTAATATGATGTCCTTAATGGTCATTTTTATTCTCACCTCACTTGCATACACATTGCGTTTGAATCCAAACACACACTCCCATTGTTTTTTAATCTCCTTTGCATGATGTCCAATCTCAACGCTCTGATAACTAATCTCACCGCCATTGCTGCTTTTTAACCTCACGGGAGGTAAACACACCGCCCATCCAAACTAGCCCTAAGTCTCAGTGGTTTGGTACCACCAGTGGTTTTGACCACATTATGATATTTTGTGACCTATGGTCATCAGTGGTTTTGACTACACAATGGGTTGGCCCCATCATTTGATTTGTGACTCTAGTCACCAGTGGTTTTGACCACCAGTGGTTTTGACCACAGGGGTAGACACAGGAGTTCGGTTGGTTAGGTTGCATTTGCATATTTGCATGTTTATTAATAATCTGTGTATGAGTTACATTTAAGGTGGGGATTTACATTGAGTCTTGGTGACTCACCCCTTCCCATATTATTTTGCAGATGAGTAGATCGCGAAGATGGAGCCGGAGAGGACTAAGGCGACCATGCTTATCGTTGGATTTGAATTTACTTTGTTATAGTTAATATTATTTATTTTCTAAGTCTTTTTATTTTGATTTGTAATAAGGCCGCTAATTACTATTTGGATGTTTATTTTACTATTTTATTTTACTTATGTTATATTACAAATGAAGTTTATAAATGATTAAGCGAACCGGTTAAAAGTAAGTTTTTCAAACTTAATAACTTCTACGGGTTTTCAAAGATGTTACCGTCGGGTAGCAAAATACACCAAGTCAACTATAACCTTGACAAATTTTAAAGTTTTACATGATCAAACATTTTCGGAGGGTAACCCAACCATGTTTATGAAAATAATCCCAACCAAGTTTTATCAAACCTCGTTTTAATACCTTAGCCATATTATAACAAGTTTTCACCAGACACTCAAAATGATTCAAATTATTTTACTCGTGACATACAGATCCGGTCGGGACTCATGGGTAGGGTTTGGGGTGTTGCATTTTGGTATCGAGCTTGGTTCAAAACTTCTATTGTGGGGGCTCAAGGCCCAAAATGTTTTGTTTTTGTTAGTAGGCCTTATTGGGATGTTTTGAAACTATTTTTGGCTTGAACGACATGGCACCGAGTCTCGGCACCAATCCGCCCTGTAAGTACTTCTATCTATTTTTGGTGAATATTTGATAGGGTAGAAGGGTAAAATGGGGACGTAGAATATTAGACTAAGGAATTGTTGAACCTAGGGTTAGCATACCCCAACAAACCATGCATAAGATTTAATAATTTCTTAAACAACCACGTGAGATGTCACTAAGAAAGGGATGTGGCAATCGTTATCGCATGTCTAGGATTGGATTCGATTGGGAGCACGGTATTTAAGCGATCTAGTGACTCACCTCCTACTCACTTGAATCCTACACAGTGCGTGGTGATGGTTCATCCTAGGCGAACGACGTACTCACAGTGAACATAATAATTAAAACCCAAAAGGGATTAGCCGTTTTGCTTTTGAATTAATTAAAATCTTGTTTTAAAAAAATGACCAAAATACCCTCGGTTTGGAAAATGACCAAAATACCCTTAGCTTATAAATTACCAAAATACCTCAGTATGAAAAATTTCCAAAATATCTTTCTTTTGTGAAATCAATTAGAACCAAATTTTGAAAATATTTTTATGAAAATGCCACGATTATGAAAATTACAAAATGCCACAACCAACAAAATTACGAATAACCTTGATTTTAAAATTTTGCAACATCACCTTTTTTTGGAAAATGCAATTCTCAAAAGAACCCTCAAAGTTTTACAACTTTTGAAATATCCCCGATTTATTAAATTTTACAAATTCACGATTTGTGAAAAATTACCGAAATACCCCTGAGGTTTAAAATTATCGAAATACCCTCGGATTTCAAAATTTTTCAAAATACCCCAAGAATTTAAGAGTTCCAAAATACTTTTTGACAAAATCATTCGAGAACTTTTATTTTTGAACAAATTACAAAAATACCCCTGTAGGATAAATTACGAAAATACCCCTGGGTAGTGGAAAAACAATCACAATGAAAACTACAACGTCTCTTTGAATGAATGAACAGAAGGACTGTGTGCATGTATGATCTGAAAGAACCACTCCTAAAACTCCTATCATAAAAATTTCTTCGCGGATAATCAAGTGAAACAAGTACTATGCATAAAATTCTTAAACAGATAAACGCGATCATTAGAAATGAGTACAAGAGGTCGTGGGCGTCGCCTCGTGGTCATGATAGAGGTAGAATGACCTTATCGAACCAGCAGTCAGTCATGGAGTGCAGAAATGAGATCTTGGATCTCTGGCGGTGGCGAGTTTTAAGATCGCCAGGTGGTAATGATGTTGTATATCAAGCTATATTCACAGTATTGGAGCGAGTTCTTTGAGGCGAGTCTTGGCAGGAGCCCGTAAATTTGTGGTTGAACTACTTGGGCTATGAGCGAGAGGTGTTTAGGGAGTTTCGGAATGGCACCAATCTGGCGAAATATTGGTTAGAATCTATAGAAAGGATCATGGATGACCTAGATTTTCTGGTGAGGAGAAGTTGAAGGCATAATCTCTTTGCTTGGGATGAGTCATGTCGGTGGTGGCTCACCGTAAGAGATGGAGCGATGGCGTAAAATCTCACACAGGAATTCTTCAAGGATGCTTATCAAAAGAAATATATCGGAACTAGTTACGTGGATGCTTGTGAAAGGCTTTCTTGAACACGGTTCAAGGCAATAAGACAATGGCGAGTATGAGGTAGAATTCTTAGGTTGAGTAGGTATGCTCGTGGTATTGTGGGTACCGAGCATGAGCGTTGTGTTAGATTCGAGGATAAATTTGAGAGATGAGTTGAGGATGATGATAGCTCCACAGGCCGAGAATGGGAGTTCAACATCTTAGTGGAGAAGTCTAAGGTTCTTTGAAGGGTAAGACGATCGGTTAGAGCGGAATCGGGATAAGAATTGGAAGAAGAAGAGCTCGGGATCTTCAAAGTTCTCGTAATAATGAGAAGAGGACAAGGTTTGGTGGAGTGCGATCAAGTCGCTAGGCACGCTCTGCTTTGCTAGTCCTCAATAAGCCGCATACGGTGTGCGGTGTGGGAAGTCTCACGGAAGAATATTGGAATGGTAATCGGGGATGCTTCAAGTGTGGGTCCATGGAGCATCGAGTTAGAGATTGTTGAAGAAGGCAACTAGACCGAGATCGGAGGTCGGGATCGTTACTGAATCGAAGGATAACCAATAGCCGTAGAGGGTCGTGGTGCGGGGAAGAGGAGGTAATGGTCTTTGGTAGAAGTCGGTAGAGCACGAGGGGAGGTACTGTGGTGATGCGAGGCTAAACAACTGGTTTAGTCTATCTTGAGGCGTCAAGAGGAAAAGCGACCTTGCCGGACGTTATAACCAGGTATGTTCTTGATCTTTGGTGTACCTATAATACTTTGATTGACATTGGCTCAACCCACTCATACATTGCTAGTAGCGTGGTGGAAACTTTGCACTTAGACTCGAGCTTACTTCAGGAAGATGACGTATTAAGCCCACAGGTCACTCAGTAGAAGTAAGTAAACTCTATAGGCGTACCCTAGAACTCCAAGGGGTCGTATTTTTGGCTGATTTGATGGAACTACTATTTCGGGAGTTCGACCTAATCCTCGGGATGAATTGGCTAGTAAAGTATCAGGCTAGCCTGGATTGTGCAGCTAAGCGCATGGTAATAAAGACCATGTAAGGTGATGAGGTGGTGATGATAGGTAAAAGGAGTGATTACCTGTCTAATGTGGTTTCTGCGTTGAAGGCGGAAAAGATGGTTAGGAAGGGTTGTGAAGCTTATGTGGTGCATGTCTGTGCTTTGGAAGCTAAGGATGTTCTTTGTGAGAGATGTCCGGGTGTGAGGGACTATGTTAATGTGTTTCAGAGGAACTTAGGGTCTATCTCGAGGGCCGTGAGGTTGAATTTGGTATAAACTTGTTACCTGGAACCGCGCCAGTATTTATAGCTCCGTATCGAATGGCGCCAAAAGAATTGGTAGAGTTGAAGGCGTAGATTCAGGAATTGTTGGATAGAGGGTTCATCCGACCAAATGTATCGCCTTGGGGAGCTCCAGTGCTTTTTGTCAAGAAGAAGGATGGGACAATGAGGATGTGCATAGACTATCGACAGCTGAACAAGTTGACAATAAAGAATCGGTATCCTTTGCCCAGGATCGATGATTTGTTCGATCAATTCAAAGGGGCATCGGTGTTCTTTAAGATTGACCTTAGGTCAGGGTACCATCAGCTTAAGGTGAAGGAGGCTGATGTCTATAAGACGGCATTCCGTACTCGGTATAGACACTACGAGTTTCTGGTAATGCCTTTTGGTTTGACGAATGCCCCGGCCGCGTTTATGGACATGATGAATCGGGTTTTCCAACCCTATCTGGATCGGTTCGTTTTGGTGTACTCGAAGTTGGAAGAGGAGCATGACGCACATCTTCATGTGGTTCTACAAGTTCTTAGGGAGAAAGCAGTTATACGCCAAATTCGTGAAATGTGAGTTACGGCTCGAGGAGGTAACTTTTCTAGGGCATGTTGTTTGATCGAGGAATCGAGGCGGATCCGTAAGATTGAGGCGATGCTAGAGTGAAACCACCAAAAGTCGATTCTGAAAATTGAGAGATTTAGGGTTGGCGGGATATTATAGGAGATTTGTGGAAAATTTCTCCTCGATTGCGGCAGATTGACTAATTTGTTGAGAAAAGGAGTTTCATTTGTGTGGTCTGAGAAGCAGCAAGAAAGTTTCGATAAGTTGAAGAGGATCTTGCGAAGCACCGGTCTTAATTGACTGAGGCAGGAAAGGAGTTCACTGTGTATTGTGATGCATCGCATACCGGTTTAGGGTGTGTGCTGATGCAAGAAGGGAAGGTGGTCGCTTATGCGTCACGGTAGTTGAGGCCTCACGAAGCCAATTATCCAACATATGACTTGGAATTGGCTGCTGTGGTATTTACCTTGAAAATCTAGAGGCACTATCATCATGCACGGGGAGAAGTCGGTAGTGTACACAGATCATAAAAGTCTGAAGTACCTCGACTCGAGAAAGATTTAAATCGAGATAGCGGAGGTGGATTGAGTTGTTGAAGGACTCATTGCTCAATCAAATACCATCCGGGAAGGCTAATGTGGTGGCCGATGCCTTGGCCGAAAAGTGGTAGCGGATTTGCAAGCAATGGTTGCTCATTTAAGTCTCTATGAGGATGGGAGCCTTTTGGCAGAATTGCAAGTGAAGCCATCTTGGATTAATGAGGTCAAAGAAAGGCAGATGACTGATGAAGCTTTGAATACTCGAAGGTTGCAAGTACAGAATGGTGAGGCCAAAGGTTTCAGCTTAGGCAGTGATGGAGTGTTGTACTTTCAGGGGAGAGTATGCATGCCTAAGGATGATGAGTTGAGGCAGCGAATCCTTAAAGAAGCTCATAGCAGTGCGTATGCTATGCACCCGGGAAGCAGCAAGATGTATCGAGATTTAAGGGAGAAATTTTGGTGGTCGGGTCTTAAGCGGGAAGTAATTGAGTTAGTGGGCAAGTGTCTGACATGCAGCAAGTTAAGGCTGAGCATTAATTACCATCGGGGCTGTTACAGTCGGTAAAGATCCCACAGTGGAAATGGGAGCAGATTACTATGGATTTCGTAAGTTGGCTTCCCCTTACGCCCACTAAGAAAGATGCAGTTTGGGTGGTAGTAGACCGGTTGACTAAGTCGGCTTATTTTATAGTGGTAAGGGTTGACTACTCATTTCAAAGATTAGCCAAGTTGTACATCGCAGAGATAGTACGGTTGCATGGAGTACCTGTGTCCATTATCTCAGATCGGGATCCTCGGTTTACGTCGAGGTTCTGGAAGGCTCTACATCAGGAGTTAGGCACGAAGTTGAATTTCGGCCGGCTTTTCATCCATGATCGATGGATAATCTGAGAGGTCATCAAGTGTTGGAAGACATGTTGAGGGTTGTGTGTTGGATTTAGTGGTAGTTGGGAGGAGTACCTACCTTTGGCGAGTTAAACTTATAACAATAGTTATCAAGCAAGCATTGAGATGGCACCATATGAGGTATTGTATGGTCGAAAATCTTGTACTCCTACATGTTGGATGGAACTAGGAGAGCGTCGGATGTTGGGTCGAGTTAGTGGCGAGACAGAGGATAAGGTTAGAGTAATTCGGGCTCGTCTTAAGGAGGCATCGGACAGTGAAATCCTCTGGCGATCTTAAGCATAGATGTTGAGTATCACGATGGGTGATAAGGTCTTCTTGAAGGTATCACCTTGGAAGAAGGTCTTGAGGTTTGGTAGGAAGGGCAAGCTAAGCCTAGATTCATCGGACCATACGATGATTGAAACGTGTGAGGCCGGTAGCTTACCGACTTGGTTGCAGTGAGAATTGAGCGGATCCATGATGTCTTCCATGTTTCAATCTTTGAGCGCTATCGATCGGATCCATCACATGCGATGCCGTTGCAAAATTAAAGTAAACTCAGACTTGTCTTTCGAGGAGGAGTGATGCAGATTTTGGATCGAGATATCAAAGTTCTTCGTGGGAAGTCGATTGCCTTTGGTAAAGGTGTTATGGCGAAATCATGAGTACGGAGGAGGCCACATGGGAACCCGAGGATGTGATGCGGTAGCAATACCCCAACTCTTGATCCGAGGTAATTTCGAGTAGAAATTCTTTTAAGGGGTAGAACTATAACATCCTAAATTAAGGGTTGTTAAAAATTTAATTTTTATTTATGTGCTTGCTTGAAGAGAAATGAATACTATGTTTGCTAGACATGTTTTAGGGTCTAGACATAGCCCCGAACTAGGTCAGACTTGGGGTTGAAATTTCTTTTTAAGTGCTTAAAAGGAAGGAATTAGGTGAGAAAGGGGTTAAGTAAAATTTCGGGTGAAGCATGACATAAAGAACTAATTGGCAATGTGGCTTCCATGCACCACTTAAGAGTTGGAGGTGAAGATGGGCGCAGGTCTTGGGATCGAGCTGCTGGAGTGGCATTTTGGTGTTTTATTTTTATATATGCGGTGATGGGCTAAAGTAGGAAGGCTTTAAAAATTAAATGGTGAGGTTTAATGACATGAAAATCGAAATGGTGGAGTGGCATGGGGCATTGTAAGGGGCTGCGGCAGGTTGCTACTTTAGGTCTCATGTTCGAACCAAGGGAAGCGTGATTGGTTTTATTTTTTTATGCATCTTTGGCGTTAGGGGAGTGAGTGATGGCATGACTTTGGACTCTTAAATTGATAAGGATAAAGCTTAATTTTGCTCTAGAATTAATTTGGAAGAGTAAATATTAGTAGTTTATTTTCTTTTAAATTGTTGAAGAGTGGCAAGGAGATAAAAATAAAAGATAAATGTTAGTTGATGGGTGATAATTAATAGCTGAATTATCACAAAGAGGGGGAGGTGATGGCCGACTTTAGGACTTCTTGGGGGGCTGTCCATAATCGGGTTTGATATAGCAAGGGAGTGCCAAAAATTCATTAAATTTCTTTTCTTTTTCTCTTCAATAGATACAATAGCCAAAATTCTTCAAAAAAATTCTCTTCTTCTCTTTTTCTATTAGCCGAACCTCTTCCACCCCTTTTGCCGAAATCTTTTCTCCTCCATTAGAGCTACTTTGGCCGAATAGCAAAGGAGCACGAGATTCTATTCGGGATTCTTTTACAAACGTTTAGTAAGAGGTATGTGGACATGGCCGAATGGTTTTTTTTGGATCTATGGTTATGGTAGAATGGTCTATGATGCATAATGATGTGATTAAACCAATTGTGGAGAGGGACTTAAGCCGATTGAAGGAAGCTTTGAGGATTTGATTCCTAAGATAGCGTGGTAAGTAACATTGACCATATGCCTTGATTATATATAATTGAGCAAGCCGATTCTAACAAGTGTTTTGGTAGGGATCTCGACAAGTCAAGTGATAATTTTGGGATTTGGTAAGTGTGGTAAGTGAATAGTTATATTCGCCAAAGGCCATTTATGGTACCTAAAGTATAACCGATTGTGTGCCATGGATTTAGGGCTAATCGGCCAAGGCAAACAAAGGCTTGAGTTTGGTTGGAAACCAAATCGGCAACCAAGGTAAGTGTTATTTCAAGCACAACATATCCTTCGGGATTATTTGGTTTGGCCGAATAGGCCTAAGTCCATAACCCTGTTGTTGGCCGATTATAGGGTCAAGAATCTAGCGTCGTAGATCGGATCTTCGGGATCTAGGGATTTCGGTAGAAACAGGTGTGTAAAAACTCACTACACACTTTATTAGTTTACATGACTATATTGTTGCCTTTTTATCATTGTGGTAGTGCTTGTGGACATAAGCATGGATTCCAGGTATGTAACATCTTGAATAGGGCCTATGCATTTCCAGTTTAATTGTATGAAATGACAAGTTTCAAGTACTATGAATAAATTTTGATACTTTTGGAAACCTAGAAATGCATGAAAATGGAAATGAAAATGAAAATGGAAATGGAAATGGAAATGGACATTTTGGAAACTTAGACATTTTGGGAAACACTGAACATTTGGAAACACGAACATTTTAGGAAACTGAACATTTTGGAAACACGAACATTTTAGGAAACACGAACATTTTGGAAACACGAACATTTGGAAACACAACATTTTGGAAACACGAAGATGTAAGGAAAATGGCAAGATTCTGAGCATGAAAATTTTAGGAAACTTAGAAATAAGGTAGGAATGACAAATTTTAAAGCCCAAAATAGGAGATAAGGGCAAGAGGGCCTTAAAAGAAAAAGTTGGTGAATTCGACATACAATCGAGCTTGGAAAAGTGGCACGAAGTGTCACTTAGGGTTTATGGGAATGGCATGAGTTCGAGTCACTTGGAAAGCAATTATTGAAGGTTTAATTTTGCTTCCCAAGGCTAGGGGTGGAATGACACTTGGTTGCTAAAAAGGAGAGAGTTTTATTTTATTAAAACTTGTCAAATTAAGGTGATAAATAAAGATTTATTCTTCTAAGATAAATGAGGAATTAAAGGATGGATTAAAGACTTTTAATTTAATTAAGTGATAATTAATAGAGATTAAATTATCACTTGGGAGAGTAGTGGCCAAGTTTTGGACTCTTGGTCTAGCGATTTCGATTAAAGAGGAAAATAGAGACTTTTCTCCCATTCACTCTCTTTGTCGAAATTTTGCTCTCTCTTCCCCTCTCTTTCTGAAATTTTCCCTAAGCAAGGACTCCATCTTTTCTTTTCCTTCCTTTGCCATTGCCTAGCCAAAACCTTTCTCTTCCAATCTCGATTAAATCTCCATAGCGAATCTCGATAACTCAAGTCAAGGAAACAAGTGATTAAAGGCAACAAGGTAAGGATTAGCCATTCAATTTTCTTTCTTTTTTTCTAGTTCTTAGAAAGTAAAGGCCTAATCCCCATTCTTTTTGATCATGGCGAATATACAAGGGATCTCAAGTTTCCACAATCGTTGAACATAAAGATCAAGGTTCTAAGGTAAGAGCAATTGATTCTTGTATCAAGGCTTAAGAAAATAACCTCTCTTATGTCTATGGCTGAATGTCAGAGGAGGAGTTTGAGGATTTGATTCGAGGAAAATTAAGGTAAGACACATTGGCTAAAGGCCAACTACAACCTATTAAAGTTAGATCAAATCTAACCTATGATCTTTAGGGATTTGACAGATATTCAAGACAAAAAGGAACTTTCGGGATTTGGAATCTCTAAGGTAAGCCTCTAAAATATTGACCAAGGGTTGTGAGAGTATCTAAATCCATTCCTTAATTTTTGAAAAGCGAAAACTAACCCATATTGAAATACAAGGTTGGTAGAATATCAAGTAGAGGAAAAACCAAACTTTGGGTTTGTATAAACACCAAATCGGCAAAGGTGAGTATCTTTTACAAATCCTACTAGGATTTGGTTTCGTTTAAGCCAAAATAGGTTTATTAATGTGTTTATTTGGTGGGCGAATATAGGAATTAATAGATCTAAAATTAGATCGGGATTCTCGAGATCTCAAGGAACCTATTAAGCGAAGCAGTGTGTACCCTTACTATCCTTGATATTATATGGCTAAATATTTTAATATATGGTATGAATAATAATGTGAATGTGGCTATGTACCACAAATGTGGCAAAAAGTACCAGTCGTTTCCTACTTCGATAGGATTGTGAAAATGTTATTTAATAACATGCGAATATATGAATATGAACATGAAATTAAGTTATGCTATATATATGTTTTGGGGCATTGGGATTTATGTGAAAGGGGAGAATAGGTGTTGACTTGGTCTCACCTGCGAAGGTGTGGACTTGGTCTCCTGTGAAATATGTTGACTACGGTCACATTGCGAAATTTTGGTAACCGGTTACAATAGTGTCTAATGACACAACGTTTAAATTTGATTATAGTGTCTAATGACACAGCGTGGAGAGTAGCGGATGGAGGGTTGACTTAGTAGTCCCCACGGTGTATGCAGGTTGATGCTGGGGGAGAGTAGTGGATGGCTAATTAGGATTGGGTTTGGGTTGCATCATAATTTCATTATTATATGGACTTGATGATTTAAACATGAATGCTGATTTATTGAATGTTAGTATTGTGTGCACATTGAGTCATTGACTCACCCCATTGTGGGAATTAATTTTCGGTGATGAGCAATGAATGAATGGTAGGTGGACCATGAGGTGGCCATGCTACATGCGGAAAATTTCATTTAGTTTGGACTTAAATTTTATTTTTAGTTGCTTTTATTCTATTTTGGGTTTTACTTGATGTAATAAGGCCTTAAGGCCAGTGGATTATACTTTATGTTTGCTTATTGTTAAGTTTCATGCTAAGAACTTTATTGGATGTATTTAATTAAATGGGCTTACAAGATCAAATAAATGGGTTTCAATCTAAGCCCAACCGAAAATAATAGTTTTCAAAAATTTACAATTTTCTCTAAGTATCGAAATGATTTTGAAATCGGTTTACTTTAGGAACATACCAGATCGGTTTAGGGCTCGTGGGTAGAGTGTGGGGTATTCGGTTTGGTATCGAGCCAGATTTTAAACTCTCGGCACGTGGGCTAAGGCCCAAAACGTTTTCAAAGCGAGCCAAATGATTTTCTTTGAAAGAAAGGCTTTTGGCATGGCCCTAAGTCTCAAACCATGATCCACCGGTAAGTACCCTAACTTTATGTGTGATTACGTGATTTAGATAAGGGTAGAAAAGGCATGGAGCGTAGAATAGAATGATAGGAACTTGAACCACAGGATTAGACTACTCAAACACAAACACATAAGACTTAATGTACTAAACCAACCTATGGCTAAGTCATTGAGCTAAGGTGTGGTAACCCTTGCATGTCTAGGATTGGATCAGGAAGAGCTTGGTATTTAAGCGGTCTAGTGACTCACCTCCTCTTGCAGAATCCTACAGTGCGTAGGCAGTTCACCCTAACTCGGAGGGCTCGGTGGTGTGGCAACCTCATGCGCATGTCTAGGAGCAGTTTGGTGGGAGCTTGGTATTTAAGCGGTTCGTGTGACTCACCTCCTCTCCACACGAATCACGCACAGTGCGTAGCTTTAGTTCACCACGACCAAGAGGGCTCGGTCATAGGCTAAACATAATGACTAAAACAGAAAGGAACTAGCCATGTTTAAAAAAAAAAGAGAACAAAACAACAAACCCTAGTTTTTCAAACCTTTAAAACTTTCTTTTAAACACGAGAAAATTATGTTTACAACATTTTACGAAAAACTCTTGATTTGAAAATGCCCTTAGCGAAAAATTACCAAAAGCGCCCGGTTTGTAAAATGTTCAACTACTCAACGACTTTACCAAAATTTCAACATTTCATAAACATTCAAAAACTCTAATTTGTAAAATACCAAAATCTAGTGATTTTGGACAAATTACAAAATTACCCCTAACTTACAAACTTACCAAAATGACCCTGACCTCCAAAATTTTTGCAACATCCCCATTTTTGAAGGAACCATTTTTAAAAAAGAACCCTCAAAGTTTTACAACTTTTGAAATACCCGAAATTCATTAAATTTTACAAATTTACCCTGATTTGTGAAAAATTACCAAAATACCCCTGAGGTCAAAAAAAATATCGAAATACCCTCGGACTTCAAAATTTTTCCAAATTACCTCGAGATTTTGGAATTTCCAAAAATAATTTTTGACAAAATCACCAAGGAACCCTATTTTGACAAATTACAAAAAATACCTACTGTAGGACAAAATTTGAAAATACCGGGTAGTGGAAAACAACAACAACAACGACAAAAACTACAACATTTCTCTGAATGAGCGGAAGTTCATACTTGTTTGATGGATGAGTGAATGGAAAAGGCGTGTGTTTGTATGATCTGAAATAACCACTCTAAAATCCTTCTCATAAAACTTCTTATTTGATAAATAAGTGGAACATTGACTAATCCATAAAATTTCTTAATCGGATCTCGGCGTTAGAAAATGAGCTCTAGAGGGCGTGGTCGTCGTGGTAGAGGAAGAGGAAGGATGACCGTGTCGAACCCGTTAGGTCGGTCAAGGGTCCGACAACGAGATGCCACCACCACCACCCCCATTTATTAATGTTGGCGAGCTCGGATGGGGAAGAGGCATGTCGCAGTTATTCTGCGAGTTTTGGAATTGGTGGCGGTGCGGTGGAAATGGAGGAAATCAAAGTCGGTACTGAGCGGCTCGAGCTAATAGAGCGAAATGTTTGAGGAGTATCAATGTGGCACCAGTCTGTTGATCTTGGTTGGAAGCAAGCAGAGGCGTATAATGGATGAGCTTGATTTGACTCGGAGGAAAAATTGAAAGGATGGTGGCTTTGTTCTGCGATGAAGCGTGTCGGTGGTGGTTGACTATTCGGGATGGTACATGCAATTGAAAATTTGACTTGGGAGTTTGTTAAAGAGGCCTTTCGGAAGAAGTATGTGGGAACCGGTATCTGAGATGAAGCGGAGGAAGGCTTTTCTAGGGTTAGTCAAGGAGTAAGTCCGTCATGAGAATATGAGGCGAATTTACGAGATTGAGCCGCTATGCTCGAGGGTAGTGGCGGTGAGCATGAATCTTGTGTCCGTTTTGAGGATGGGGTGAGAGATGATTTAAGGCATTAATAGCACCGCATCGAGGCGGGAATTCTCATTTTGGTAGAAAAGGCCAAGGTGGCGAGGGATTAAGGATGCTACTAAGCGGAAGTAGATAAGAATAAGGCCAAAGAGGGTTTGGGTCATCGGGAAAGGGTTACAAGAGGCCTCGGGTTGACAGGGCCACGAAATCAACAAAATTTGATGCAATTGGGCGATTCGACCTTGTGAGTATTGTGGAAAGAGGCATCTAGGGAGTGTTGGAAAAAGATAGGAGCATGCCTTAGGTGTGGGTCCAAGGACCATATGTTTAAGATTGTCCCAAATAATCGACGAGGCCGACCGGTAGTTAGAATGCTAGCAGGCCGGTGAGGTGGGCCAATGACCTCAGCGGGGTCGTGGATCGAGTAAGTGGTGGTGGTACAGCGGAGGCCGTGGCACATGGTCGAGTACTAATGCTAATCTTGATGCAAGACAACCGGGTTTGGTTTATGCGGTTCGTAGAAGGGAAGATGGAGGCATGCCGGATGTTATAACCCATGCGTTCTTTATTTTGACAAACCCTACCTTGCTTTGATTGATGTGGGCTCGACCCATTCCTATATTGCAAGTAGTGTAGTAAAAACGCTAGGCCTAGACTACGAACTCTCGATAGGCGGATGGTGTAGTAAGCCCATTAGGCCAAACTATAGTGGTAGACAAGATCTTTCGAAATGTACCCTAGAGATTCGGGGAGTGAACTTTCGGCGGATTTAATGGAGTTACCCTTTGGAGAGTTTGAGCTTATACTTGGAATGGATTGGTTAGTAGAACAAGCCGTGTTGGATTGTCTTGACTAAGCGTATGGAACTAAGAACCCGGAGGATGAAGTGGTAATAATGATCGGAGAAAGAAGGAATTATTTATCTAATGTAGTTTGACTTTGAAGAATTTGAGAAGATGGTTAAGAAAGGTTGCAAAGCGTTCTTAGCTTTTGTAAGTCACGACAGGTGGGAAGGAGGAAGGTGTTAATGGAGTTAGAGCGGTGAGGGACTTCGTAGATGTGTTTCGGAAGAGTTCACGGAATACCCCAGACGGGGAGGTGGAATTTGGGATTGATTTGCTCTGGGGACAGCTCGTGTCAATCGCTCCATCTAGAATGGCACCAAAGGAGTTAGTGGAGCTCAAGGCTCGATACAAGCTGTTGGATCATGGGTTCATCCAGGCCAGTGTGTCTCCGTGGGGAGCACCGGTCTTATTTGTGAAGAAGAAGGGCGGAACTATGCGTATGTGCATAGACTACCGTCGATTAAATAAAGTGACCATTAAGAACAAGTATCCCTTGCCAAGGATCGAGGACTTGTTCGATCGGTGAAGGAGCCATGATGTTTTGAAGATCGATTCGGTCGGGATACCATCTGTTGAAGGTGAAGGAAGGCGATATCCATAAGACCGCTTTTAGGACACGATATGGTCACTTGAGTTTGTGGTGATGCCGTTTGGGTTGTGAGCGCTCCAAGCGTTCATGGATATGATGAATCGGGTTTCCAACCCTACTTGGACAGATTTGTCATGGTGTTCATCGATGACATTTTGGTGTATTGAAGTCGGAGGAGGAGCATGATGAGCATCTCCGAGTTGTGTTGGAAGTATTAAGGAAAAGAAGCTCTATGCCAAATCCGGCAAGTGCAAATTTTGGCTTAGGGAGGTGGCATTCCTAGGGCATGTGGTATCCACAGAAGGAATAAGAGTGGACCCTAGGAAGATCGAAGCAGTGTTGGATTGGAAATCACCTAGGTCCGTGGCTGAAATCTGAAGTTTCTTAGGCTTGGCAGGCTATTACAGAAGGTTCGTGGAAGGATTCTCGTCAATAGCTGCGCCCTTAACCAAGTTACTAAGGAAGGAAGTACCCTTGAATGGACTAATAAGCGACAAGAGAGCTTTGAAAAGCTTAAGAAGGTCTTGACAGAGGCTCAGTGTTAATTAATTTGGAGGCGGAAAGGAATTTGTGGTGTCTTGTGATGCTTCGCATCTGGGGTTAAGGCGTGTGTTAATGCAAGATGGCAAAGTGGTTGCTTATGCGTCGTGATGACTAAGGCCTCATAATTTGAAATACCCAACTCATGACTTAGAGCTAGCGTGGTAGTTTTCGCCCTTAAGTTTGGAGGCACTACCTTTATGGAGAAAGGTCGATTATCTACACAGACCACAAGAGCCTTAAGTATTTATTAACTTCGAAGGAGTTGAACTTGAGGCAACGAAGGTGGGTGGAATTCTTTGAAGGACTCATTTGTTCAATAGAGTATCATCCACCAAAGCGAATGTAGTAGCCGATGCCCTAAGTCGGAAGGTTGTATCGGATCTACGGGCTTTGTTCGCTCATATAAGTCTATATGATGATGGAAGCCTGTTGGCAGAGTTGCAAGTCAGGCCCACATGGCTAAAGGAAGTGAAGGAGGGACAGTTGGTTGATAATGACTTAAGTACTAAGTTGCGACAAATGCTGACAAGGGGGTTAGAGGATTATGATGTCAACAATGAAGGAGTATTGTGCTACAAGGGTAAAGTTTGTATGCCAAAGAATAAGGAGTTGAGACAAAGGATTCTTCGGGAAGCGCATGGTAGCCCTTATGCTATGCATCCCGAAGGCATCAAAGCGCATAGAGATCTAAGGGAATAATTTTGGTGGTGCGACACAAGCGAAGTAGTGAATTTGTGGGGAAATGTTTGGCGTGTCGACAAGTTAAATTTGAACACCAAGTCCCATCGAGTTGCTTCAACCAATCGAGATTCCCCAATGGAAGTGGGAGAGAATTACCATGGACTTCATTAGTGGGCTTCCCTTACGCCTACTAAGAAGGACTCGGTATGGGTGATAGTGGACCGTTTGACCAAGTCACACACTTTATCGGTCGAATGGATTATTCTCTTGAAGTTGGCTAAGTTGTATGTAGCGGAAATTGTGAGATTACATGGAGTACCAATGTCGATCATCTACGATAGAGACCCAAGGTTTACGTCTCGATTTTAGAAAGCACTTCATCAAGCTTTAGGCACTAAGCTAGACTTCACTCTGACTTTTCATCCACAATCGACAGGCGGTCTGAGCGAGTTATACAAGTGTTGGAGGATATGTTGAGAGGCGTGTAATGGATTTTCGAGGAAGTTGGGAAGATTACTTGCCTTTAGCTGAATTCGCTTATAACAACAGACTATCAAGCCGACATTCGGATGGCACCATCTGAAGCATTGTATGGAAGGAAGTGTAGAACACCTACTTGTTGGACGAGTTAGGAGAACGCAGGAGTTTTGGGTCGAGTTGGTGGCGTAAACCGAAGAAGGTTGAGTTAATTAAGACGCACGGTTGAAGGAAGCCTCGATAGGCAAAAGTCGTCTGAGACCTTAAGCGAAAGGAAATAGAGTTTGAAGTGGGAGACCAAGTATTCCTAAAAGTCTCGCCTTGGAAGAAGGTTATGATGTTGATCATAAAGGAAGTTAAGCCCAAGGTTTATAGGGCCTTATCAAATCTTGAAGCGAGTTGGGCGATGGCATACCAACTAGAGTTGCCACGAAGTGCAGCAGATGCATGGCGTATTTCATGTGTCCATGTTACGTCGCTATCGATCGGATCCATCTCATGTGGTACCGGTTGAAGAGGTGGAACTAAGGCGGACTTATCCTATGAGGAAGAACCGATTCGGATCTTGGGCGTGATGTGAAAGTACTACGAAGAAGGCGGTCCCTCTAGTCAAAGTGCTATGGCGCAATCATGGAGCGGAAGAAGCTTCGTGGGAGTCGAGAAGAGACCATGAGACAACAATACCCTCAACTATTTTAGTTAGGAAATTTCGGGGACGAAATTTTGTTTAAGGGGTAGAAGCGTAACATTCTGAATAGGGCCTATGCATTTCGGTTTAATTGTATGAAATGACAAGTTTCAAGTACTATGAATAAATTTTGATACTTTTGGAAACCTAGAAATGCATGAAATGGAAATGAAAATGAAAATGGAAATGGAAATGGAAATGGACATTTTGGAAACTTAGACATTTTGGAAACTTAGACATTTTGGGAAACACGAACATTTTGGAAACACGAACATTTTAGGAAACACGAACATTTTGGAAACACGAACATTTTAGGAAACTGAACATTTTGGAAACCTAAACATTTTGGAAACACGAACATTTTGGAAACACGAAGATGTAAGGAAAATAGCAAGATTCTGAGCAGCGAAAATTTTAGGAAACTTAGAAATAAGGCGAATGACAAATTTTAAAGCCCAAAATAGGAGATAAGGGCAAGAGGGCCTTAAAAGAAAAAGTTGGTGAATTCTGACATACAATCGAGCTTGGAAAAGTGGCCTGAAGTGTCACTTAGGGTTTATGGGAATGGCATGAGTTCGAGTCACTTGGAAAGCAATTATTGAAGGTTTAATTTTGCTTCCCAAGGCTAGGGGTGGACGGCACGTGGTTGCTAAAAAGGAGAGAGTTTTATTTTTATTAAAACTTGTCAAATTAAGGTGATAAATAAAGGATTTATTCTTCTAAGATAAATGAGGAATTAAAGGATGGATTAAAGACTTTTAATTTAATTAAGTGATAATTAATAGAGATTAAATTATCACTTGGGAGAGTAGTAATAGCCAAGTTTTGGACTCTTGGTCTAGCGATTTCAGTTAAAAGAGGAAAATAGAGACTTTTCTCCCATTCACTCTCTTTTGAAATTTTGCTCTCTCTTCCCCCTCTCTTTGCCGAAATTTTCCCTAAGCAAGGACTCCATCTTTTCTTTTCCTTCCCTTTGCCATTGCCTAGCCAAAACCTTTCTCTTCCAATCTCGATTAAATCTCCATAGCTGAATCTCAGTAACTCAAGTCAAGGAAACAAGTGATTAAAGGCAACAAGGTAAGGATTAGCCATTCAATTTTCTTTCTTTTTTTCTAGTTCTTAGAAAGTAAAGGCCTAATCCCCATTCTTTTGATCATGGCGAATATACAAGGGATCTCAAGTTTCCACAATCGTTGAACATAAAGATCAAGGATCTAAGGTAAGAACAATTGATTCTTGTTCTTTTAAATCGTTTAAATCAAGGCTTAAGAAAATAACCTCTCTTATGTCTATGGTAGAATGTCGGAGAAGGAGTTTGGGATTTGATTCGAGGAAAATTAAGGTAAGACACATTCGGCTAAAGGCCAACTACAACCTATTAAAGTTAGATCAAATCTAACCTATGATCTTTAGGGATTTGACGGATATTCAAGACAAAAGGAACTTTGGGATTTGGAATCTCTAAGGTAAGCCTCTAAAATATTCGCCAAGGGTTGTGAGAGTATCTAAATCCATTCCTTAATTTTTGAAAAGCCGAAAACTAACCCATATTGAAATACAAGGTTGGCCGAATATCAGGTAGAGGAAAAACCAAACTTTCGGGATTTGTATAAACACCAAATCGGCAAAGGTGAGTATCTTTTTACAAATCCTACTAGGATTTGGTTTCGTTTTAAGCCAAAATAGGTTTATTAATGTGTTTATTTGGTGGGCCGAATATAGGAATTAATAGATCTAAAAATTAGATCGGGATTCTCGAGATCTCAAGGAACCTATTAAGCGAAACAGGTGTGTACCCTTACTATCCTTCGATATTATATGGCTAAATATTTTAATATATGGTATGAATAATAATGTGAATGTGGCTATGTACCACAAATGTGGCAAAAAGTACCAGTGCGTTTCCTACTTCGATAGGATTGTGAAAATGTTATTTAATAACATGCGAATATATGAATATGAACATGAAATTAAGTTATGCTATATATATGTTTTGGGGCATTGAGTTTATGTGAAAGGGGAGAAGCAGTGTTGACTTGGTCTCACTGCTTGAAGGTGTGGACTTGGTCTCCTGTGAAATATGTTGACTACGGTCACATTGCGAAATTTTGGTAACCGGTTACAATAGTGTCTAATGACACAACGTTTAAATTTGATTATAGTGTCTAATGACACAGCGTGGAGAGTAGCGGATGGAGGGTTGACTTAGTAGTCCCCACGGTGTATGGCAGGAGTGTAGTGCTAATTAGGATTGGGTTTGGGGAGAGTAGTGGATGGCTAATTTAAAGATGAATGCGATTTATTGAATGTTAGTATTGTGTGCACATTGAGTCATTGACTCACCCCATTGTGGGAATTATTTTTCAGGTGATGAGCAATGACGGACCGGGCCGGTGGACCATGAGGTGGCCATGCTACATGCGAAAAATTTCATTTAGTTTGGACTTAAATTTTATTTTTAGTTGCTTTTATTCTATTTCGGGTTTTACTTGATGTAATAGGGCCTTAAGGCCCAGTGGATTATACTTTATGTTTGCTTATTGTTAAGTTTCATGCTAAGAACTTTATTGGATGTATTTAATTAAATGGGCTTACAAGATCAAATAAATGGGTTTCCAATCTAAGCCCAACTGAAAATAATAGTTTTTCCAAAAATTTACAATTTCTCTAAGTATCGAAATGATTTTGAAATCAGTTTACTTTAGGAACATACCAGATCCGGTTCAGGCTCGTGGGCCGGGTGTGGGGTGTTTCAAGGTAAGTCCCCTATTACGTGATCTATGATGTATGCTTGAGTATGCCATTACATGCTATTAAATTCTATGCTGTACATGATATATGGATATATGATAATTATTATGTAAGCATGATGATGGTGGGATTGATGAGAGGAGGAGGATGATTTTTATGGATGTCACGGTGGTTTTGACCACAAGATGGGTTGGCCCCATCAGTTTATTGTGACTTTGGTCACCGGTGGTTTTGACCACCTTTGTTGTTAAATTGTGACTAAGTCCCGGTGGTTTGGTACCACCGTGGTTTTGACCACATTATGATATTTTGTGACCTATGGTCATCGGTGGTTTTGACTACGATGGGTTGGCCCCATCATTTGATTTGTGACTCTAGTCACGATGGTTTTGACCACCGGTGGTTTTGACCACCGGGGTGAACACAGGAGTTCGGTTGGTTAGGTTGGGTTTGCATATTTGCATGTTTATTAATAATCGTGTATGAGTTACATTTAGGGTGGGGATTTACACTTGAGTCTTGGTGACTCACCCTTCCCATATTATTTTGCGATGAGTAGATCATGGAGATGGGCAGGAGAGGACTCGGTGCCATGCTTATCGTTGATTTGAATTTACTTTGTTATAGTTAATATTATTTATTTTCTAAGTCTTTTTATTTTGGTTTGTAATAAGGCCGCTAATTACTATTTGGATGTTTATTTTACTGTTTTATTTTACTTATGTTATATTACAAATGAAGTTTATAAATGATTAAGTGAACCGGTTAAAAGTAAGTTTTTCAAACTTAATAACTTCTACGGGTTTTCAAAGATGTTACCGTCGGGTAGCAAAATACACCAAGTCAACTATAACCTTGACAAATTTTAAAGTTTTACATGATCAAACGTTTTCAGAGGGTTTATCAACCCAACCATGTTTATGAAAATAATCCCAACCAAGTTTTATCAAACCCCTTTTTAATACCTTAGCCATATTATAACAAGTTTTCACCAGACACTCAAAATGATTCAAATTATTTTACTCCGTGAAATAACAGATCTGGTCAGGACTCATGGGCCGGGTTTGGGGTCTTACAACTTGTGACATTATATACAACACAACAAAATTGAATAAAAGCATAGCATAAAAATACCAAACATAAAAAATATCATACATTAATTTTACTATAAAAAAGTAGATCATACATTAGTTTTGCATATAAAAAAGTAGATCATACATTACTTTTACATATAAAAGAGTAGTCTGGCTATATTACAATAATAAAGCTAAGGAGCTTATGGTGGAGGTTGTGGATGGTATGGTTGGAAGGGAAATGAGGATGTTGCTACCAAGGACGAAAATGATGCAATTGGATTTTGTTCAGCATACTCACGTCGAAGCCACGAAACCCTAACATCTGGATCTAAGTTCAAAAATACTTCTCGTTTCACCGGCATTTGGAACATTTTGATGGCAAAATAATACAGTTCATCTTTTTTTGGAATTTCATCTTCCAATTCACGCAAAACATCCATTGCACTTGAAATAGTATATTAAGAGTGAGGAAAAATAATTTCAGAAACTGACTTCCTTGGACTAGCCATACTCTCACACAATTTCTCAATATGAGTAGCTAATGAATTTTTGGACGATTTTCTACTTGAACTTGTTTTTTTTTCCTTTACCATGTACAACCCCAAATGTTTCCTTTCTTCGATTAGGAGTTTCATGAGAAGGGTTTGATGGTACCTTATTAGTAGGAATATCTTCATTCTCATTACTATTTTCATCTGAATCACCAAATCCCTCATTAGGTGTATCATTTCCCATAGGAACCCCACTTGGAAGAACACCAGATGAAACACCCCACACCCGGCTCACGAGCCTGAACCGGATCTGGTATGTTCCTAAAGTAAACCGGTTTCAAAAATTTTCGTTACTTAGAGAAAATTTGTAAAATTTTAGAAAACTATTATTTTGAGTTGGGCTTAGATTAGAAACCCATTTAATTAATCTTGTAAATCCAATTTAAGTAAAGTGACAAATAATTTTAGGGTTCATTTTTAAAGAAATAAATTTTTTACTTACTTACATCCAAAATAGTTCTTAGCACAATATTTAAAAGTAAAGCAAAAATAAAGAAATCTACTTGGGCCTTATGGCCTTATTACATCAAGTAAACCCAAAAAAAATAAAATTAAATGTACTGAAAAGAAATAAAGTCCAAATCAAATCAAATCTTCAAATGAAACATGGCCACCTCAAGGTCTACCGTCCCGGTCCGTCACTGTTCATCACCTGAAAATAGTTCCCACAGCGGGGTGAGTCAACAGACTCAATGTGCACACAGTACTAACATTCAACAAATCAGGCATACATGTTCATATCAAATTCATATTCATATAAAAATAAATGATGATGCAACCCAAACCCAAGCCTATTTGTCCATCCACTACACACCACCCGTACCTGCCAGTCACACCGTGGGGACTTCTAAGTCAACCCTCCATCCGCTACACACCATCGAAGGCAGTCGCTGCAGTCGACGTGCTCATCGCCCATATAATTTGTGTCATTAGACACCATATTCAAATAATGTAACCGAAGTTACCAAATTCAAATAATGTAACCGGAGTTACCATATTCAAATTTTGTGACCGTAGTCACCATATCCAGATTGGTGAGACCAAGTCAACACCTTCTTCCCTTTCACATAGATCCCGAATGCCCCATAAATTTTATATCATGCATAACATACTTAATTCTCATTCATGTTACTATTCATATGTTCAAAATATATCATATTAGTAATCCTATTAGAAGTAGGAAGCGTGCACAGGTACTCTTACCACATCGTGGTACTTAGCCACATTCATATTCTTATGCATATTCATATATTAAAATAATTTCCATATGATATATCGAAAGTTAGTGTGAGTACACACACGATCCGCTTAATAGGTTCCTTGAGATCTCGAAAATCCCGATCTAACTTTAGATCATTAATTCCTATATTGACCCATCATATAAAACACATTAATAACCTTTTCGCTTTTAAAACCAAATCCTAATAGGAATGGTATTACTAATACTTACCTTGCTTGCCGATTTGATTGATCAAGTTCCAAAAATTGCTAGTATCCCTTTTCCTTGAAATCGGCTAACACTAAATCATGTAACCATGTGAGTTTCAGACTTTTGAAATAATGAAAATAATTCCAAATATCAAAAATAAGCCTTGGCGAATATCACTTACCATACAAATTCCAAATCGAAGAGGATTCCTTTATATGCTGTCGAAATCCCTATAACTTCATGTTAGATTAAATCGAACTTTAAAAACATGAATCATCACCCTTAACCGAATATTCATACATCTTACCTTAGATCCTCAGATTTCCCAAAAGATTCCCCCTTGTATTCGACAGTTGTAAAAAGATCCTGAGAGATCCTTGCAGATTCGGCCATGAACAAGAATAGGGATTAAACCCTTCTCTTTCGGCAAAATAGAAAAGAAAAGGATTTGAATAATGCTTACCCTTACCTTTAATGCCTTTAATCGATTGCTTCCTTGCCTAGAGTCACAGAGATTCGGCTATGGAGTTTTAATCAGAGATCAAAAGAAAAGGTTTTGGCTTGACGGATGAAGAAAAGAAGAAGAAAAGGTGAAAAGAAAATTGACGAGAGGGAGTTTTGCTATGGAATTTTCGACAAAGCCTAGAAAAGATGAGAGAATAGCCTAAATTCTCCTCCTTTAGTCGAAATTGCTAGGCCAAGAGTCCTTGACTTGGCCACCAATCTTCCTTGTGATAATATTATCTCTTTTATTTAAAATAAAAGCCTTTAATCCATCAATTATCTCCTCAAATAATCCAATTAAAGAAAATCCTTTATTTATCACTTATTATTCACATATTTATGCAAATAAAACACCTCCTTTTCTAGAAACCAGTGCCGTCCACCTCAGCCTTCTGGAAGCAAAAATAAAACTTATTTATTTGCTTTTCAAGTGACTCGAACTCAGGCCTATTTCCCCTGCATGTGACGCCATTTCCATAGGCCCTAAGTGGCATCTTCAGGCCACTTTTCCAAGCCTGTTTGTGTGTCAAAATTCTCCAACTTTTTCTTTTAAGGCCCTCTTGCCCTTATTTCCTATTTTGAACTTTAAAATTTGACATTCCTGCATCATTTCTAAGTTTCCTAAAATTTTCGATCGGCTCTGTAAACTTGCCATTTTCTTACATTTCCAAAAATGTTCAGGTTTCCAAAAATGTTCAGGTTTCCAAAAATGTTCGTTTCCATTTTCATTTCCATTTCCATTTCCATTTCTAGGTTTTCAAAAGTATCAAAAATTTATTCATAGTACGAGACTTGACATTTCATTACAATTAAATGAAAATGCATAGACCCTTTGCGAGGATGTTACGATTCTACCCCTTAAACAAAATTTCGTCCCGAAATTTCCTAACTAAAATAGTTGAGGTATTCTTTGTCGCATGGTCTCTTCGGCTCCCACGAAGCTTCTTAGATCCATGATTGCACCATAACACTTTGACTAGAGCCTTGTCTTCCTTCGTAGTACTTTCACATCTCGTTCCAATATCTGAATCGGTTATTCCTCATAGGATAAGTCCGCCTTAGCTCCACTTCTTCAACAGATACCACATGCGACGGATCCGATCGGTAGTGACGTAGCATGGATACATGAAATCGTCGTGCATCTCTTTGTAATTACGGTGGCAACTCTAATTGGTATGCCATGGCCCAACTCGTTCGATACTCGATAAGGCCCTATATACCTTGAGCTTAACTTCCCTTTCGATAGAACCTCATTACCTTCTTCCAAGGCGAGATTTTCAGAATACTTGGTCTCCCACTTCAAACTCTATTTTCTTCCGCTTAAGGTCTGCGTATGACTTACGCCTATCGAGGCTTCCTTCAACTGTGTCGAATTAACTCAACCTTCTCTTGGTTTACGCCACAAATTACGGACCCAAAACTCGCGTTCTCTAACTCGGTCCAACAAGTAGGTGTTCTACACTTCCTTCCATATAATGCTTCGTATGGTGCCATCCGAATGCTAGCTTGATATTTGTTGTTGTAGGCGAACTTCAGCTAAAGGCAAGTAATTTTCCCAATTTCCTCGAAAATCCGTTACGACCTCTCAACATATCCTCCAACACTTGTATAACCTGTTCGGACTTCCCGTCGATTGTGGATGAAAAGGCGTAGTGAAGTCTAACTTAGTGCCTAAAGCTTGATGAAGTGCCTTCCAAAATCGAGGCGTAAACCTTGGGTCTCTATCGGAGATGATCGACTTTGGTACTCCATGAACCTCACAATCTCGCCACATAAAACTTGGCCAACAAGAAGGAATAATCAACTCTCTTTGGGATAAAGTGCGGATTTGGTCAAGCGGTCCACTATCACCCATCTTGAGTCCTTCTTGGTAGGCGTGAGGGAAGCCCACTAACGAAGTCCATGGTAATTCTTTCCCACTTCCATTGGTTAACCCGATTGGTTGCGGCAATCTGATGGGACTTGGTGTTCGACCTTAACTTCTTGACACGTCAAACATTTCCCCACAAATTCGGTCACCTCTCGTTTGGATCGGACCACCAAAATTGTTCCTTAGATCTCTATACAACTTGATGCCTCGGGATGCATAGCATAAGGGCTACCATGCATTTCGAAGAATCCTTTGTCTCAACTCCTTATCCCTCGGCATACAGACCTTTCCCTTATAGCACAATACTTCTTCATCAGTGACGTCATAGTCCCTTAATCCTCCTTGCTGTACTTATTGTAACTTAGTACTTAAGTCCTTATCAGCCAACTGTCCCTCTTTCACCTCCTTCAGCCAGGTGGGCTTGACTTGTAATTCCGCCAATAGGCTTCCATCATCATACAGACTTAAATGAGTGAACAAAGCCCTTAGATTTGACACAACCTTCCTACTCAGGGCATCGGCTACCACATTCGCGTTGCCCGGATGATATTCTATCGAACAGTCGTAGTCCTTCAACAAATCCACCCACCTTCTTTGCCTTAAGTTCAACTCCTTCTGAGTCAACAAGTACTTAAGACTTTTGTGGTCTGTGTAGATAACTAACTTTCTCCATAAAGGTAGTGCCTCCAAACCTTAAGGGCAAAACCACTGCTTTGCCAGGTTCAAGTCATGAGTTGGGTAGTTAACCTCATGAGGCCTTAGCTGTAGTGACGCATAAGCAACCACTTTACCCTCTTGCATTAGTACACAACCTAACCCGTATCGAAGCATCACGATTACACAATCTTTTCACGCCTTTGGCGGAATTAACACTGGAGCTTAGTCAACACCCTTTTAATCTTTTCAAAGCTCTCCTACTACTTATTAGTCCATTCGAAGGTACTTCCTTCCTTAGCAACTTTGTTAAAGCGCGGCTATTGGCGAGAATCCTTCCACAAACCTTACGTAATAGCACCCAAGCCTAAGAAACTTGGATCTCGACCACGGACCTAGGTGGTTTCCAATCCAACAACGCTTGATCTTCCTAGGATCCACTCTTATTCCTTCTGCGGATACCACATGTCCTAGGAATGCCACCTCCTTAAGCCAAAATTCGCACTTCTTTGAATTTGGCATAAAGCTTCTTCTCCTCAACACTTCCAACACAACTCGGAGATGCTTATCATGCTCCTCTTCCGACTTCGAGTACACCAAAATATCGTCGATGAACACAACGACAAACCTATCCAAGTAGGGTTGGAAACCCGATTCATCATATCCATGAACGCGGTGGAGCGTTCGTCAACTAAACGGCATCACCACAAACTCAAAATGGTCGTATCTTATCCTAAAAGCGGTCTTATGGATATCAGCCTCCTTCACCTTCAACTGATGATATCCCGACCTTAAGTCGATATTTGAAAACACTGTGGCTCCCTTCAACTGATCGAACAGGTCATCAATCCTTGGCAAAGGATACTTGTTCTTAATGGTCGACTTATTCAAGCGGCGATAATCTATGCACATACGCATAGTTCCGTCCTTCTTCTTCACAAATAGGACCGGTGCTCCCACGGAGACACCTTGGGTTGGATGAACCTACGATCCAACAGTTCTTGGATTTGAGCCTTGAGCTCCACTAACTCCTTTGGCGCCATTCGGTATGGAGCAATTGACACGAGGAGTACATTAGGGTAGCAAATCAATTCCAAATTCTACCTCTACGTGCAGGGGTATTCGGTAATTCCTCTGAAACACATCCACGAAGTCCTCTCATCCTAACTCCATTAATACCTTCTTCCTTTCCACCTCTCGCACTTACGAAGGCTAGGAATGCCTTGCAACCTTTCTTAACCATCTTCCGGCCTTGGTAGCAGAAACTACGTTAGACAAGTAGTTCCTCCTTTCTCGACCATTACTACCACTTCATCCTCCGGGTTCTTAGTTCCATACGTTTAGCTGCATAATTCAATATGGCTCGGTGTTCTACTAGCCAATCCATTAGAGTATAAGTTCAAACTCTCCAAAGGGTAACTCCATCAAGTGCTTTAGAAAGTTCACTCCACGAATCTCTAGGGGTATATTCAGAAAGATCTTGTCTACCACTACAGTTTGGCCTAATGGGCTTACTATCGTCATCTGCCTATCAGAGAGTTCAGAGTCTAGGCCTAATGTTTCCATTACACTACATGCAACATAGGAATGGGTCGAGCCCACATCAATAAGAGTAAAATAGGGCTTGTCATGAATAAAGAACGTACCGGTTATAACATCCGGTGAGTCTCTATCTTCCCTTCGGCGAATTGTATAAACCAAACTCGGTTGTCTTGCTTCTGCATTAACATTAGTAGCACTCTCCATGCTCCACGACCTCTGCCAGCACCATTACCTCTGTTAGCCGAACCGCGACCCGTTGAAATTGCTTGCCCTCTACCAATCTGCTAGCCCTCTGTACTGTCGATCGGCTCTCATCCGGTTGCTTGGGACAATCCTTAAGCATATGGTCCTTGGACCCACACTTGAAACATCCTCCGTCTTTCTTGACCTCCCCAAGTGCCTCTTTCCACAATGCTCACAAGGCGTCTTGCCGGCTGTACCGACTTGTTGATTTCGTGGCCCGTCAACCCTAAGCCTCTTGTGACCCTTTCCGGATGGCCCAAATCCTCTTTTGGCCTTATTCCTATCCACATCGCTTGGTAGCATCCTTAATCCCCTCGGCCACCTTGGCCTTTTCCACTAAAGAGGGAATTCCGCTCTTAATGCAGTGCTATCAATAGTCTCGGGTCGTCTCTCGGTCCGTCCTCAAAACAGACACAGCGTTCATGTTCAGTCGCCACTACACCTCGAGCATAACGACTCAACCTCAGAAATTTTGCCTCATATTCCACTACGGACTTGTTCCCTTGAACCAGCCCCAGAAAAGCTTTCCTTTGCTCAAATCAGTATACTGGTTCCCACATATTTCTTCTGGAATGCCTCCTTAACATATTCCCAGGTCAGATCCTCCGCAATAGCACCATCTCGCACAGTTAACCACCACTGATATGCTTCATCGCATAACAATGCGACCATCCCTTTCAACTTTTCCTCAGAGTCGGATCGAGCTCATCCATGATGTGCTCGTTGCTTCAACCCGATTTTCGGTTATCTTTGGGTGCCACTCGAATACTCCTCGAAATATTTCAGCTCCATTAGCTCGGGCCGTTCGAGTACAGACTTACGATTTCTGAATTTCATACACACCGCCACCAATTCCAAAACTTCATGACCTGACCACGACACATCATCTTCCCGTCGAGCTTGCTGCTCAACATTAACAGCTGGGGGTGGTGGTGGCGGTGGTATTTCATTATCAGACCCCTGACCCGATCTGACGGGTTCTGACACAGTCATCCTTCCTCTACCTCGTCCACGGTGACCACGTCCTCTAGAGCTCATTTCCTAGCGTCGAGATCTGATTAAAGAATTTTATGGATTAGTCATTGTTCCACTTATTTACCAGCGAAGGAGTTTTATGAAAAGGGATTTAAGAGTGGTTCTTTCGTATTCATACAAACACATAGTCTTTTCCATTCATTCATTCATCCATCAGACAAGTATGAACTTTCGTTCATTCAGAGAAACGTTGTAGTTTTTGTTGTTGTTGTTTTCCACTACCCAGGGGTATTTTCGTAATTTTGTCCTCTGAGGCATTTTCGTAATTTTTAGAAGGAAAAAAGGTTCCTTGGTGTTTTTGTCAAAAAGTATTTTGAAAATTTTGAAGTCTCGGGGTAATTTGGAAAAATTTTGAAATCTGGGGGTATTTCGGTAATTTTCGACCTCAGGGGTATCTTGGTAATTTTTTACAAATCGGGGTAAATTTGTAAAATTTTATAAGTCAAGAATATTTTGAAAGGTGTAAAACTTTGAGGTTCTTTTTGAAAATTGTTCCTTCAAAATGGGGATGTTGCAAAATTTTGGAAATCGAGGTCATTTGGTAATTTTGTAAGTTAAGGGCAATTTTGTAATTTTCCAAAATCAAGGTATTTTGATATTTTACAAATTAGGGTTTTGAATGTTTATAAAATAATGAAATTTTGGTAAAAATTTGTTGAGCGGTTGAACATTTTATAAACCAAGGGCATTTTGGTAATTTTACCACCAAGGGCATTTTGTAATTTTGCAAATCGGGAGTTTTTAGAAAATGTTGTAAAAATAATTTTCTCAGATTTAAAAGAAAGTTTTAAAAGTTTGAAAAACTAGGGTTTGTTGTTTTGTTCTCTCTTTTTTTTTTTAAAACATGGCTAGTTCCTTTCGGGTTTTAGTCATTATGTTTAGCCTATAACCGAGCCCTCTTGGTCGGGGTGAACCAAAGCTACGCACTGTAGGATTCGTGTGGAGAGGAGGTGAGTCACGCGGATTTGCTTAAATACCAAGCTCCCCCGAAACCATTCCTATACATGCGCAGAGGTTGCCACACCATGAGCCTACGAGTTAGGGTGAGCAGAAGCTACGCACGGGTAGGATTCTGCGAAGAGGAGGTGAGTCACTAGGGCCTTAAATACCAAGCTCCCAGAAACCATTCCTAGATATGCTTACAGAGGTTGCCACACCACTGAGCCCTCGAGTTAGGGTGAGCCAAAGCTACGCACGGGTAGGATTCTGCGAAGAGGAGGTGAGTCACTAGGGCGCTTAAATACCAAGCTCTTGGGATCCAATCCTAGACATGCGTACAGGGGTTACCACACCCTAGCTCAGTGACTTAGCCATAGGTTTGTTTAGTGCATTAAGTCTTATGTGTTTGTGTTTGAGTAGACTAGTCCTAGGGTTCAAGTTCCTATCATTCTATTCTACGTTCCATGCCTTTTCTACCCTTATACAGTTCATAAATCACAGAATCACACATAGAGTTAGGGGTACTTACACGGTGGATCATGAATTGGAGACTTAGGTGCCATGCGGAAAACACCTTATTTTTCAAAGATAATCATTTGGCTCGCTTTGAAAGCGTTTTAGGCCTTAGCCCAGGTAGAGAGTTTTAAAACACAGCTCTAATACTAAATGAAACACCCCACCCTACCCACGAGCCTGAGCAGGATCTGGTATGTTCCTAAAGTAAACCGGTTTCAAAAATTTTCGTTACTTAGAGAAAATTTGTAAAATTTTAGAAAGCTATTATTTTGAGTTGGGCTTAGATTGGAAACCCATTTAATTAATCTTGTAAATCCAATTTAAGTAAAGTGACAAATAATTTTAGGGTTCATTTTTAAAGAAATAAATTTTGTACTTACATCCAAAATAATTCTTAGCACAATATTTAAAAGTAAAGCAAAAATAAAGAAATCCACTTGGGCCTTATGGCCTTATTACATCAAGTAAACCCAAAAAAAAATAAATGTATCGAAAAGAAATAAAGTCCAAATCAAATCAAATCTTCAATTGAAACATGGCCACCTCAAGGTCTCTAGTCACAGTCAAATCCTTTGTTCATCACACGAAAATAGTTCCCACAGTGGGTGAGTCAACAGACTCAATGTGCACCTGATACTAACATTCAACAAATCAGGCATACATGTTCATATCAAATTCATATTCATATAAAAATAAATGATGATGCAACCCAAACCCAAGCCTATTTGTCCATCCGCTACACACCGTACACTGCGGTCACACAGTGGGACTTCTAAGTCAACCTCCATCCGCTACACACCATCGAAGGCGTCGGCTGCGATCGGCGTGCTCATCGCCCATATAATTTGTGTCATTAGACACCATATTCAAATAATGTAACCGAAGTTACCAAATTAGATAATGTAAGAGTTACCATATTCAAATTTTGTGTAGTAGTCACCATATTCGTTGGTGAGACCAAGTCAACACCTTCTTTCCCTTTCACATAGATCCCGAATGCCCCATAAATTTTATATCATGCATAACATACTTAATTCTCATTCATGTTACTATTCATATGTTCAAAATATATCATATTAGTAATCCTATCGTAAGTAGGAAGCGTGCACAGGTACTTTTACCACATACGTGGTACTTAGCCACATTCATATTCTTATGCATATTCATATATTAAAATAATTGCCATATGATATATCGAAAGTTAGTGTGAGTACACACACGATCCGCTTAATAGGTTCCTTGAGATCTCGAAAATCCGATCTAACTTTAGATCATTAATTCCTATATTTGGCCCATCATATAAAACACATTAATAACCTTTTCGCTTTTAAAACCAAATCCTAATAGGAATGGTATTACTAATACTTACCTTGCTTGCCGATTTGATTGATCAAGTTCCAAAAATTGCTAGTATCCCTTTTCCTTGAAATCGGCTAACACTAAATCATGTAACCATGTGAGTTTCCGGCTTTTGAAATAATGAAAAATAATTCCAAATATCAAAAATAAGCCTTGGCCGAATATCACTTACCATACAAATTCCAAATCTGAAGAGGATTCCTTTATATGCCTGTCGAAATCCCTATAACTTCATGTTAGATTAAATCGAACTTTAAAAACATGAATCATCACCCTTAACCGAATATTCATACATCTTACCTTAGATCCTCGATTTCGAAAGATTCCCCTTGTATTCGAGCGGTTGTAAAAAGATCTGAGAGATCCTTGTAGATTCGGCCATGAACAAGAATATGGATTAGACCCTTCTCTTTCGGCAAAATAGAAAAGAAAAGGATTTGAATAATGCTTACCCTTACCTTTAATGCCTTTAATCAATTGCTTCCTTGCCTAGAGTCACAGAGATTCGGCTATGGAGTTTTAATCAGAGATCAAAAGAAAAGGTTTTGGTTTGACAGATGAAGAAAAGAGAAGAAGAAAAGGTGAAAAGAAAATTCGACAGAGAGAGCTTTGCTATGGAATTTTTGGCAAAGCCTAGAAAAGATGAGAGAATAGCCTAAATTCTCCTCCTTTAGCCGAAATTGCTAGGCCAAGAGTCCTTGACTTGGCCACCAATCTTCCTTGTGATAATATTATCTCTTTTATTTAAAATAAAAGCCTTTAATCCATCAATTATCTCCTCAAATAATCCAATTAAAGAAAATCCTTTATTTATCACTTATTATTCACATATTTATGCAAATAAAACACCTCCTTTTCTAGAAACCGGTCCGTCCACCTCAATATACGGAAGCAAAAATAAAACTTATTTATTTGCTTTTCAAGTGACTCGAACTCAGGCCTATTTCCCCTGCATGTGACGCCATTTCCATAGGCCCTAAGTGGCATCTTCAGGCCACTTTTCCAAGCCTGTTAGTGTGTCAAAATTCTCCAACTTTTTCTTTTAAGGCCCTCTTGCCCTTATTTCCTATTTTGAACTTTAAAATTTGACATTCCTGCATCATTTCTAAGTTTCCTAAAATTTTTGATCGGCTCTGTAAACTTGCCATTTTCTTACATTTCCAAAAATGTTCAGGTTTCCAAAAATGTTCAGGTTTCCAAAAATGTTCGTTTCCATTTTCATTTCCATTTCCATTTCCATTTCTAGGTTTCCAAAAGTATCAAAAATTTATTCATAGTACCTGAGACTTGACATTTCGTACAATTAAACTGAAAATGCATAGACCCTTTTCAGGATGTTACACCAGACGAAGGTGCCCATGCATTCTCTCCAGTGGCTACAATGCCACCAAACATTTGCCACATTAAATCATTCAATCGTGGCTCAATTCCTTTCTTCTTAAATCCTTAAAAATCCAGATTTTCCTACATAACATGTTAAATATTAAATGTTATACTAAGATTTTATATTTGTAAATTATTAATTTTAATAAAATTTATGCATGAAAATAATGATAAAATTAACACTAACCTGTATTTTTCAGCCCACCATTCTTCGTGGCATCAATAGTCTTTTAGATGGACACCATCCAATACCTGTAGATTCCTTAAGTAACTCCTCCATAACCTCCATTCCTTTTTAATGTATCCCACTTATTTTTCAAGTGATGTTTTCCATAATTTTTTGTGTCTTTGCTTGAAAAGAGCAATGACATTTTCCCATCCTTTTGAGTTTAGATGAGTTGTCGGTCTATTACCGGCATTGACTTCATTCACATAAAGTTCACAAAATATCAACGTCGACTCATCATCCCAAATAGCTTTTGTTGCTAAGGTACTTTCTCCTTCCACAAATTTACGTGTCTTTACCATCTATTATCTCTGAAGATTGAACAACTCAAACTTAAAAGCTGAAAATTTTATCTTGTAAATTACTTATCAAGATAAAAAATTTCGTGCTTGTCTTATTCTTTATGGTGTCATATTCTTTCTCAATTGTTCTTAGTCCTTATAACATAGTTACTATTTCTTTGTTTTATTCTCCACTATTTGCAGCATTTAATCTCCCTTTCTTTTTTGTTTCTCCCTCTGTTTTCTTCTTTTTCTTTATTGAAGCATTTGACTTTCTTAAATCCTTATATGCCTATTTTTTCATTAAATGCCGACTCCATATATGGGGGAAAGGTATCAGGTCTGGTTACTAGGAGCAACTGACATTTAATTTAGGCATCTAACTTAAAAAGCTTTTATATGTAAGAGGGTCAAACACTTTGAAAAAGCTATAAAAGCTCTCAAATCATTTCAACTAAACTAAATTTCAACAAATATAAGTAAGAAGAAAATAGGAAGAATCATACCTTATGAACAAGCTCCCTCCAAATTGTTCGATTTTATCTGCCAGGCAAATAGATTGGCTATTGCAGGACCAACAACAATCTTGATGACTACTGCAGGACCAAAAGACGGAATATATAAGAAAATAAAAGGAATTTGGTAAGTCCATTTTACATGTTCTCTGTAGAAGCATATGACAAGAAATTTGGTAAGTCCATTTTACATTTTTGTATGTTTTCTACAAAAAATAATAGTCTGAAAAAAACACTCATTTTGTAAAGAAAAGCAGAATTTTCAATCTGAAACCAAAAGTTTGTTTCTCCAAAAGTTAATCAAATTTTAATTACTTTTAAATTTTTCATCTTTTGAAGATTTTTTTCTTCCGGCTTTGTCTTCCAAGAAATTTCTTCTCCTTTTCATGAAATCTATCTTCTTGACATTTATCATTTATTTATTTTAAAATTTTATAAAAAAATTACTTTTAATTTTTTGTTATAATATTATTAATTTCAACTAATTTCCTTCAATTATTATATTCTTATAATTTATATGTTTTATGCTAAATTTTTATATACTTATCTAAATTTTTATATATCTATTTCTATTTTGATACTTTTAATGTATAAATACATTTAATAAAAATATTAATTTTACATAAAAACACATGGCAAATCATAATTGGCTATAAGAAATTTTTCAACATCTCTCAAAACATGAATTTAAAAATATAATAAAAATATACTTTTAAGTACTAAATTGAAAATTTAAATATACTTTAAATCTGAAATTGAAAAGTCTCTAACTACAAAAGTGAGAGAATTAAGCCAAAATTTTAAAATGCGACATCAAATAAGATTAATCTAAATGGGGATGACACTTGACAAATATAAAATTATTCCAATTTGCCAACAAAAAAAATTCTCTCTTATAGCGGAAAACCTGTCCATAAAGTACATTTCTTAAACCAGCGAAATGGAATATTGACATCTTAAACCAACGAAGAAAATAATGAACTTAAAACCAGCGAAATGAAGATTTGAGATGTAAAGTCTTTATGTTTTCTGTATGCAATTGCAGCGACCAATTTATTTGGGAAGTTTAAGAGTTTGGAAAGACAAACACTAAATAAATCTTGCAATTTCATAACAAAGAAAACCAACCAATTATAAGAAACAAAAAACTATGCTCAGAAATTCAGGTTACTTTTACTTTACATCTCATAGAAGCATTTCCTCATATATTTATTGGATATGGGTATTGAGAATTGGACACAAAAAAAAAAATTACCTACATTTTTACCATAAGCTAATAGCCAAATTTGCACATCAAATCTTAGTGTATTAATGAAAGAATCAAAAAGGCCTTTACATCTCATGGAAGCATTTTTTCATACACTTGGATACCTTTCGGAAAATAAATACCAACATTTTCACCATAAGCAAAGAACCAAATTTCCACATCTAAGCTTTGTTTATTAATGAAAGAACCAAAAGAAATCAAATGACAAGCACAAGAAAAGAAGAAGCTTACCCGCCAATTAGATATGCAAAATGGCGACCACTATCGTAAATCATTTCCTCTTTCCCCACGCTGCATTATAATATTATAGGATTCAGGTGCGTTGCCTTGCTTTGCCCTCAGTCCCTCACCAATAATGTTACTTTAAGCTTACCAGAATTTGGGGCAGAAAAAAGAGAATTTTGAGAGAATAAGAGATGGTGAAGAAGAAGAAAACAATCTAAAAAACTAACTCAATCTCAACAAAAAAGATAGACTGCTATAAACCTCACTGCTATGCTGTTTGGAACAGCAACCTCCTTTGGTTGAACTTTTTTGTTGAACAATCTCAACCCAATCCCAATGAAGTCGAACTAGAAAATCATGAAAAGGAATACATCTAATGAATATTGACAAACTACTGAAAGAGAGTTTGTGATTGTTCTTACAATGAATAGGAGCTTGGGTGATCGTTGGTGCCTCACGAGTAACAATAGATTGTCCTGATGCACTGCAAGTTACACTTTGCTGGAAAAAAGGGAACTAGAATCAGAAACTCCGAATTCCAATATCATTAACACAAACATTATTTTGAAAATTTGACACCAAAATGATGATTAGATAAAGAGACAGATATGTTCAGTTGACAAATTTGGCAGCAACTGCATTGCCCTTCAGACATCGATTGACTTCATTGACAAAAGACTCTACTAGTGGATATCAACAGATGGGAAATAAAAGATAACATTATATGTCCATGTATATACCAAGTAGGAACTATAGACCTGATGATAAGTCTAGAGAGAAGGTTCTTACAAACAATATAAATCTAGCACAAAAAAAGAAAATCAAAGACAGATCAACCAAGAAAAAAGGGATTTAGGGTTATTAATGATGTTGCCAAAGATGTTCTCACATAGTGGAGACTATACAAAGAGTGCAAACAAGAAAATTGTTGCCATGAGGAATAACACAATCAGCACTTCAACTAGAAAAGACAGTTATAACTGTAACATCCTGAATAGGGCCTATGCATTTCCAGTTTAATTGTATGAAATGACAAGTTTCAAGTACTATGAATAAATTTTTGACACTTTTGGAAACCTAGAAATGCATGAAAATGGAAATGAAAATGGAAATGAAAATGGAAATGGAAATGGAAATGAACGTTTTTGGAAACTTAGACATTTTTGGAAACCTAATGGAATTAGGAAAGTGAACATTTTGGAAAACCAAACCAAAATAGGAAACTAAACATTTTGGAAACCAAACCAAAATAGGAAACTAAACATTTTGGAAACCAAGCCAAAATAGGAAACTAAACATTTTGGAAACTTGGAAAATCTGAGCCATGAAAATTTTAGGAAACTTAAAATGACCCGAATGTCGAATTTAAGATCCCAAAGGGAGTTTAGGGCAGTGACCTAAAAATATAAAGAACATGAACTTTGACCCAATAACGGACTTGGAAATGTGGCTGAAGATGCCACCTAAGGCTTTAGGAAATGGCCCAAATGCAAGAGGTTTTGGGCCTGAGTTTGAGTCATCAAGGAAACAAATAAAAGAAATAAAATTTTGTCTCCATGAGTGGAGAGTTGGACGGCACAAGGAAGAGGTGTTTCTATTCAATAAAAACTCTTGGCTAATTAGGAGATTTGATGGAATTTCATAATTGATAAAAATAAAACTTATCACAAGTGAAGAATTGGTGAATTAGGGACTCTAAGGCTAATAGATTGACCAAAGAAAGAAAAGAAAGGAGCCATTCTCTTCTCTTCAACATCTTGCGAAACCTCCAAGTGAAAGTAGCAACAATCTTTCCTCTTCTCTTTAGTAGAAATTCCTTGTCAAAACTCTCTCCATCTCTTTTTCTTTCTTTTATTTTCTTCTACTATTCATCCACAAAAGCCAAAACCTTGAGATCCATAATAGTGCCATAGCCGAATAGCATAAGGGATCTTAGGGATTCAAAACGAGGAATTTGAAATAAAGATCAACTTCGGGATTTGAGGTAAGTAAGTCTATACATTCGGCCAAGGCCAAATCTTAGTCAATTAGATCAAATTGATAAAAAAAAAACTAATCTATATAGAGATCTAGGAAGTTTCCGATTTCAAGGAAAAAGGGAGGTGAAGTTTCGGGATTTAAAATCCATAAGGTAAGCCCTCAAAGGTATTCGCCAAAGTTATGTGATTACCTAGATTAGATTAGTAATTATTAAAAGCGAAAACTAATTTATGTTGAAGTTTCAAGGTTGGCGAATATCAAGTGAAGGAAAACAAAGATTCCGGATTTGAATAAACATCAAATCGGCATCAAAGGTAAGCCTCTTTACAAATCCTACTAGGATTTGGATATTATAAGCCCAAAATAGAATTTATGCTAAGTAATATTTGATAAACCAAATGTAGGAATTAGGATCTAAACATTAGATCTTGCTTTGAAATCTCAAGGAATCGCTAAACAAATCGGTGTGTATTCCACACTATTCTTAATAGTTTTATGGTTTAAATATGTTATATATGTTAATGTGAAAGTGAAAGAAAGTGGCTAAAGTGCCATATTATGGTACAAAGTATTGATACGTTTTCCTACTTCTACTAGGAATTGAAATAAATGTTATACAAGTGAAAAGTGATGTGAAAGTGAAATAAAAATATGTTATGCATGATATTTATAATTTGGGGCATTCGGATTTATGTGAAAGGGGAAGAAGGTGTTGACTACGGTCTCACCAACGTTATAAGTGAAAGTGATGACTTGGTCTCACTAAGTGAATGTGATGACTTGGTCTCACTAAGTGAATGTGATGACTTGGTCTCACTAAGTGGTAACCGGTTACATTACGATGGTGGCTATGCCACAATATTATCGATGGCGGCGAGCACGTCGACTCAAATGACGCCTTCGATGGAGTGTAGCGGATGGAGGTTGACTTAGTAGTCCCCACGGTATGCGAGGTTGGTACAGTGGAGTGTAGCGGATGGCATATAGGTTTGGGTTGGGTTTGCATCATTACCTTGAAATTGTTATATGCATATGATTTTTATGGTGTGCCTATTTCTATTATGTTTAGTGTTGATTTACACCGAGTCTATCGACTCACCCGTTGTGGGAATATGTTTGGTGATGAGCGATAATGGACACGACGGCGAACTTGTGGTGGCCATGATCGACTTGAAGTTCAGTTTAATTTGAATATTTATTTTATTTTAAAATCTTGTACAATTTATTATTTTGGGTTTCATTTTATGTAATAAGGCCACCGTGATTTAATTTTATTTCTACTATAATTACTATGTTATGAGTTTAGGGCTTTATAACGAGTAGTCCCACTTAGTATAAAATAAGATTAAATATTTTATCACTTGAAGCAAATGGGTTTTGTTATAAAAATAAATTTATTTTCAACTCAAGCCCAACCCACAACGAACTATCTTCCAAAACTCATAGTTTTCAAAACATTGAATGAATTTGAACAGGTTACTTGAGGAACATACGGATCCATCCATTCTCATGGGCGGTGTGGGGTGTTTCAATTTAGTATCGAGCCAGTTCAAACTCTCGGCACTGTGGCCTAAGGCCCAAAACGTTTTTAAAATAAGGCCAAATGAGTTTTATGAAAGTATTTTACAAATAGGCAGTATAAAGACATGGCCCCTAAGTCTCAGACCCATGATCCACCGGTAAGTACCCCTAACTCTATGTGTGATTACATGATTTATATAGGGGTAGAAAAGGCATGGGCGTAGAATAGAATGATAGGAACTTGAACCCTAGGATTAGACTACTCAAACACAAACACATAAGATTTAAGGCACCAAACCAACCTATGACTAAGTCAATTAAGCTAGGGTGTGGCAACCATGGTACGCATGTCTAGGAGTGGATCTGAAGAGCTTGGTATTTAAGCAGTCCTAGTGACCCACCTCCTCTTCTTGAATCCTACAGTGCGTAGCTTCGGTTCACCCTAACCTGAGGACTTAGTGGGTGTGGCAAACCCCAGACGCATGTCTAGGAATGGTTTGTGGGAGCTTGGTATTTAAGCGATCCGTGACTCACCTCCTCTCCACTCGAATCCTGCACAGTGCGTAGCTTTGGTTCACCTACGACCAAGAAGGCTCGGTCATAGGCTAAACTCAATAACTAAAACCCGAAAGGAATTAGCCATTTTTTAACATAATATTAAAATTCTTAAATCACTTCCTTTCTCTTATCCTTAATTCACGAAAACTAATTCAAGTACACAATTATTTTCGAAAAATTTTTGATCCATACAAATTACAAAAAATGCCCTTAGTGGTAAAATTACCAAAATGCCCTTAGTTTATAAAATGATTCAACTACTCAACAGTTTTACCAAAATTTCATTATTTTATAAATATTCAAAAACCCTAACTTGCAAACTATCAAAAATATCTTGATTTTGGAAAATTACAAAATTGCCCACGACTTACAAAATTACTAAATGACCACGAATTTCAAAAAATTTTTGCAACATTCCCATTTTTGAAGGAACAATTTTGAAAAGAACCTCATAGTTTTACAACTTTTGAAATACCACGATTTATTAAATTTTCACAAATTTACCTTGATTCGTGAAAAATTACCAAATAACCCGAACTTAAAAATTTTCCAAATTAACCTAGACTTCAAAATTTTCAAAATAATTTTCGACAAAAACACCAAGGAACGTTTTCTTACGAAAAATTACGAAAATGCCCAGTAGGATAAAACTACGAAAATACCGGGTGAGGAAAACAACAACAACAATAAAAACTACAACGTTTCTCGAATGAGCGCAAGTTTATACTTGTTTGATGGATGAATGAATGAATGGAAAAAGCGTGTGTTTGTATGAATACGAAAGAACCACTCTTAAATCCCTTTCCATAAAACTCCTTGGCCGATAAATAAGTGGAACAAAGACTAATCCATAAAATTTCTTAATCGATCTCGACGCTAGAAAATGAGTTCTAGAGGACGCGATGCGTCAGGGCGATAGAGGAAGAATAACTATGTCGAACCCGTTAGATCGGTCAAGGTTTCGACAATGAGTTCCACCGCCACCACCACCCCATTTGTTAATGTCGGCGGCGAGGCTCGGGCGGGATGAGGCTGTGTCGCAGCCATGTTGCAGTATTGGAAATGGTGGCTAGCGGGTGGAAATTCGAAGCTCAAATCATGCCGGCGACTCCGAGCCAGCAGGGCCGAGGTGTTTCGTGGAGTGTCCGGTGTGGCACCAGATCACCGAGTATTGGTTGGAAGCAATCGAGCGTATTATGGATGAACTCGACGACCCACGAGGAGAAGTTGAAAGGGATGGTAGCCCTGTTACGTGATGAAGCATACCAATGGTGGCTAGCTGTTCGTGATGGTGCCACGGCGGAAGGATCGGCGATGGGAGTATGCTAAGGAGGCATATCGGAAGAAGTATGTCGGCTTTTCGGTATATTGATGAGCGTGAAAGCTTTTCTAGGACTAGTTGAGGGAACAAATTAGTGGCGGCATATGAAATTTGAATTTACGAGGTTAAGTCGATATGCTCGGGAGTAGTCGCGGCCCGAACATGAACAATGTGTCCGTTTGAGGACGGATTAAGGATGACCTAAGGTTATTGATAGCTCCACATCGAGAGGAGTTCTCACGTTGGTTGAAAAGGCTAAGGTAGTGAAGGAATCAAGGACTCGACTAGGCGAACTCGGCGAGAATAGACCCAAGAGAGGTTATGGATCGTCGGAAATGTGCGAAAAGGGCCAAAAGCGAGGGTCGAAGGGTCGACAAGTTGATACCGAGAGGCGATGTCGTCCTTGTGAGTATTGTGGAAGGAAGCACTCGGTGAGTGTTGGAAAAGATAGGAGCATGTCTTAAATGTGGGTCTAAGGACCGGATGCTCAAGGACCGTCCAAAGATATCGGATGATGACGACCAACAACACGAGAATGTTAATCGGTAGGTAGGGAGGACAGCACCTCAACGAGGTCGAGGTTCGAATAATGAGTTAATAATCTTTGGCGAGAGGGCGTGGCGGAGGTGCCACCAATCTTGAGGCAAGATAGCGGGTTTGGTTTATGCGGTTCACCGAAGGAGGATGAAGATCTGTGCGGACGTCATAACCGGTACGTTCCTCATTCATGGTAAACCCTATTATGCTTTAATTGATGTGGGCTCGACCCATTCTTATGTTGCCTGTAGTGTAGTTGAGACACTAGGCCTAGACTCTGAACTTTCTAATAAGGAGATGACGGTAGTAAGCCCATTAGGCCAAACTATAGTGGTAAATAAGATCTTTCGGGATATACCCCTAGAAATTCAGGGAGTGAGCTTTCGAACTGACCTAATGAAATTACCCTTCGGGGAATTTGACCTTATACTTGGTATGGATTGGTTAGTAGAACACCGAGCTGTGTTGGATTGTGCGGTTAAACGAATGGAACTAAGGACCCCTGAGGATGAGGTGGTCATTATGATAGAGAGAGAAGGAACTATTTGACTAATGTAGTTTGGTGCTTAAATTTGAATGGATGGTGCGTAAAAGTGCGAGGCGTTCTTAGCCTTTGTAAGTGCGTTGGATGGAAATGAGGAAGGTGTCAAAGGAGTCGAATAGTAAGGGACTTGAGGATGTGTTTCGGAGGAATTACTAGGAATACCCCAGGATAGAAGTTGAATTTGGAATAGACTTACTACCAAGAACGGCGCTTGTGTCAATTGCTCCATCTAGAATGGCGCCAAAGGAATTAGTGGAGTTTAAGGCTCAAATCCAGAATTATTAGATCGTGGGTTTATTCGCCCGATGTGTCTCCGTGGGGAGCACCGGTCTGTTTGTGAAGAAGAAGGGCGGAACTATGCGTATGTGCATAGACTATAAGTCAATTGAATAAACCGACCATCAAGAACAAGTATCCCTTACCAAGGATCGATGACTTGTTCGATCGGTGAAGGAGCCGCATGTTTTGAAGATCGATTCTGATCGAGGATACCATCGATTGAAGGTGAAGGAGGTGATATCCATAAGACCTCTTTAGGATAAGATATGGTCACTTTGAGTTTGTAGTAATGCCGTTTGGGTTGAAAACGCTCCACCGCGTTCATGGATATGATGAATCGAGTGTTCCAACCTTACTTAGACGGGTTTGTTGTGGTATTCATCGATGATATCTTGGTATATTCCAAGTCGAAGAGGAGCATGATGAGCATCTACGAATTGTGTTACAAGTATTAAGGAGAAGAAGCTTTATGCCAAATTCAGCAAGTGTGAATTTTGGCTTAGAAGTTCCTTTCTTAGGACACGTGGTGTCTGAGGAATAAGGTGGATCCTAAGAAAATTGAAGCGGTGTTGGATTGAAACCACCTAAGCGGTGGCGAGATTCGTAGTTTCTTAGGGTTGGCGAGGCTATTACCGAAGGTTCGTGGAAGGATTCTCGTCGATAGTAGCGCCATTAACAAAATTGTTGAGGAAGGAAGTACCCTTTGTGTGGACGGATAAGCAACAAGAGAGTTTTGAAAAACTTAAAAGGTATTAATGAAGCTCGGTGTTGATTCAACTTTGAGGCGTGAAAGGATTTTGTGGTATCTTGTGATGCGTCACATACGGGTTAGGATGTGTTCTTATGCAAGATGGCAAGGTAGTCGCTTATGCGTCCCGAAGCGATTAAGGCCGCATGAAGTGAACTACCCAACCCATGACTTGGAATTGGCAGCAGTGGTCTTCGCTCTCAAGGTGTGGAGGCATTATCGTATGGAGAAAGGTCGATGATCTACATGGACCACAAGAGTCTCAATGTCTGTTGACTCAAAAGGAGTTAAACTTGAGGCGTGAAGGTGGGTGGAATTCTTGAAAGACTACATTGATTCGATAGAATATCATCCAAGCAAGGCAAATGTAGTAGCGGATGCTTTAAGTAGGAAGGTTGTGACGGACTTAAGAGCAATGTTCGCCCATTTAAGCTTATATGAGGATGGAAGTTTGTTGGCCGAAGTTACAAGTCAAGCCAACATGGTTGAAGGAAGTAAAAGAGGATAGTTGGTTGATGAAGATTTAAATGTTAAGCTACAAAAGCACGAGCGGAGAGTTGGAGGACTATGAGATTAATGATGAAGGAGTATTATGCTCTGAGAGGAAAGTGCAGATGCCAAGAGACAAGGAGTTAAGGCAGAAGATCCTTGAGAAGCGCATAGTAGCCCTTATGCTATGCATCCCGAGGCATTAAGTTGTCTGAGACTTAAGAGAACAATTTTGGTGGCGGATCTTAAGCGAGAAGTTCTGAGAATTTGTGGGAAGATGTCGGACGTGTCGACAAGTTAAAGTGAACACCAAGTTCCATTGGGATTGCTTGACCAATCCAGATTCCACATGGAAGTGGGAAAGAATTACCATGGACTTCGTTAGTGGGCTTCCCTTACGCTTACTAAGAAGGACTCGGTATGGGTTATAGTAGACCGTTTGACTAAGACCGCACATTTTATCCCAAAGAAGAATAGACTATCCTCTTCAAAAGCTAGCCAAGTTATATGTGGCAGAAATTGTGAGGTTACACGGAGTACCAATGTCGATCATCTTTGATAGAGACCCAAGGTTTACGTCTCGATTTTGGAAGGCACTTTATCAAGCTTTAGGCACCAAGTTGGATTTCACTCGACCTTTCATCCACAATCGGACAGGCGGTCGAGCGAGTAATACAAGTGTTGGAGGATATGTTGAGAGGATGTGTGATGGATTTTCGAGGAAGTTGGGAGGACTACTTGCCTTTAGCGAGTTCGCCTACAACAACAGATTATCGAGGCTAGCATTGAATGGCACCTATGAAGCATTATGCGGACGAAAGTGTCGTACTCCTACTTGTTGGTGAGTTAGAGAACGTCGAGTTTGGGACCGAGAGATAGTGGCGTAAATGTAAGAGAAGGTTGAAATAATTCGAACACGGTTAAAAGAAGCCTCAGATAGACAGAAGTCTTATGCCGACCTCAAACGGAAGGAAATAGAATTTGAAGTAGGAGACCAAGTGTTTCTAAAAGTCTCACCATGGAAGAAAGTGATGAGGTTTGGTCGGAAAGGGAAATTAAGCCCAAGATTTATCGGGCCCTATCGGGTACTAAAGTGAGTGGGACCGGTGGCATACCGACTAGAGTTGCCACCGAGTTGCAACAAATGCATGCGTGTTCCATGTGTCCATGCTACGTCGTTACCGATCGGATCCCTCTCACATAGTACCAGTAGAAGAAGTGGAGCTAAGGCGGACTTAACCTATGAGGAAGAGCCAATTGATTACGGGCGTGGCGTGAAAGTACTACGGAGGAAGTCGGTTCCTCTAGTTAAAGTATTGTGGCGAAATCATGGATCGGAGGAAGCTTCGTGGGAACCGAAGAGGCAATGAGACAACAATACCCTCAATTGTTTAGTTAGAAAATTTCGAGGACGAAATTTTGTTTAAGGGTAGAAGCGTAACATCCTGAATAGGGCCTATGCATTTCAGTTTAATTGTATGAAATGACAAGTTTCAAGTACTATGAATAAATTTTTGATACTTTTGGAAACCTAGAAAAGCATGAAAATGGAAATGAAAATGGAAATGAAAATGGAAATGAAAATGGAAATGGAAATGGAAATGAACATTTTTAGAAACTTAGACATTTTTGGAAACCTAATGGAATTAGGAAAGTGAACATTTTGGAAAACCAAACCAAAATAGGAAACTAAACATTTTGGAAACCAAACCAAAATAGGAAACTAAACATTTTGGAAACCAAGCCAAAATAGGAAACTAAACATTTTGGAAACTTGGAAAATACAAAGCCGCGCGAAAATTTTAGGAAACTTAAAAATGACCCCGGAATGTCAAATTTAAGAGCCCAAAGGGAGTTTAGGGCAGGTGACCCTAAAATATAAAGAACATGAACTTTGACCCAATAACGGACTTGGAAATGTGGCTGAAGATGCCACCTAAGGCTTTAGGAAATGGCCCAAATGCAAGAGGTTTTGGGCACGAGTTTGAGTCATCAAGGAAACAAATAAAAGAAATAAAATTTTGTCTCCATGAGTGGAGAGTTGGATGACACAAGGAAGAGGAGTTTCTATTCAATAAAAACTCTTGGCTAATTAGGAGATTTGATGGAATTTCATAATTGATAAAACTAAAACTTATCACAAGTGAAGAATTAGTGAATTAGGGACTCTAAGGCTAATAGATTCGCCAAAGAAAGAAAAGAAAGGAGCCATTCTCTTCTCTTCAACATCTTGTCGAAACCTCCAAGTGAAAGTAGCAACAATCTTTCCTCTTCTCTTTTAGAAATTCCTTGTCAAAAACTCTCTCCATCTCTTTTTCTTTCTTTTCTTTTCTTCTACTATTCATCCACAAAAGCCAAAACCTTGAGATCCATAATAGTGCCATAGCAGAATAGCATAAGGGATCTTCCAGATTCAAAACGAGGAATTTGAAATAAAGATCAACTTGGATTTGAGGTAAGTAAGTCTATACATTCGCCAAGGCCAAATCTTAGTCAATTAGATCAAATTGATCAAAACAAAAAAACTAATCTATCTGAGATCTAGGAAGTTCCGATTTCAAGGAAAAAGGAGGTGAAGTTTGAGATTTAAAATCCATAAGGTAAGCCCTAAAGGTATTCGCCAAAGTTATGTGATTACCTAGATTAGATCCGTAATTATTAAAAGCGAAAACTAATTTATGTTGAAGTTTCAAGGTTGGCGAATATCAAGTGAAGGAAAATAAAGATTAAGGATTTGAATAAACATCAAATCGGCATCAAAGGTAAGCCTCTTTACAAATCCTACTAGGATTTGGATATTATAGCCCAAAATAGAATTTAAGCTAAGTAATATTTGATAAACCAAATGTAGGAATTAGGATCTAAACATTAGATCTTGCTCTCGAAATCTCAAGGAATCGCTAAACAAATCAGGTGTGTATTCCACACTATTCTTAATAGTTTTATGGTTTAAATATGTTATATATGTTAATGTGAAAGTGAAAGAAAGTGGCTAAAGTGCCATATTATGGTACAAAGTATTGAGTACGTTTTCCTACTTCTACTAGGAATTGAAATAAATGTTATACAAGTGAAAAGTGATGTGAAAGTGAAATAAAAATATGTTATGCATGATATTTATAATTTGGGGCATTCGGGATTTATGTGAAAGGGAAGAAGGTGTTGACTACGGTCTCACCAACGTTATAAGTGAAAGTGATGACGGTCTCACTAAGTGAATGTGATGACGGTCTCACTAAGTGAATGTGATGACTTGGTCTCACTAAGTGAATGTGATGACTTGGTCTCACTAAGTGGTAACCGGTTACATTACAGTGGTGGCTATGCCACAATATTATCGATGGCGATGAGCACACGTCATTGCAATGACGCCTTCGATGGAGTGTAGCGGATGGAGGGTTGACTTAGTAGTCCCCACGGTATGCACAAAGTTGGAATGGTGGAGTGTAGCGGATGGCATATAGGTTTGGGTTCGGGTTTGCATCATTACCTTGAAATTGTTATATACATATGATTTTTATGGTGCGCCTATTTCTATTATGTTTAGTGTTGGTTACACACCGAGTCTATCGACTCACCCCATTGTGGGAATATGTTTGGTGATGAGCAATAATGGACCCGGACTGGCGAGAACTTGTGGTGGCCATGATCGACTTGAAGTTCATTTAATTTGAATATTTATTTTATTTTAAAGTCTGTACAATTTATTATTTTGGGTTTCATTTTATGTAATAAGGCCACCGTGATTTAATTTTTATTTCTACTATAATTACTATGTTATGAGTTTAGGGCTTTATAACTAGTAGGCCCACTTAGTATAAAATAAGATTAAATATTTTATCACTTGAAGCAAATGGGTTTTTGTTATAAAATAAATTTGTTTTCAACTCAAGCCCAACCCACAACGAGCTATCTTCCAAAACTCATAGTTTTCAAAACATTGAATGAATTTGAACCGGTTACTTGAGGAACATACAGATCCATCCATTCTCGTGGTAGGGTGTGGGGTGTTTCAATAACTGAATGAATTATTTCTACCATAATGCAACATCGGAAGTCAATAAAATTATAACGGTTTTATGAACACATGACAAAACAAGCACCAAAGAGAAGGATAGCCACACATGCAGTCCAGTGCTGCAATCAATCAATCTCAGATGCTAATTAAAAAGTGAGCATGCAAATTCAACAAAATTCAGTATGTCTCAATATCTTACAAGGGAACCTCTGAGCCTTTAAATGAATTATAAACAACAAACCAGATCAGACAAATTAGGAGCCATCAATAAATAAATATAGAGCAGATGTTTGAAAATGAGGAAGGAGTCAATACTAGACATCGGTTTAGACTCTACACGGACTAAAAATATGTTAAAAAGAAACAAAATAAAGAAACTTAATTATCTCTTTTGGGCTAAAAGTTGAAACTAATTTAACAAATCTTGAATGAATATCTAGATTTACACTGACAACTGAGATTTATCCCCCCAAAAGGCTCCTAAGGATACCATAAGTTGAAACAAAAAAGAAGGTAGAACTTAGAATCTATCTTTACGCTAAAAGAACCTCCAATAATCAAATAAACAAAATATTAGAACTTGTTAAAACAAGGACTAAACTTCTTTATTCTACTCATACAGTGGAATAACACGATTTATAAAGTTATGGGATTCTTTCAAGGCAAAGTTGCTTATTTTTTATTCTTTACTACTTAAACACATAAAAACACAAATTGACCCTAAAATGACTCGATTCTACTTAAAACATGCTAAGATATGTGCAAAGGAACAACAAATAAGCAGATCAAATTACGGAGATCGTGGCTAACATGCACCAAACTACAAATTATTTAAACACAACAATTACGTACAAAAAACAAATTGATTTGAAAACAATTTAAAGGTAAAAGCAACAATATTAGTTTCTTACCTCTACTCATTCTTCAAAAATATTTTTTTGCTATTTTAATTTTATTTAATATTTGATTTACTGTCTTGTCAGCAACTATAAAGCCATATCATTTTATTAATAGCAAAGTTAATTTGTAGGGACTAAAATGCCAAATTTTCTAATGTACAAAGACTAAAATGTTCCTTTTAATGTTAGAAGGATTAAAATGAACTTTATGATGTGGCACAAAGAAACCGACTTAAAATTTGAAACCTAAATGAGGATGTCTAGTGAAATTAATCTATTCTTTTTTATTCTTTTTGTAACAAGCCCAAGAATAAGGTAACTTAGTGTTCAATTTGGTTGCTAAATAGGTAGTTCAAATTGGGGGTGTAATCTAATCGAGTCAAACTTGAGTAATAGCATGCTTGAGCTAGAGTTAACTCAATCGGACATGAATTTCTAAGCTCAAGCTTGATTAAGCTAGCTTGTATTCAAGCTCACATCTTGTATTCAAGCTTGGATCTACCATGTTAAAAAGTTTGACATTTAACACTCAAACCAGCAACAAAGTTGACAAAAAGACCTAATTGATACAATATCAATACTTTAAACACTCAATTAAAATGTTTTGAAACTTGAAAATCAACTAACAATTTTAAGGTCTAATTCGAGGATGTCTAGTGAAATTAATCCAATTCTTTTATATTCATTTGTGAACAAAGTCCCCACGGCATGGTAACCAGAAAATGAATGTTTGAATACAGAAGCTATAGCTACAAGCCTACAACGTGTTTGGTATAACAATTAAACTTGTTCACGAGGTTTTTGCAGATAAGAAAGTGATTGAAAGAATAAAAAATAAGCAACTTTACCTTTAAAAATAAACAAAATATTAGAAATTGTATCTCTTGTACGAAGCATTTGAGAAGTACGAAAACTACCCAACACATAAGATTAAGATATCACAAAACATGCTTCTAAGAATCAAGAACATACCTTGGCTTCCAAATAAGAAAATGAGAAAACTCTTTCCTTTACTCCAAATTTGAAACTTGCAACTAACAATCGATTTCCTACCCACAAATCAAACCTTTTGGGGCCTAAAGTCGAACTAGAAAATCGATTTTTCCCAAAGCAAGAAGGAGGAGAAAGCAAGAAAGAGGGAGAAACGGCTGATATTTTTCCCTAATCTGAAAACAAATAAGGTTGGGAAAGAAATTAGTTAAACTTTCAAGGATAAAATAGTAAATTATAAACAAAAGTAAGGGCGTTTTTGTCTATTAAAAACTCCAACTGCAACCTCCATTTCAATTGCTGCTTTTACTCCCAGTTGAGTTTCTGAGACCGATGTGGTGGAGATTCATTTCCTTGAACTTGGTCTTGAACCAAACAACCTGACAAGAAGGCGATGGCGATAATTTTTATGAATCGCACCTCACCAGCCTTCAACGTGCAGCCAATGGAAGCCTAAGTCTCAGTGGTTTGGAACCACCAATAGTTTGGTACCACATGTAACATCCTAAAAATGGGCCTATGCATTTTCATTTTAATTGTACGAAATGACATGTCTTATGTGTTATGAATGTATTTTGAATATTTTTGGAAACCTGGGAATGTATGGAAATGTTAAGTTAAATAGGAAAGTGAACATTTTGGAAACTTGGAAATGTCAAGTTAAAATAGGAAAGTGAACATTTTGGAAACTTGGAAATGTCAAGTTAAAATAGGAAAGTGAACATTTTGGAAACTTGGAAATGTTAAGTAAAAGAGGAAACTAAAACAAGGTGGCCTTAAGAAAATTAATAGGAGGAATTTGACACACAAACAAACTTGGAAAAGTGGCCTGAAGATATCACTTGAGGCCCAGGTAGGTGACGCCACATACAAGGGTATTGGGCCTAGGTTCGAGTCACTTAGGGAGCAAATAAAGGAGTTTTATTTTTGCTACAAAGAGCAGGGAAGTGGACGGCACTAAGGAACCCAAGGGAAGAGTTTTTATTCTCTTTAAATTTTGTCTAAATAGGAGATAAATAATAGATTTATTTATCATTATTTTTAGGAGATAATTGTTGGATTAATTCTTTTAATAAAGTGATAATTCAAAGAATAAAATTATCAAAATAGAAGAGTGGTGGCCAAGTAAGGGACTCCTTGGTGATCAATTCTAGTACTAGCCGAATTACTAAAGGAAGGATTAGAGGTCTTTTTTCAGTTTATCTTGCTTCCTTTAGTAGTGGTACCAAAATTGTCTTTGGAAGAGAGAGTCCATCTTTTTCTTCCTTCCCTAATCCCTTTTTGCCGAAATTTAGCTTTAGTAGGTGTGCTAAATCCTCTCTTTCCAAAACTTTTCTTTTCATCTTGATTAGTACCGAATTTGCACCTTATTTTTTTCTTTGACAAAAGTCAAAAATTAGATACATCTATTTTCTCTCCTTCACATCTTTTTCTTCTTCACACACCCTTAAAGCCGAATTCTCCTAAGCTTTCTCTATTCTTCTTTTACTCTTCAAAACTGAATCTCCTTGAGGTGTCAGGCAAAGGTGATGTCGACTACAACATTAAGGGTAAGAACGGATGTTATTCAATTTCCATTCCTTCTTCTTTTAGCCGAAAATCTAGAACTAATCCCATCAATATTCTTGTTTGCCAAAATTTGAAAGGATTTTTAGGATTTTTAGTGTAGTCGACTATAAGGAGGATTATTCAAGAATTCAATATCCAAGGTAAAATCATGTGTATATTCGGCCAAAGGCCATTTAATAGTGATTAAGTGTTAAAAATCGATCTAACATATTATTATAGAGATTTTGACAGGCACCTAAGACAAAAGATCACTTCCGGGATTTGAGATTTGGAAGGTAAGCACATAGGTATGTTCGGCCAAGGCCTATTTTGGATATCTAGATCTATTTTATAATTGTTAAAAAGCTGAAACTAACCTATGTAAAGATCTAGTGTTTGGCCGAGTACAAGGAGGAGAATAACAAAGTTCTCGGGATTTGAGTGATAAGCAAATCAGCATTAAGGTAAGTTTTAGTGCACAAATCCTACTAGGATTTGGTATTATGGCCTAATGAGTTTTTCATTAAATCTTTAATATGGGCCGAATGTAGGGAGTTAAAGATCTAAGATCGAAATTTGGGATTTCAAGTGAAATTGTTAAGCGTATCAGGTGTGTATTCCACACTAATTCTTAATATGTTTTATGGCAATATTTAATATGTGCATAAGAATGTGAATATGGCTAAGGTATCGTGTTACGGTACAAAGTACTCAGGTACGTTTCCTACTCCTACTAGGATTACGAAATATGTTATATTTAACATATGAAAAGTGATATGAATGTGAATTTAAGTATGATATGCATGATATGAATAATATGGGGCATTGGTTATATGAGAAAGGGAAGTGAATGTGGTGACTTGGTCTCACTATCTGAATGTGGTGACTTCGGTCACATTATCTGAATGTGGTAACTTCGGTTACATTATCTGAATGTGGTGTCTCATGACACAATTATTTAATCTGGTGGCTATGCCATGAATTTTATAAGGGTGATGAGCACGTCGACTGTAGCGACTGCCTTCGATGGTGTGTAGCGGATGGAGGTTGACTTAGTAGTCCCCACGGTGTGCGAGTTGGTACGGGATGTGTAGCGGATGGCATCTAGGTTTGGGTTGGGATTGCATCATTATCTTGAATTATTATGTGAACATGATATGTATGGTATGCCTAAATCTATTAAATTTTAGTGTTGGTTACACATTGAGTCTGCATTTGACTCACCCATTGTGGGATTACTTTTTAGGTGACGATCGGTGATGGACCAAGGTAAGCAGATGCTTAGTGAAGGCCATGTGGAGTTGATTTCTTTTATTTGGACTATTTTACTTTAAGTATTTTGAATTTTAATTTTGGGAATTATTGATGTAATAAGGCCTTAGTAGAATTACTTTATTACATTTTTTATTTATTAGGCTTACAAATCTTTATTTAAAAGATTAAGTAAATCTATTTTTGAAACGAAGCCCAAACATTTTCTCATCTAAAGTAAAGGATTTTTAATAATGAAATAAACTTGTTTTCAACTCAATCCCAACCCAAAATGATCTTTCTTCCAAATCACACAAGTTTTTCCTAAGTAACAAAAGAATTTGAAACGGTTTACACCAGGAAACATACCAGATCCGGTCAAGGCTCGTGGGCTAGGTTTGGGGTGTTTCACCACATGTATATGATTTCGTGACTCATCCTAGTGGTTTGGTACCACAGTGGGTTGGCCCCACATATATGATTATTAGGGATTGTCACTAGTGGTTTGGCACCACAAGTGGGTTGGCCCCACACAGGACATTTTGTGACTTAGTCACCAGTGGCTAGGTGCCACATAAGGTGTGTAGCGGATGGAGGGTTGATTGTAGAAATTCCACGGTGTAATTGGCTGGTATGGGTGGTGTGTAGAGGATGGAAAGTCTAGGTTGGGCTTGGTATACTGCATTTATATTTGTGTTTGTTATTTTGACTAGGCTAAGGTCCAATATGTGATTGTGGGCCCGGAGCCATTCATGTTATTTTAAGGGGGATTTACACACTGAGTCTTTGGTGACTCATCCCCTCTGCTTAACCTTGCAGGTGATCGATAAGACGTGGACTTGGGAGTCGGGGCAGACTCGTAGAGGCCATAGCATGTCATTTTCTGTAAACTCAATTTCTTTCTTAAAACTACTTTAATTTGGGGATTTTAGTTGTTGTAATAAGGCCTTTTTAAACTGATATTGGGTTTTAATCTTTAGCATTTACTTATGCCATGACATTAACATGTTTTCTTTTAAGCCAAAAGTAAACTAAAGTTTTCTAAACAGTGATAACATCAAATGATCATTTTCCAACAAGTGCTAACAAAGATATCAAATTAACGATTAATTATGCTCAGAAATTTTCTTTTCTTAAGCTACAACCCACTGGTTTCAAAACATCACATAAAATAAATAAGAAGAGAAAAACAAAATGAGCCGCAAACTTATGGGTTTTCATCAAAATTTCAAAGTCTTTTTACAAGCCTTTCCCTGTGACACACCAGATCTGGTCGCGTTTAGGTCGGGTTTGGGGTGTTGCAATTTTGGTATCAGAGCCTAGGTTTACAAAACTCGGGCTGTGAAATGGGTTCGACAGTGTTTTATTAAATCAATGTGAATTAGAGGAAATGTTTTGATTGAAATATGGCATTCGAGTCTACCAGCACCCGATCCACGCAGGTAAGTGTTCTAAACTATTGTTGGTGTGTGCATGAAATGACTGTAGGTATGGCTAAGTAAGTTTGTTAGTTTTAAGAGACATGAGCCTTAGGGATTGAAACATTTTAGGGGTGTCTTGTGAAAACTACTCTCTAAGACTATTTCTCATAAAACTACTCTGTGTTAAACAGTGAAAGAAATACTAACTCATAAAATTTTTAATTAGATTAAGTTGCAAATGTTAGTCATGAGCACTCAGGGGCATGACGTAATGTACATGGTCGTGGTAGGGGTAGACTCTATTTCAGAACAAGTAGGATCTGGTCATGGGTCAGAAAGTGAGATACTAGTGCCACCAGCGGTGGAAGTAAAATTTCAGGACCAAATAGATGGGGATGATGCGGTGTCTCAAGCGATGTTATGGGTCTTGGAGAGAGTTGCTGCGGCAGGCATGGGCACCGAGGCTCAGAAATCTGTGTCAAAATGACTCCAAGCCAATGGAGCGAAAATGTTTAGGGGCATTTCTGGCGTAGCTCCCAACGCAGCTGAATATTGGTTAGAAGTAGTTAAGTGTATAATGGATGATCTTGACTTCATGATAGAGGAGAAGTTGAAAAGAGTCATGCCTCTTCTTCGGGACGAGGCGTATCAGTGGTGGCTCACGGTCAGGGATGGTACGATGGCTGATCGTATCACCTGGGATTTCTTTAAGGTGGCATTCTGGGGGAAGCATGTTGGATCAAGTTATGTGGATGCACAGCGTAAGGCATTTCTAAATCTAGTTCGGGGGAGTAAATCGATGTCTGAGTATGAGGAAAAATTCCTACGTTTAAGCCGTTATGCCCAGGGTATTGTGGCCACAGACCATAGGCGTTGTGTTCGGTTTGAGGACGGGTTAAGAGATGAGTTACGAGTGCTAATAGCTCCACAGTGAGAGAGGGAGTTTGATGTACTTGTGGAAAAGTCTAAGATAGCCGAGGAGGTGAAGCAGTCTGAATAGTAGAATCAAGAGAGAGATAGGAATAGAAATAAAAGGAATGTTGGTTATTCGGATCAGTTGGGTGGTTACAAAAGAGGCCTAGGTTTGAGGGGCCGAATCGTGTTGTGAGATCTACTGTTGATAGTCGACCTCCAAGGTGTGCTCGATGTGATAAATTTCATTTTGGTGAGTCTTTGGGATGGTAGTAAAATTTGTTTCAAGTGTGGGTCTCTGAGCATCGAATAAGGGACCGCCCAGGAGTTGGGCGAGCGCAACCCGATGGGTCGTGGTTACGTGCGATTAGGTAGAGGTGTGCAGCAACCACAGAGGGGTCGTGGTCCGGTTAGAGGGGGTAATGGTTTTGGTCATGGGCATGGAGCTCTAGGCAAAGGTGCAGGGAACACCGATGTAAGACAGCCTGGGTTGGTCTATACAGCCAGACGTCGAGAAGAGGGAGAGGCGTCAGACGTCATAACTGGTACGTTCCTTATTTATGGGTTGCCTTATACTACATTAATCGATATAGGATCGACACATTCTTATGTTGCTAATGGGGTATTTGAAACTTTAAGAATAGACTCTGATATTACTTCTAGGGAGATAACAGTAATTAGTCCGTTAGGACAATCGGTAGTGGTGAACAGACTTTTTAGGGCTATACCTTTAGAAGTTCAAGGGGTGGTTCTCCCGGTTGATCTGATGGAACTACCATTCAAGGAGTTTGAGCTGATTTTAGGCATGGACTGGTTTGTAAGGTATCGAGCAAATTTGGATTGTGCTACCAAGCGCATGGTATTGAGAACTCTCAAGGATGAAGAGGTAGTGGTAATATGTAAGAGGAGGAACTACCTATCTAACGTAATATCTACTTTAAAGGCTGAGTGAATGGTGAAGAAGGGTTGTGAGGCGTACATAGCTCTAGTTTGTACATTAGAGGTCAAGGACTTGGCTATGGGGGATGTTAGGATAGTGAGGGAGTTTCCTGAGGTGTTTTCGGAAGAGCTTCCAGGACAACCTCTGGATCGAGAGGTGGAATTTGGTATTGATCTTTATCCGGGGATAGCGTTGTATCGATTGCCCCATATAGGATGGTACCCAAGGAATTAGTGGAATTGAAAGCTCAGATTCAGGAACTTTGAGATCGAGGTTTCATCCGACCGAGTGTATCATCCAGGGGAACGCCTGTATTATTTGTTAAGAAGAAGGACGGATCAATGCGTATGTGTATTGATTACTGTCAATTAAACAAGTTGACTATCAAGAATAAGTACCCGCTGCCAAGAATTGATGACTTGTTTGATCAATTGAAGGGGGCTTTAGTCTTCTTGAAGATAGATTTGTGGTCAGGTTATCATCAGCTTAAAGTCAAGGAGTAAGACATTCACAAGACGGCATTTTGAACTCGCTATGGCCACTACGAATTCCTGGTGATGCCATTTGGTTTGACCAACGCACCAGTAGCGTTTATGGACATGATGAACCAAGTTTTCCAACCCTATCTGGACCGATTCATTGTAGTATTTATAGATGATATTTTGGTGTATTCAAAGTCAGAGGAGGAACATGATTCGCACCTTCGTGTGGTGTTACAAATTCTGAAGGAAAAGCAATGTTTGCCAAATTCAGCAAGTGTGAGTTCTGGCTAAAAGAAGTTACCTTTTTGGGTCATATTGTGTTTGCTGAGGGGAATAGGGTTGACCCTCGAAAGGTTGAAGCTGTGCTGGATTGGAAGTCACTCAAGTCTGTGGTAGAAATTAGGTGTTTTCTTGGTCTAACTGGGTATTACAGAAGATTCGTTAGGGATTCTCCTTGATTGCGGCTCCTTCAACCAAGTTGTTGCAGAAATGGGTACCTTTTGTGTGGACTGACAAACAACAGGAAAGTTTTGAGAAGCTGAAGAGGATTCTGACGGAGGCTCCGGTGTTGATTCAATCGGAGGCTAGAAAGGAATTTTTGGTTTATTGTGATGCTTCACACATGGGTTTAGGGTGTGTGTTGATGCAAGACGGAAATGTTGTTACGCATGCGTCTCAGCAGTTAAGACCGCATGAGTTAAATTATCCCTCACATGACTTGAAGTTTGCGGCGGTAGTGTTTGCTTTGAAAATTTGGAGACATTATCTGTGTGGGTAGAAGTCCATCATTTATATAGATCACAAGAGCCTCAAGTACCTTCTCACCTAGAAGGAGTTGAATTTAAGACAGAGGATATGGATTGAGTTGTTAAAGCATTATGATTATTCGATCGAGAACCATTCGGGTAAAGCTAACGTGGTGGCAGATGCATTAAGCCGTAGGGTGATCTCAGATTTGAGGGCGATGTTTGCCCATCTTAGCCTGTATGATAACGGGAGTTTGTTAGCTGAGCTTCAGGTGAAACCGACATGGACAAGTCAGATTAAAGAGAGGTAGTTTTTGGATGATGTCTTGAGTGCTCGACTATTTCAAGTACAGAATAGTGGGGTAGAGGATTATAGCCAGAACAGTGCTGGAGTTCTGTGTTTCGTAAGAAAGTCTGCATGCCGAGAGACATTGGGTTGAGGCAGATGATTCTCCAGGTAGTAGTCCATATGCTATTCATCCTGGAGGCAGTAAGATGTATCAGGATTTGTGAGAACAGTTTTGGTGGCCAGGTCTGAAGCGGGAGGTAACTGAATTCGTGAGTAAATTCTTGACGTGCCAGCAGGTAAAAGTAGAACATCAGTTACCTTCGGGATTATTACAGCTGGTAAAGATTCCACAGTGGAAATGGGAGAGGATCACTATGGATTTTGTTATTGGGCTACCCTTACGCCTTCAAGAAGGACTCGGTTTGGGTAATTATTGATCGATTGACAAAGTCTGCCCATTTCATACTAGTTCGGGTTGATTACTCTCTACAGAAGTTGGCTAAGTTGTATATAGCAGAGATTGTGAAGTTGTATGAGGTACCAGTGTCATCATCTCAGACAGAGATCCTAGGTTTACGTCGAGATTCTGAAAGGCATTACATCAAGCGCTGGGGACAAAGTTAGATTTCAGTACAGCGTTCCGTCCACAAACGGACGGATAGTCAGAAAAGGTAATCCAGATTTTGAAGGATATGTTGAGAGGTTGTATCATCGATTTCAGGGGTAGTTGGGAGGAATTTCTATAGTTGGCAGAATTCGCGTACAACAACAGTTACCAATCGAGTATTCAGATGGCTCCATATGAAGCATTGTATGGTCGAAGTGTCACACTCCTACTTGTTCGACAGAGTTGAGTGAGCGTCAGTTATTGGGTCTGGAACTGGTTTTGGAAGCAGAAAACAAGATTAAGCTAATTAGAACTTGGTTGAAAGAAGCATCCGATAAGCAAAAATCCTATGCAGACCTAAAGCGTAAGGACATAGAATTTACAGTAGGTGATCGGGTCTTCTTAAAGGTTTCACCGTTGAAGAAGGTTTTAACGTTTCGACGGAAGGGTAAGCTAAACCCCAAGTTCATTGGGCCTTATCGTGTATTGAAGCGTGTGGGACCAGTAGCCTATCAACTCAAGTTACCATCGGAGTTAAGTTAGATTCATGATGTGTTTCATGTCTCAATCCTGAGACGCTATCATCCAGATCCATCTCACATTATACCATTGGAGGAAATCGAAGTAAGGCCTGATTTAACCTTTGAAGAGGAGCCAGTACAGATCTTGGATCGCGATGTTAAGGTCTTGTGAAGGAAATAGGTTCCTTTGGTTAAAGTGTTGTGGCGGAACCACGGTTTGGAAGAGGCTACGTAGGAGCTAGAGGATGTTATGCGGCAGCAATACCCTCATCTCTTTTGACCAACTAATTTTGAGGCCGAATTTTCTTTAAGGGGGTAGAACTGTAACATCCTGACTTGGGGGCTTTGCATTTAATGTAGTTTTTGTGTATGCTATTTGTAATGTGTTAGTTTAGGGTGTTTAAGGGTCTCGAAAGGCTTGGGGTTAAGCCTGAGCCTTGCTAAAAGTTTCTGTTGTAGACACTTTTATGGGAGAGCTGGCTGGGGTAGGCTTTATAGGGTTTTTCTTGTAGTTTGTTGACACAGGAAGTGAGGTGGTGGAGTGGCAAGGTGATGCCTAGGAGCAAGGGGAAGTTGACGCCTCAAAAAGGGGAGCCTGGAGGAGTTGGGAGCAGGCTCGAGTCATGAAATCTTCATTTTGTGAACTTCTTTTTGGCGTTAAGGGGGGTAGTGTTGGATTCGATTGGGAACCTTGGAGTGTGGATGTTGAATTGGTCAAGATATTTGAATGGTTGGCCAAGAGAAGAAGGTGGGATTTGAATGGGTCAACATTTTCAAATGGGTGAATGAGAGTTAGTTTAGGAGGTAATCAAGGGGTGGTGGCTTGTGGAGAGTTAGTGGCCAAATTTTTTGGGATGGAAGGGGGAGATTTCGGTTTTGGGAGCTAACAGGGGGTAAGTGTGCCGAAATGCATTAAGGGGTTTTAGTTTTTTTTCTTTGTTTGAGTCCATTTTCTTGGTGTGCCGAATTGCTTTGATTAACTTTCATTTCCCCTTTTTTTGCTCTTTAGCCGAATGTGGCAGACCATAGGTGCACTTTCTTCTCTTTAATTTTTCCCTTATCCATCTAAGACTCTTAATCCGTACCTTAACATCATTCCACTCACCATTTCCATTGTTTCCATTCTTCTTCCCTTCCCCTCTTAAGCCAAAACTTTGTAAGCCTCCACTGAATCTCTCTTTCTCCCCACTCGTACCCATAAGCTTCACAACCGAAAGCAACCCACCATCTCGTTTGTGATCACTTTTCCTTTCTCTTCTCTATTTGTTCTATCTCAAAGCCGAAACCCCTATCTACTCCCATTCCCTTCTCTATTTCCTGCTAAAGCTGAACATTACTTGTTTCATTATTCTCTTCTCTAAACCAGTATTTGACTTAGCTGAAACATATCCCTCATCCTCTTATAAGTTTCTTTTGTAGCTAAATCACTCATTCCTTCTTAGCCCTTCTATTTTTTCTTCTTGGTCAATTGAAGGAGGGGCCTTGTCCTTGCATTTTTCGGCATTTGGCAATCGTTTGAAGGGGCTGAAGGGGAGTCAATTCTTGTCAACTAAAGTTAAGAGGGATTCGGTCATCTTTTTTTCTATTTTCTTTCGGTTTCTGGTTGCCAAAGCCGAATGACTAGTTGGCTTAGAGTTTTACTTTTGGGTTTACACTTTCTTATCTTTCTTTTCTCTTCAGGGCGCCTACTTTGGAATCCTGATTAGCTGAAGCAATCGAACTCCAAGTCGAGGAATCAAGTGAACCCTATCTTTTCATTTGAGATCTCAAGGTAGGATTTCATTTCTCTCTAAGTTATTCGATCGATTTTCCTTTCGTTAATCATATCTTAACTCAGTGTTTCGTTATGCGATCATTGTTTCAATATAGTATCTTCTGACCAAGATCGTTCATTGACTCAAATGTTAGCCAAGCAAAGGGAGGGGTTGGACCCTTGATCTCAGCCCCTAAATTCAAGAATCGCGTGGCGTCTGCTGTTCGAGATTGGCCACCGAGTTGTGGGCGACACCGCGAAGCGTATCAAGAGATGATAGCGATGGTTCTTGCTAGTGATAGTGGCAACATAGATAGCATAGTGCTATTTGTAATCAGATGTGTAAAACTTCACACTTTAATATTAATATGTGATACTAATCGTTTGAGGGCTGAAAAGCCAAAGTGACTACATGGATAGTCGTTATGCCTCTATGGGTATGGTTTGAATACCAGGTAAGTACCTTGTTGTTATGTATGAGGTAATAAAGGTATGCCATAATGATACTGATCTTTTAAATAGCATGATCCTTTCATTTGGTTTACACATGTTACGCATGGGTTGGATATGATGTAAGGAGGGGAAGTGCTTAAGACTGTCACTAGTGGTTTGGTACCACAAGTGGGTTGGCCCCACATTCTTGATTTCGTGACTAAGTCTCAGTGGTTTGGAACCACCAGTGGTTTGGTACGACATGTATATGATTTCGTGACTTGTCCCAGTGGTTTGGTACCACAGTGGGTTGGCCCCACATACATGATTATTAGGGATTGTCACTAGTGGTTTGGTACCATAAGTGGGTTGGCCCCACACAGGACATTTTTGTGACTCAGTCACTAGTGGCTAGGTGCCACATAAGGTGTGTAGCGGATGGAGGGTTGATTGTAGAAATCCCCATGGTGTAATTGGCTGGTACGGGTGGTGTGTAGAGGATGGAAAATCTAGGTTGGGTTGGGTATACTGCATTCATATTTGTGTATGTTATTTTGACTGGGCTAAGGTCTAATATATGATTGTGGGCCTGGAGCCATTCATGTTATTTTAAGGGGGATTTACACACTGAGTCTTAGTGACTCACCCCCTCTGCTTAACCTTGCAGGTGATCGGTAAGACGTGGACATGGGTGCTGGGGCAGACTCGTGGAGGCCATAGCATGCCATTTTCCGTAAACTTAGTTTCTTTCTTAAAACTGCTTTAATTTGGGGATTTTAGTTGTTGTAATAAGACCTTTTTAAATTGATATTTGGGTTTTAATCGTTAGCACTTACTTATGCCACGACATTAACATGTTTTCTTTTAAGCCGGAAGTAAACTAAAGTTTTCTAAATAGCGGTAACATCAAATGATCGTTTTCCAACAAGTGCTAACAAAGATATCAAATTAACGATTAATTAAACTCGAGAATTTTCTTTTCTTAAGCTACAACCCACTGGTTTCAAAACATCACCTAAAATAAACAAGAAGAGAAAAACAAAAAGAGCCGCAAACTTATGGGTTTTCATCAAAATTTCAAAGTCTTTTTACAAACCTTTCCCTATGACACACCGGATCTGGTCGTAACGTTTAGGCCAAGTTTGGGGTGTTACACAATTGATGTAAATATTCAGGATTAGTTCTTTTTTCTAGTTAGGTAGTTTGTCAATTCAATCTCGATTTTAACCCTTTAATTCAGCCTTTATCCACACCTTAAACCTAAACCCCATTAAACCCTTAAAGACCTTTTGATTTGTGTATCATCTCATTTTATAGTAGTGGAGATTTGATTTTCAAGCAAGCCTATTGGATTAACTTTTCATGTTTGACTAATGAGTGCTTTATTTTGAACCTTAAACACTTCAAATGATTTGAGTGAATCTTTAGTTTGGATGTCAACTCTTGTCAATTTTGAATTAAAGGTAATTATTTAGATAAGGGGAAACACCTATATTTTTCATGCTAAAAGCTATGACTTTGATTGTTTGAATCTTTAGGACTCTTTGAGTAAAATTATCCATTTATAAATTATCTATGAATTATGATGGAACTCTATTGATGAATATTATGAATTGAGGAAGTTTGTTTTAATTGTGAGTTGAGAATTTTGCTTGAGGACAAGAAAAAGCTTAAGTGTGGGGGTATTTGATAAACCGTAATATGAACATATTTTAATCCCGCATTTAGCATACTTTTAGATGAATTATCTCTTTAATTGTGGAATTTGATGCTCTTAATCCTTTGTTTTCATGTTTTATACTTAGGAAAGCACCGGAGGATGAAAAGAACGAGAAACGGGTAGGAAACGAAGAAAATGGACCTAATACGAATTACACATGGCCGTACTTCCTTAACAGACTCGAACACACTGGCCTCGACTTACACAGGCATGTGCCATGGGCGTGTCCTTGACGTGACCTATTTGAATTCTATTCGGAATAGGGTACTTAGAGGCAAAGAAAGACATTTCAAAAGCCTATATAAACACCCTAGAGGCCAACCTTTAGGGCGCCACTAGGCCAAGGAGCCCGCTAAAGGGCGTAGTGTGGGATTCACTCAGAGAAAGCCGCTTGATTCATCTCAAGAAGCCGGAATCATACTCAAGACTGAGGATCTCTCCTTCAATTCCTTCAGGGGTTTTTAGGGTTTTCTTTATGTTTTGTTTTATATTTTCTTCTAAGATGTATACTTTTATTATTATGAACTAAACCTCTCAAATACTTGAGGGGGATGAAACTTAAGACAGATCTTGTTATTGTTTTTTTGAGCTGTATGATAAATACTTGATTTGTTCTTAACTATGTGTTCTTAATTCTTGTTTTAATATTTCAAGATATTGATTTGAGCACTTATGCTCTTAGGCAGAGGAGGAATAGACCCTGTCTAAGAGTAGATCTAGCATAGTTAAGTGGAGTTGATCGCTAGGATGATGAAAATCTGCCAGATTAGGGTCAAACCTAATATGAGAGTCTATAGATCGAGTTAATGCAATTCTAGGGGTTTTAATTAGAAAGAGATTTCAATTAATCAACCTAGGGTTAGATGTTAGTAGCCCCGAGAGAGGTATTAATATAAGTTACGGAATCCTACGGATCAAGTCAAGTGAATAAATCATCTCGTTCAGAGTTAGATAACAAGTGAAGTCTAGGTGAATTCTTCCTCGGGTATTGTCTCAATCAATTGGTTTTTCCATCAAGTATTTTTCCCAATTCATTCTCTTTGTCTTAGCATTTTAGCTTAGTAGTTAGTTAATTTTAGATTAGATAACAATTCCCTTAATTCTTAGGTGAAATAATATAAAGAAAGTTAGTATTAGTACTTTTGGTTCCTTTGGGTTCGACACTTCAGTCCTGCCATTAAACTGTACAATTGTTCGATAGGTGCGCTTGCCTCAATCGTTGTCTTAGTTAGTTTCCAGGTTTGGTTATTCTTTTTATAATTTTTTAAGACTCTGACACACGATCACCCACCAAAAGAATAACTACGATGGTATCGCACATAGCCCACCAAATGATACATAGCGATGGTGTCGCACACAGCCCATCACAATTTAGTAATAAGGTGGTATCACACTTAGCCCATCGTCAAGTATTATCATTACACATTCACATCTCTATTTCGTAATTCACTTAGCCCATCGTCAAGTATTATCATTACACATTCACATCTCTATTTCGTAATTCCTATGTCAATTACTCAGTAACTACCACATTCAACCCACTTGAACCGTATAGGTTCTCAATCATGCTATGCACTAGTTAGCATCAACAATATATATGTATAAATGCATTGTTTACACATAAACTTACCTCGGTGCAAAACACGCCAACTAGCGGTTTAATCTGTAACCTTGCCTTTCCCCCATCAAGGTTAATTCTGTGCTCTTCTTGATCTATAGCAATGGAAATCATTCATTTAGATCATTCTACGATCATAATGCATTAAAATATACAATTAGGCAAAAATGACTATTTTGCCCTTGTGCTACGGTAAAATTATGATTTTGCCCCTAGGCTCGTAAATCATTTTTCAACTCAATTTCTCATTAAACAAGCCTAGCTGAACATTTATTTCTCTTACAACTACTTACAATTCCAACTATTTCATGCATTTATGACACAAATTCAATCTTTGCATTTAAGTCCTAATTAGGTGTTTTCATGCTAACACCTTTCACAAAAGTTGTTTATCATCTCCCTAACATTCATTTTCTTCCATAAAAAACCCAGCTAACAACAATAACACTCCCATGTCAAGTCTCTAGACTATCAATCATATCACAAATTAGTCCCCTTAATAGCTAGCTTAAGTTTTGAGGGCTCCAAAAGTGCAAAAACTATCAATTAGCACCACCAAAAATCACTTACTTGGGTGAGGAAAAGTTGCTGAAATTTCAAAGCTTTCAAAACCCTTCCTTGAATGTAAAAAATCGGTCGACGAAGAATGTAACACCCTAAACCCGGCCTATGCATTAAGCCCGGATCTTGGCATGCCACACAAATTAAACGTACATTCAAATCATTAACGATGTAGGAATCAAACCATCAAAACGATTAGGAGAAAGACTTTATCGAAATATCGAAGTTTATTTGAAATACATAATTAAAACACAAGAGATTATCATTTGATCTATAGAGTAGTAATTACTTAAAATTTTGGATTTATTTAATCAAAATATTTTAACGAAGAGTTTTAAAATAATTTCCTAAGTTTCAAAGATATTTAAGAAAACCTTTATTTCATGCAAGAGTTTTAGAAAAAAAACATTTATGAAAAACTAAATCAATCCAACTTAATAAAACTAAAACATAATAAAATCCATCCATATAATAAAATCCATAATTTAAAGAGGCCTTATTACATCGCCATAAAAAAAATACTTAATAAAAATTATTAAAGAAGTCTTAAAGTTTTATAAACCACCATTTGTAGTATAGCCTCCACATGAAGTCATCTTCGACCCAAGTCTCCATCAATTATTATTACCTGAGAAAGGTAAGAAAATGGGGTGAGTTACTTAGAACTCAATGTGTAACCCACTTATCGGATTCACTGGGCCAAAACCATATAAATATATAATTAGGCTTGAGCCCATTTTGCAAATGTAAATATTTATAAATCAGGTATAAAATAATAATGCATGTAATATGCAATTCCCAACCAAGCCTAATTTCCATCCGCTACACACCACCCATACCAACCATCACACCTGCGGGGATCAAGTCAACCCACCCCGCCAACACACCAATAGTAGGCTTAAAGCCAATTATAATATTTGTGGCAATAGGGCATTTAAATAATTGTGGTAGAACCACCGATCTAGATTTTGGGCAACAGGCCATCGTGACAGAGTCACCTATCTAGAATTTTGGCATCGGGCATTTCTTCTCTTCATCAATTATCCCAACCCATGCAATCATGTTTATGCATAACAAATACTTGTAAAATAAATTTTCATAAAAACCCATATTACAAATTTATCAATTTGGCCCATTAGTCAAAATAACATTTTGGCTCATAAAGCAACATATTTCAATTTGGCCCATAAAATCACATATTTCAATTTGGCCCATAAAATTACATATTTCAATTTGGCCCATAAAATCACATATTTCAATTTGGCCCATAAAATCACATATTTCAATTTGGCCCATAAAATCACATATTTCAATTTGGCCCATAAAGGGTATTTTCGTAATTCGGTCCATTGGGACATTTTGTAATTTGATCGAGACATTTCATAATTCGGCCCATTTAACATACGAAGCCTTTTCAAAATTTCCACACTTGGCCAATTAATCAAATTATTCACATGGCCCAAAAATATCACTTTCTTTCACAAAATAACCCATTAAGGGCAAATCCGTAATTTTCCACATCCTCAATTTTTGGTTCATGCATTCACATAAAAGAATTTGTATAACATTTTTTTTTCAATCTCACCGGATTTACAAATTTTATTATAACACTTACGATATGGTATAACCCAAGAGATAAGTGTGAAGTTACACACCTGATTACGGTGAGAACTACACTTTCTCGCTCGTCGATATCTAAACACACATCACGATGGATTAGATCACTAATATTTAATATAAAACTATTCTAATGATTATCGATCTAGATCCTTACCCTCGAAATCTAGAACAATAATTATTTGCAATTTCTCTTCGATCAAAGGTTTAGAACCACGAGTAAACAATGGCTCGGGAGTACGTATGACTTCGAATAATTGATTTTCGCCGGATGAGGGTCCACAACCCGATGGAAAGTCTCGAATTCTCAAACAATCCTTCTCTTGAATTTAGGGGGATTAATAGAACCATCCCTCTTCCGAACACTATTAACAACCCTTTTCGTCCCTATCTTGATTGTCTTCAAAGACAAGAATCATTAGTCCTAACAATATATCAAAAATCTTAAGACTAATGACTTAAAAGAGTAAATTCGGCTTACCTTAATATTCTAAATGATCTCAAGAGAATCCTTTGTACGTTATTATCAAATCTTAAATGAACTTCAAGATCTCTCCGAAAAGATGATGATTCAACCCTTCCACTATTTCACTAAGAATAACGAGAGAAAACGTTTGAATAAAAGGTTGGTTAATCGGTCAAAAAGTCTCTTCCAAAGACATTCTAACATTCGGCCATGAGAGAAAACAATGAAGGAAATATGGTTGAAAGGAAAATAAAAGATGAAAGGTAGAGATGATGTTGATTCGGTTTTCAAGAGGGAAAAGAGAAAGAAAAGAGATGAATTTTAGGAGCAATATGCATTCGGCATTGGTGAGAAAACAGAAAAGAAAAGAAAAGGTCCTTGATGGCTATGTGGTTTTGGTCACAAAGAGAAGAAAAAATTTTGGAGAGGAAGAGGAACTAAATCCGAAATGGCCAAAAGAAATGGCAAAAAGAAAATTGCTTACTCAAAATTTTTGGCATTTTTGGCTAGGGAGAAAATGGATGTGGAGAAAGTGTTTTGCAAAAGAAAACATGACCAAAATCAAAACAAAATTACCTTTAGCACAAGATACATTCGGCTATGAGAGAAAAAAATGAAAGGAGAATAAGTGTTTTTGGGAAAAGATGGATGACCAAAAAGGGAGTATCACAACTACACAACCTTACAAAGCTTACCTCAAAATTTTGGCCACCCCCTATCCCCAAAAATCGACCAAGTTCAAGTCAAAGTTGGCTACACCAACTTTCCAAAGCATCCTCCTTGATAAGTGCCTTGTGTTCCCCCTTCATGCCTTAATCAAATGATTCATTTCCCTAAGTTAACACTTGCCTTTTTCCCATGGTCTTCTTGCCATAAAAATTTAATCCAACTCATCCTAATCCTTATCCATGACCGACACATGCTAGGAAAAAGCAAAAAATCAAAGCTTTCAAATTGCATGCTAGGAGATTCAAACCTCTCCCCTCAAGTCCAACTTATAGCGCCATCACCACTTTATTACTAGCTCATCTTATGCCATCTTTTATCACATAATTAACTTAACTTCAAGGTCAACTGACTAAAGTACTCTTTAGTAAAATTTTATTCTAATTCCAAGTAAACCCGAGCCTTCTCAAGACTATATTAAACATGAAAAATTTAATTATACACAAGTTAAGCACCAAAACATGCATCATATAAATACTCAAATTTTTGGATGTTACAACTCTACCCTCCTTAAAGAAAATTTCATCCTCGAAATCTACCTGGCTAAAAGAGATGAGGATATTGTTGTCGAATTGCGTCTTCAGGCTCCCACGTAGCTTTCTCTACTCCGTGATTACGCCAAAGAACCTTAGCCAAAGGCACAGTCTTCCTTCTTAACATATTAACATCGCAATCTAAGATTTTCACTAGTTCTTCCTCGAAAGACAAATCTGGCCTTAATTCCACTTCTTTACCGGTACTATGTGCGATGGATCCGATCTATAGTGTCTCAGCATAGAAACATGGAAGACACTATGAATTTGACTCAACTCCGGAGGTAAATCAAGTTGATAGGCCACTGGTCCTACACGCTTCAATATACGGTACGGTCCAATGAACCTAGGGCTCAACTTGCTTTCTTTCCGAATCTGAAAATCTTTTTCCACGATGAAACTTTCAAAAAGACCTGATCTCCCACCGCAAACTCAATATCTTTACGCTTCAGATCTGCGTACGACTTTTATCTATCCGAAGTTTCCTTTAATCACGCTCGAATCACCTTTACCTTTTCTTCCATCTCAGATATCAGTTCAGGACCCAACAACTGTCATTCCCCTAATTCAGTCCAACAAGTAGAAGTACGACACCTACGACCATATAACACTTCATAGGGTGCCATTTGAATACTGGATTGATAACTGTTATTATACGCGAACTTTGCCAATGGTAGAAAATCCTCCCAACTACCTCTGAATTCGATCGTACAACCTCGTAACATGTCTTCCAAAATTTGAATTACTCTTTCTGATTGACCATCTGACTGAGGATGAAAATCCGTTCAAGTTTAACTTTGTTCCCAAAGCCTCATGTAAAGCTTTTCAAAATCGTGATGTAAATCTAGGATCCCTGTCCGATATGATAGACACTGGTACCCCATGCAACCTCACGATTTCAGATGCATAAAGTTTAGCCAACTTCTGCAATGAGTAATCCGTACGAACTGGTAGAAAATGACCAGTCTTCGTTAATCGATCTACTACCACCCAGACTGAATCTTTCTTAGTAGGTGTTAAGGGTAACCCACTAACAAAATCCATCATTATCCGCTCCCATTTCCATAGAGGAGTCTTTACCAGTTGCAATAAACCCGATGGTAATTGATGCTTCGCCTTCACTTGTTGACAAGTCAAACATTTTCCTACAAACTCAAGAATCTCACGCTTCATCCCTGGCCACCAATACCGTTCACGGAGATCCCGATACATCTTATTTCCTCCGAGGTGCATAGCATAAGGGCTACTATATGCCTCAAGAAGAATCATTTTCCTCAAATTCGAATCCTTGGGCATACAAGCCCTTCCACGAAAACACAGTACACCATCCTTGTTCAAACCAAAATCCACTATTACACCACTTTCAGCTTGTTGTATTAAAGGACCCAACTTTTCATCGGATAATTACTTTTCCTTAATTTGTTCCAACCAAAGAGGCTTCACCTGAAGTTCCGCTAGCAAACTGCCATACTCATACAAACTGAGATGAGCAAACATTGCTCTTAACTCCGATACAACCTTTCGACTCAACGTGTCTGCCACAACGTTAGCCTTTCCAGGATGGTATTCGATTGAAAAATCATAATCCTTTAACAGCTCCACCCATCTCCGTTGTCTTAAATTCAACTCCTTTTGGGTAAGGAGATACTTAAGACTCTTATGATCCGTATAAATGATTGACTTCTCACCGTAGAGATAATGCCTCCAAATCTTTAATGCAAACACCACCGCAGCCAACTCCAAATCATGAGTAGGATAGTTGACTTCATGCGGCCTCAACTGTCGAGAAGCATAAATTTCCACTTTGCATCAGTACACATCCTAAACCCGTGTGTGACGCATCACAGTAAATGGTAAACTCTTTTCCGGCCTCAGATTGAATCAGTACTAGTGCTTCTGTTAAAATCTTCTTCAGTTTCTTAAAACTTTCTTGTTGTTTATCGGTCCACACATACGATACTTCCTTCCTAATGACTTAGTTAGGTAAAAGAATCAACGAAAACCCCTCAACAAAGCATCTATAATAACCAGCCAAACCCAAGAAACTCCAAATCTCAGCTACTGACTTTGGTTGTTTCCAATCCAACACAGCCTCTACCTTTCGAGGATCAACTCTTATCCCTTCAGCTGACACTACATGACCCAAGAAAGTCACTTCCTTTAACCAAAATTCACACTTACTAAATTTGGCATAAAGTTGCTTATCTCGCAAAATTTGCAACACAGTGCACAAATGAGAGTCATGCTCTTCTTCATTCCTCGAATATACCAAGATGTCATCTATGAACACTACTACGAACCGGTCTAAATAGGGTTGAAAGACTCGGTTCATCATGTCCATAAATAGAGCTGGTGCATTAGTCAAACCAAACGGCATCACTAAAAACTCATAATGTCCATAGCGAGTTCGGAATACCGTCTTATGAATATCTGCCTCTCTCACCTTGAGTTAATGATAACCCGATCTCAAATCAATCTTGGAGAAGATTGAAGCTCCTCTTAATTGATCAAGCAGGTCGTCAATTCTCGATAATGGATACCTATTCTTGATCGTCAACTTATTCAACTACCTATAATCAATGCACATACGCATCGACCCATCCTTCTTCTTGACGAACAAAACTGGTGCTCCCCACGGAGACACACTTGGTCGAATAAATCCCCGATCTAGCAGTTCTTGACTTTGAGCTTTAAGCTCCGCTAACTCCTTCGGCACCATTCTATAAGGAGTAATGGACACCGGATCTATTCCGGGCAAAAGCTCAATACCAAATTCTACTTCCTGATCTGGAGGTAGACACGAAAGTTCTTCAGGAAAGACATCTGGAAATTCTTTCACCGTTCTCACACCTTCTACCGATAAATCCTTGGCATCCAAAGCACTGATGAAGGCTAGGAATGCTCCATACCCTTTTCGCACCAACTTTTCTGCCTTCAAAGAAGATACCACATTTGCCAAAAAGTTTCTTCGCTCGCCTATCATTATTACCTCCTCATCATTCACAGTCCTTATTGACATCCGCTTTTTGGCACAATCCAATTGCGCTCGATGCTTCACCAACCAATCCATTCCCAAAATAAGATCAAATTTGCCGAAAGGTAATTCCATCAAGTCCGCTAGTAATACCTCTCTTTGAATCTCCAAGGGCACATCTCTAAACAATTTATTCACTATAACTCACTGTCCTAAAGGACTAATTACCGTCATCTCTCTATCAGTAATCTTAGATCTAATATTTAGGTTTCCAGGTATGGTACTAGCAACATACGAGTGGGTAGACTCGATATCTATCAAAGCAATAATAGGTACATCAGAGATGAAGAACGTACTAGTTATCACATCAGGTGCATCGCCGTCTTCACGATGCCTGACCGCATAGACCAATCCTGACTGTCTTGCCTCCATGTTACCTCTAACGCCATTACCTCGACCCGGTGCACCCTGTCCACATACGTTACCATTACCACCATGTCCTGGTCCACGACCTCTCGGTGGCTGTTGAGTACCTTTAGCTGGCTGAGCATCAGGGTTACGAGTTTCCTGAGTTGTATCAGTCCGTCGAGGGCAATTCTTATACTGATGATCCTTAGAACCACATTTAATGCAAGCACCAATTTTTCTCCAACATTCTCTGGGGTGTCGTCTTCCACAGTCGGCACATTCTCGACTCTGATTGGTAGTCACAGGTGCCCTAGATTGAACTGGCTCATCATTCTGTGGCCTCTTTTGAAACCTTTTAGAAGAACCAGAGTACTTAAAATCCCTCTTGCCTCTTACTTTTTCCCGGTTCTGGTGTTCTAAATTCTTAGCCTCTTCGGCTATCTTAGCTTTCTCTACAAGCGAGGTAAAAGTCTGTACTTGTTGTGGGGCTATCAGTACCCGCAACTCATCATTCAGCCCATCCTCAAAGCGTACACAGCGCTCATGATCAGTCTACACTATTGTGTGAGCATAACGGCTCAAGCGAAGAAATTCTGCCTCGTAAGCTACCACCGTCTTACTTCCTTGAACCAAATTCAAGAATTTCTTCCTTTGGGCATCTACATAACTTGTCCCGATGTACTTCCCTTGGAAAGCAGCTTTAAAGAAATCCCAAGTAATCAATGCAGTGTCGGTGTCTTCTCGAATAGTAAGCCACCATTGATACGCCTCGTCTCTTAGCAAAGACATGGTTCCTCTTAGTTTTTGCTCAACGGTGCACTCCAGATCATCCATAATTCATTCTACAGCCTCAATCCAATATTCTACCACATTCGGGGCTACACCGGAGACACCTTTAAAACTTCTGCACCACTAGACTTGAGTCGTTCTGATATTGATCCGTGAGCTACTGGCCCAGTTCTAGCCCCAGCTACTCTTTCTAAGACTCACAACATTGCTTGAGTCCAAGCATTATCCTCATTCGCATGATCATGAGATCCAATTTCGCTCTCGAATGACACAGGTGCATCCATTTCCGGTATATGATCTGGCACTTCAAACGCAGCACCTCGTCCTTTACCACGGCCACGTCTACCGCATCCATGACCACGTCCTCTAGTGCTCATAATGACTAATTTGGTTTTAATCTAATTACAAGTTTTATGAATCAGAATATTATTTCAATGTTTATTAACGATATTTTATGATATATAAGAGATAGGGTTATTTTCGCAATTACATCCTATAGTCTCGATCTCTATCATTTTCAACACCTAAAACTAGAAGTTCTAGAGTGTTCCTAAGGTCTCATCACAATAATAAACATTTAATAAACAAATACTTACTTGACTTGGTGCCGGATGCTCATGGTGCCATACTACCTTTAAAACATAAAGTCTAGAAATTTAAGTGGTTTTTAAACAGAAATCATTGTTGAACCCAAACCACAGTCGAGTTTTGAAACTGGGCTCTGATACCATAAAATGTAACACTCTAAACCCAGCCTATGCATTAAGCCCGGATATTGGCATGCCACACAAATTGAACGTACATTCAAATCATTAACGATGTAGGAATCAAATCTTCAAAACTATTAGGAGAAAGACTTTATCAAAAAATTAAAGTTTATTTGAAATACATAATTAAAACACAAGAGAGTATCATTTGATCTATAGAGTAGTAATTGATTAAAATTTTGGATTTATTTAATCGAAATATTTTAACGAAGAGTTTTAAAATAATTTCTCGAGTTTCAAAGATATTTAAGAAAACTTTTATTTCATGCAAGAGTTTTAGAAAAAAAACATTTATAAAAACTAAATCAATCCAACTTAATAAAACTAAAACATAATAAAATCCATCTACATAATAAAATCCATAATTTAAAGAGGCCTTATTACATTGCCATAAAAAATACTTAATAAAAATTATTAAAGAAGTCTTAAAGTTTTATAAACCACCATTCGTAGTATAGCCTCCACACGAAGTCATCTCCGACCCAAGTCTCCATCAATTATTATTACCTGAGAAAGGTAAGCAAATGGGGTGAGTTACTTAGAACTCAATGTGTAACCCACTTACCGGAGTCACTGGGCCAAAACCATATAAACATATAATTGGGCTTGAGCCCATTTTGCAAATGTAAATATTTATAAATCATGTATAAAATAATAATGCATGTAATATGCAATTCCCAACCAAGCCTAATTTCCATCCGCTACACACCACCCGTACCAACCATCACACCTATGGGGATCAAGTCAACCCACCCCGCCACCACACCAATAGTAGGCTTAAAGCCAATTATAATATTTGTGGCAACATGCCATTTAAATAATTGTGGTAGAACCACCGATCTAGATTTTGGGCAACAGGCCATCGTGACAGAGTCACCTATCTAGAATTTTGGCATCAGGCCTTTCTTCTCTTTATCAATTATGCCAACCCATGCAATCATGTTTATGCATAACAAATACTTGTAAAATAAATTTTCATAAAACCCATATTACAAATTTATCAATTTGGCCCATTAGTCAAAATAACATTTTGGCTCATATAGCAACATATTTCAATTTGGCCCATAAAATCACATATTTCAATTTGGCCCATAAAATCACATATTTCAATTTGGCCCATAAAATCACATATTTTAATTTGGCCCATAAAAGGGTATTTTCGTAATTCGGTCCATCGGGACATTTCGTAATTCAGCCCATTTAACATACGAGGCCTTTTCACAATTTTCACACTTGGCCAATTAATCAAATTATTCACATGGCCCAAAAATATCACTTTCTTTCACAAAATAACCCATTAAGGGCAAATCTATAATTTTCCACATCCTCGATTTTTGGTTTCATGCATTCACATAAAAGAATTTGTATAACATTTTTTTCAATCTCACCGAATTTACGATTTTATTATAACGCTTACGATATGGTATAACCCAAAGGATAAGTGTGAAGTTATACACCTGATTACGGTGAGAACTACACTTTCTCGCTCGTCGATATCTAAACACACATCACGATGGATTAGATCACTAATATTTAATATAAAACTATTCTAATGATTATCGATCTAGATCCTTACCCTTGAAATCTCGAACAACAATTATTTACAATTTCTCTCCGATCAAAGGTTCAGAACCACGAGTAAACAATGGCTCGGGAGTACGTACGACTTCGAACAATTGATTTTCACCGGATGAGGGTCCACAACCCAATGAAAAGTCTCGGATTCTCGAAACAGTTCTTCTCTTGAATTTAGGGGGTTAATAGAACTACCCCTCTTTCGAACACTATTAACAACCCTTTTTGTCCCTATCTTGATTGTTTTCGAAGACAAAGAATCATTAGTCCTAACAATATATCGAAAATCTTAAGACTAATGACTTAAAAGAGTGAATTCCCCTTACCTTAATATTCCGAATGATCTCAAGAGAATCCTTTGTACGTTATTATCAAATCTTAAATGAACTTCAAGATCTCGCCAAAAAGATGATGATTCGACCTTTCCACTATTTCACTAAGAATAACGAAAGAAAACGTTTGAATAAAGGTTGGTTAATCGGTCAAAAAGTCTCTTCCAAAGACATTCTAACATTCGGCCATGCGAGAAAACAATGAAGGAAATATAGTTGAAAAGAAAATAAAAGATGAAAGGAAGAGATGATATTGATTCGGTTTTCAAGAGGGAAAAGAGAAAGAAAAGAGATGAATTTTAGGAGCAATATGCATTCGGCATTGGTGAGAAAAAAGAAAAGAAAAGAAAAGGTCCTTGATGGCTATGTGGTTTCGGTCACAAAGAGAAGAAAAAATTTTGGAGAGGAAGAGCAACAAAGTCTGAAATAGTCAAATGAAATGGCAAAAAGAAAATTGCTTACTCAAAGTTTTTGGCATTTTCGACTAGGGAGAAAATGGATGTGGAGAAAGTGTTTTGCAAAAGCAAAAATGACCAAAATCAAAACAAAATTACCTTTGGTACAAGATACATTCGACTATGAGAGAAAACAAATGAAAGGAGAATAAGTGTTTTTGGGAAAAGATGGATGACCAAAAAGGGAGTATCACAACTACACAACCTTACCAAGCTTACCTCAAAATTTTGGCCACCACCCCTATCCCCAAAAACCGACCAAGTTTAAGTCAAAGTTGGCTACGCCAACTTTCCAAACATCCTCCTTGATAAGTGCCTTGTGTTCCCCCTTCATGCCTTAATCAAATGATTCCTTTCCCTAAGTTAACACTTGCCTTTTTCCCATGGTCTTCTTGCCATAAAAATTTAATCCAACTCATCCTAATCCTTATCCATAACCGACACACGCTAGGAAAAAGCAAAAGTCAAAGCTTTCAAATTGCATGCTAGGAGATTTGAACCTCTCCCCTCAAATCCAACTTATAGCGCCATCACCACTTTACTACTAGCTAATCTTATGCCATCTTTTATCACATAATTAACTTAACTTCAAGGTCAACTGACTAAAGTACTCTTTAGTAAAATTTTATTCTAATTCCAAGTAAACCCGAGCCTTCTCAAGACTATATTAAACATGAAACTTTTAATTGTACACAAGTTAAGCACCAAAACATGCATCATATAAGTACTCAAATTTTGGATGTTATAAAGAAGAGAAGAGAAAAAGATGATAGCCTTCCTTTATTTTATCATATTTTATTCACTTAGTCACCAACTTTCACCAAAAATTTAATGCCCTTGTCCCCTATCCTCTATGGCCGGCCAAAACACATCAAATTGGCCTAATTTCCCTTTAAGGACCCCCAATTTAGTGATTGTTGGCTATTTGACACCTCTAACTTGAAAAATAGAACTTTCACATTTAATGCGATTTAGTCTTTTTTCACAATTACTCATATAATTGCTAAAATTAAAGCACCAAAATTTCCACAGAGTCTCTTATTAATGCTATAACACATAAAATAACATCAAAATAATTTTCCCTAACCTCGATTTAGTGGTCTCGAAACCACTATTCTAACGAGGCCCAAAATCAGGCTATTACATTTTCTCCTTAAATTCAGCCACCAACTAAGTTTAAATTACAACCAAACTCCTTCATCCAATCTTCATCCCTTGAAACACTCCCCTAAAACACTCACTTGACCAATTCAAACTCTCCAACATAGAGTTCAAATCCAACACAAACTCTTGCCCACACAAGAGTAAAATAAATAATCCCCTTTTACATACAGTGAAACTTGAACCTCTGCCCTCCTTGCCATACCTGTCACGCCACAACGACTCCACCACAGGCTCTCTTGTGTCTCCTTTTTAATCACAAATACATATAATACCAGGAGTCAGGGTCCCCTAATGCTAAAAATAAAAATTTTCCAAATGATATGGCTTGAACCCAGAACTTCATAAAAGCCCCCTAACCTTCCAAAATCACTCACCTAATAGATCCAACTTGCATTAGTGCCATTATCTTGTTCCCAAAAGTTTCAAACGCTCCCATGCCCAAGGACTAATAGGCCCAATTCTACTAGGCCCAAATTCAGGGTGTTACAACTGGTGGCTTATTCAACTATATCGAATCTATAACTTGAGGAACAACAGGGATTTGATGAGGAATTGGTGGGGGTGGAGGTCATTGAGAAGCCAGATTCATTCGAACGAACTCTGTGAACCACTTACTTATCATTTGGAAAAAAAGGCTTGTTTATCCTCTCCCTCGTGGCTACTCGTTACAAGTCTAGTATCAGATGGCATTGCCCCTTGAGCAGGAGCAGGTGCATTACTCTCTACATCATTAGCTACAGCTCATTCTCCATTACTATAAGAAAGCACAATTTAAGATATCAGGAATCATCACACTATCGTAGAGTATATAGGGCATGTATAGCTAGACTCTCACACACGCTACATTAGTCCTAGAATCAACTAAACCGTAGCTTTGATACCAATAAATGTAACACTCTTAACTCGTATATGTCACGGAGTAGGGTTACGAGGTATTACCGATCAATTCACAACATATATCATACTTTTATCAAACATAAAACATTCACTCTCATAAGTCATTCAACATAATTACATTGTCCCTTATAAGGGCCTACAAGGCCTTAAACATGCTTTAGAAGTGGTTCAGGACTAAACAGATAACATACTAAAAGTTTGGAAAACTTAGAAATTTTTCATGTAATCAGGGATCACACGCCCGTGTGAACAAGTCGTGTGCCTCACACGGCTAGTAGACACACCCGTGTCTCAGGCCGTGTGGAAATAGGGCATACATATTGACTCCATCACATGGCTGAAGACACGCCCATACGCCAAGCCGTGTGAAAGCTGGAGGGTATACTGAATTGGGTCACACGACTGACCACACGCCCGTGTGTTAGGCCATGTGCCATTTAGGGGGTATACTGACTTGTACCAAATGGCCGGTCACATGCTCGTGTGTGAGACCGTGTGGAGCATACTGACTTCACTTCAATTTCAACACAAGGGGACACACGACCGTGTAACATAATTGTGTGTCACACACGACTAAAACACATGCCCATGTCTCTGCCCGTGTGGACAAAAATAGGCTATTTACCAAGCTATTTTATCACCTATTTTACATATACATATTTAAACTCAAATGGCACCATTTCAAGACACTAATATGTATCCAATTACCATCAATACCAATCTCAAATATGCTATAATTTTCCATCTAATTTCATACCTAAATTCACATATACAATTCAATCAAATAACTATTCCACATTTATATCATCAAGCACAAATTTACAAGCACATAACTAGTCAAATTATCAACTTCAATTACACCTTATAGATCAATTACCAAACTCAAAATATAACCATTTGAGCAACAATAAAACCATAGCCACATTCATGCCAAAACATACCAAAATAAGCCATCACTCATGGCTATATATACAAACCAAAACATACACATTTACAAGTCATTTCTAATGACCAAACACACATCAATACTAACATCATTTACAAGCCAACTTTCATGGCTATAATCACAACCAAAATATCACATCTAGGCTATACATGCCATATACCATAAATGTATAATTTAAAAGTACCAACTTAGATGTTTGATAGTGTGATGATGTTCTCGACGACTCCCAGATCCGAGCTAGCCTTGATTCTCTATAAAACATAGAAACAATAACTTGAAGTAAGCTTTATAGCTTAGTAAGCTCGTAGGTGAATAACTCAATTCATCAAATAAATGTAATTCAACCAATTACACATGACAAAATCATATACACATTATCTACAAATCTTTCTCATGTCTTAAAACATGATCAAATAAAAACTCATCTAACTTTCTTTATTTAATACTCGAATAGGTTCTTTACATACATGTATTTCCTCGTACTAACCTCTTTCTCAACCACATCATTTGTTTATCCATTGAACCATTCAGAATAGAAATCGGATACTCAGGAGTCTCATACAATAAGTACCTATACCATGGCCCGAAGCCAAATCATTCGATATGCATGGCTTGAAGCCAAATCATCCAATATGCATGGACTGAATGGTAAAATATGCACCCAAAGTGCTAATATCATGGCCCAAAGCCAAATCAGCGTATCACTTATTAACATGTCCATAGTATCCAAAACTATTTCTAAGGTTCAACCAGGCTTTCACACTTTTCGTTTCTATCGTCGAATGCATTCGTAGAGTTGTTTCCACAATTCGTACATCATCCATAAATCTATTTTAACAATTTATGCAATATTAAAGCATTTTACCAGACATTTATAATGTAATCATCACATACGAACTTACCTCGTATTCAGAATTGAAAGATCGGATCGACTACTCGATAACCTTGCTTTTCCCCCGATCTAAACCCAAATTCTTTCTTTCTTGATCTATATGTACTATAAATTAACTCATTTAATCATATATTCATTCAATTTAATTCGAAAATACAAATTTGGGCATTTTACACATTTGCCCATAATGTTTCATAACTTTTACAATTTAGTCCTTATTTCCTAAAATCACAAATCCATGCAATTTAATCCAATTTCACCATAGCCAAATTTTACTAGTGTCCCTAGTAGCCCACATATTTCATTTTTTTCACAAATTTACCACATAAATTTCACATATTTTAATTTAGTCCCTTTTTGACATTTTGTCAAAAAATCACTTAACGAAACATGTAAAACTATCATCAAGATTTCATATCTCAACATTAAACATCAAATAACACATAGATTCAATAATGAAAACTCTCAAAATTTTTAACATTTTTGAAATTAAAGGTACGGGCTAGCTAGAACAAGAAGCAACGATATCAAAAACGTAAAAATCATCAAAAATCGAGCTCAAAACATACCTAATTGCTTGACTTTCCTTAGCTGAATGAAAAAAAAACCTATTTCTCTTCTTGTTCTCCTTTAAATTCAGCAATAAGAAGAAAGATGAGCAAATCTTTTGACTTTATTTTATTATAATAACCTTTTTTAACCAAATTACCTATTTAACCTTAATGAACATTAATAATTTCAAATTTACCAAGCCACTATCAACCACTATCATTTAATGGTCTAGTTTCAACATAAGGACCTTAACTTTAAGGTTCTATAGCTGTTAGACACTTTTAGCTAATAAAACATAATTTTTACACTTTATGCGATTTAGTCCTTTTTCTCTAATTAACCATTTAAACGATAAAATTAGCTCAAGAAATTTTCACACATATCAAATAACATGCTTTAAACACATAAAATAATATTAAAAAAATTTTTATATCGAATTTGTAGTTCTGAAACCACAGTTTTGATTTAGCTAAAATCGGGCTGTTACAGCCATAATATGCATTTTAGGCTAAATTGAATAGAATGAAAATTAAATAAGCTAAATTTGATTACATATAGATCAAGAAAAGTGAAGCTCAAATTTAGATCGGGGGTAAAACAAAGTATTGGACTAGTCAATCCGTTTCGTCATTTTTGCAATCGAGGTAAGTTCATATGTTAAAAAAGCATTAATATAATTGTGTTTTAAATGCTTTATTATTGAATTAATTTTGAATACGATATTACGTATATGTTCGACAACGATTTGACAAATGTGAAATCCCGGTTGAACCTTAGGAATAGATTAGGATACAAATGACATGTCATTAGAGGTTATGTGATTTGGGTGCTGGTTCGTACGTCCTACTGGTGGCTGAGTTATCTAGCATGTGTTGCGGATTCTCGTCAGCTTGTGTCAGCAACATCGTGTAGCTACGTCATGATCGTTAGCTTGTGTGAGCAGACCCATTGATAGCTCGAGAGTGAGCATTACATAAGATATGATATTGAGATAGTTTCGGCTATGTATTGGCACTTAGGGTACGAGATTCCTAAGTATCCGATAGTATTCCAATTGGTTCAATGGGTATATCGAAGATATGAAACGGTGAGATATAGATACGTATCAGTATAGGTATGTACGGAAACTATATGAGCATTGAACCTATGAAAAGTGTGAATTCATGATTACTCATGTGATTGAATATTTGTTAATCTTATTATTTAATGACTTTGTAGTATATTATGTTCATACTACTTGACTTGTGAATGAATGGTGAGCTTTACTTATTAACTATATGAGTTTACTAAGCTTTATAGCTTACTCTGTTTACTTTTCCATGTTTTATAGTGTTTATTAAAGCTAGCTTGGATTGGGAGTCGTCGGAGATTGCATCGCACTATCAAGATTTCACTTTGGTACTTTTGAAATTATGTTTTGAATAGAGTTGGTCATTTTGGTATATGTGTGTAATGGACTTAGCCATTTGAATTGGCATGTAAATGATGAATGGTTGTTATGTGTATAGCCATGAGACTTGGCTTATTTTTGGTATACTTGGTGATGTATATATTTGTGCAAATAGCCTTTTTTTGTATGGTTGATAATTGCCTTTTATATGCTAATTGTGAATTTGCATTATGGATGTCAAATTGTTGAAATTGGAAGTTGATATGCTTGTGATTTTAGGAAAAATTGTGCATAATTGAAAGTGACCATTTAGGTGATTTGGAAATGTGAAATTTGTATGCATTGAATGAATTATTTGGATATTTGTGTGTCTTTTGATTGATAGTATGGATTTAGCATGAATTAGCCTTGGTTGAGATTGGTTTGAATGCCTATTTATGCCATGCATGTTCTATGCCTTTTGGGTTGGTGTAGGTGAAAGCAATTTGGGTGAGAATGTAACATCCTGAATAGGGCCTATGCATTTCCAGTTTAATTGTATGAAATGACAAGTTTCAAGTACTATGAATAAATTTTTGATACTTTTGGAAACCTAGAAATGCATGGAAATGGAAATGAAAAATGGAAATGGAAATGGACATTTTGGAAACTTAGACATTTTGGAAACTTAGACATTTTGGGAAACTCGAACATTTTGGAAACCCGAACATTTTGGAAACCCGAACATTTTGGAAACCTAAACATTTTGGAAACCTGAACATTTTGGAAACACGAAGATGTAAGGAAAATGGCAAGTTTCTGAGCATGCTGAAAATTTTAGGAAACTTAGAAATAAGTTTAATGACAAATTTTAAAGCCCAAAATAGGAGATAAGGGCAAGAGGGCCTTAAAAGAAAAATTGGTGAATTTTGACATACAATCGGGCTTGGAAAAGTGGCTCAAGGTGTCACTTAGGGTTTATGGGAATGGCCTGAGTTTGAGTCACTTGGAAAGCAATTATTGAAGGTTTAATTTTGCTTCCCAAGGCTAAGGGTGGACGGCACTTGGTTGCTAAAAAGGAGAGAGTTTTATTTTTATTAAAACTTGTCAAATTAAAGTGATAAATAAAGGATTTATTCTACTAAGATAAATGAGGAATTAAAGGATGGATTAAAGACTTTTTAATTTAATTAAAGTGATAATTAATGGAGAGTAAATTATCACTTGAGAGAGTAGTGGCCAAGTTTTGGACTCTTGGTCTAGCAATTTCAGTTAAAAGAGGAAAAGTAAGACTTTTCTCTCATTCACTCTCTTTGCCGAAATTTTGCTCTCTCTTCCCCCTCTCTTTGCCAAAATTTCCCCTAAGCAAGGACTCCATCTTTTCTTTTCCTTCCCTTCGCCATTGCCTAGTCAAAACCCTTCTCTTCCAATCTCGGTTACATCTCCATAGCTTGGATCTCAAGAACTCAAGACAAGGAAACAAGTGATTAAAGGCATCAAGGTAAGGATTAGCCATTCAATTTTTCTTTCTTTCTTTCTAGTTGTCAAAGTAAAAGGCCTAATCCCCATTCTTTTGATCATGGCCGAATATACAAGGGATCTCAAGTTTCCACAACTACCAAATACAAAGATTAAGGATTTAAGGTAAAGACAATTGATTCTTGTTCTTTAAATCGCTTAATCAAGGTTTAAGATAATAACTCTCTTATGTCTATGGTAGAATGTCAAAGGAGGAGTTTAGGGATTTCTGATTCGAGGAAATTAAGGTAAGACATATTCGGCCTAAGGCCAATTACTACTTATTAAAGTTAGAGCAGATCTAACATATGAATTCTAGGATTTTCGACAGATATTCAAGATAAAGGAAACTTTCGGGATTTGGAATCTGTAAGGTAAGCCTCTAAAATATTCGGCCAATGGTTGTAAGATTATCTAGATCAATTCCTTAATTTGTGAAAAGCCAAAAACTAACCCATATTGAAATACAAGGTTGGTAGAATATCAAGTAGAGGAAAACCAAACTTTCGGGATTTGTATAAACACCAAATCGGCAGAGGTGAGTTTCTTTTTACAAATCCTACTAGGATTTGGTTTTGTTTAAGCCAAAAAGGGTTTATTAATGTGTTTTAATTGGTGGGGTAGAATAGGAATTATTAGATCTAAAGATTAGATCGATTTTCGAGATCTCAAGGAATTTTTATTTAAGCGAATAAGGTGTGTACCCTTACTATCCTTCGATATTTTATGGCTAAATATTTTAGTATATGATATGAATAATAATGTGAATGTGGCTATGTACCACAAATGTGGCAAAAAGTACCTGCACGCTTCCTACTTTCGATAGGATTGTGAAAATGTTATTTTATAACATGCTAATATATGTATATGAACATGAAATTAAGTTATGCATGATATATATATATTTTGGGGCATTCGGATTTATGTGAAAGGGGAGAACAGTGTTGACTTCGATCTCACCAACGAAGGTGTTACTTCGGTCTCACCAACTAAATATGTTGACTACGGTCACATTGCGTAAATTTTGGTAACTTCGGTTACAATAGTGTCTAATGACACAACGATAATTTGATTATAGTGTCTAATGACACAACGATATGGGCGAATGCCTTTGATGGAGAGTAGCGATGGAGGGTTGACTTAGTAGTCCCCACGGTGTACAAAGTTGGTACTGGGGAGCGTAGTGGATGGCTAATTAGGATTGGGTTTGGGTTGCATCATAATTTCATTATTGTATGGACTTAATGATTTGAACATGAATGCCGATTTATTGAATGATAGTATTGTGTGCACATTGAGTCTTGACTCACCCCATTGTGGGAATTATTTTCGGTGATGAGCAAAGTGATTTGAATGGGCCGGTGGACCATGAGGAGGCCATGCTACATGTGAAAATTTCATTTAGTTTGGACTTAATTTTATTTTTAGTCACGTTATGTTCTATTTTGGGTTTTACTTGATGTAATAAGGCCTTAAGGCCCAGTGGATTGTACTTTATGTTTGCTTACTGTTAAGTTTCATGCTAAGAATTTTATTGGATGTATTTAATTAAATGGGCTTACAAGATCAAATAAATGGGTTTCCAATCTAAGCCCAACTGAAAATAATAGTTTTTCCAAAAATTTACAATTTCCTCTAAGTATCGAAAATGATTTTGAAATCGGTTTACTTTAGGAACATACCAGATCCGGTTTAGGCTCGTGGGCCGAGTTTGGGGTGTTTCAGTTTGGTATCAGAGCCCAGTTTTAAACTCTCGGCCTGTGGGCTAAGGCCCAAAACGTTTTCAAAGCGAGCCAAATGATTTTCTTTGAAAAATAAGGTGCTTTTGGCATGGCCCCTAAGTCTCCAACCAATCCACCGTAAGTACCCTAACTATATGTGTGATTCGTGATTTATATAAGGGTAGAAAAGGCATGGAACGTAGAATAGAATGATAGGAATTTGAACCCTAGGATTAGACTACTCAAACACAAACACATAAGACTTAATGTACTAAACCAACCTATGGCTAAGTTCTTGAGCTAAGGTGTGGCAACCCTTGTACGCATGTCTAGGATTGGATCCCAAGAGCTTGGTATTTAAGCAGCCCTAGTGACTCACCTCCTCTTCACAGAATCCTACCGTGCGTAGCTTCTGGCTCACCATAACTCGAGAGGCTCTGGTGTGGCAACCTCATGCATGTCTAGGAATGGTTTCGTGGGAGCTTGGTATTTAAGCATCCGTGACTCACCTCCTCTCCACACGAATCCCGCTGCTGGTGCGTAGCTTTGTTCACCCCGACCAAGAGGGCTCGGTCATAAAGCTAAACATAATGACTAAAACCCGAAAAGGAACTAGCCATGTTTTAAAAAAATAGAACAAAACAACAAACCCTAGTTTTTCAAACCTTTAAAACTTTTCTTCTAAATCGAGAAAATTATCTTTACAACATTCTCGAAAAACTCCCGATTTGCGAAAATTACAAAATGCCCTTAAGAAAAAATTACCAAAACGCTCGGTTTGTAAAATGTTCAACTACTCAACCACTTTACCAAAATTTCATGATTTCATAAACATTCAAAAACCCTAATTTGTAAAATACCAAAATACCTTGACTTTAGAAAAAATTACAAAATTGCCCCTAACTTACAAAATTACCAAAATGACCTTGAATTTTAAAATTTTTGCAACATTCCCATTTTTGAAGGAACACTTTTCGAAAAGAACCCTCAAATTTTTACAACTTTTGAAATACCCTAAATCTATAAAACTTTACAAATTTACTCTGATTTGTGAAAAATTACCAAAATACCCCCGGGTTTCAAAATTTTTCAAATCACCCCTAGACTTCAAAATTTTCAAAAAAAATAACTTTTGACAAAAACCCCAAGAAATGTTTTTTCTGAAAAATTACGAAAATACCCTGTAGGACAAAATTACAAAAATACCCCCGGGTAGTGGAAAATAACAAACAACAAAAACTACAACGTTTCTCTGAATGAACGGAAGTTCATATTTGTTTGATGGATGGATGAATGAATGGAAAAGACTGTGTGTTTGTATGGTACGAAAGAACCACTCTAAAATCCCTTCTCATAAAACTCCTTCGCTGATAAATAAGTGGAACATTGACTAATCCATAAAATTTCTTAATCAGATCTCGACGTTAGAAAATGAGCTCTAGAGGATGTGGTCGTCATGGTCGAGGAAGAGGAAGGATGACCGTGTCAGAACCCGTTAGGTCGGGTCAAGGGTCCGACAATGAGATGCCACCGCCACCACCACCCCCAGCTATTAATGTTGAGCAGCAGGCTCAGACGGGGGAAGAGGCTGTGTCGCAGGCTGTTCTGTGAGTTTTGGAATTGGTGGCCAGTGCAGGAGGAAATGGAGGAAATTGAAAGTCAGACTGAACGGCCCGAGCTAATGGAGCGGAAATGTTTCGAGGAGTATCCATGTGGCACCCAAGACAACCGAGTAATCGTTGGAAGCAACGGAGCGATCATGGATGAGCTTGATTTGACTCAGAGGAAAAGTTAAAAGGATGGTGGCGTTGTTACGCGATGAAGCGTGACGATGGTGGTTGACTATTCGTGATGGTACCACAGCTGAAAATTTGACCTAGGAGTTTGTTAAAGAGGCCTTTCCGAAAAAGTATGTGGGAACCAGGTATACAGATGAGCAGAGGAAGGCTTTTCTAGGGTTAGTACAAGGGAGTAAGTCCGAGTAATATGAGGCGGAATTTCGAGGTTGAGCCGCTATGCTCGAGGGTAGTGGCAACTAAGCATGAACGCCGTGTCCGTTTTGAGGACGGCCGAGAGATGATTTAAGATCATAATAGCACCGCATCGAACGGAATTCTCTGCTTTGGTAGAAAAGGCCAAGGTGGCCGAGGGGATTAAGGATGCTACTAAGGCACTGTGGATAATAATAAGGTCAAAAGAGGGTTTGGGTCATCGTGAAAGGGTTACAAGAGGCCTCGGGTTGACGGGCCATGAAATCAATAAATGGTATGTAGCCTACAGATTCGCCCTTGTGAGTATTGTGGAAAGAGGCATCTAGGGAGTGTTGGAAAAGATAGGAGCATGTCTTAGGTGTGGGTCCAAGGACCATATGTTTAAGGATCGTCCCAAACAATCGGACGAGAGCCAACCGGTAGTTCGTAATGCTAGCCGATCGGTAGAGGCGACAAAGAACCTCAATGGGGTCGTGGTTCGAGTAACCGTGGTAGTGGTACAGGCAGAGGCCGTGGCACACAGGGTCGAGGTACTAATGCTAATGCTGATGCAAGACAACCGGGTTTGGTTTATGCGGTTCGCCAAAGGGAAGATGGAGACGCACCGGATGTTATAACCGGTACGTTCTTTATTTTTGACAAACCCTACTTTACTTTGATTGATGTGGGCTCGACCCATTCCTATGTTGCAAGTAGTGTAGTGAAAACACTAGGCCTAGACTCGAACTCTCGATAGGCGATGATCGTAGTAAGCCCATTAGGCCAAACTATAGTGGTAGACAAGATCTTTCGGAATGTACCCCTAGAGATCCAGGGAGTGAGCTTTCGAGTAGACTTAATGGAGTTACCCTTCGGAGAGTTTGAGCTTATACTCAGAATGGAATGGTTAGTAGAACACCGAGCCGTGTTGGATTATGCGGCTAAACGTATGGAACTAAGAACCCCGGAAGATGAAGTGGTAATAATGATCGGAGAAAGGAGGAACTATTTATCTAATGTAGTTTCGGCACTGAAGGCTGAGAAGATGGTTAAGAAAGGTTGCAAAGCATTCTTAGCTTTTGTAAGTGCGATAGGTGGAAAGGAGGAAGGGGTTAATGGAGTTAGGACGGTAAGGGACTTCGAGATGTGTTTCCTAAGAGTTACGGAATACCCCAGCATGTGGAGGTGGAATTTGGGATTGATTTGCTACGGGGACAGCCCCCGTGTCAATCGCCCCATACCGAATGGCACCAAAGGAGTTAGTGGAGCTCAAGGCTCGAGATACAAGAACTATTGGACCGTGGGTTCATCCGACCCAAAGGTGTCTCCGTGGGGAGCACCGGTCTTATTTGTGAAGAAGAAGGACGGAACTATGCGTATGTGCATAGACTACCGCCGCTAAATAAGTCGACCATTAAGAACAAGTATCCCTTGCCAAGGATCGATGACTTGTTCGATCACCAAGGAGCCGCGTGTTTTCAAGATCAATTTACGGTCGGGATACCATCGGTTGAAGGTAAAGGAGGTCGATATCCATAAGACCTCTTTAGGACAAGATATGGTCACTTTGAGTTTGTGGTGATGCCGTTTGATTGACGAACGCCCAAACAAGCGTTCATGGATATGATGAATCGGGTTTTCCAACCCTACTTGGATAGATTCGTCGTTGTGTTCATCGATGATATTTTGGTGTATTCAAGTCGGAGGAGGAGCATGATGAGCATCTCCAGTCGTGTTGGAAGTGTTAAGGAGAAGAAGTTTCATGCCAAATTCAGCAAGTGCTAATTTTGGCTTAGGAGGTGGCATTCTTAAGGCATGTGGTATCCATGAAGGAATAAGAGTGGACCCTAGGAAGATCAAGCGGTGTTGGATTGAAACAACCTAGGTCCGTGGCTGAAATTCAAGTTTCTTAGGCTTGGCAAAGCTATTACGTGAAGGTTCGTGGAAGGATTCTCGTCAATAGCGCGCCTTTAACCAAGTTACTAAGGAAGGAAGTACCTTCGAATGGACTAATAAGCAAGAGAGCTTTGAAAAGCTTAAGAAGGTCGACAGAGGCTCAGTGTTAATTCAATAGGAGGCGTGAAAAGAATTTGTGGTGTAATCGTGATGCGTCAGACACGGGGTTAGGCGTGTGTTAATGCAAGAGGGCAAAGTAGTCGCTATGCGTCATGCAGTAGTTAAGGCCTCATGAGTGAACTACCCAACTCATGACTTAGAGCTAGCAATGATGGTTTTCGCCTTAAGGTTTGGAGGCACTACCTTTATGGAGAAAGGTCGATTATCTACATGCACCACAAGAGCCTTAAGTATTTATTAACTCGTAAGGAGTTGAACTTGAGGCAACGAAGGTGGGTGGAATTGTCAAGGACTACGATCGCTCGATAGAGTATCATCCGGGCAAGGCGAATGTAGTAGCCGATGCCCTAAGTCAAAGGTTGTATCGGATCTACGGGCTTTGTTCGCTCATATAAGTCTCAGATGAAGATGGAAGCCTGTTGGCGAGTTGCAAGTCAGCCCACATGGCTAAAGGAAGTGAAGGAGGGACAGTTATCGATAATGACTTAAGTACTAAGTTGCAAAGAAGCACAAGCAAGGGGATTAGAGGATTATGATGTCAACAATGAAGGAGTATTGTGCTACAAGGGTAAAGTCCAGATGTCAAGAGTAAGGAGTTGAGACAAAGGATTCTTCGTGAAGCGCATGGTAGCCCTTGTGCTATGCATCTCAGAGGTATCAAGCTGTATAGAGATCTAAGGGAACAATTTTGGTGGTCTGACCTGAAGCGAGAAGTGACTGAATTTGTGGGGAAATGTTTGACATGTCAGCAAGTTAAGGCTGAACACCAAGTCCCATCAGATTGCTCCAACCAATCGAGATTCCCAAATGGAAGTGGGAAAGAATTACCATGGACTTCGTTAGTGGGCTTCCCCTTACGCCTACTAAGAAGGACTCGGTATGGGTGGTAGTGGACTGTTTGACCAAGTCCGCACACTTTATCCCAGTCAGAATGGATTATTCTCTTTAGAAGTTGGCTAAGTTGTATGTGGCGGAAATTGTGAGATTACATGGAGTACCAATGTCGATCATCTCTGATAGAGACCCAAGGTTTACGTCTCGATTTTGGAAAGCACTTCATCAAGCTTTAGGCACTAAGCTAGACTTCACTACTTTTCATCCACAATCGACGGGCATCGACAGGTTATACAAGTGTTGGAGGATATGTTGAGAGGTCTGTAATGGATTTTCGAGGAAGTTGGGAAGATTACTTGCCTTTAATGAATTCGCCTATAACAATGCCTATCAAGCCAAAGATTCGGATGGCACCGCACGAAGCATTGTATGGAAGGAAGTGTAGACCACCTACTTGTTGGACCGAGTTAGAGAACGCCGAGTTTTGGGCCCGAGTTGGTGGCAAAATCAAGAGAAGGTTGAGTTAATTCAGCACTGTTGAAGGAAGCCTCTGATAGGCAAAAGTCGTACGCAGACCTTAAGCGAAAGGAAATAGAGTTTGAAGTGGGAGATCAAGTGTTCTTGAAAGTCTCACCTTGGAAGAAGGTAATGAGGTTTGGCCGCAAAGGGAAGCTAAGCCCAAGATTTATAGGGCCTTATCAAGTACTGAAGCGCGTTGGGCCAGTGGCATACCAATTAGAGTTGCCACCAGAATTAAAGCAGATGCACGACGTATTCCATGTGTCCATGCTACGTCGCTATCGATCGGATCCATCTCATGTGGTACCGGTTGAAGAGGTGGAACTAAGGCCAGACTTATCATACGAGGAAGAACCGATTCGGATCTTGGAACGTGATGTGAAAGTACTACGAAAGAAGATTCCTCTAGTCAAAGTGCTATGGCGCAATCATGGAACGGAAGAAGCTTCGTGGGAGCTGTAAGAGGCGATGAGACAAAGAATACCCTCAACTATTTTAGTTAGGAAATTTTGGGGACGAAATTTTGTTTAAGGGGTAGAAGCAGTAACATCCCGAATAGGCCTATGCATTTCAGTTTAATTGTATGAAATGACAAGTTTCAAGTACTATGAATAAATTTTTGATACTTTTGGAAACCTAGAAATGCATGGAAATGGAAATGAAAAATGGAAATGGAAATGGACATTTTTGGAAACTTAGACATTTTTGGAAACTTAGACATTTTGGGAAACTCGAACATTTTGGAAACACGAACATTTTGGAAACACGAACATTTTGGAAACACGAACATTTTGGAAACCTAAACATTTTGGAAACCTGAACATTTTGGAAACCTGAAGATGTAAGGAAAATGGCAAGTTACAGAGCCGCGCGAAAATTTTAGGAAACTTAGAAATAAGGCCGGAATGACAAATTTTAAAGCCCAAAATAGGAGATAAGGGCAAGAGGGCCTTAAAAGAAAAAATTGGTGAATTTTGACATACAATCGGGCTTGGAAAAGTGGCCTGAAGGTGTCACTTAGGGTTTATGGGAATGGCCTGAGTTCGAGTCACTTGGAAAGCAATTATTGAAGGTTTAATTTTGCTTCCCAAGGCTGGGGTGGACTGACACTTGGTTGCTAAAAAGGAGAGAGTTTTATTTTATTAAAACTTGTCAAATTAAAGTGATAAATAAAGGATTTATTCTACTAAGATAAATGAGGAATTAAAGGATGGATTAAAGACTTTTTATATTAATTAAAGTGATAATTAATGGAGAGTAAATTATCACTTGGGAGAGTAGTGGCCAAGTTTTGGACTCTTGGTCTAGCAATTTCAGTTAAAAGAGGAAAAGTAAGACTTTTCTCTCATTCACTCTCTTTGCCGAAATTTTGCTCTCTCTTCCCCCTCTCTTTGCCGAAATTTCCCTAAGCAAGGACTCCATCTTTTCTTTTCCTTCCTTCGCCATTGCCTAGTCAAACCCTTCTCTTCCAATCTCATTTAAATCTCTATAGCCGGATCTCAAGAACTCAAGACAAGGAAACAAGTGATTAAAGGCATCAAGGTAAGGATTAGCCATTCAATTTTTCTTTCTTTCTTTTCTAGTTGCCGAAAGTAAAAGGCCTAATCCCCATTCTTTTGATCATGGCGAATATACAAGGGATCTCAAGTTTCCACAACTATCGAATACAAAGATTAAGGATTTAAGGTAAAGACAATTGATTCTTGTTCTTTAAATCGCTTAATCAAGGTTTAAGATAATAACCCTCTTATGTCTATGGTCGAATGTCAAAGGAGGAGTTTGGGATTTTTGATTCGAGGAAATTAAGGTAAGATATATTCTACCTAAGGCCAATTACTACTTATTAAAGTTAGAGCAGATCTAACATATGAATTCTAGGATTTTCGATGATATTCAAGATAAAGGAAACTTTCGGGATTTGGAATCAGAAGGTAAGCCTCAAAATATTCAGCCAATGGTTGTAAGATTATCTAGATCAATTCCTTAATTTGTGAAAAGTCGAAAAACTAACCCATATTGAAATACAAGGTTGGTTAATATCAAGTAGAGGAAAACCAAACTTTCGTGATTTGTATAAACACCAAATCGGCAGAGGTGAGTTTCTTTTTACAAATCCTACTAGGATTTGGTTTTGTTTAATCCAAAAGGGTTTATTAATGTGTTTTAATTGGTGGGTTTAATATAGGAATTATTAGATCTAAAGATTAGATCAGATTTTCGAGATCTCAAGGAACTTTTATTTAGCTTAATAAGGTGTGTACCCTTACTATCCTTCGATATTTTATGGCTAAATATTTTAGTATATGATATGAATAATAATGTGAATGTGGCTATGTACCACAAATGTGGCAAAAAGTACCTGTGCACGCTTCCTACTTCGATAGGATTGTGAAAATGTTATTTTATAACATGCTAATATATGTATATGAACATGAAATTAAGTTATGCATGATATATATATTTTTGGGGCATTCGGATTTATGTGAAAGGGGAGAACAAGTGTTGACTTCGGTCTCACCAATGAAGGTGTTGACTTGGTCTCACCAACTAAATATGTTGACTACGGTCACATTGCGTAAATTTTGGTAACTTCGTTACAATAGTGTCTAATGACACAACGATAAATTTGATTATAGTGTCTAATGACACAACGTATATGGGCTTAATGCCTTTGATGGAGAGTAGCGGATGGAGGGTTGACTTAGTAGTCCCCACTTGGTGCATGTGTTGGTACGGGGAGCGTAGTGGATGGCTAATTAGGATTGGGTTTGGGTTGCATCATAATTTCATTATTGTATGGACTTAATGATTTGAACATGAATGCCCGATTTATTGAATGATAGTATTGTGTGCACATTGAGTCTGTTGACTCACCCCATTGTGGGAATTATTTTCGTGTGATGAGCAAAGGATTTGACCGGTAGGTGGACCATGAGGAGGCCATGCTACATGTAAAATTTCATTTAGTTTGGTCTTAATTTTATTTTTAGTCACGTTATGTTCTATTTTGGGTTTTACTTGATGTAATAAGGCCTTAAGGCCCAAATGGATTGTACTTTATGTTTGCTTATCGTTAAGTTTCATGCTAAGAACTTTATTGGATGTATTTAATTAAATGGGCTTACAAGATCAAATAAATGGGTTTCCAATCTAAGCCCAATCGAAAATAATAGTTTTTCCAAAATTTACAATTTTCTAAGTATCGAAAATGATTTTGAAATTGGTTTACTTTAGGAACATACCAGATCCGGTTCAGGCTCGTGGGCCGGGTTTGGGGTGTTTCAGAGAAAGATGGCTTTAACACCTCAATCCCGGCCCATGCATTATGACCGGATTTGACATGTCACATGAGAAAACATGCTAAATCTTTTTTTTATTCGTATTAAAATAGGTATTGATTTATTAAAATCAAGAAAACAAGTTTGATTTGAAATATTTGATAAAATACTATTAACCTCAAGATTGATTGATAAATCGAAAATTGAACTAGTGAACCTTAAAACCGTGACTTTTGAAAATAATGTTGATAATTCAAGGTAAATCCAAGTTAAATTATTTGTACATATTTGTTATGAAATCCATTTGTTAATCTATTTTGTAAAACCTTTAATTAAGTTTTTAGAAAATTCTCGTTTAAAACATTTTAAGTAAAATAATAAATACGTCAAACATAAAACAAAATAGAATAATCCAGAGGCCTTATTACAAAATAAAAACCCAAATGGTAAAAAAATAATGATATAGGGCAGAAAAGTAATTTACTAAAGTTCAAAACATTTTGAAACACCCTAAACCCGGCCCACGAGTCCTGACCGGATCTGGCATGCTCCTTGAGTAAAACGTAGTTAAGTTTCGGAATGACATTTTGAAAATCTTGATGGTTTTGAAGAATATAAACTTGGATTGTTCTCAAGTTAAAACCGTGTTGTAGTTTAGCTTTGTACTAAACGATATTTTCATATTTCAAAAGTTACAAGTTAAAAGAAATGCTGGATTTTAGAGTTTATTATTATTAACTTGAAAATCGTAGGTGTTTGGGTTTCAAAACAATTAATGTTGTTTTAAGAAAAATGTTAAATCGTCTTGTTCGATGTTGTTCATATCATAATAAAAAATTAAAACGCATAAATAAAACAGTTAAGTTATAATGGCCTTATTACATCAAAACATAACCCAAAATAAATCAAAATAAACTTAAAACCAAAAACCGAAAAAAAAAAACTGAGTTGTGCATGGCCACCTTTAAGTTCCTGCCGGTCCAGTCCATTTACTGAGTGCCATCTGCAAAATGTTAGCCCACGAAGGGTGAGTCAATGACTCGATGTAATGACCATCACAAACTCCCAAAACATTCAAGGCATATTAAATCACATAAAATAATTGTAAATAATGATGCAACCCAAACCACCAAGATCCAACCTCTACACATCACCCATACCTACCGATCACACCGTGGGGATTACTAAATCGACCCCCATCCACTACACACCATTGAACGTAGTCGCTGCAGTCAACTACACATTGCCCTTATAATTGTGGCATAGCCACCAGATAATGTGACAGAGTCACCAGATTCATAATATGTGACATAAGTCACCAGAAAATGTAGTAGAAACCACCAGATCACTTCCCCTTTAACATAATCACCCATATGCCCATGCAACATTCAAAACATACATTTATCATGCAATTTACCTTACCCCCAAAATCATAACGGATTTCCACATATTTTCACTTCAATGTTATTAAACAATATTAACGAGTATTAAGGGGTACATACCTGAATTCATTGTACCATTAAATGGTACCCTTAGCCATGTTTATTCGTCACTTCATTAACACATGCTTAACATTATTATTAATCTATTGGGAATTTTAGTGTAGGGTTACACACCTGACTATTCGTAGATCTAATCGAAATCCCGAAAATCCTGATCTAACGCACTAGATCCCCTTTCCTACATTCAGCCAACACTAAGAACATTAGCAAAGAGGCCATTCGGCTATACAGTAAATCCCGAAGGGTTAATGCAACCAAAATCCTTACCTTGCTACCGATTTTAGTTACCAACCAAATCCCAAAACTTCATGATAATCCCCCCTTCTAATCGGCTAAGCACTAGTACACTCAATCGGTTAGTTTTCGGCTTTTGAACGAATAAGGAACAGATCTGAGACACTAGAACCCTTACCTAGATTGCTTAGCCAAATCCTGAAGATCTGTCAAAACTCCCCTAAAACACCCTAGTTAGAATCGGCATAGCCTTAGAACAAATAAAAGTGGCCCTTGGCCGAATGGTATGCCTTGCTTACCTTGGATCTTAAATCCCGAAAAGATCACCTTCCAACTTGTAGCTATGAGAATCCCGAGAGATCTCCTTCATGGTTTGGCCAAAAGAAAAATAGGAATTGGAGTCTTTGACTTTCGGCTAAACAAAGGAAAAAGAAAAGAACTCAACTAATTGTTATCCCTTACCGAAATCGATTGAACACCTTTGCTTGGAACACAGAGAGATTCGGCCACAACAAAGGGTTGATTGTCTTTAAGAAAGTAACAGAAAAGGAATCGGTTCAACAAGGAGTAAGATGAAATCGGCTATGGAAAGTAAAATATGGAATGGAGAAGAATGAAAAGAGATGTTTGGGACTTTAAGAATTTCAGCAATGGTGGAGAAGGACGATAGAGGGGTTTCGGCCATAGCAAAAATAAAAGAGAAAGGAGGGAGATGAGTAAAAAGAAATTCAGAAATTTCGGCACTACTCCCCCACACATGACCGAATAAACCCCTCCCCAAAGTCCTACTGCCGGCTAACTCTTCCTCTCTCCACCCAATCCCCCTTGTCACTCCTACTTAGCCGAATCTCTAAGCTTTTGACCCAATCTACACTTCATCTATGAAGTGTACTTGTGCCATCCAACACTGCCTTTCCTTGCTGCAAAATAAAACTCCAAAATGCTTCCCTTGCTGCTCGAACCTAAGCCCCTTTACACTCCCTGTGGCGCCACCTTACAAGGCCCTAAGTGGCGCCTCCTTGCCACCTTACCAGCTTAATTCTTGTGTCTTAAGCTACACAATAAACTCCTTAAGGCCTAGCTCCCTTAGTTCCCCTTTTTAGGCTTAAAAATCCAATAACTTCTAAGGCTCTTACCTACATCCCAAGGTTCCTGAAGCCCCCAAAACACATTCAAATCACAGACAAGCATGTTACCACATACATTTAAGTGAAAATGCATAACCTCCAAATCCCGGATATTATAGTTCTACCCTCTTAAAATAATTTTGACCTCGAAATTACCTGGCTAAAATAAGTGAGGGTATTGCTGCCGCATTGTTTCCTCTAACTCCCACGAAGCTTCCTCCGATCCATGGTTACGCCATAACACTTTGACTAAAGGGACTGATTTCCTCTGAAGCACCTTCACATCCCATTCCAGAATCTAAATCGGCTCTTCCTCATAGGATAAATCTGGTCTCAGCTCCACCTCCTCAATCGGTATTATATGAGATGGATCCAATCGGTAACGACGTAGCATCGAAACATGAAACACATCGTGCATCTGCTTCAACTCCGAAGGCAATTCTAACTGATACGCTACTGGTCCAACCCGCTTCAGAATCGATAATGTCCTATAAACCTAGGATTAACTTTCCCTTGCGACCAAATCTCATCACCTTCTTCCACGGCGAAACTTTGAGAAACACCCGATCTCCCACAACAAACTCTATCTCCTTTCGCTTAAGATCTTCATATGACTTTTGTCAATCAGACGCCTCCTTCAACCGTGCCCGAATCACTCTAACCTTTTCTCCCGATTCTGCCACAATCTCTGGACCCAAAACTTGACGTTCCCCCAACTTTGTCCAACATGTAGGAGTGCGACACTTCCGTCCATATAGCGCTTCGTACGGTGCCATCCGAATACTTGCTTGATAGCTGTTATTGTACGCAAATTATGCTAAAGGCAAGACCCTCTGAAGTCTATCACGCAACCTCTCAACATATCCTCCAGCACTTGAATTACCCGCTCAGATTAGCCGTCCGACTGCGGATGGAATGCCGTACTGAAGTCCAACCTGGTGCCCAAAGCTTGATGTAATGCTTTCCAAAATCGAGATATAAACCTCGGATCCCTATCCGAGATGATCGACATCGGCACTCTGTGCAGCCTCATGATTTTTGTCGCATACAACTTTGCCAATTTCTGTATGAGAATAGTCAACCCGCACTGGTATGAAATGTGCAGACTTGGTCAACCAATCTACTATCTCCCAAAGCGAGTCCTTCTTAGTAGGCGTAGGGGGAAGCCCACTAACAAAGTCCATGGTAATTCTCTCCCACTTCCATTGCGGAATCTTTATCGGCTGAAGCAATCCTGACGGTACTTGGAGTTCAGCCTTGACTTGCTGACACGTTAAGCATTTCCCTACAAATTCTGTAACTTCCCGTTTAAGACCAGGCTACCAAAACTAATCCCGTAGATCCCTATATAACTTACTTCCTCCAGGATGCATAGCATAAGGGCTACTATGCGATTCCTGAAGAATTTTCTGCCTTAACCCCTCATCCTTTGGCATACAGACCTTGCCCAAAATACAATACTCCATCACCGCTTACACCATAGTCTTCCAACTCCCCATTCTGTACTTGTAGCAGCTTAGCACTTAGTTCACCATCTACCAATTGTTTCTCCTTTACCTGACCTAACCACGTCAGCTTCACTTGCAATTCTGCTAGCAAACTTCCATCATCATAAAGGCTCCAATGTGCAAACATCGCCCTTAACTCTGACACTACTTTCCAACTTAGGGCATCTGCCACTACATTCGCCTTGCCCGGATGATACTCTATTGAGCAATCGTAATCTTTCAACAACTTCACCCACCTTCGCTGTCTCAGATTCAGCTCCTTCTGGGTCAGCAAATACTTCAGACTCTTGTGGTTCGTGTAGATCACCTACCTTTCTCCATACAAATAGTGCCTCCACACTTTAAGAGCGAATACCACTGCTGCCAACTCCAGATCATGCGTCAGATAGTTAACCTCATGTGGCCTCAACTGTTGAGACGCATAAGCGACCACTTTCCCGTCTTGCATAAGAACACATCCCAATCTTGTATGGAAAGCATCACAATATACCACAAAGTCTTTCCCTGCTTCCGGTTGAATCAAAATCGGAGCCTCTGTCAATACTTTCTTAAGCTTCTCAAAACTCTCCTGTTGCTTATTCCCCCATATGAAAGGTACCTCCTTTCTCAGCAACTTCGTCAAAGGTGCTGCTATTGACGAGAACCCTTCAACAAATCTCCTGTAGTAGCCTGCTAACCCCAAGAAACTACGAACCTCAACCATAGACTTAGGAGGTTTCCAATCTAATACTGCCTCAATCTTCCGAGGATCCACCCTTATTCCCTCGGCAGACACCACATGCCCTAAGAACGTAACTTCCTTCAGCCAAAATTCGCACTTGCTGAACTTGGCATATAGCTTCTTTTCCCTTAACACTTGCAACACCACCCGAAGATGCTCGTCATGTTCCTCCTCAGACTTGGAATACACTAGGATGTCATTTATAAACACAACGACGAATCGATCCAAGTAGGGTTGGAAAACCCGTTTCATCATATCCATGAACGCGGCTGGGGCGTTTGTCAATCCGAACGGCATTACCAGGAACTCATAATGCCCATATCTAGTCCAGAAAGTTTTCTTATGGATATCTGCCTCCTTCTCCTTAAGCTAATGATATCCTGACCTTAGATCTACCTTGAAAATATCGGCCCCTTGTCGATCGAACAAGTCATCTATTCTTGGCAATGGATACTTGTTCTTGATGGTCGACTTATTCAATCGCGGTAATCTATGCACATACGCATAGTCCTATCCTTCTTCTTCTGAATAGGACCGGTGCTCTTATGGAGACACACTAGGTCGAATAAACCCACGATCATGTAACTCTTGGATCCGGGCTTTAAGCTCTACTAACTCTTTTGGTGCCATTTGGTATGGAGCAATTGACACAGAGAGTGCAGATCGAAAAATCAAATCGAACTCCACTTCCTCGTCGGGGTAACCCAGCACTCCTCCGAAAGACATCCACAAATTCTCTTACTATTCTAACTCCTCCTATCACGCTTCTTTAGCCTCTAAGGAAATCGATCAACATCAAAAAAGTTACACACCCTTTTCTCACCATCTTCTCTGCCTTAAGGGCAGATACTTCATTTGGTAAGCAATTCTGTCTTTCGCCCATTACCACAACCTTTTTATCGTCAGAAGTTCTTAACGACATGCGCTTAGCAGCACAATCCACATTCGCATGATACTTCGCTAACCAGTCCATGCCTAAGATTAGATCAAATTCCTCAAATGGCAACTCCATTAAGTCAGCTGGAAATTGCGGCCCCTGAACTTCCAAAGGTACTGCCCTAAAGAGTTTGTCTAACACTACTGATTGCCCTAAAGGACTAAGTGCAGTCATCTTCCTAGGTACAGTCTTAGAGTTCACATGCAGAGTTCCAGACACCTTACTAGCAATGCATGAATGAGTTGACCCAATATCTATCAACGCAATAAAAGGTAATCTAGAGATAAGGAACATACCGTTATGACATCAAAAGGCCACCATCCTCCCTCCGAGCGAACTATATACACTAGACCTCATTGTCTCGCCTCCGTGTTACCAACACCTCGCTTGATGTTCCCGACCTCTTCTAGAACCATTACCTCGCTAACCGGACCACGACCCGCGATGGTTCTTGTCCACCCTTCTGCTGATTAAGACCCTGACTCGTGGGTTGACTCCCGTCAGTTTTCATAGGACAGTCTCTAATCATGTGATCCTTGGACCCATACTTAAAACACCCTCTTGTCTTCTTCCAACACTCTCCTAGGTGCATCTTTCCACACTGAGCACAAGTACGATACTGTCTTCCCGTAACAACTTGCTGACCTCGCGACCCATCAACTCTAGGTCTCTTTTGGACATTCCCAGATGACCCTGATGATCCAAAACCTCTCTTTTGTCTATTCTTGTCTGAATTTTGTCTCACAGATTCCTTAACTCCTTCAGCAACCTTAACCTTCTCTACCAACACAGCAAACTCCCGCTCCTGCTGTGGAGCGATCAACAATCTTAGGTTACCCCTCAGTCCGTCCTCAAACCGAACACATTGTTCATGCTCCATAGCCACAATACCTCGAGCATATCGGCTCAACCTTAAGAATTTTTCCTCGTACTCTGCTACGGACTTATTCCTCTGAACCAGCCTTAGAAACGCCTTCCTCTGTGCATCAATATAGTCGGTCCCAATGTACTTCTTCTGATACGCCACCTTAAAATACTCCCAAGTGAGATTATCTGTTGCAGCACCATCCCGTACCGTGAGCCACCACTAATATGACTCATCGCGGAGAAGCGACACTACCCCTTTTAGTTTCTCATCGGTAGTCAAGTCCAAATCATCCATAATTCACTCCGTCGCCTCCAACCAATACTCAGCCGTATTGGGCGCCACACCAGATATACCACAGAAAACCTCAGCTCTATTTGCTCGGAGTCGCTTAGTTATAGACTTCTGAGCTCCCATACCTTCCCCTGCTCTAGCTACCCTCTCAAGAACTCGCAAAGATCGCATGCGCATCGCATCATCCCCGTCGATCTCGATATTCAACACAAAGAATGGTGGTGGTGGCATTTCATTCTCGGACCCTTGACCAGACCTAACGGGTTCCGATACGATCATTCGACCTCTACCATGGCCATGCACATTATGACCACGTCCTCTAGAACTCATTCTTCCGAGTTACGTTTATCTGGTTAAGAATTTTATGAATCGTTATTTCTTTCCACTGATTTATCGCGAACAGTCTTATGTTTAATAGTTCTAAAAAGTAGTTCTTTCGAATTCATACACACACAGTCTCAAGTTCATTCATTCAATCATCAACATTCATGAACTTATGCTCATTACGTAAAAGTGTTGTGGTTGTCATTGTTGTTGTTTTCCACTACCCAAGGGTATTTTCGTAATTTTATCCTATAGGGGTATTTTCATAATTTTTCCAAACTAGGGTATTTTGAAATTTCGTAAAATAGAGGTTTTTGGGTATTTTTGCAAAATAAGAATATTTTTATAAGAAGATTTAAGGGTAATATGGTAATTTTATAAACTGAGGGTATTTTTTGTAATTTTACAAACCAGGGGTATTTCGGTAATTTTGTAAAATATGGTTCTAGGTGATTTTACGAAATAAGGGTATTTTGGGAAATTTTCAATTCAGGGGTACTTTGGCAATTTTCCATACCGTGGGTATTTTGAAAAATTTTCAAGTTAGGGGTAATTTGGTCAACTTGCAAATCAGGGGTATTTTGGTCATTTTTTTCGAATCAAGGGTACTTTGGAAATTTTGAAACCAAGGTTTAATTTTAAGGTTGTACAAAACAAGGTGACTGGTCCCTTTCGGGTTTTAATTATTGAATTTAGCCTGTGATTAAGTCCTCTTGGTTAGGGTGAACCGTCACTACACACCAAGTAGGATTCGAGCGGAGAGGAGGTGAGTCACTAGGACTGCTTAATTACCAAGCTCCCCCTGAATCCAATCCTAGACATGCGCACAATGGTTGCCACACCCTTAACTCAGTGACTCACTCATAGGTTTGTTTTGTTAGACTTTAAATTTTATGTAATTCTATGTTGGAGTAAGCTAATCCTAAGGTTCATTAGCTCCTAGTCTACTAGCCTACGCCCCCTTATTACCCACATACAAATCATACAATGGTTAGGGGTACTTACCTAGTGGACTGTGGGCCGGAGACTCAGGTGCCATGCTAGAAAACCTGCTCATTCTTTAATAAAACTCAATTTCAAAATAAGAAAAATGTTTTGGGCCCAAAAAGCCCTCAAGCCCGAGTTTTGAACACGGCTCGTCATTTAAATTGAAACACCCCAAACCCAAATTTCACAAGCCCTGACCGAATCTGGCATGCTCCTTGAGTAAAACGTAGTTAAGTTTTGGAATGACATTTTGAAAATCTTGATGGTTTTGAAGAATATAAATTTGGATTGTTCTCAAGTTAAAACCGTGTTATAGTTTAGCTTTGTACTAAACGATATTTTCATATTTCAAAAGTTACAAGTTAAAAGAAATACTAGATTTTAGAGTTTATTATTATTAACTTGAAAAGCATAGGTGTTTGGGTTTCAAAACAATTAATGTTGTTTTAAGAAAAATGTTAAATCATCTTGTTCGATGTTGTTCGTATCATAATAAAAAATTAAAATGCATAAATAAAACAGTTAAGTTATAATGGCCTTATTACATCAAAACATAACCTAAAATAAATCAAAATAAACTTAAAAACAAAAACTAAAAAAAACTGAGCTGTGCATGGCCACCTTTAAGTTCCTGCCGACCTGGTCCATTTACTGAGTGCCATCTGCAAAATGTTAGCCCATGAAGGGTGAGTCAACAGACTCAGTGTGTAACAGCCATCACAGACTCCCAAAACATTCAAGGCATATTAAATCACATAAAACAATTGTAAATAATGATGCAACCCAAACCACCTAGATCCAACCTCTACACATCACCCGTACCTACCGATCACACCGTGGGGATTACTAAATCGACCCTCCATCCGCTACACACCATCGAACGCAGTCGCTGTAGTCAACTGCACATCGCCCTTATAATTGTGGCATAGCCACCAGATAATGTGGCAGAGTCACCAGATTCATAATATGTGACATAAGTCACCAGATAATGTGGTAGAAACCACCAGATCACTTCCCCTTTAACATAATCAACCATATGCCCATGCAACATTCAAAACATACATTTATCATGCAATTTACCTTACCCCCAAAATCATAACGGATTTCCACATACTTTCACTTCAATGTTATTAAACAATATTAACGAGTATTAAGGGGTACATACCTGAATTCATTGTACCATGAAATGGTACCCTTAGCCATGTTTATTCGTCACTTCATTAACACATGTTTAACATTATTATTAATCTATTGGGAATTTTAGTGTAGGGTTACACACCTAACTATTCATAGATCTAATCGAAATCCCGAAAATCCTGATCTAACGCACTAGATCCCCTTTCCTACATTCATCCAACACTAAGAACATTAGCAAAGAGGCCATTCGGCTATACAACAAATCCCGAAGGGTTAACGCAACCAAAATCCATACCTTGCTACCGATTTTGGTTACCAACCAAATCCCAAAACTTCATGATAATCCCCCTTGCAATCGGCTAAGCACTAGTACACTCAACCTGTTAGTTTTTGCCTTTTGAACAAATAAGGAATAGATCTGAGACACTAGAACCCTTACCTAGATTGCTTAGCCAAATCCCGAAGATCTGTCAAAAATCCTCTAAAACACCCTAGTTAGAATCAGCATAGCCTTAGAACAAATAAAAGTGGCCCTTGGCCGAATGGTATGCCTTGCTTACCTTGGATATTAAATCTTGAAAAGATCACCTTCCAACTGTCGGCTATGAGAATCCCGAGAGATCTCCTTCATGGTTCAGCCAAAAGAAAAATAGGAATTGGAGTTTTTGACTTTCGGCTAAACAAAGGAAAAAGAAAAGAACTCAACTAATTGTTATCCTCATCAAATCGATTGAACACCTTTGCTTGGAACACGAGAGATTCGCCACAATAGAGGGTTGATTGTCTTTAAGAAAGTAACAGAAAAGGAATCGGTTCAACAAGGAGTAAGATGAAATCAGCTATGGAAAGTAAAATATGGAATGGAGAAGAAAGAAAAAGAGATGTTTGGGACTTTAAGAATTTTGGCAATGGTGGAGAAGGACGATAGAGGAGTTTCGGCCTTAGCAAAAATAAAAGAGAAAGGAGGGAGATGAGTAAAAAGAAATTCAAAAATTTCGGCACTACTCCCCCACACATGACCGAATAAACCCCTCCCCAAAGTCCTACTGCCGGCCAACTCTTCCTCTTTCCACCCAATCCCCCTTTTCACTCTTACTTAACCGAATCTCTATGCTTTTGACCCAATCTACACTTCATCTATGAAGTGTCCTTGTACTGTCCAACACTACCTCTCCTTGCTGCAAAATAAGACTCCAAAATGCTTCCCTTACTGCTCGAACCTAGGCTCCTTTACACTCCTTGTGGCGTCACCTTACAAGGCCCTAAGTGGCGCCTCCTTGCCACCTTACCAGCTTAATTCTTGTGTCTTAAGCGACACAATAAACTCCTTAAGGCCTAGCTCCCTTAGTTCCCCTTTTTAGGCTTAAAAATCCAAAAACTTCTAAGGCTTCTACCTACATCCCAAGGTTCCTGAAGCCCCCAAAACACATTCAAATCACAGACAAGCACCAAAACACATTCAAATCACAGACAAGCATGCTACCACATACATTTAAGTGAAAATGCATAACCCCTAAATCTCGGATATTACACATTTATTTCTGAAGTATGGCCTCCACCAAGTCATCCATGGGCCCAAGTCCTCGTCACTGAGATTTACCTACTAGGATTAAGAAAGAAAGGTGGGTGAGTTACAAGAACTCAGTGCATAATCCCTTAGCGTCATCCACTGGGTCTGAACCCATTTAGCAATATCCTGGGCCGGAGCCCATGTAGCATAATCTTGAGCCGAAGCCCATTTACAAAACAAACTGGGCCTTGGCCCTATAAACATGATAATGCAGATAATGTAATGCAACCCAACCCATCCTAGTATTCCATTCGCTACACACCACCGATACCATCCCATCTCACCTGTGGGGATCAAGTTAACCCATCCCGCCAAAAACACCAATCGCAGGAATTTTGCCATTTATAATATATTTAGTTGTGGCCAAGCAACCAAAATCATAATGAATCAAATTAAGAAACAATTTTGTGGCAGTGCCACCAGAATCACTTCTCTTCAACATTTTTCCAATCCCAATGCAATGTATGAATATGCAACATCCATAATAAGATGTTCCCATTTAATTAATAGCCATTAATCAAACAATTTAATACAAAAGCTCGGCCCATTTAAGCAACAATAAATCGGCCCGTTAAGGCATTCTAACAAATCGGCCTATAAGGGCATTTCGATTAATCGGTTCATAGGGGCATTTTCATAATTTCACAACCCAAAGGTATTTCTGCAATTTTACCCATCGAGGGTATTTCAATAATTTTACCCACTAAGGGTAATTTGGTAATTTCACAACCTAAGACTTAACTACTAATTTGGGGCATAAAAATTGAAATTGTCCATCTGCGTCATACTGACAAAACTGATTATAACTCGAGTTAGGAAACTCAAAATTTAGATCCGTAAATTTTCCTTGAAACTAGACCCATAAATATTTTTACTAAAAATTTTCCATAATTTTTGGCTCAGCCATTTAATACAGCTTATTCATTAAAGTTTCCCCTATTTCACTGACCAACGGTTCTGACCTCTCCTACCTTAAATTCAAATATCTCATTGTACGGTTTTCAAATGTTTCTCCCACTTGTTTTTATTGAAAACAGGCTCACGGAATCTATACATATAAACTATAACTCATAATTCACTTTGTACAATTTTGAATGATTTTTCCAAGACAGAATAGGGAACCACGAAGTCATTCAGAACCAATCTCACTAAAATTAATATATCACAGAATATAAAATTCCCTTCCTCCTCTATTTCTTCCATATAAAACTAGACACAATAAGCTTTAATTTGATATCTTATTCACTTTCTAATTCCCTTTCTCCTATTTTTCATGATTTTTCTAAATCACATCACTGCGACTAACCAAAAACTATTTCATTGCAAAATATGGTTACCACTACGAACATATGCACGCCCGAGTGATCACTTATGCCGATTTCTAATTTTTTGATCTTTCGACCGAATCACAAAAAAATTTATGCAAATATTTAGAGAAGTGTGGGATTACATACCATTTCAAACTTGTATTCGGAATAGTACGGGATTACACACCATTTCAAACATGTATTCAAATAGTACGGGATTACACACCATTTCAAACATGTATTCGAAATAGTACAAGATTACACACCTTATTCGGAATCTGTAACACGATACTCTCTGCGGCACCTAAAGGTACAATCGGTCAACAATTAGTCCAAAGCCCAATTTACAACTTCAACCAAGTATTGCGATTGATTAACAATCTATATCACTTACCAATTGATCAAAGGAGTGAGTGTCAACACAAATGAGAAGAAATGATAAAGAAGAGATGAAGAGTTCGGCTATTAGAGAAAAAGAACAAGGATGATTCGACCTCTGTGTAAAATTGAAGAAAGAAAATGATACCAAAAAGCTAAGGAGAAAACAACCTCTCAAGCACCAAAAATTGCCAATTGCCTCAAGAAAAATTTAGCTATCCCTTTTTCTCCCTAGCAAAACCTTGTATCATCTTTACCAAAAAGATGAGTGTTGACCCTAAAATATACTTTCCAAAACATTCTCCACATAATAAGCCAACATGTCCCCTTCTCTTGCCTTTTCCTTTTGATTTTTTCCTTCTTTTTCCCTTATCTTCCTCCTTACCATAATCCTTAGCCATCCTTCCGTTAAAATAAAAGTCTTCCTTGCCATATTGAAGCCATGGTCGACACATTGAAAATGAAGCACAAAAATTAATCAAAAATGCAATAGATGGGATTTGAACCTCTTCCCCTAAAGCCCTTCATGTGAAGCCACATCCTCCTTACCATATGCTCCTTTATGCTAGCAATTTACTCACTTATTTCCATAAGCCTTGATGCAACTTACCTTCGCTCCTTAAAGTACTCAAACACTAAAATTTTCCTTTAGCCTAACTTGAACCCCAAACTTCCTAGAAACCCCGTAACTTTCCAAAATCACCTTCCTAATAAGTTCAACTTGAAATAAAGCCATTCTCTTATTCTCTAAAAATTTTAAATGCTTCCGTGCTCAAGGCCCAATGGGCCCAATCCTACTAGGCCCAATTTTGAGATGTTATAGGCTTGGCAAATAGCCTATTTTTATCTATACAGGCAGAGACACGGGCATGTGTCTCAGCCGTGTGTGACACATGATTAAGTAACAAGACTTTTACTAATGGTACTCATTTATTCTGCAGTTCTTTGACTTCTCGAGCTAAAATTCTTACAAGTTCTTCTGAATACATCAAGTCTGACGGTAGCTCAATCTCACTATGAGGAATCACATGCGAAGGATTAGATCTATACTGTCTCAACATTGAAACATGAAACACATTATGAATTTTCTCGAGTTCAAAGGGCAAATCTAATCAATAAGCTACAGAGTCGATTCTTTCAACAATCTCATACAGTCAGATAAATCTCAGACTCAACTTTCCTTTCTTATCGAAAAATGTAACACTTTCTTCCACGGATAGACTTTTAAGAATACCAGTTCATTAACAGCAAATTCTATATCTTTCCTTTTCAAATTCGCATACGATTTTTGACGATTAGATGCATCTTTCAAGCAATCTCGAATAATTCAAACTTTATCTTCAATTTCTCGGATCAAATCAACTCCCACCATTTTGGATCCACTCAACTCAAACTAATACAACGATGTTTTACACTTCCTCCTATAAAGAGCTTCAAACAGTGTCATTTTTATATTAGATTGATAACTGTTATTATAAGCAAATTCAGCTAACGGTAAATATTTTTCTCAGCTACCTTCAAACTCGAGTATACAACATCTTAGCATATCTTCTAGAATCTAAATCACTCGCTCTGATTACCTATCATTTTGAGGATGAAATGTTGTGCTAGAATTAAGCTTAGTGCCTAGAGCCTCATGAAGTTTACTCTAAAATCTCGATGTAAATCTCAGATCTCGATCTGAAATAATAGATGTTGGAACTCTGTGTAATCTCACAATCTCAAAGACATATAGTTCCGTTAATCTCTTAAGTGTGAAGTATATTCTTACTAGAATAAAATGTGTCGATTTAGTCAATCTATCAATAATCACCCAGATCAAATCTTTCTTGGAGTTATAGGTAAACCAGATACGAAATCCATCATAACTCATTCCCACTTCCATTCAAGAATCATAACAGGTTGTAGTAGGCTTGATGGTACCTAATGTTCTGCTTTCACCTACTGACAAATCAAACATTTAGCTACAAATTCACAAATTTCTCATTTCATACCTGGCCACCAATACATCTGTTTCAAATCACAATACATCTTCGTGCTACCCGGATGAATAGAATACGTACTACTGTGAGTTTTAGACAAAATATCATGTTTCAAATCTAGATTATTCAAAACACAAATTCTATAACGATAATGTAATGTACCATTATCATCAACACTATACTCTATACTCAAATTATCCTGAACCAAGTATCGTTTCATCATCAACCTTGAATCTTCATTTTTGAATTCCCAAATTCATTATAGAAATACAAGTTTCATTTCCAACTCTACTAATACAGAACCATCTTCATTCAGAGCTAAGTGAGCGTTCAATGTATGAAGTGCAAACAATGATGACTTTCGACTTAGTGCATCCGCAACTACATTAGCCTTTCCTAGATGATAATCAATAACCATATTGTAATATTTTAGTAGCTCTAACCACCATCTCTATCTTAAATTTAGTTCTTTCTAAGTCATCAAATACTTTAAACTTTTGTGATGTGTAAACATGTGACATTTCTCACCGTATAAATAATGTCTCCAAATCTTCAAAGCAAATACAATCGCGGGCAACTCGAGATCATGAGTAGGATAATTCTTTTCATGCAACTTTAACTGTCGATAATCATAAGCTACTACCAACCCAAACTGTTGAGAGATGCATCACTATAAACAACATAAGCTACTCAAGATTTAGTGTAACAGCTCGATTTAGGGCCCAGTTAGAATAGTGGTGTGAAACCACAAATCCAAAGAAGAAATATGTTTTTAAAAGGTTTTATAAGGCTTATGAGGTGTTTGCATGATTGTGTGAAAATTTCATGAAGGAATTTTATTAATTAGAGAATGAATTGTCCATTAGGACTAAATTGCAAGAATTAGAAAATATGAGATTCTAGAAGATTTAAGTATGAAATAGAATTATTAAAATTACTAGAGGTCCTTAATTAGCAATTAGACCATTATATGCTAGGATGGACAAAAATGGACATGGCAAGGAAAAATCTCAAGAAAGGACCATTAAGGGCATTTTGGTCATTTGGTTAATAAAAGAATTAAAAGGGAAAATAAGTCAAAAATCATGTCCATCTTCATCCTCCATAGATGAAATTTGCAAGGAGCCATAGCTAGGGTTTCTTCATCTTCCAAGCTTAATAGTAAGTGCATCCTAGCCCTGTTTTTAATGTTTTTCGTATTTTTGAGACCCTCGTAACTCGGTTTAGCTATTTCTAGCTATATTTTGAGCTAGGGTTCATGTTCAAAAATTTACCCATGTGTGAAATGTATTTATTTTGATGTTTTATGGAGGGATATGAAAGTTTGATGTATGATAAACATCTTTTTCTAAGTAATTTTCATGAAAAATGCATAAAAGGACCAAATTGTAAAAGTTATAAAATGGTCATACATGAGTGAAATAGTGGAAATTGAAGGTTGCTATAGTTTAGAATATGATTTAGTTAGGCTTGAATTACAAGAAAGTTGAATGAAAATCATTTTATGAGCCTAGGGGTAAAAACATAATTATGTAAAATTTTAGGGGCAAATTTGAAAATTTTCCAAAATAGGAATTATGAGTCGATTTAGTCAATGTGTATATTTAACAAGTAAAATTGTTATTATAGATTAAAAACACGAAGTTCGGATCGAAATTAAGGCAAACATAAAATCGAAGACTAAATTGAGCATCGATACACATTTTAAGAAATCGAGGTAAGTTTGTATGAAGTTAAAGTTTCATAATGTTTTGATAATTGAAATTACTTAATATTATGACGATGTATGCTATTGCTATGAAAATCGAGTGTCGAAGCCTCGATGAAGAAATGGTGAAAATAAGTTATGTGAAATTTCGTATAAAGATTCAGAAAAAAGAGGTTACCTATGTTTTAGCATTGAATAAAGAAGGTCCTGTGTAAGACCATGTCTGGGATATGGCCTTGGTACCAAAATAAGATCTCGTATAAGACCATGTCTGGGACATGGCATTGACATTCATGTACGATCTCGCATAAAACCATGTCTGGGACATGGCATCGACATCGAGCTATAAGATCTCGTGTAAGACCATATCTGGGATATGGCATCGGCATCAAGGGGTGATCCCATGTAAGACCATATCTGGAATATGGCATCGGCATCAAGGGGTGATCCCATGTAAGACCATATCTGGGATATGGAGTTGGCACCAAGATATATGCATGATGAGTTCGAATATCCTAGGATAATCTGATTCATTCATAGGCAAAAGAGTTAAGTATGTGAAATGGTATAGAGCCAAATCCGTTTATGGATAACCTTAGAATTCATTCATGATAAGAATGATAAAGATTTGAGTTTATGTTTATGGTAGCATATGGGCTATGTCATATGATTAAGTGGTACAGGTACTATGAGTAAGTACAAGTTACTAAATCATAATGTGATATGATTTGGGTAAGAATGAATGTGAGTAAGTATGTTTAAGCATTTTAGACATATGTTGATATTGTTTCATGAAAGGGATGAATTTGGTTTGAGCAATTATGTTGCTTTAAAATTTCATGCAAACTTACTAAGCTATATGCTTACCCCTCTCTTTTCCCTTTTCCTTGTAGTTTTGCCAAGTTAGCTCGGGGATCATTGCACATCAGAGCTCGGATCACACTATCAATCGTTCTTTTGGTATAGTAAAGTTAATTCATTTTGAGTATGGCATGTATAGGAACTTGATCATTTTGTGTCATGTCATGTTTGAAGGCCAAAAGGTTGGCTATTAATGTTTCACACTCATTTTGTAAATGGCCATGATGAATTGGCCAATATTGTCAAGTTTACGTTATAAAGTTGATGAGTATAATGAAATGAATGTTCATGTAACAGCCCGATTTTGACCCTAGTCAGAATAGTGGTTACGGGACCACAAATCCTAGTCCAAAAAATATTTTAAAATTATTTTCCATGTTTATTATGTGTGAATTTGCTTGTATTAAATTTTCGTGTTTCAATTTTGTCATTTAGGTGTTCGATTAAATAAAAGGACTTAATTGCGTAAAATGAAAACTTGATGGTTAGTTGTCAAAGTGATTAATTGTTGTTGTCTTTTTAAAAGGGAGGACTTATGTTGCAAATAGCCCATTTTTATTATGTAGTGGATGGCAACATGCCATTATTATATTTTTTAATATGCTAAAGTTTATAAATTAAACTTTTATATTAATATAATATAATATTATATTATAATAACTTATCATAAAATTAAAAGCCAAAGGTTATTAATTGTTTTCCATAGCCAAATCTAAACAAAAAAGAATAAAGAAGACTAGCACCATTCGGCCATGAATAAAGCTTGAATCAATGTGAGTTTTAGTTCGGTTTTTGATAATTTTTATGTTTTTAAGATCATTGCTTTGAGTACTTTCCGACCCATGTCTTAATTTTTTTATATTGATGATGATTTTGTGTTTTTCCATTGATGATACCTTGTGGTTTTCGTTATTTGATGATGAAATATGAAACATATGTGTTTGATTAACAAGTTTTGTCTTTGAATTTTTGATGAATTTGAGTAATTTGGACTAAATTACAAAAATAAATATTTGAGGGACTAAAGTATGAAATAAATGAAATATGTGGCTTGTATGAGGACTAGGAATATTTGGCCCTTGAATGGTGTACTCAAATTTTGTGTTTTTTACAAAAAGGACTAAATTGTAAAAAGTGTGAAATGTTAGGGGCAAAATTATAAATTAGCTATTTATGTGTTTTTAGACTAAAGTGAATAGAATGGTGTTAAATAAGCTTAATTTGAATATGTTTAGATCAAGATCTAAAGAAATTAGATTTGAATCGAGGAAAGACAAAAGTAGTCGATTAGCTGATTTCATAGTTGTCGACATCTGAGGTAAGTCAATAAGCATTTAAATGTTGTTATATCTATGAATATAAATTTGTTATGTAATTACTTGAATTATTTGAACTATTATTTGCTATGGACGAATCTGTACTTGGATAATTGGCTATCTTTCGAGCTTGATTCGATCGAGATTCAACGTCCGAAAGGCCCGTATGAACCTTAGGAATAGATAGGATACATATTTCATGACATAGGATATCCAATATTTGTTATCATGTAAGACCATGTCTGGGACGTTGGCATCGACTTGTGTTTACGTGTAAGATCATGTCTGGGACATTGGCATCATATTTGATTCGTGTAAAACCCTGTCTAGGACAGTGGCATCGATATGTGATTACATGTAAGACCACGTCTAGGACGTTGGCATTGTACGAGCTTCCGACTATCCGCGTATCCTTTTGAATTTTGAATGGTTCAACAGGCATGTGTAAGTGAAGGCCAATGTGAAATTCAAATTAAAAGAACTCTGGTATGTATATAAACTATGTTATGAAAAGTAAGGTAAGTTATTTGTTTAATACATTGTATAAAAGTTCAAGTATGAGCATGTGAACTATATGTAAGATTGTAATTTAAGGTATTTGGCCAAAGTGACTTATGTGTGAATTTGATAGTGAGATTTGTGTTAGTTCTTGTGAATGTGTATAACTTAACTATTTGATTTGTAAATGAAGGGATTTAATGTTATATTCATAGCTTTGTATATTTGGTTTTGTTAATTTAGTTGGTATTAGCTTGCTTATGATTTACTAAGCTTAAATAGCTCACTCTATGTTTTTCTGTCTACTTCTATTTTATAGATTTTGGATATAAGTTACGAGCTCGGGGATCGTCAGCAAGACTTATCACACTATCGATAGTTTCCTTTGGTATTTTTACTAAGTTGATTTTTTGGGTATATGGCATGTATAGCATAGTAAAAAAATCGAATGTGGATTAAGTACTTTTGTATGTAATTAATAGCCATGCGAAGATGGCTTATCTTCTTTTGATCGATTGAATATTTATGTTTTTGGTTGTGACGGTCACTGGAAATGAGTTTATACTTATACATATTTGTTTATGGTATAAGTTCATGATAGGTAAGTAAGTATGATGTTATAATTTGGACATGTTGAATTCGGTTTAGTGATATGTAAATGAAACACCCCAAACCCGGCCCAAAAAGCCTAACCGGATTTGGTATGTTCCTCGAGTAAAACTTTAGCGGAATATCGTTTTGTTCAAGAAAACTTGATGATTTTAAGTAAAACGGATTAACTTAAAGATCGAGTTGGGCTTAGTTGCAAAATAGATTTGTATTTTCTTAAAACATATATATATATATATATATATATATATATTCTTGACAAAAACCTTTTAAATTATTTATTAAAACCATCTAGTTATTTAATAGTTATTGTTCATGGTAAAATAAAAGTAAATCCAAACACAAAATCTAAAAGTAGTTTATAGTGGCCTTATTACAAAAATATCAAACCCAAAATAAAGTCTAAGTAATAAAATTTAAATTAATAAGTTTAAGTTGGGAAATCTCCACAATACTTGATACGAGCATTGGCCACCTCGAAATCCTTGCTGACCCGATCCATCGCACTATGAATTATCTGAAAAGTTTATCCCACAAAAGGGGTGAGTCATAAACTCAATGTATAACACATACATTAAAAGGTCCATTTTATCATATGCTTTAAGTCCAAAAAAAATTTCACATATGGCCATAGGCCCATTTAACTCATATTTAGCCCAAAGGCCCATTTAGCTCATGTTTAGCCCAAAGGCCCATTTAGCTCATGTTTAGCCCTAAGGCCCATTTCATAGCAGATCAAGTAATAATCATCAATATTACATGGTTATGTACATGAAATGAAATGCAAGCCTGGACCACCTAAATATCCATCGCTACACACCACCCGTACCAACCAACACACCGTGGGGATTACTAAATCGACCCTCCATCCGCTACACACCATCGAAGGCAGTTGCTGTAGTCAACATGCACATCGCCCTTATAATATTGTGGCAAAGCCACCAAAACAGATGTGATTGAAGTCACATGACTGAAGTCCAAATTTCAAATACGTGACCGAAGTCACCAGATTCACATATGTGACCGAAGTCACCGGAGTTCAAATATGTGACCGAGGTCACCGGAGTCAAATATGTGACCGAAGTCACCGGAGTCAAATATGTGACCGAAGTCACCAGAAATGTGGTAAAACCACCAGAATACTTCCTCCTTTATCAACAATACCCATATGCCCATGCACATACATATCAAATCAGATTTTCATGCTATTTACCCCACAAAACATAATATAATCATACTTCATTTCATATTTATGCATATAGCAAAAATAAACGGAATATTGGGGTAAACATACCTGAATTTTGTATACCAATGATTGGTATCCACAAACAAACATATTGTCATAAAAATCACTTTTTAAAGTATAGATCTATGGAAATTTTAATGTAAGGTTACACACCTAGTGACAGTGAGAACAATGCTCTCTCGCTCGTCAACACCTATTTGATTAACACGCTTGGTTAGTATAAACTATTGCTAATAAAATTGTAATTATTGACGAGAGATCTAATTCCTTACCCTCGGATTCTCGAACGACAGTTATTTGTGGTTTTTCTCCACTAGATGGATCAAAACCCGCCGATATTCCACCAACGTAAAGTGGTTCGGTTGTACGCACTACTTCAAATAACTGATCCTCGTTAGCAGAGGGTCCACAACCCGGTGGAAAGTCTCTAACACGATATCGCCCTTCGTTTGAAGTTTGATGGTAAAGGAATACCTTCTCTCTTCCAAACACTCCGTACGGCTCTTTTCTTACCTATCTTGTTGATCTTAAATCGCCCCTAAAAATACGATCGATTAGTAGTCTATCTAAAATAAATCGATATGATCTAAATTAATAACCTTACCTTGATGATTTCGAATGGTCACTTAAAGGTTGTCTTCAACAAAGATCTTTGAAAAATCTTTTCAATTAATTCGGCCTAGGAGAGAAATTAAAAGATCATGATTCTAATTTTGCTAAAGTAAAAAGAATTGATGAAAATGATTGATAAAATCTTACTTTGAGTTCTTCAAGATTCGGCCTTAACAAAAAGAGAAGAGAAATGGTGGTTTCAATATGATGGTTTCAGTTTTGAGGGAAAGAAGAAAGATAATGGAAATGATAGAAAAGAGAGAGGAAAGAAAAGATGATGATAAAGAAAAGAAAAAGGGATAGGTTTAGAGACCTATGCACATTCGGCCAAAGAGGTAAAAATTGAAGAAAAATGGTTCTTCATCCTTTGTAGATTCGGAAAAGAGGGAAAGAAAAGAGAGAAATAAAATGAAAAGAAAAAGAAAAGGAGAAATGATCAAAGAGAAAGGAGATTGGTTTTGGGGCTTAGATGCATTCGGCCAAAGAGAGAAATGAACAAGAAAATGGTGCTTGATCTTTTGTGGTTTCGGCTATGAGAGGGGAAGAGAAAAGAAAAATAGAATGAAAAAGAAAGAAAAAGAAAATGAAAGAGAAGGCTTTTGGTGAAAGTTAAATTCGGCACTAAAGAGGAAGAAAAGAAGTGACTTCAAAAGTGACAATATTTTGGCATCAAAAGAGAGATAAAATTTTGAGAGAAAAAGGTAACTATTTGGTCAAAAATACCAATGCCAAAACAAAGCAAACTTGTATCAAATGCCAATGATAGTTTTGGTTTTGGGAAAAGGTTTTGGAGAAGGGAGAAAAGATGGACACTTTACTAGGATTATTGGCCAACTAGCACCCTAATGGCTACATTAAATTTTCGGTCAACCTAGCCAACATCATCCCCCTTTTTCCTCCTTGTTTCTTCCCCATCATATCCAAAATTTGCTACACAATTAAACCACTCCCTTAACCCTTCATGCCGTCTAGGTTCATGGTCAAATGACCATGAACACACTCCCAAAACATTGCCCAAACTTATGCCTTTTGTCCCCCTCATCTTATCATCAACTTATGATTCCATACCATAAGTTTCTTAGCTTCCTTTTTGACTTGGTCAAATAGCCAAAATTAAGAGAACACTCATCCACTCTAGAACATTCTTGGCCGACACTTATAGGGAAGAAAACAAAAAAATAAAATCCTCCCTTATGCTAGCTAGGAGATTCGAACCTCACTCCTCAAGCACACATCCATGCATCTTAACCACCTTGCCAATTACTCAATTCATGCTAAAACCTCTTATCATTAATTCTTAAGGCCTAACTTGCTTAGCTCTCTCTAATTAATAGGAATTAAAAGTTTTACTAAGCATGCTCTTAATTAATGAAGCTCAAATAACTTCCAAAAATACACTTAATAATAATTAAGCATGCAACATCATTCAATTAAGTAAGATGCATAACCCCTAATTATCAGGATGTTACAGTTCTACCCCCTTAAAATAATTTCGTCCTCAAAATTACCTGGCTGGAATAAGTGAGGGTATTGCTATCGCATCGCTTCCTTCGGTTCCCACGAAGCTTCTTCTGATCCATGATTACGCCATAATACCTTGACGAGAGGAACCGACTTTCTCCGTAAAACCTTTACATCTCGTTCTAGAATTTGAATTGGCTCCTCTTCATAGGACAAATCTGGTCTTAATTCCACCTCCTCAACTGGCACTACATGAGATGGATCCTACCGGTAACGGCGTAATATTGAAACATGGAACACATCATGCATTTGCTTCAATTTCGAAGGCAAATCTAACTGATATGCCACAGATCCGACCCGCTTCACAATTCGATAAGGTCCAATGAACCTGGGACTTAGCTTCCCTTTGCGACCAAATCTCATTACCTTTTTCCAAGGTGAAACCTTTAGGAAAACTTGGTCCCCCACAACAAACTCTATTTCTTTCCGCTTTAGATCTGTGTACGACTTTTGCCTGTCAGATGCTTCCTTTAACCGAGCCCGAATTATCTTAACCTTTTCTTCAGATTCAGCCACTATTTCTAGACCCAAAATCGATGTTCCCTAATTACGCCCAACACGTAGGAGTGCGACACTTAGTCCATATAGTGCTTCATACGGTGCCATCCAGTATATTGGATTGGAAGCTGTTGTTGTATGCAAATTCGCCAAGCGGTAAGAATTCCTCCCAACTTCCTTGAAATCTATCACATCCCTTAACATATCTTCTAAGATTTGGATTACTCTTTCGATCGACCGTCCGATCGAGGATGAAATGCCGTCTTGAAATCCAATCTGTGCCCAAAGCCCGATGCAATGCTTTCCAAAATCGCGACGTAAATCTCGGATCTCTATCCGAAATAATCGACAACGGCACTTCATGTAATCTCACAATCTCAGTCACATATAACTTTGCCAATTTCTGCAAAGAGTAATCAACCCAAACTGGGATAAAATGTGCAGATTTCGTCAATCGGTCCACTATCACCCATACAGAGTCTTTCTTAGTAGGCGTAAGAGGAAGCCCACTAACAAAGTCCATGGTGATTCTCTCCCACTTCCACTGTGGAATCTTTATCGGCTGAAGCAATCCCGATGGTACTTGATGTTTAGCCTTGACTTGCTGACACGTCAAGCACTTTCCTACAAACTCCGTAACTTCTCGCTTAAGTCCAGGCCACCAAAATTGATCTCCTAAATCTTGGTATAATTTATTTCCTCCAGGATGCATAGCATAGGGGCTACCATGCGATTCCTGAAGTATCTTTTGCCTCAACTCCTGATCCTTTGGCATACATACTTTACCTTTGAAGCACAATACCCCGTCACTGTTAATACCAAAATCTTCCAATTTCCCACTCTGTACCTGCCAAAGCTTTTCACTCAGATCTTCATCTACTAACTGCCTCTCTTTCACTTGACTTAACCATGTCGGCTTAACCTGAAGTTCTGCCAATAAGCTTCCGTCATCGAAAAGACTAAGATGTGCAAACATTGCCCTCAAATCTGACACCACTTTTTGACTTAGAGCATCTGCCACCACATTCGCCTTGCTCGGGTGGTAAATGATAGAACAGTCGTAGTCTTTCAACAACTCTATCCACCTTCGTTGCCTCAAATTTAGTTCTTTCTGAGTCAGTAGATATTTCAGACTTTTATGGTCCGTATATATCACTGACTTCTCCCCGTATAAGTAATGTCTCCAAACCTTAAGAGCAAAGACTACAGCTGCCAACTCCAAGTCATGCGTCGGGTAATTAACCTCGTGCGGTCTCAATCACGAGACGACATCATAACTACCTTTCAGCCTTGCATCAGAACACATCTTAATCCCGTGTGAGAAGCATCACAATACACGACGAAATCTTTTCTTACCTCAGGCTGAATCAAAATCGGAGCTTCCGTCAAAACTTTCTTGAGCTTCTCAAAGCTCTCTTGCTGCTTATCAGCCCACACGAAAGGTACTTCCTTTCTCAACAATTTTGTTAAAGGTATAGCTATCGATGAAAATCCTTCAACGAATCTTCTGTAGTATCCGGCTAAACCCAAGCTGTGAACCTCGATTCACGGACTTAGGTGGTTTCCAATCTAGTCTGACCTCAATCTTCCGAGGATCCACCCTAATCCTTCCGCAGATACCACATGACCTAAAATGTAACTTCTTTCACCAAAATTCACACTTCTTGAATTTGGCGACATTCCTTCTCCTTAAAACTCAGAACACAATCCGGAGATGCTCATCATGTTCTACTTCGGACTTAGAATACACCAAGATGTCATCTATGAATACCACGATTTAACCGATCCAAGTAAATTTGGAAAATTTGGTTCATCATATCCATGAACGCAATTGGGCATTCGTCAATCCGAATGGCATTACGAGAAATTCATAATGCCCATATCTAGTTTGGAAAGCCATCTTATGGATATCCGCTTCTTTCACTTTAAGTGATGATACCCGACCTTAGATCAATCTTTAAGAATACGCAGCTCCTTTGTCGATCGAACAAGTCATCGATCCTTGGCAAAGGATACTTGTTCTTGATGGTCACTTATTCAACCGACGGTAGTTTGTACACATCCTCATCGATCCGTCCTTCTTCTTCACGAATAGAACCGGTGCTCCCCATGGAGACACACTAGGTCGAATGAATCCACGATCAAGCAACTCCTGAATTTGAGCCTTAAGCTCAACCAACTCCTTCGGTGCCATTCTATATGGAGCAATAGAAACTGGCGCCGTTCCAGGCAATAAATCTATCCCGAATTCTACTTCACGATCCGGAGGCAAACCTGGAAGTTCTTCCGGAAAAACATCTACAAATTCCTTCACTGTCCTGACTTCATTAGCAGTTGTCTCCTTAGCCTCCAAAGCATTCACTAACATCAGGAAGGCTTCACATCCCTTTCTAACCATCTTTTCTGCCTTAAGAGCGGATACTACATTAGATAAGTAGTTCCGTCTTTCGCCCATCACTACAACTTCCTTGTCATCAAAAGTTCTTAAAGACATTCTCTTAGCAGCACAATCCACATTTGCACGGTACTTCACAAGCCAGTCCATGCCTAAGATTAGGTCAAATTCTCCAAATGGCAACTCTATTAGATCACTTAAATCGTATCCTTGAACTTCTAAAGGCACTTCCTTAAAAGTTTGTCTATTTCACCGTTCTGTCCTAAAGGACTAAGTACGATCATCTTCCTAGGTACAGCTTAGAAGTCACATGCAAAGTCCCGATACTTCACTAGCGATATAGGAATAAGTTGACCTATATTTATTAAAGCAATAAAGGCAACCTGTAAATCGAAACGCATCGTGATAACATCAAAAGGCCATCTTTTCTTCTGCGATTTAATGCATATACTGACACTCCGCGGTCTCGCCTCAGAGCTACCACTGCCTCTGCCTGAAGTTTCGCGTCCTCTACCAGAACCATTACCCCTTCCATTTGGACCACGGCCCCTTATCGGCTGCTGTCCGTTTCTGTCAGCCTAATTAGCACCCTGACTTGCTGGACGATTCTTTTCTGAGTTTATCGGCAATCCTTGATCATGTGATCCTTCGAACCACACTTGAAACATCCACCGGTCTTTTTCCAACATTCTCCCGAGTGCATTTTCCCACATTGAGAACAAGTACGATTTTGTCCACCCGTAGTAGTCTGTTGACCTCGCGGTCTATCATTTCTTGATTTCTTCTAAAATTCCGGATGACCACGAGGACCCAAAGCTTCTCTTATTCTTGCTCGCCTCTGTCCCGATTCATCTCTCGATCTGTTTAGCCTCTTGCAATTCTTGCCCTTTCCACTAAGATTGTAAGGTCTCTTTCACGGTGTGGAGCAATCATCGTCAAGCTCATCTCTAAGTCCATCTTCAAATCGATACACGTTCATATTCCGTAGCCACACCATCGGTAGACTTTCGAGACCCATTTTCAATGTAGTCTATATCGTCCATGCTACATCGCGTTCTAAAATTCGCTACATTAGAGCTACTCTGATACTCATGAAAACCTTAGCTCCATTCGATCTAATCACCTCCTTCATTTTGTTCTTGAAAGTCCATGTTCTAAAACCCACAACAAACTTGGCATCACCTCCTTAGGTGGCGAGCTTCATTCTCAAAACCTTGACCAGATCTAACGGTTCAAATAATCATCCTTCCTCTTCCATGTCCACGACGACCACGCCCCTAGAACTCATGTCTACTACGTGTCTTATCTGCATTTTTACTGAAAAAGTCTTATGTATTAGAGTCTTTTCACTTCTTATTAAAGGAAAGTTTTATAAACAGATATTCATGAGTTTTTCAGTAGTAGCACACAAACACCTAAGGTCCATGTCTCTAAAGTATAGTTTAAATTTAAACTATCATACATATCACATATCGATAAAGTACATACCTGATGGATCTGGGCCGAGAACTCGAGTGCCATGCTCTTATAAAAATCATTTAACTTAAGAAAACTTTCAAAAAGTCATTTGGGCCAACTTTTGAAAATGTTGTGGGCTTCAAAACCCAAGGCCGAGAGTTTAAAACTGGGCTCTGATACCAAGTTGAAACACCCCAAACCCGACCCAAAAAGCCTAACCGGATTTGGTATGTTCCTCGAGTAAAACTTTAGCAAAATATCATTTTGTTCAAGAAAACTTGATGATTTTAAGTAAAACGGATTAACTTAAAGATCGAGTTGGGTTTAGTTGCAAAATAGATTTGTATTTTCTTAAAACATATATATATTACTGACAAAAACCTTTTTAAATTATTTATTGAAAACCATCTAGTTATTTAATAGTTATTGTTCATGGTAAAATAAAAGTAAATCCAAACACAAAATCTAAAAGTAGTTTATAGTGGCCTTATTACAAAAATATCAAACCCAAAATAAAGTCTAAGTAATAAAATTTAAATTAATAAGTTTAAGTTGGGAAATCTCCACAATACTTGATACGAGCATTGGCCACCTCGAAATCCTTGCTGACCCGATCCATCGCACTATGAATTATCTGAAAAGTTTATCCCACAAAAGGGGTGAGTCATAAACTCAATGTATAACACATACATTAAAAGGTCCATTTTATCATATGCTTTAAGTCCAAAAAAATTTCACATATGGCCATAGGCCCATTTAACTCATATTTAGCCCAAAGGCCCACTTAGCTCATATTTAGCCCAAAGGCCCATTTAGCTCATGTTTAGCCCAAAGGCCCATTTAGCTCATGTTTAGCCCAAAGGCCCATTTCATAGCAGATCAAATAATAATCATCAATATTACATGGTTATGTACATGAAATGAAATGCAAGCCCGGCCCACCTAAATATCCATCCGCTACACACCACCCGTACCAACCAACACACCGTGGGGATTACTAAATCGACCCTCCATCCGCTACACACCATCGAAGGCGATTCTTTGCGGTCAACATGCACATCGCCTTATAATATTGTGGCAAAGCCACCAAAGCAGATGTGACCAAGTCACCGACCAAGTCTAAATTTCAAATACGTGACCAAGTCACCAGATTCACATATGTGATCAAGTCATCGGAGTTCAAATATGTGACCGAGGTCACCGAGTCAAATATGTGACCGAAGTCACCGAGTCAAATATGTGACCAAGTCACGGAAATGTGGTAAAACCACCGAATACTTCCTCCTTTATCAACAATACCCATATGCCCATGCACATACATATCAAATCAGATTTCATGCTATTTACCCCACAAAACATAATATAATCATACTTCATTTCATATTTATGCATATAGCAAAAATAAACGGAATATTGGGGTAAACATACCTGAATTTTGTATACCAATGATTGGTATCCACAAACAAACATATTGCCATAAAAATCACTTTTTAAAGTATAGATCTATGGAAATTTTAATGTAAGGTTACACACCTAGTGACAAGTGAGAACAATGCTCTCGCTCATCAACACCTATTTGATTAACACGCTTGGTTAGTATAAACTATTGCTAATAAAATTGTAATTATTGACGAGAGATCTAATTCCTTACCGTCAATTCTCGAACGATAGTTATTTGTGGTTTTCTCCACTAGATGGATCAAAACCGCCGATATTCCACCAACGTAAAGTGGTTCGGTTGTATGCACTACTTCAAATAAGCGATCCTCGTTAGCGGAGGGTTTACAACCCGGTGGAAGTCTCTAACCGACATCGCCCTTCGTTTGAAGTTTGATGGTAAAGGAATACCTCCTCTCTTCCAAACACTCCGTACGGCTCTTTTCTTACCTATCTTGTTGATCTTAAATCGCCCCTAAAAATACGATCAATTAGTAGTCTATCTAAAATAAATCGATATGATCTAAATTAATAACCTTACCTTGATGATTTCGAATGGTCACTTAAAGGTAGTCTTCAACAAAGATCTTTGAAAAATCTTTTCAATTGATTCGGCCTAGGAGAGAAATTAAAAGATCATGATTCTAATTTTGCTAAAGTAAAAAGAATTGATGAAAATGATTGATAAAATCTTACTTTGAGTTCTTCAAGATTCGGCCTTAACAAAAAGAGAAGAGAAATGGTGGTTTCAATATGATGGTTTCGATTTTGAGGGAAAGAAGAAAGATAGTGGAAATGATAGAAAAGAGAGAGGAAAGAAAAGATGATGATAAAGAAAGGAAAAACGGATAGGTTTAGAGACCTATGCACATTCGGCCAAAGAGGTAAAATTGAAGAAAATGGTTCTTGATCCTTTGTAGATTCGACAAAGAGGGAAAGAAAAGAGAAATAAAATGAAAAGAAAAGAAAAGGAGAAATGATCAAAGAGAAAGGAGATTGGTTTTGGGGCTTAGATGCATTCGCCAAAGGGAGAAATGAACAAGAAAATGGTGCTTGATCTTTTGTGGTTTGGCTATGAGAGGGAAGAGAAAAGAAAATAGAATGAAAAAGAAAGAAAAGAAAATGAAAGAGAAGGCTTTTGGTGAAAGTTAAATTTGGCACTAAAGAGGAAGAAAAGAAGTGACTTCAAAAGTGACAATATTTTGGCATCAAAAGAGAGATAAAATTTTGAGAGGAAAAGGTACCTATTTGGTCAAAAATACCAATGCCAAAACAAAGCAAACTTGTACCAAATGCCAATGATAGTTTCAGTTTTGGGAAAAGGTTTTGGAGAAGGGAGAAAAGATGAATACTTTACTAGGATTATTGGCCAACTAGCGCCCTAATGGCTACATTAAATTTTCGGTCAACCTAGCCAACATCATCCCCCTTTTTCCTCCTTGTTTCTTCCCCATCATATCCAAAATTTGATACACAATTAAACCACTCCCTTAACCCTTCATGCCGTCTAGGTTCATGGTCAAATGACCATGAACACACTCCCAAAACATTGCCCAAACTTATGCCTTTTGTCCCCCTCATCTTATCATCAACTTATGATTCCATACCATAAGTTTCTTAGCTTCCTTTTTCACTAGGTAAAATAGCCAAAATTAAGAGAACACTCATCCACTCTAGAACATTCTTTGGTTGACACTTATAGGAAGAAAACAAAAAAATAAAATCCTCCCTTATGCTAGCTAGGAGATTCGAACCTCACTCCTCAAGCACACATCCATGCATCTTAACCACCTTGCCAATTACTCAATTCATGCTAAAACCTCTTATCATTAATTCTTAAGGCCTAACTTGCTTAGCTCTCTCTAATTAATAGGAATTAAAAGTTTTACTAAGCATGCTCTTAATTAATGAAGCTCAAATAACTTCCAAAAATACACTTAATAATAATTAAGCATGCAACATTATTCAATTAAGTAAGATGCATAACCCCTAATTATCAGGATGTTACAGTAAATGTATATGTGTTGTCCATTGTGTGATGGTTTGATTTGTTTATTAAATGGACTAAGGCCGAATGTGTATATATATAAATTGTGGTTGATGTTAAATGAAAGGCATGTACAGATAGTTTTAGCAAGTATGTATACTAGTATAACATGATTTGTTTTGATGATATATATATATATATATATATTCTTGAATACAACAAATAGGTATAAAGTCTTTGTTTACTCATTAAGTCTTTAATAAGTTGGTTTGAATTGATGATGTTAATTATGAATGTTTGGTTATATACTTGTAATACATAATTAAATGTGAGGTAAATGGATTTGTTATTGTGTTTAGGTATGAAATTTGGTTGCATGATGTCATTATAATTTGAATGGAAAATCTTGAATGTATATTTATGTAACACCCTAAACCCGACCGGAAGTTAGGCTTAATCGATGTGTCACATTGAAGATGTGTAAAGGATTTGTGATTCATACTAAAATAAGTTTTGTTAAAATCAAGAAAAACAAGTTTGATTTGAGACATTTGATAAAATACTACTGACCTCAAAGATTGATTGATAAATCGATAAATTTGAACTAATGCTCTTATAAAATCGTCTTTGCGATTGTTAAAAACTTGTTTGAGAATTACAGCCTCTTTGTTAAAACCCAAAACACTTAAGCAATTGTTATCTACTTGAAAACGTAATTATCTTAAAAAAAAACTTTTTGGTTGTGAAAACATATTTGAAATAAACGATTTACGAAAATATGACGTTTGGAAATAGAGTTGCAGAAACATTTTGAAAACATTACTGAAACGTAGATAAAATACAAGTATTTTTTAGAGGTTAATTGATGAGTCGAAAATCGAGGTAGTGAACTTTAACCGTGACTTTTGAAAATGTCGTCGATAATTTGAAAGAGAATTTTTGAGTTAAATCATTTGTAAAAGTTTGTTATGAAAATCATTTGTTAATCTATTTTGGAAAACCTTTACTTAAGATTTTTAGAAAAATCCCCGTTTAAAAACAATTCAAGCATAATACTAAGTACGACAAAAACATAAGCAAAATAAAATATTCCAGAGGCCTTATTACAATACAAAATAAACCCAAAATAGTAAGAATAATAAAGTGAATGAAATCAGGAAACTAAAGTTCAATAAAAACCATTTCTGAAGTATGGCCTCCACCGAGTCATCCATGGCCCAAGTCCACCTCACAGAGCATTACCTACAGGGTTAAGAAAGAAGGGGGGTGAGTTATAAGAACTCAGTGTGAAATCCCTTACCATTGTTCACTGGGCCAAAATCTCATTAAGCAATTATTTAGGCCTAATACAATAATAATAATGTAATGAATATAACATGAATATGAAATGCAATTCCAAAACCAATCCTAGTATTCCATCCGCTACACACCACCCATACAAACCAACACACCTGTAGGGAGCTTTAGTCACCCACCCCGCTAGCACACCAAATGTAGGCATTAAGCCATTTATATCAAATTTATGGACAAGCCACCGGACTAATGAATAAGCGTGGCATAACCACCGCATGATTGTTACTGAGTCACCAAATGCATGGCGAGCCACAAAATTATGTAGCAAAGCTACCAAAACTTCTCTTCATCATTATCCCATCCCATGCAATTCATGTATATGCATCATACATATCAAATCATGATATTTACAAATATAATAACAATAATTAAAAATTCAAAAATTTATGACAAACAAATTGGCCAAATAACACTTTGCAAAATCGGCCCATTAGAGCAATATATCAAATCGGCCCATTTTATCACATATCCATTCGGCCCATTTAATCACATATCAATTCGGCCCATTTAGACACATATCAATTTGGCCCATTTAGTCACATATCAAATTGGATCATATAGAAAAATATCAGATCGGCCCATATATTAAAATATCATATTGGCCCATTAATCAATATGTCCAATCGGCCTATAAGGTAATATGCCAATTCAGTCCATTAAGCAATATCGTATTTCAACCCTTTAAGGGCATTTTGGTAATTTGATAATCTTACCCACTAAGGGTATTTCAGTAATTCGTCCCATAGGGGCATTTTCGTAAATTGGTAATATTACCCACTAAGGGTAATTTGGTAATTTCGTAATCTAGACTTAACTACTAATTTGGGCATAAAAATTTAAACTGTCCATCTGCATCGTACTGACTAAATTGACTATAGCTTGTGTTAGGAAACTTGAAATCTAAATCTGTAAATTTTCCTTGAAACTAGACTCATATATCTTCTTACTGAAATGTTTCCAGAATTTTTGGCTTAACCATTTAATACATTTTATTCCTTAAAATTTTCCTTGTTTCACTGTCCAACGATTCTGACCTCTCCTTACTTAATTTCAAATATCTCACTGTACGGTTTTCATATACTGCTCCCACTTGTTTCTATTGAAAATATAAATTATATCCTATAATTCACTTTGTAAAATTTTATATAATTTTTTCCAAGACAGATCAGGGAACCACAAAATCATTCAGAACCATTCTCACTAAAATTAACATATCTCAGAATATAAAATTCCTTTTCCTTCTTCGTTTCTTCCTTGTCAAAATAGACACAGTAAGATTTTATTTGATATCTTATTAACTTTATAATTCCCTTTCTCCTATTTTTCGTGATTTTTCAAAAACACGTCACTATTTCTAACCGAAACTATTTTATTACAAAATATAATTACCACTACGATCATAAGCACGCCCGAGTGATTACGGATACCGATTTTTGGTTTTCTTCGGTATTTCGATCGATTCACAGAATATTTCATACAAACTTTTAGATAAGTGTGAGATTACACACCATTTCAAATATGTATACGGAAGGTACGGGATTACACACCTTATTACGGGATCCGTAACACGATACTCTTCGCGACACCTAAAAGTACAATCGGTCAACAATTAGTCCAAACCCAATTTACAACTTCATCCAAGTATTGTGATTGATTAACAATCTATATCACTTACCAACAATCCGAGTCTCTTATTACGAGGGATAGATCAAGCGATTTAGTCCCTAAAAATATAATCGATTAGTCACAACCACTCTCTCGTTAAGCAAAATAACCGGTCAATGAAAAGATCCAAAAAGAACCATCCCTTACCTTAACGATATTAGTTCTGATTTCTAACGATTGTACAATGGTTACGGATGAGTCAATGTTTCGACCTTCCACTATAACTCGATTGATCAAACGAGTGAATGTCAACACAAATGAGTAGAAATGATTAAAAGAAATGAGAAGATGTATCAACGTGTTTGGAGTGTTTCGTTCAACACCAAAATAGATATGAACCAAAGAGAAATGAGAGTATTTTGGCAACAAGAAGAATGGTGAAAGATGGATTAAGGTTTCGATTTTCAAGAAGGATGAGTGAACAAAAGAAATGGTCTCAAAGTTTGGGGTACAATCGGTAAGAAGAAAGAAATGGAATTTGCACTCTCCAAGTTGTGTAGATTCGACAAGGAGAAGAAAAGGAGTTTGGGGAGAAAGGAAAAATGATACCAAATTGTCAATAAAGAATTGGCCAAAACAACCAAAATCTTACCAATTACCAATGACCATATTTGGCTAGGAGAGGGAGTTTTGAGAGAAAAAAAATACAATGATGGTATTGGTATTTTGACCCAAAACTAACACTTTTGTCCCAAAACTAACACTTTTGTTTTTACCAAAACATCAAGCACCAAATTGGCTATCATCCTAGCCCCAAGCCGTCCACATTCATCCCCCCTAGGATAAGAGTTTGGCCACCCAAACTTTCCAAAACACCACCCACGAAATAAGCCTCTTGTCCCCCATATTTACCTATTCCTTTTGATTCCTTTCCCTAACCTCAACCTTGCCTTATTCTTTTAGCCACCTTACCAAAAATAATGAAGTCCACCCTTGCCATAAATACTCCTTGGCCAATACATTAAGGAAGGAAAGAAAGAAAAAAAATAAAAGTGACAATGCATACAAAGGGATTCGGACCTCTTCCCTCAAGGTAATACATGTGGCGCCATAACCTCTTTACTAATAGCTCATTTATGCTAACCATTTACTCATTTATTTCCATAAGCTTTAAGGTCACTCACTCTCTTTCTTTAATAGGCTTAAACACAAAAGTTTTCCTATAGCCAAACTTGAACCCGAAGCTTCCTAGAACCCTGTAAATTTCCAAAATCACCTTCCTAATAAGTCCAACTTGAAATAATGTCATTCTCTTATTCTAAAAATTTTTTAAACACTCCTACGCCTAAGGCCCATTAGGCCCAATCCTACTAGGCCCATTTTGGGATGTTACAATTTATAAGTTAAATTATGTTAAGTAATGGACAAGTGGTTAATATGTTATATATATGTGTGTTTGTATTGGTTTTGAAAGGAAGCATGATTAGGCGCATCATTTACCTATTTAAATGATGGATATGCTGTATAGATTATCTAAGATAAATAGTATGATATTCGAATAGCATACAAAATGAGTGATTAGATATGTGGTTTATTTGGCTAATGATATACTAAAATGATTAAGAATATGGTGAGTTGGTATTTGTTTAGTAAATGAAATTGAAATATTCAATGTCTTCTTGTTTGATAAGTAAAAGATAATAATATATGTTTAAATTTATAAAGATTAGTATAATTTGATTGAAATAGCAAAATGTGCAACTTTATTCATTTGGATAATTAAGGATACAAATATTAACATTGATTTGAATGATAAGTATGTGAATTGGTATGTTATGTAATGATCACTTTTAATCGTAAATGTAGAAATGTGGTTACAGAAACGTATGACATGTGTGATATGTACAAATAGTATTGTTATACTCAGCTTAGATGTAATGTGTTATATTTTAAATATATATATGCCTTTTCTGAGTTGTGTCTTATCTGGTAATGCTCTGTAACCCTAGTCTGGCGACGAATACGGGTTAGGGGTGTTACAATTCATGCAAGTTATTGAGTCAAATATGGGTGGAATGATTGATAATTTAAGGATTCTTAATAGTTTAATATTGCTATGATATGTGCTGCTAGTGATGAATTGAATGAGTTTATGTTTCAGGGTGGCAAAAAGGCTTGGAAAATAGCCTCTAATTGTCCACATGGGCAATCGTCTGAATTGTCGAGTTTTAAAATTTATAAAGAGAATGATCGAACCTGGAAACTAACTCTGACAACGACTTAAGGCAAGTGCACCTATCGAATAGTAGTATAGTTTAGGCAAGATCGGATTGTCGAACCCAAGGGAATTAAAAGTACTAATACTCACTTTCTTTCTATTATTTAGCCTAAATATGAAGTGATTGATTGATTAAACTAAAAACTAACTGACTACTAAGCTAAAGATGCAAAGACAAAAAGAACAAATTGAAGAAATAACTTTTGGAAAAACTAGTTGATCATGACGATACCCTAAAAGGAATCCACTTAGACTTCACTTGTTATCTAACACTAAACCAGACAATTTATTCACTTAGCTTAATCCGTAAGACTCCCTAATTTAGATTAAACCCTCTTTCAAGGCGAATAATGTCTAACCCTAGGTTGATTAATTGAAATCTCTTTCTAATTAAAACCCCTAGAATCACATTAACTCGATCTATGGACTCCCATATTAGGTTTCACCCTAATCTGGCAAAATCTCGTCACCCTATCTCTAGGCGCACGATCAACTCCGCTTAATTATGCTAAATCTACTCTTAGGTAGGGACTTTTGCTCCACCACCTAAGCACATTCAACTTGAATCAATATCCTGGAAATATCAACACAAGAATTAAGCACACATAATTAAGAACAAACTAAGTATTTATCATCTAGTTCAGAAAACAATAACAAGATTCATCTAGGTTTTATCCCCTTCAGGTATCTGAAGGGTTTATGTAACACCCCAAACTCGGTCTGAACGTTACGATCGGATCTGGTATGTCATAAGGAAAGGTTGTTTAAAAGAAATTTGGAATACTAAGGAATCATCGAAACTTTGAAAGCTTTTCGTTTCGTGTTTCTATCTTGAAAATAACATCCAGTATAAGGGTTTCTTACCAACTTTTATTTAGAAGAACTATTAGTCGAAAAACGGTTTTGAGATGCGAAAATCAAAAACTAGGGGTAATCCAAAATGTGTCATTTTAAAAACAATGTTTGGGGTTTTAAGTAAATTTCTGAGTTGAGTTGTTAATCAGTTTGTTATCCGCTTGCTGATATTTTGGGAAAAACGTTTATTTATATTTTAAGGAAAACCTTGTGTTTAGCAGTTCATAATATAAAATCAACCCCATTTAAAGCAAAAACCCAAATTAAAGTTATGGAAGCCTTATTACATAACAAAATCCAAAATTAAAACAAGTTTAAATAAAGAAAACGAGTTTAAGTAAGAAGTAATGCATGGCCACCTTGAAGTCCACCTCGGCTCCAAATTCGCGGCTAAGAGTTACCTGCAAGAATAAGCAGAGGGGTAAGTCACCAAGACTCAGTGTGTAATTCCCCTTACAATTGCAATTTGGCCTGAAGCCCACAGATGTACATTGGGCCTTAGGCCCCCCACAACCCAACATAATACAAGTGTATGCAATGCAACCCAGCCCAACCTAGTTTTCCATCCTCTACGTCACCGGAATTAGCAAAACGCCTGTGGCACCAAGCCACTTTGGTTCCAAACCACTGTGATACCAAATCACTGTGACAGAGTCACGAAATATAATATGTGGGGCTAACCCACTGTGGTACCAAACCACTGTGACAATCACTGATAAATATATGTGGGGCCTACCCACTGTGGTTCCAAACCACTGTGATAATCACTGATAGATATGTGTGGTGCCAAACCACTCTGGTACCAAACCACGAGACATAGTCACTGAATAAAATATGTAGGGCCAACCCACTGTGGTACCAAACCACTTTGACAGTCACTGAATTGCACTTTCCCTTTCAAGCATATCCCAAAGCCCATGTAAGCATGTTATCATACTAAGATGAATGCAAACATACTACCAATGTACAACAGATAATTGCATCATACATACATACATTCAAAAGTAGAATCATAGAAGTACTTACCCGGTGTCTCCAACCTCACCCACAAGGGTATCTCGACTATCTATACATTCATTCTGGCTCTCAGCCAACACAGTTATTAACACAAAATAATAAGAAAAGTGTGAGCATTACACACTTGATTATGTGTAAAACTAGACTCTCTACGTCGACGCTCTCACTAGCAGGGATGATAGCGATTTGCCTATCCCAGGCAAACGTTGGCTCTCTACCACACCCCGGCAAAAAGTCCCTAACCACCGACACAGCACGTCTTTTAAACTTAGGGGCAGAGACTACGAGTCCACTCCCCTCCTTAGTTTGACTGGCACTTGCATCCATGAAGAATTTTTACCAGTACTCAGAGTGAAACGTCTCTTGTCTAACAAGAGAATCGATTAAGATAGACTACAACCAATACGGGATATAATAGTAAAAACTAGAAAGAAGTGACCCTTACCTTGGTAAATGATGAACCGCACAACAACTGATTCGTCCTCGAATTAAAGATGAGTCACGAGAGAAGCAGAGATTTGGCCTAACAATCAAAAGTTACCCCTGAATATACTGACTTAAATCTGCACACTCAAATAACGAATAGCACTACTTGCCCCTAGATTCAGCAATAGCAAGTTCTTGATCACATGAGAATCGAACCCTTCTGCACCCTTCAGAGACAATAACCAACACCACACCAGGACGTGGTAAGGACTGTTCGGTTTATACTAATACTATGGAAAGAAATCAACAGTTAGGAAACACATCACCCATTTGGCTACAATAGAAAGAAGAAGAAGAGTGAATGACATACGAATAAAAGAAGAACCCAGTACCTTCAACAATCGAGTAACCAAGGTAATCCGATTCACTTGGGACCAGGAGAACTATTCGGCTTAGGAGAAGAAATAAAAGGATGACAATGGTGAAGCAGCAACGTTTGGCTAACACTAAAAAAGACAATGGAGAAAGATGAAGCAAAAGAAATGAGATGAGAGTTTCGGTTATAGGAAAAGGATGTAGAGAAGAAGAGAGGAGAGAAAAAGAGTGCTACGATTTTTCTTTGGTACAAAAGAAAATGAAACAAAATGACCAAAGTGCAAAAGAAAAGGGAAGGCTCTTTAGATGATTTCGACTTTACTCCTCTCTCAACTGACACTTGCAAAAACGGCTCTACACTACCCCTTATGACCGAATATATTACCCAAATTGCCTAAGAAACAAAAGAAACTTTCGGCACACACTCTTCCAAGCTTTTGGTTTTGCTAACACACACCCAATGTCGTCACTCCCTAGCCACAACAATACATTCCTGAAATTTCCCCCTCCAAGCACCCCAAATTCGGCCAACACCTCCACCAACTTGAATCCCATGATACCCTCCTTAATTCACTCTCCAACACCCATTTGAAATAGTAGACCAAGTCTTTCTCCAAAAACTCCTCATGTTCACTCATTTGAATACATTGACCCATTCAACCATCACCTTTGAAGAGCCCCTGCCAAATGCCAACACTTTCACTACCTTGAGCACAAAAAAATAAAGCTTCCACTTGTTGTTGATGAGGCTCAAACTCCTTCCTTCCTCCTGCTCCCTTGTGACACCATCCCTCTTGCTCCTTAAGTGGCGTTATCTTACCATTACACCACACTCCATCTTTGTGTCAACAAACACCAGAAATTATTCTTAAAGCCTACTCCAACCAGCTCTCCCCCTAAAGTGCCCAAAAAGCAATATTTTACCAAGGCTCTGGCTTGACCCTGAGCCTCCTAGGACCCCCAAACATACCAAAATAACATGCAGAACAAGCCAAGCACACAAAAATACATACAATGTAGAACCCATAATTCTAGGATGTTACAGTTCTACCCCTTTAAAGAAATTTCGGCCTCAAAATTTACCTGATCAAAAGAGGTGAGGGTATTGTTGTCGCATCACATCCTTTGGCTCCCACGTGGCTTCCCCTGAACTGTGATTCTGCCACAAAACTTTAACCAACGAAACTGTCTTCCTTCTCAATACTTTAACATCTCGATCTAGGATCTGAACTGATTCTTCTTCAAAAGATAAATTAGGTCTTACTTTAATTTCTTCCACCGGCACTATGTGAGATGGATCCGAATGATAGCGCCTTAACATTGAAACATGAAATACATCATGTATTTGCCTTAATTATAGAGGTAACTCCATCTGATATGCCACTAGTCCCACACATTTCAACACTCGATAAGGCTCGATGAACCTAGGGCTCAACTTGCCCTTTCGTCCAAACCTTAAGACCTTCTTCCAAGGTGAAACTTTCCAAAAACTTGATCACCCACTGAAAATTCTATTTCCTTACATTTTAGATCCGCATACGATTTTTGTATATCGGAAGCTTCCTTCAACCGAGCCCGAATCAACTTAACCTTTTCCTCTATTTTTGAAACCAATTCCAGACCCAACAACTGTCGCTCACCTAACTCTATCCAGCAGGTAGGGGTACGACACTTACGACCATACAACGCTTTGTAAGGTGTCATCTTAATGCTGGATTGATAACTATTATTGTATGCAAACTATGCCAACGGTAGGAAATCCTCCCAACTACCCCTACAGTCAATAACACAGCCTCTCAACATGTCTTCGAAAATCTGAATTATATTGTGGATGAAACGCCATGCTGAAATCAAGTTTTGTACCTAACACTTTGTGCAACTCTTTCCAGAATCGCGATGTAAACCTAGGGTCTCTATCTGATATGATCGAAACTAGTACCCCATGTAACCTGACAATCTCTGCTATGTACAACTTCTCTAACTTCTGCAATGAGTAGTCGACACGAACGGGTATAAAGTGAGCAGACTTTGTCAACCGATCGATAATCACCCACACCGAATCTTTCTTAGTAAGTGTAAGGGGTAGCCCACTAACAAAGTCCAAAGTTATCCTCTCCTACTTCCAAAGTGGAATCTTCACTGGCTGTAGCAACCCCAAAGGCAACTGATGTTTCGCCTTCACCTGCTAACACGTCAAGCACTTACTTACATACTCGGTAACTTCTTGCTTCAGACCTGGCCACCAAAATTGTTCACACAAATCTCGATATATTTTACTCCTATCGGGATGCATAGCATATGGACTATTGAGCGCTTCCTACAGAATCCTCTGCCTCAACTCGAAATCCCTTGGCATTCAAGCCTTTCCCCGAAAGCACAATATCCCATCACTGTTCAAACTAAAATCTTCTGTCTCACTACCTTTCACTTGCTAAAATCTAGAACTCAACGATTCATCTGACAACTGCTTTTCCTTGATCTAACTTACCCATGAAGCCTTCCCTTGAAGTTCAACTAACAAGCTTCCATCATCATATAATTTGATATGAGCAAACATTGCCCTCTAGTCAGATATCACCTTATGGCTCAACGCATCCACCACTACGTTAGCTTTACCTGGGTGATACTCAATCGAGCAATCGTAGTCTTTCAACAATTCAATCCACCTCCACTGCCCTAAATTCAACTCCTTCTGGGTAAGGAGATATTTCAGGCTCTTGTTATCGGTGTAGATAATCGAATTCTCTCCATACAAGTAGTGTCTCCAAATCTTTAGAGCAAACACTATCATAGCCAACTCTAAATCATGAGTGGGATAGTTCACTTCATGTGATCTCCATTGTCGAGACGCATATGCTACCACTTTCCCCTCTTGTATCAACACACATCCTAACCCTGTGTGCGACACATCACAGGAGACGATAAACTCTTTCCCAGCCTCAAGCTGAATCAACACCTATGCCTCGGTCAAAATCCTCTTCAATTTCTCAAAACTTTCTTGTTGCTTATCAGCCCAAAAAAATGGTACCCCTTTCTAAAACAACTTGGTTAAAGGTGTAGCTATCAATGAGAATCCCTTAATGAACCTTTTGTAGTACCCAGCTAACCCCAAAAAACTTCAAATTTTTGCCACTAACTTTGGTGGTTTTCAATCCAAAATAGCTTAATCTTTCGTGGATCGACCCTAATCCCCTCAACAGACACAACATGCCCTAGAAAAGTTACTTCCCTTAACCAAAATTCACACTTGCTGAATTTGGCATATAGTTGCTTTTCTCTCAAAATCTGTAGAACAATTCGAAGATACAAATCATGCTCCTCTTCCGTCCTTGAATATACCAAGATATCATCTATAAACACTACGATAAACCGATCCAAGTAGGTTGGAAAACCTGGTTCATCATATCCATAAATGCAGCTGGTGTATTCGTCAACCCAAATGGCATCACTAAGAACTCGTAGTGACCACAACGAGTTTGAAAAGCTATCTTATGAATATCTGCCTCATTGACCTTAAGCTGATGATAACCTGACCTCAAGTCTATCTTTGAGAAAACTGAAGTGCCTCACAACTGATCGAACATATCGTCAATCCTTAGCAACGGGTACTTGTTCTTAATCATCAACTTGTTCAGCTGCCTATTGTAATAGTCTGAATTTGACCCTAATCGAAATGGTGGTTTCAAGACCACGAATTCGAGTCTGAAAAACCTTTAAAATTTTTTGGTGTTTATCATATGTGAATTATTATGTATGAAAGTTATCATATGTGAATTATTATGTGTGAAAGTTTCGTATGAAAATTTGATTGTTTGTGTGTTTAATTTAGCAAAAGGACTTCATCGCGTAAAGTACAAAGGTTACAAACTATAGTGAAAGGTGCTAATGTGATAGTGGCTTATTAAAATGGAGTCCTAAAAGGGCAATTAGCCCATTTTAGATGATAGTGGAGGGTAATGGTCTTCAATGGCCTTAATATATATGTTATTATTATTATTAAAAGGTTAAAATGGTATTTTGATAAATGATTAATATATGTTAAAATTTCATGAAAAGAAACCATTATCATTTTTGCTTCTCTCTTGGCCAAATGTTAGCTAAAGAAAAGATTTAGGGAAGCTTTAAATTTTGACAACCATTTAGCTTGATTAAGGCATGTTTAGTTTTCGATTTTTGATAATTTTTACGTTTTTGAAATCGTTGCTTTGAATACTTCAAGACCCATGCTTGAATTTTTGTTTTGATGAATATTTTGAAATGTGCCATTGATGAGTTTATGAGATTTATGATGATGGTTGATGAATTATCAAAGATATATGTTAGATTAATATGTTTTGTATTGAGATTTTTGGTGATTTTGAGTAAATAGGGCTAAATTGAGAAAATAAATTTTTGAAGGGTTAAAATGCAAAATAAATGAAATGCATGGACTTATTTGGATATGTGGAAAATTTAGCCTAGCTATAGTGTTGGAAGATTTTTTATATTTTGTGTTTTATGCAATAGGGACTAAATTGTAAAAGTTGTAAATGTCAGGGGTAAAATGGTAATTTGCCTATTTATGTGTTTTGGGACTAAATTGAGATGAAATGTGCTTGAATGAGCTTATTTTAAATATGTTTAGATCAAGAACAAAGGAAATTGGATTTGGATCGGGGAAAAATGAAAGTTCACGAATAATGGGTCTTTCGTCAGTCTCAAATCGATAGTCGAGGTAAGTCTTTAAGCAAATATGTGTCGTAAATCATTTATGAAATTTTATAAATGCTAAAGTTTGAAACTGTGGAGACTATACATGCAATTGCCGAATTTAATTAAGGAAATTATGTGGTTTGGTTAAATTATTTGAATGTTGAAAGTACTTAAATAGTTGTACAATGAGATTTGATTTCTATGAGAAAATAGTTGGTATGTGGAATGATTCAAGTGAGATATATATTTAAGTGTCACTAATAGGGCCTCGAGCCTAGCAAGCCTTGGGCTGGTGAGTTTATTGGGCTTTATGCCTAGCAGGCTTCTAGCCGGTGATTAAATTTTGGACCTCTCGTCTAGCAGGCTTATAGCCGGTGAATAAATTTTAGACCTCTGGTCTAGCAGGCTTGATGCCGGTGTAAAATTCAGGTTTATGCCTAGCAGGTTTTAATACTGGTGATTGTTAATACGAGCTAACGCTTATGAATGAAATGATTGAATTATGATGGCATTTGAACAAGCCAAAGTTTATTACTATGGATTTGAGTGTTCGGCCGAAAGGTATGTATTGAATCAAGTTCATGATATATGTGATGTTTATCAAATACATAAGTTGATAGAAATGTGTTTAATATGGGGTCGTTACTAAGAAGAAAGTTTTGAAACCCATTTTCTAAATCCACTTAAGTTTTGTTGAAAGCTCATTTTAAAGTTATCTTCTGAAATTATACTTAGTCCAATTTGAACATTTAATTAAGTCAAGTTGTTACACAAATTTTGAGATGTGCTAGATGCACGATAAAACATTTTTCGTGTTAATTTTATAAAGCGCGTGATTCAAATTTCATAGTACAAATAAAAATATCCAACATAAAAAAAACCAAAGTAAAGTAATATGAGGCCTTATTACAACAGAAATAAACAACCCAATAACCAAATTTAAAATAACTAAAATTAAAGTCTATTTAGTTTTAAATCCACCGCATGGCCTCCTCAAGTCCCTCGGCTCCATGTCGCGATCTAAGCATCACTGAAAAATTAATGGAGAAGGTGAGTCACCAAGACTCGATATGTAACCCTTCCCCGTTTTAAAAAATATTTTTCATACACGACATATAATAATCAATATGCAAAATAATGTGTACCCAACCTAGCCAACCATACGCCCTTTGTCTACCCGTTGTGGTACCAAACCCTTTGGTGGTGCCAAACCTTTGGTGACATATAGTCACAATGTGTTACCAAAACACTGGTGTCCGTAGACACAAATCGGGTGATGGGGCCAACCCATCGTGTGATACCAAATCACTGGCAGACGATCCCATATCTCAAGTGGGGCCAACCCACGGTGGTGTTAACCACAGGGACAAGTCGCTATTGAGGTACCAAACCTCTGGAGGTACCAAACCTCTGGTGACATATAGTCACGGTGTGCTACCAAAGCACTGGTGCCCGTCGGCACAATAACACTGCCCCCTCCACTCATCAATCCCACAACAGATAAACATTCATATGTTTCATGCCATCACATTCTTAAATTTCATGTGTCAAAACATCATGCTTACCAAAAGCATTAATAATAATAAATCACATTAACAGGTACTTACCTGAATCACCACTTATACCGATTTGGTATTCATTCCAATGCTACATTCATAAAAATGAGCATTCACAAAGTTAAGCATATTTAATATATTATATAGTGTGTATGTACACACTGTTACCACGATAGTCTTAAATCCGAAGATAATCAATGGCCACCCTCCAAGTCCTTGCCCTATATTGACCAACTATCAAGGTTAGTAATATGGGCCATTCGGCCAAACCAATTAATTTGAGAGGGATTCCTTGTGAACCCGAACCTTACCTTTATCTTTTCGGTTCCTAATCACAGCACTCAATTCCCGATTCTGCTCTGCCAACCACCATCGATCAGTAAATAATACCAATAGCCTTGACTTTTAATCATTAAGCGACTTACTAGAATAGCACTCTATTTACCATACATCCTTACCCCTACTTACCAATCGATTGACTAAGGAATGGAAGATCCGCCTTCACCTTTGAGATCCGGAGTTCCCTAGAAAGAAATCGGTTTCACAAGGGTGTTAATACACTATTGAAATCGGCACTTACCCCCTTATGGATGTCGTGAGAGACACACAAGAGAAGGGAAGAAGAAAAAGTATTTGGCTAATACTCCTTACCTCTGCTTCAATTGGATGTAGGAGAAATCCGAAACCACTATACTATTGGCCAAGTAGAGAAAAGAGAAGGAATTTGACACTTGATAGGTATTAGATTGACTATTTGGAGGTAGGACAATAGGGTTTTGATTCTATGAAGAAAAGAAATAGATGGCTATGGAGATGTGGAGGATTGGCTAGTAGGAAATAGAAGAAGGGGATTAAAGAATTAGGTTTGACAAGGGTAAGTAATGAGAGTTTGGCTATGGTTTTGGAGAGGATGTAAAAGAAAAAGAAAATATGAGATGAGAGGGTTTAGAGATTGGCTAGCAAACTTGGAAAAAAGAAAATAGGGTGAACAATTAGGTGCTTATATAAGCATTGGCACCCCCTAGTGTCCTTGCAGTCCACCTCTTCTCCCAAGAGTCCAACATCCATAAATTTTCCTTGAATCACTCCTAGCCCTTGTTTAATTAAATTCAAAATAATTTGAATTAATCCCAAGTAAATCAACTAATATCTCCTTTATCACCCTTTTATTTTGTTTATCAAAATGAATTAATATCATCCTAATTATCCTTGAAATTAATATTAAATAAAATCCTTAATTATCTCATAAAATAAAGAGTTTAAAAGAGAAGAAACTCTCCTTCCTATGCCAGTCAACATAGTGCCAAAAGAGGATTTCATGACTCGAACACAAGCTCTCCTTGCTCCCTTGGTGGCGTCACATGTAGCTCTCAAGTGGGCTTGCTTTGCCACTTGGTCTAAGCTCATTTTATGTCCAAATTATCCCCATTTATTCTTATAACACCCTCTTGCCAAGGCTCCCTACCTTAAAAGTTAAAACTAAAATTTCCTACCAATCGAGCCAACACAAAGCCTTAAATTGATCATTATTATTCCATAAATAATGACATAGCGATTCTTACATAAGAAAATAATTAAATTCCAAATAACCCCATTTTTGGGATGTTCAGTTCTACCCCTTAAAATAAATTTAGTCCGAAATTACATAACTAAAACAGATGAGGTATTGCCGCGTATCACATCCTCGGGTTCCCCGTAGCTTCCTCGGCACCATGATTCCGCCATAGCACTTTCACTAAGGGCAGCGACTTCCCTCGTAGAACCTTTATATCTCTATCCAAGATCTGAGCAGGTTCTTCCTCAAAAGATAAGTCGCGTTAACCCGATTTACATCACGGGCACCACATGTGATGGATCGGCCGAAATCCGTCTCGGCATTGATCGTGAAAGGCGTCATGAATCGACTTAACTTTCTGCTTTGGCGGTTCAAGGCGATAAGCTACGGTCCTACTCGCTTTAATCTCGTATATGGGCCAATGAATCTTGGGCTCGGCTTCCTTTTCGCCCAAATCTTAGTACCTTCTTCCAAGCGACACCTTTAGAAAGACCTTGTCTCCTCTGACATACTCCATTTCCTTGCGTTTGAGATCGGCATAAGACTTACGCCTATCAAGCGCTTCTTTGAGACGAGACGAATCACTTTAACTTTGTCTTGATCTACTGTTACCAATTCTGGGCCCAACACTTGTCGTTCACCCAACTCAGTCCAACATGTCGGGGTTCGGCATTTCAAATCCATCTGATTGCTTCGTATGGTGCCATCGAATACTTGCTTGGTAGCTATTGTTGTGGCGAACTCAGCTAGAGGTAAGAATTCCTCCCAACTACCTCGAATTCCAAGACACAACCCTCGACATATCTTCTAAGATCTGTATGACCCTTCATTGCCCGTCCGATGCGAGGATGGAAAGGCATCTTGAAATCAACAGCGTGTATAGCAACGCTTGATGTAACGCTTTCCAAAACCTCGAAGTGAACCTTGGGTCCCTATCTGAGATAAGCGTCTGGTACACCATGTAATCGACTATCTCGGCCACATACAACTTTGCTAATTTACGGGTGAGTAGTCCATTCTCACGGGGTATGAAGTGGTGATTTAGTCGAGACGGTCTACGATTACCCAAGCGCATCTTTCTTCTTTGGGTGTAAGGGTAGACCAGCAGCGAAATCCATAGTGATCGCTCCACTTCCATTGAGGATCTTTCTGGGTTGAAGTAACCCGATGGTAGCGGTGTTGACCTTAAACTGGCGACCGTCAAACACTTCCCTACGAATCCGTTATCTCACGCTTCAACCGGGCCACGAGGCTTTAGTAGATCTCCATACATCTTGCTTCCTCCGGATGCATAGCGTATGGGCTGCTATGAACATCTGGAGAATTTTCGCCTCAACTCCATATCTTTTGGCATACAAGGCCGTCCACGAAAACATAGCACACCGTCACCGGTCACACTATACCCTCTACACCACCATTACGAACTTGTATTCTCTTCGCATTTAGCCCTTCATCCATTATCTGTTTGCTCTTAATCTCCTCGATCCATGTTGGCTTAACATGAAGTTACGCCAAAAGGCTTCCATCGTCATATGAGCTCAAGCGAGCAAACATTGCTCTCAAATCGCCACGACCTTAGGCTCAGCGCGTCGACCACCACGTTAGCCTTACGGATGATACTCGATGGAGCGATCGTAGTCCTTCAGCATTCAATCCATCGGTGTCTCGATTGAGATCATACGTGTGGGAGATACCTCAAACTTTTGTGGTCGTGTAAATTACCGACTTCTCCCCATAAAGATAATGTCTCCATACTTTCGAGGCGAAGGCATTGCGGCTAACTCCGGTCGTGAGTTGGATAGTTAACCTCATGCGGTCTCGGTGCCGGGACGCATAGGCTACTACCTTTCCATCTGCATCAACACACACCCCAAACCGGTGTGAGATGCATCACAATAGGCGTGAATAATTTCCGCCTCGGGTTGTACTAAAAGCGGAGCTTAGTTAGAATCTTTCTCGACTTATCAAAACTTTCTTCTTTGTTTCTCCGACCATACAAATGGAACACCTTTCCTTAGTAACTTAGTCAGCGGTGCTGCGATCGAGAGAACCCTTCCACAAACCTCCGATAATACCCGCTAAACCTAGAAAACTTCAGTATCTCGCCACCGACTTAGGCGGTTTCCACTCCAATACCGCTTCAATCTTGCGGGGATCCACTCTAATCCCTTCCGCCGACACTCGTGACCTAAGAAAGCCACCTCCCTTAGCCAAAATTAGCACTTCTTGAATTTGGCATACAAGCTATTTTCCCTCAACACTTGCGGAACTATCCGTAAATGCTTGTCATGCTCTTCCTCCGTCCTTGAGTAAACCAATATGTCGTCGATGAACACCACGACGAATTGGTCTAAATCTTGTTGAAAAACTCGGTTCATTAGATCCATGAGCATGCTGGCGGTGCATTGGTCAACCGAATGGCATCACTAGAAACTCGTAATGCCCATACCGAGTTGAAAAGCCGTCTTGTGAACATCGGCCCCTTCACCTTAAGTTGATGGTAACCCGACCTAAGGTCTATCTTGAAAACAAGCGCCCCTTCAATTTGGTCAAACAAGTCATCGATCCGAGGCAAAGGGTACTTGTTTTGATCGTTAACTTGTTTAGCGGCGGTAGTCGATGCACATTCGCATAGAACCGTCCTTCTTCTTGACAAACAACACAGCGCTCCCACGGAGATATACTAGGTCGAATAAACCCCTTATCCAAGAGCTCACGAATCGAGCCTTGACTCCACCAATTCCGCCGGTGCCATTCGGTGAGTGCTATGAACAGGTGCCGTTCGGGTAGCAAGTCAATCTGAATTCAACTTCCGATGCAGGGGTAGACCGGAAGTTCTTACGGGAACACATCATCAAATTCCCCAACCGTTCGGACCTTTCCAACTCTGACTCCTTAGCTTCCAAAGCACAAATTGAACCAAATCGCCTTACAACCCTTCTTGACCATCTTTTCGCCTTCAAGCGAGACACCACATTGGATAGGTAATTCCTTCTATCACCTATCATAACCACTTCACCATTCTCGGTAGTCTTAAGAACCATGCGCTTAATGGCGCAATCCAAATTGCACGATACTTAGCCAGTAATCCATTCCAAGGATCAAATCGAACTCCCGAATGGTAGTTCCATCGGATCGACCCGAATCGACCCTTGGAGTTCTAGAAGTGCGTCCTAAAAAGTTTGTCTACCACTACTGAGTGACCTAAAGGACTCACTACGGTCATCTCCCTAGCGGCGATCTCGAGTCTAGGTTCAAAGTCTCTACCACACTCGGCTACGTGTGAGTGTGTAGACCCCACATCAATTAATGCATAATAAGGAAGACCAAAAATCAGAAACGTACCGGTTATGACATCCGGTGCGTCACCCTCCTCGCGACGCCTTGCCGCATAGACTAAGCCAGGCTGCCTAGCCTCTGTGTTGCCTGAACCTCTGGCCTGAGTTCCTCGACCTCGGTTAGGACCATTGCTTCCTCTGCCATTACCACGACCCCTCTGCGGTCCCACATTTTGGTCTTGAGTGCAGTTACGACCCTCGGTGATTTCGAGCTCGCTTGGGGACAATCTCGACCGATGTTCTAAAGACCCACACTCAAAACATCCCTATCATGGGTCGAACAACCTCCCAATGGGACTTCCCAATGATTGCCTTGGTCGGCCTCGATTAGTAGCTACGGGCCTTCTTTGATTTGGCCCATTCGCCTAGCCTTCTTGATCATTACCACTGGATCCGGTGACCCAAATCCTCTCTTGATTATTTCTACTATAATTACGCCTCACGACCTCCTTGATCCCTCGGCTACTTTAGCCTTTTCCACAAGAGATGAAAACTCACGAACTGCTTTGGGGCAATCGGTAACCTCAAGTCATCTCGGTCCGTCCTCAAGCGGACCACGGCGCTCGTGTTCGGTGGCTACGATTCCTCGGCATACCTACTCGACCTTAAAACTCGCCTCATACTCGGCCCACGGACTTAGTTCCTTGTACTAGACCGGAAAAGCCTTCCTCTGCTGGCGTCGGTGTATTTGGTGCCACATACTTCTTACGAAAGGCGGTTTAAAGTAGTCCCGTAAGATCATCATTGTGGCTCCATCCGAGCTGTCGACCACCACTGTGCGCTTCATCCTTTAGAAGCGACCTTTGCCCTTCGACTTTTCCTCCTCGGTCGGTCAAGTTCATCCATTACCCTTTACGTAGATTCCAACCAATACTACTGCTACTGCTGGGTGCCACTCGACACACCGGAACACCTCGGCTCAGTTGGACCGAATCCGCTCGGAGCAGATTTTGAGCTCTAAATTTCCACCATTGACCACTAATTCAAGGACTGCATAATACCGCTTGCGATCTGCCTCTCCTCCGTCGATCCTGCTCCTCTGCTCCAAAAGTGGAGGTGGTGGTGGCGGTGGTACATCGTTTTGAGAACCTTGTCCAGGCAGCGGGTTCGGACAAATCATCCTACCCCTACTGCGTCCACGGCGTCCCGTCCTCTAGAACTCATTCTATCTACTTGCGCTTTTAATCGATTAAGAAAATTTTTATCGTTAGCATTTGTTCCACTTTATTACTCGCATGAAGAAATTTTATGGATAAAGTTTAATAGAGATTCTTTCGTGCAAACAAGGTTTGATCTTCTATCCTAGTTCACACAAAAAGTTCTTGCATCCATTCCTAATGCTTTCCATACCTATTCACTCTTGGACATTTACGCCCATTTCTAACCCGGGGTATTTTCGTCATTTTCCTCTGAGGTATTTTAAGTAATAAAGAAAATTTAAAACTTTAGTAGAGTATATTGTTTGAAGTTCCCAAAACTAGAGGTATTATTGAAAATTGACAAGATTTGAAGTTATGGCATTATTTGAAAACCGGGGTATTTTGGTAATTTGGTCCTCGAGGGTAATTTTGTAATTTTGTAAATCAAGGATGTTTTAACCATTGTAAAACTCGAGGGTCCCTTTTGAGAATTTTTTTTCTTAAAGCGGTGATGTTGCAAAATTTTTGTACTCGGGGCATTTTGGTAATTTTATAAGTTGAGGCGTTTTGAAATTTTCCAAAACCAAATATTTTCTTGATGATTTTCATGGCTAAGTTGTTGAATATTTATAGAATAGTTAAAATTTTTGGACAAAACCATTGATTTGATATTTTATGAGCAGGGTATTTTAGTAATTTTACCCCTAAGGGCATTTTGTAATTTTTCGAAATCAAGTTTTTCAAGGAAAGCGTTGTAAAAATGATGTTTTCGATTTGAAAGAGTTATTACGAAATTTTAAAAACATTAGGGTTTACATTGTTTCGTTCCTTTCAAAACATGGCTAATTCCCTTTCGGGTTTTAGTCATTAGGTTTAGCCTATGTAGAACCTTCTTGGTCGAGTGAACCCAAGCTACGCACGGCGGGTTTAGTGTGGAGAGGAGGTGAGTCACTTGATTGCTTAAATACCAAGCTCCCACGAACCTTTCTAGACATGCTTGAGAGGTTACCCACCACCTGAGCCCTACGAGTTAGGGTGAACAGAGCTACGCACCGGGTAGGATACTGCGAAGAGGTGGTGAGTCACTCGGATTTTGCTTAAATACCGAGGCTCTTAGGTTCCAATCCTAGGCATGCGTCTGGGGTTACCACACCTAGCTCTTGACTAAGTCATAGATTGGTTTAGTTCTTTAAGTCTTATGTTTAGCTTGTGTGTTTGAGTATTCTAATCCTAGGGTTCAAATTCCTATAAGTCTATCTACGTTCCATGCTTCCTACCCTTCTACAAAATATAATTCACAAAGAGGTTTAGAGGTACTTACCTGGGCGGATCGGTGCCGGAGACTTGGGCCATGCTGCTTTAAAAACCCAAAAACAATTAATAAGGCCTACTAAAACATTTTTGGGCCTTGGGCCCCCACAGCCGAGTTTTGAACTGGGCTCTGATACCAATTTGTAACAGCCCAAACCCGGCCCAATCGTTAGGACCGAATATGGGTCGTTACTAGGAAAAGTTTTTGAAACCCATTTTCTAAATCCACTTAAGTTTTGTTGAAAACTGCTCATTTTAAGTTATCTTCTTTGAAATTATACTTAGTCCAATTTGAACATTTAATTAAGTCAAGTTGTTACACAAATTTTCGGATGTGCTAGATGGCACGATAAAACATTTTCGTGTTAATTTTATAAAAGCAGCGTGATTCAAATTTCATAGTACAAATAAAATATCCAACATAAAAAAAAACCAAAGTAAAGTAATATGAGGCCTTATTACAACAGAAATAAACAACCCAATAACCAAATTTAAAATAACTAAAATTAAAGTCTATTTAGTTTTAAATCCACCGCATGGCCTCCTCAAGTCCCTCGGCTCCATGTCGCGATCTAAGCATCACTGAAAAATTAATGGAGAAGGTGAGTCACCAAGACTCGATATGTAACCCTTCCCCGTTTTAAAAAATATTTTTCATACACGACATATAATAATCAATATGCAAAATAATGTGTACCCAACCTAGCCAACCATACGCCCTTTGTCTACCCGTTGTGGTACCAAACCCTTTGGTGGTGCCAAACCACTTTGGTGACATATAGTCACAATGTGTTACCAAAACACTTTGGTGTCCGTAGACACAAATCGGGTGATGGGGCCAACCCATCGTGTGATACCAAATCACTTGGCGGGCGATCCCATATCTCAAGTGGGGCCAACCCACGGTGGTGTTAACCACGAGGGACAAGTCGCTATTGAGGTACCAAACCTCTGGAGGTACCAAACCTCTGGTGACATATAGTCACGGTGTGCTACCAAAACACTTGGTGCCCGTCGGCACAATAACACTTGCCCCTCCACTCATCAATCCCACAGCAGATAAACATTCATATGTTTCATGCCATCACATTCTTAAATTTCATGTGTCAAAACATCATGCTTACCAAAAGCATTAATAATAATAAATCACATTAACGGTACTTACGAATCACCACTTATCTGGATTTGGTATTCATTCCAATGCTACATTCATAAAATGAGCATTCACAAAGTTAAGCATATTTAATATATTATATAGTGTGTATGTACACACATTACCACGATAGTCTTAAATCCGAAGATAATCAATCGGCCACCCTCCAAGTCCTTGCCCTATATTGACCAACTATCAAGGTTAGTAATATGGGCCATTCGGCCAAACCAATTAATTTGAGAGGATTCCTTGTGAACCCGAACCTTACCTTTATCTTTTAGGTTCCTAATCACGACACTCAATTCCGATTACGCTCGCCAACCACCATCGATCGATAAATAATACCAATAGCCTTGACTTTTAATCATTAAGCGACTTACTAGAATAGCACTCTATTTACCATACATCCTTACCCCTACTTACCAATCGATTGACTAAGGAATGGAAGATCCGCCTTCACCTTTGAGATCCGGAGTTCCCTAGAAAGAAATCGGTTTCACAAGGGTGTTAATACACTATTGAAATCGGCACTTACCCCCTTATGGATGTCGACGAGAGACACACAAGAGAAGGGAAGAAGAAAAAGTATTTGGCTAATACTCCTTACCTCTGCTTCAATTGGATGTAGGAGAAATCCGAAACCACTATACTATTCGGCCAAGTAGAAAAAAGAAGGAATTTGACACTTGATAGGTATTAGATTGACTATTTGGAGGTAGGACAATAGGGGTTTTGATTCTATGAAGAAAAGAAATAGATGGCTATGGAGATGTGGAGGATTGGCTAGTAGGAAATAGAAGAAGAGGGATTAAAGAATTAGGTTTGACAAGGGTAAGTAATGAGAGTTTGGCTATGGTTTTGGAGAGGATGTAAAAGAAAAAGAAAATATGAGATGAGAGGGTTTAGAGATTGACTAGCAAACTTGGAAAAAAAGAAAATAGGGTGAACAATTAGGTGCTTATATAAGCATTGGCACCCCCTAGTGTCCTTGCAGTCCACCTCTTCTCCCAAGAGTCCAACATCCATAAATTTTCCTTGAATCACTCCTAGCCCTTGTTTAATTAAATTCAAAATAATTTGAATTAATCCCAAGTAAATCAACTAATATCTCCTTTATCACCCTTTTATTTTGTTTATCAAAATGAATTAATATCATCCTAATTATCCTTGAAATTAATATTAAATAAAATCCTTAATTATCTCATAAAATAAAGAGTTTAAAAAGAAGAAACTCTCCTTCCTATCTTAGTCCAACATAGTGCCAAAAGAGGATTTCATGACTCGAACACAAGCTCTCCTTGCTCCCTTGGTGGCGTCACATGTAGCTCTCAAGTGGGCTTGCTTTGCCACTTGGTCTAAGCTCATTTTATGTCCAAATTATCCCCATTTATTCTTATAACACCCTCTTGCCAAGGCTCCCTACCTTAAAAGTTAAAAACTAAAATTTCCTACCAATCGAGCCAACACAAAGCCTTAAATTGATCATTATTATTCCATAAATAATGACATAGCAGTTCTTACATAAGAAAATAATTAAATTCCAAATAACCCCATTTTGGGATGTTACATCATTGTTAGTAGATCAATACCAAACTCCACCTCGCGATCCGGAGGTAACCCTGGAAGTTCTTCTGGAAAAACATCTGAGAACTCTTTCACCGTTCTAACATCTTTTACAGACAACTCCTTGGCTTCCAAAACATTGATGGAAGCTAAGAACGTTTCACACCTTTTCGCACCATCCCTTCGGCCTTTAGAGTAGACACTACATTGGACAAGTAATTCCTTCTTTCACCTACCACTAGCACCTCTTTGTCCTTAGGAGTCTTCAACACCATGTGTTTAGCAGCACAATCCAAATTTTCTTGGTTTTTAACTAACCAGTCCATGCCTAAAATCAAATTGAACTCACCGAACAGCAGTTCCATCAAGTCAGGCGAAAAAACTATCCCTTGAACTTCTAAAGGCACACTCCTAAAAAGTCTGTTTATCACTACAGATTGTCCTAAAGGGCTAATCATAGTCATCTCTCTAGAAGCAACCTCAGATCCGATGTTTAAAGTTCCAGACACAGTACTAGCAACATACGAATGTGTAGACCCAATATCTATCATTGCTATAAAGGGCAAACCAAAAATAAGAAACATACCGGTTATGACGTCTGGTGCACCGCCCTCCTATCGGTGTCTAGTTGCATAATCTAACCCAGGCTGTCTCGCATATGTATTCCCAGCACCTCTGCCTCGTGCTCCATGCCCTAGACCAAAACCATTTCCTCCTCTAGCCGGACCACGACCTGTCGGCGGCTGCTGACCACCTCTTCCAAACTGTGCATAACCCTGACCTACTGGCCGTGCCCTGTCTGGCTCTCGTGGACAGTCCCTTATCTGATGATCCATAGATCCACATCGAGCACACTGTCGAGATCGACCAACTGCAATAGGCTTCGTAACTCTACTCGGCCCATCATACCTAGGCCTCTTTTAGAAACCCCTAGCAGATCCTGATGAACCAAAGTTCCTCTTATTCCTACCCCTATCCTTGCCCAAATTCTGCCTCTCAGATTGCTTTACCTCTTCAGCTATCTTTACCTTTTCCACCAAAGTGGCTCTCAAATTATCAACGATATTTTGAAAAGTCACGGTTTTATAAGATCTCTAGTTCAACTTATCGATTTATCAATCAACCTTCGAGGTTAGTAGTACTTTATCAAATATTTCAAATCAAACTTGTTTTCTCGATTATAGCCAAACAACACCTATTTTAGTACGAATAAAAAGGATTTAACATTTTTTTCTCATGTAACATGTTAGATCCGGTCATAACGCTTGGGCTGGGTTTGAGGTGTTACAGTGGGGGTCTTGGGGGAGAATTTTGGCTATGTGATGTAGTAGCTAGGAATTTTGGCATGGGGTGAGTGTTAGAAAAAACCTAGAGCTCTTAATGTGGGTGTGCCGAATGTTTTGCTTGTGATTAAGTTTTCTTTTTAGTTTGTTTTGATAACTCAAGCACTCGGGGGTCTGTTCTTGTCAACTTTTCCTGCTAGTGCCGAAACACTCAAGCCTCCTTTTCTTTTTTTTCTTTCTTCTTTTTCTTTTCTACTCTCCAATTTGGTGTTGGCCGAAACCTCTTGGTACCCTTCTTCTCGTTTTCTCTCTTTTCTTTCTCCCTAGCCCTTTGGTTTCTTTTGGTGTCGTCAAGAGCCGAACCTCTCGTTTACCTCCTCCTATTAGCCTCTCCTCCATAATTGAACCTTAACTTTCTTCTTTACATCTCCACCTTCTTCATAAGAATTGAAACCTCTACTTTTTTGTTCTTGTTTAGTTTCCTCCCTTGTAACACCCCAAACCTGGCCCATGCGTTATGACCTGATCTGACATGTCACATGAGAAAAATATGTTAAATCCTTTTTATTCGTACTAAAATAGGTGTTGTTTTGCTATAATCGAGAAAACACGATTGATTTGAAAATTTGATAAAGTATTACTAACCTCGAAGGTTGATTGATAAATCGATAAGTTGAACTAGAGATCTTATAAAACCGTGACTTTTGAAAATATCATTGATAATTCAAGAGAAAATGTCCAAGTTAAAAATATTTGTAAAAGTTAGTTATAAAATCCATTTGTTAATTTATTTTGGAAAAAAACCATTATTAATGATTTTTAAAAAAAATCCCCATTTAAAATAATTTAAAAAAATAATAAATACGTCCAAACATAAAACAAATTAAAGTTTATCCCAGATGCCTTATTACAAGTTTAAACCCAACATAATAAAAGTAACGAAATAGAGCAGAAAATTAATTTACTAAAGTTTGAAACATTTATTTTCGAAGTATAACCTCCACCGAGTCATCCATGGGCCTAAGTCCTCGTCACTGAGATTTACCTACAAGGATTAAGAAAGAAAGGAGGGTGAGTTACAAGAACTCATTGTAAAATCCCCTTACAGTTATCCACTGGGCCTAAACCCGTAAAGCAATATCTTGGGCCTAAGCCCATAAAGCATAATCTTGGGCCTAAGCCCACTTACATGTAATAAATAAATGATATGAATGCAACCCATCCCATCCAGCCAATCTCTCCACCTGTACCAACCAATCTCTCCTGTGGGGATCAAGTCAACCCACCCCGTCAGTCTCTCCAATTTGCAGTCAAGCTGCCATTTATAATATTTGTGGCTAAGCCACCAGAATCATATACGATAATGTAATCGGCATACAGCCTTAATCACGATGGCACAAAGCCATATTTAAATTGTCACATAGCCATTATCAGAATTTGTGGTAATGCCACCGGTCTACTCTTCTCTTTATTTAATTTCCCCATCCCATGCAATATGTAGAGATGCAACATATATATAATAACATAAAATATCCACATATAAATAACAACCATTGTTCTATTGTATACTTTAATGAATCGACCCATAGGGGCATTTTCATAATTTGACCCATAGGGGCATTTTGGTAATTTGGTAATTTTACCCACAAAGGGTAATTCGGTAATCTCGCAACCCAGGGGTATTTTGATAATTTACCCTCCAAGGGTATTTTCGTAATTTCGCAACCCTAGACTTAACTACTAATTTGGAGCATAAAAATTGAAACTGTCCATCTGCGTCATATTGACTAAATTGACTATAACTCGAATTAGGAAACTCGAAATTTAGATCCATAAATTTTCCTTGAAACTAGACTCATATATCTTACTACAATTTTTTAGAATTTTTGGCTTAGCCATTTAATAAATTTTAATCATTAAAGTTTTCCCTTGTTTCACTAACCAATGATTCTGACCTCTCTTACCTTAAATTAAAATATCTCATTGTACAGTTTTCATATGCTGCTCCCACTTGTTTCTATTGAAAATAAACTCACCAAGGAATCTATACATGTAAATTATAACTCATAATTCACTTTGTACAATTTTGAATGATTTTTCTAAGACAAAGCAGGGAATATAAAATATCACGAATATAAAATACCTCTTCCTAATTCTATATTTTAATTCTATATGAAAATAGACACAATAAGTTTTAATTTTATATCTTATTCACTTTCTAATTCACTTTCTCCTATTTTTCATGATTTTTCAAAATCACGTCTCTACTACTAACCAAAAACTATTTCATTGCAAAATATGGTTTCCACTAGAACATACGCATGCCCGAGTGATCACAAATGTCGGTTTTCAATTTTTCAATCTTTCGATCGAATCAAAAAACATTTCATGCAAATATTCAGAGAGGTGTGAGATTACACACCATTTCAATCATGTATTCGGAAGGGGTATGAGATTACACACCTTATTCGGATTTCCTAAAGAACCACTCTTCGTTGCCCCCACAATCGTGATCCTTCACTACTAGGTTCTAAAATCCAGCCTTGCGCTTTGGCTATTGCAACGAGTTGCACCAATATTTGGCCTAATCACCCACTTACAAATCAACTTCTGAAACCAAGGCTAAGAGAATGATAGGTAGCAACAAAGAATGGCTTGAAAGTTTCGGCAAAATAAAGGAAGAATGAATAGGATGGATTGAGGGTTACGGTACAACAAGGGGACAAAATGAACAATGACTAGGTATTTTAGCCAAAATAAGAGAAAAGTAGTTGGTAAAGAAAATGCCAAAATGAACAAAGCTTTGCAAAATAGCCAAGAGAAATTCGGCTCTCCCTTTCCCTAACAAAACCGTGTATTGCCTTTTGCCTAAAGGAAAAATGTTGACCAAAATCCTTTCCAAAACATCTTCCTCACTTTGGACCAACATGTTCCCTACTCTTTCCCTTTCTTTTTCCTTCTTTCCTTCCACCCATCCTTTCCTTATTTCCTTAGCCATCTTTCCTAAAAGAAAAAGTCTTCCTTACCATAATTGAAGCTTTGGCCGACACTATGGCTGAATAGCAAAAAAAAAAAAAATCAAAAAAAGCACCTCTTCCCTTAAAACCCTTCATGTGACGCCACATCCTCTTTACCAAATGCTCATTTATGCTAGCAATTTACTCACTTATTTCCATAAGCATTGATGCCACTTACCTTCTCCCCCTTAAGGGCTTAAACACAAAAATTTTCCTATAGCCTAACTTGAAACCCGGAACTTTTTAGAAACCCCGTAACTTTCCAAAATCACCTTCCTAATAAGTTCAACTTGAAATAAAGCCATTCTTTTGTTCTCCAAAAATTTTAAATGCTTTCGTGCTCAAGGCCCAATGGGCCCAATCCTACTAGACCCAATTTTGGGATGTTAAATCCCTAGCCGAATTTGGGTGTCCTCCACTATTGTTGCTAGAGTTGAATTTCTTTGGTTTTCATTCAGTTTTTCTCTGTTTAAGGTTTGGTTCTCTTCTTTTATTTTTATTTATGGTCATTCTTTCTATTCCCTTTTGTTCTATAATGAAGTTGAATCTCTCTTGGTGACCACTAAATCTATTTTCTTTCATTCTGTACCTAGTAGCCGAACCCCAAGAACCAAGGAGCTTGTGGTTACCGAAGGTCTTCTCTCAATCAACTTCTGTTGAGCAAGGTAAGGGAGACTCTTTCAGTTCTTTCTCTATTTTATTTCGGTTCTGAGTGGTTTTAGTCGATGGCCATTTTGCTTTTGGTTAGTAGTTCGCGGCGAATCCCTCCTTTTTCTTCTTCCATTTTGGAACGATCACTCTGGGAAATCCCAGTAGCCGAACGTGTTGTAGTCCAAAGCCTAAAGGTCTGTTAGTTGCCGAATCTTACCATTTCATTCGGGTTCTTAAGGTAAGGAACCCTTTTTTTTTTGTGATTAGCTCTATTTGGTTACTCTGTTATAATCAAACCCCCTTGTTGGGGCAATCCCTATTTTCACTATAGTACTGTACTGATCAAGTCTCTTCATGGATACGAGTGCTAGTCAATCTAAGGAGAGGAGTGGACCCATAATCTCTGCTCCTAAATTTAAGAGACATTCGGTATCAGCGGTTCGAGACTTTTCACGGGCTATGGTAGAGAGCCGACGTCTGCCTGGGATAGGCAAATCGCTGTTATCCCTACTAGTGAGAGTGTCGACATAAAGAGTCTAGTTTTACGCGTAATCAGGTGTGTAATGCTCACACTTTACTTTATTAATTTGCGTTAATACTATGTTGGCTGAAAGCCGGAATGACGGTTTAGATAGTCGAGATACCCTTGTGGGTAAGGTTGGAGACACTGGGTAAGTTTCACTATGATGTTACTTTTGAATATGTGTATGTATGAATTAATTATCTGTTGTACATTGAAAGTATGATGCATTCATCTCAGTATGATAGTAAGCTGCATGGGCTTTGGGAAATGGTTGAAAGGGGAAGTGTGATTCAGTGACTTCTTTCACAGTGTTTTGGGACCATAGTGGTTTGGAACCACATATACATATATTTATCATTGACTCATCTCAATGGTCTGGGGCCACAGTGGCTTGATGCCACGGGTGTTTGGCCGATTCAGGTGACCTAGAAGACGAAAAATTAGGTTGGGTTAGCTGTATTGTATACATGTTTAACATGCTATTTTATGTGGGCTAAGGCCCAATGGGCATCTGTGGGCTTGCGGCATAGATTAAGTTATAAGGGGTTTGCACACTGAGTCTTGGTGACTCACCCCTCTGCTTAATTTTGCAGGTAACTCTTAGTTACGGATTGGGAGTTGAGGAGGACTTTGAGGTGGCCATGCAATGTATCTTCCGTAAATTTCTTTTCTTTCTTTTAAACTTACTTTTAATTTGGGATTTTGTTATGTAATAAGGCCTTTACAACTTTAAATTGGGATTTTCTTTAACACTGTTAGTGCATATTTTTAAAGTGACAAATACGGGGTTTTTCTAAAATAAAATACAAACAAATATCTTTTTTAAACAGGTGTTAACAAAAGGTGGTAAATGAATAAAAGTTTAAGCTAAATAATCTGAAGTTTTTAGTGAAACCTCAACATTGTTTTCAACTATCACGTTTCATGAAATTCCCCAATTTCGACTTTCATAAAGTAATTTTTTTTAACGGCTTCTAGTTTAATCTAATTAGGAAATTGGTAAGGAACTCTCGAGCAAAATTTTAAATTTTCTTCAAGATAAAAACCCTAATCATAAATTTTTCTCCAAATTACGATGTTTAGTTAAAGATTTTTAAAACTTCCTTTCCTGTAACATACTAGATTTGGTCGTAGCGTATTGATCTGGTTTGGGGTGTTACAGGGCTTAGGCCCAATATGAATATTTGTATGTGAATTAATTTCCAAGGGTTGTACACACTGAGTTTCGAAACTCACACCCTTTAATTTAATGTTTCAGGTAATCCGAATAGATGGCTCGACGTGGGAGAGGACTCAGAGATGGCCACACTACAAAATGTTTTAATTTTCATTTATTTGTCTCAAAATACATGTTTTTGTTTACTTAATTTTCGGTGGATGTAATAAGGCCTTGTATTCTATTTTGACTTCAGATAGATTTTGGGTTTTAAGGCTAATTGTTTATTTAATTATTAAACCTAAGTAAACTCCTATGTTTTAACTTGGTTTCCAAAATACTTAAAATAATGAAATGGGTTTTTTTTTCTTTACTTCATAAGACTCATAGATTTTTGGGCTTTTGGGCCTTAAACTTTTAATTAACAAGACCATTTTGAACTGTGCCTTTAATGTGACAATTTGAATTCGAGCCTAACTTCTAGGCCGGGTTTGAGGTGTTACATTATGAGCCTTGGGCCAAAAGTCTAAATATGAGAAAGTTTAGGGGCAAAATAGTAATTTTCTAAAGTATGAGATAATGGTCAATTTAGTCAATGTGTGTATTGAACGAGTTGATTTATCATTATAGATCAAGAAAGACAAAGCCCGGATCAAAATCGAGGCAAGAGCAAGGTGGTGGACTAAATTGCACATCTCTATACTTTTTGAGTATCGAGGTAAGTTTATGCATAATCAGTGCGTTATACTTATATGTTCTTAAAGCTAGTGTGTAGCATGAATGAGAATGAATAAGATTGATTGAGAACCTATGTGGTTCAACTGGAATGAATGTGGTAGATATATGGATGTGTAGTGATAATATTTGATGGTGGGCTAAGTGCGATACCACCTTAATACTTAACAACTATGGGTTGTGTACGATACCATAGTTAAGTATATTATTTAGTGGGCTATCTTCAAAACCACTATACTTGGTAGGCTATGTGCGATACTACTTTATTACCTAATTGTGGTGGGCTGAGTGCAAAACCACCGAGTAATTTAGCATTGTGGATGTATTAGTGTGATAAAATGATGTGTTGTATTTTTGAGTAAATGTGGTATTGAGTGCAGGGGTGCATGTCAATGGTTATGAGTATGTCACTCATGATGTTTTGGAAATGTGGTAAGGGATAGAAAGAGTAAGCATAATTGTGGATGTTAATTTATTTGGTAATATAATGCTAATTGTTGTTTAGTTTATACTAGAATGCTTAAATTGTTTATTTGTAAACTTACTAAGCTCATGGTTACTCCTTTTCCTTTTCCTTTTCTTATAGAGAAAGAGGGTTTAATCGAGATACGTGGATTAATTGAAAGATTGCCCACACTATCAGCTCACTCCGGTACATTAGACTAAATGTTTTGTATATGGCATGTATAGAGCCTAGACAAGTTAGTGAATTTTGTTGTAAAGGGCTAAGATGTGTTAGCCTATAGATGGATAATCTATTTTGTATAATGTCATAGTTGTTGGCTGCTTTATTATATGTAAAGATGTAGTTATCCATGTGAGATTGTGTTTGTGTTTAAGTTGTTTATGGATGAGTTGAATAAGTATATGTTGTATAAACTTGAGGGGTGAGAAGAGCTTTGCACATAGATTTGTTCTTGTCCATATGGATAGACACACGGGCATGTGTCTAGGCAATGTGTGACACACGACCAGCCCACGGGCGTATGCCTTGGTCGTGTCTCTTTAACAGATTCAAGTAATATAGGCCACAGGCTAGCCACACGGGTGTGTGTCTATACTTGAGGCCGTGTGGTGTAGTCAGTGTTCACCACGGGTGGAGAGCACGGGCGTGTGCCCTAGCCGTGGGTCATTGGCAGAATGCTTGGGTTTTTATGCATGGGTTGAGGGCATGGACGTGTGTGACATCCACGGACGTGTCTCACCTTACACGGGCGTGTAGTCCCTATTTAGTTGGAGAAATTTTAAATTGTAGAAATTTTTGATAAGGTCTCGAGAGCCCTCTTGAGTTTGAGTGAGGCCCCGTAAGTCGAGAATGAGGTTGTTGAGGTGACTTAAGAGAGTAGTCACGATGAGTCTAAGTGGCGATCGTGTGGTTTTACCTAGTATTGCCTTGGGCCCGATTCTGGCAGAAATTACGGGTAATGGGTGTTACATTTAGTAGTATCTGAGCTATGGTTTAGTGAATTCTAGGACTACCATAGCGGGTGTAAGTGTCTAGCTATACTTGCCATAAATGTATAATGATAGTGTGGTGGCTTCTGATGATTTTAAACTTGTTTTATATAGTGTATGGGTCCTGATCAATCGACTGCTAATAACGCAGCTAGTAATGCGCTGGCTACCGCGTAAGGGATCGCGCCTGTGTAGAGTGAACCCGAGACTAGGGGTCAATGAGATGAGGCTCGGGAAGCCTTTCTCCCGATGATGAGTAACTGGTACTCGGAGTATGTTGGAGCAAACCCTAATGCTCAACCTCCTCCACCTCCTCCTATACCCCAACCAATTCTAGTGGCTCCTCAAGGTATAGAAGTAGTGAGAGTAACGAAGCCCCCAGTGGATAAGATTAGGAAACATGGGGCTGAGAAGTTTAGAGCTAAGGTAGATGATGACCCTGAGAGGGCAGAGTTTTGGTTGGAGAAATCGATGATAGTGTTTGATGAACTCTCATGTACACCTGAAAAGAACCTGAAGTGTGTCGTATCTTTGCTAAGAGATTCGGTATACCATTGGTGGAAAACGTTGATGTCAGTAGTCCTGAGAGAACGGGTGACATGGGACTTCTTTTTGGAAGAGTTCCGGAAGAAGTATATAAGCCAGAGATTTATCAATTGGAAAAGGAAGGAATTTCTTGAGTTGAAGCAAGGAAGAATGTCAGTAGCAGAATATGAGCGCGAGTTTATTAGGCTTAGGAAATACACTCAAGAATGTGTGTCGACAGAGATCGTCTTATGTAAGAGGTTCGAAGATGGACTGAACGAGGATATCAAACTCCTGGATGGTATTTTGGAATTGAAAGAGCTCATAGTGTTGGTTGATAGGGCAAGTAAGGCCGAAGAACTGAGTAAGGAAAAGAGAAGGGCGTTGAATGAGGCTCGAGATGCAAGAAAAAGGCTGATGGGCAAATCATACCAAGCTCAATCAAAAAGATCAAAGGAGGTGAATCCTCAGACCACTACATTAGTTGGATATTTACCTCGAGATCAAGGCAACACTCGTTCGGGTTCAAGAGTCCAAGCCACCTCGATGGAAAGTATGGGCAATCCAAAGAACAAATCGGGGTGTCCAAGTTGTAGTAGATATCACACTGGAAAGTGTTGGGGTAATAGTCAAAACTGTTATAAAGTGGTCCCCCCAACCATTTTATACGAAATTGCCTCGAAAAGGATGATAATGAAGAGAAGCAAGAGATAAGATCTAGCAATGTACCTACGAGGGGTACGCCATGAAAGAACCTAGGAGGGGGGACTAGTGGTTGAGGTGTATCACTAGATTTGCTATGAGACCGGAGGGCCGAGCACCTGGAAGGAAGTATGCCATTCACGCTCACGAAGAGGTATCCTCCCCAGATGTGATAACTGGTACTTTTTATCTCCATGACACCTTTGTTATTGCTTTAATTGACCAAGGGTCTACCCATTTCCTATATTTGCATAAGATTGTAATCTAGTTTGAGTATGACTGTTGAGTTTATGGACATTGTGGTTAAGGTGTCAAACCCATTAGGTAAGCTTGTGTTAGTGGACAAGGTGTGTAAGAATTGTCCTTTGATGTTTAAGAGTCATTGTTTTCCGGCAAACCTGATGTTGTTGTCATTTGATGAGTTTGATTTAATCCTTGGCATGGATTGGTTGACTACACATAATGTCTTAGTGAACTGTGGTAGTAAATTTATCGAGTTGAAATGTGAAGGTGGAGATGTTATTCGGGTTGAATCAGGTGGATTGGATAGTCTACTAGTGATGATTCCTGCCTTAGTGGCCGAGAAATGCTTGAGAAAGAGGTATTAGTCCTATCTAGCATTTTTATTGAATACTCAAGAGTCTGAGGTGAAGATTGAATCAGTGCTGGTGGTATGTGAGTATCTGGATGTACTCTCAGAGGGGTTACCCAGATTACCTCCAATGAGAGAGATCGAGTTTAGGATTGAGTTAATTTTGGGAACAGCACCTATTTCAATTGTTCCGTATAGGATGGCACCTGTAGATTTGAAAGAACTGAAGGTTCAGTTGCAAGAGTTAACGGATAAAGGTTTTGTGAGACCGAGCTACTCACCGTGGGGTGCTCTGGTATTATTTGTGAAGAAGAAAGATGGGTCGATGAGATTGTGCATAGACTACAGACAACTCAACAAGGTGACGGTGAAGAATAAATATCCTTTACCAAGGACTGATGATCTTTTTGATCAACTGAAAGGAGCTTCAGTGTTCTCTAAGACAGATTTGAGGTCTGGTTATTACTAGTTGAGAGTGAAGGAGCAGAATGTGTTAAACACCACATTTTGATCAAGGTATGGCCATTACGAGTTTCTGGTGATACCATTTGGTTTAACGAATGCACCTACAATTTTTATGGATCTGATGAACCGTGTCTTCAGACCGTATGTAGACAAGTTTGTGGATGTCTTCATTGATGACATATTGATCTATTCTCGGGATGAGAACAATCATGAAGAACATTTGACAATTATCTTGCAAACTTTAAGAGATAATCAATTTTATGCTAAGTTTAGCAAGAGTGAGTTTTAGCTCCGAAAGGTCAGATTTCTAGGACACATTGTGTCAGGTGATGGTATCCGAGTTGACCCGAGTAAGATTTCAGCTATTGTGGATTAGAAACAGTCAAGAAACCTATCAGAAATTAGAAGCTTTCTAGGTGTAATGAGATATTACAGATGTTTCGTAAAAAGATTTTCTGTGATTGCTACCCTGATGACGAAACTATTACATAAGGATGTAAAATTTGATTGGACTAAGACATGCCAATAGAGTTTCAAGAGGTTGAAAACATTGTTGACTAAGGCACCGATTTTGGTTCAACTAGAATTGGGAAAAGAGTTCGTGGTTTACAATGATGCATCATTTAATGGTCTCGATTGCGTGTTGATGCAAGAGGGTAAGGTAGTCGCTTACACCTTGAGGCAATTAAAAATGCACGAGAAGAATTATTCGACTCACGATTTGGAGTTGGCTGTGATTGTTTTCGCATTAAAGATTTGGCAACATTACTTGTATGGGGAAAAGTGTCGAATCTTTACGGATCACAAAAGTTTGAATTACTTGATGGATCAGAAGGATCTGAATTTGAGACAGAGGTGGTGGCTCAAGTTATTAAAAGACTATGAGTTAGTCATTGATTACCACCCGGGAAAAGCAATTGTGGTTGCGGATGCCCTGAGTAGGAAATCCTTGTATGCTCTAAGAGTTATGAGCACGAGTTTAACATTATCTAATATGGGATTATATTGGCTGAGTTGAGAGCTAGGCCACTATTTTTTCAACAGATAATTGAGGCTCAGAGAAATGACAGTGAGATGCAAGCTAAGAGAGCTAAGTGCTGATCAGGAAGTGATTCTGATTTTTGAGTGAACTCAAACGGTTGTTTGATGTATCATGATAGAATCTATGTACCCAAAGATGATGAGTTGATCTAAAAAGTCTTGCATGAGGTGCATAGTGGTTATTAGTCAGTACACCTGGGCAGTACAAAAATGTACAATGATTTGAGAAAGTTTTATTGGTGGCCGGGTATGAAAAGAGACATTTCAGAGTTTGTGGAAAAATGTCTGATTTGTCAACGGGTAAAAGCTGAGCATCAAGTGTCTTCTGGGTTGCTTCAGCCAGTGATGGTTCCCGAATGGAAATGGGATCGGGTTACCATGGATTTTGTGGCGGGGTTACCGGTGACTCCGAATAAAAAAGATGTTGTGTGGGTTGTTATGGATAGATTGACGAAGTCGGCTCACTTTATTCCAGTACGTGTTGATTATTCATTAGGTAAGTTAGCTAAATTATATGTTGTAGAAATAGTGAGATTACATGGTGTGCTTGTGTCTATAATATTGAATAGAGATCCAAGGTTTACTTCGAGGTTCTGGAAGAAGTTGCAAGAAACCATGGGTACGAGGTTAAATTTTAGTACTGCGTTCCATCCGCAAACTGATGGTCAGTCTGAAAGAGTGATTCAAGCTCTTGAAGATATGCTTTGATTCTGTTTGTTGGAATTTGAAGGTAGTTGGGAGAGATATCTACCTTTGGTCGAATTTTCTTACAATAACAGTTATCAGTCGAGTATACGGATGGCTCCGTATGAGGCCTTGTATGGTCGTAAGTGTCGGACTCCTTTGTATTGGATCGAGCTTAGTGAGAAGCGAATCCTTGGGGTTGATCTAGTGAAAGAAACTGAAGAGAAAGTGAAAGTGATCAGTGATGGTTTGAAAGTCGCTTGAATCGAAGTAAGTCATATCTGATTTGAAAAGAAAAGAAATTGAGTTTGATGTGGGTGACAAAGTGTTTTTGAAAATATCCCCATGGAAGAAAATCATGTGATTTAGACGAAAAGGGAAATTGAGTCCAAGATTCATAGGGCCGTATAAAATTACCGACAGAATTGGACCAGTGGCTTATCGTTTGGCTTTGCCGGTGGAATTAGAAAATATTTATAATGTGTTTCATGTGTTGATGTTGCGACGGTATCGCTCCGATTCTTCATATGTGATTCCTTCAACGAAAATTGAGATAAAATCGGATATGTCTTATGAAGAGGAGCCGATTAAGATTTTGGCTCAAGAAGTGAAACAGTTGAGAAATAAGGACATAGCCTTAGTGAAAGTGTTGTGGCAAAAACACGGTGTGGAAGAGGCTACATGGGAAACGAAAGAAACTATGAGAGAGCAACATCCAAACCTCTTTACTGGTAAGATTTTTGAGGGCAAAAATCTCTAAAGGGTGGAGAGTTTAACATCCTGATTTAGGGCCTAGTCAGAATAGTGGTATGAGACCATAAATTTGAGGTATACGTATAAGGTTTTGAGGTTTATGCCATGTTTGCATGTTAGTGTGAAAGTTTCATGAAGCAATTTTGTTAAATTGCGGTTGAATTGTCCAAAAAGACTAAATTGAAAAAGTTGCAAAATGTGAGATTCTAGAAGCTATTTGTGTGAAATAGCTTTGGATTATCAATTGGAGGTCCTTAAATAGTAATTTTCCCAAATTCTTATTTTTGGACAAAATTGAACATGAATGGGTTAAAATTTGAAAGCTTGACAAAAGAGCATTTCGGTCATTTGTAAATTAAATGATTAAAATGGGAAAATATGATAGAATTTTCATTCATTTTCTTCCCCAAGGCTTCCAAAAATTGAGAGAAGCCATTGTTAGGGCTCTTCAACTTTTCAAGCTAGCTAGTAAGTGTATTCTAGCTCCGTTTTTATATTCTTCGTATTTTTGAAGTCCTAGTAGCATGAGTAAGCTATTTTTTGCTATATGTTGAGCTAAGATTGTAACACCCCGCACCCAAGACCGAAACTGGGTCTGGATACGAGACATTACTATGCTTGAACTCACTGAAACATGTACTTATGGGCTATAAAATTTTGTTCCAACTTAAAAACTTCACTTTCTTAGTCAACACATATAACAAGGGCCTACGAGGCCTTTATGTAACACCCCAAACCCGGCCCAAATGCTACGGCCGAATCTAGAATGCTACTGAGGAAAAAGTTTGAAAAGAATTTGTCTTAAGGGTGAAAACATAAAATTTTTCTCATTTATAAAAACATTGTATATTTAAAATTCTAAGTAAAATTATGTTGTTACAAATTTTGAATTAAAACTTTAATATAAGTTTTGATGATGTAAATCGCTTTCTAAAATAAAACATTCCAAATATCATATCGATCATCAATCCAACTCGAACACAATAAAAGTCCCCAAATACTTTAAGTGGCCCTTATTACAATAAATATTTACTCAAAATACTGAAAATATAAAGTGCATAAAACAATGAAAAACATCTTCGCATGGCCACCTCAGATCCGCTCCATTCGGTCCAAGAATCATGTATCACTGCATTGTTTGTTAAAAAATTGGGTGAGTCAAACCGACTCAAGGTGTAATTAGTCCACGATTTCCACACATGGGCTTAGCCCAAACCACACCAATCCACATATCAAATAATAATGCAAAATGCACTTAACCCAGCCTAGAGTCCATCCTCTACACACCCCCGTATCCAGCCACCACACACCAGGGGATTACTAAATCAACCCTCCAACCTCTACACACCAATGTGGCAAGCAATGCCATCCACCAAGTGGTCAAGCCACCGGTCCACGTGAAATAAATCATAGTATAATCCACAATGCGACCTCAGTCAACATCAATCCATGATGTAGCTAATAGCTAACATCAAATCACGATGAGGCACATAGCCATCACCAACCACGATATGGCACAAAGCCGATACCAACCACGATGAGGCACAGAGCCGATCATCAATCCACGTGAGGCTTGTAGCCATCACTAAACTACGTACATAAATGTACACCCTGTCCTTCAATAATGATATCCCAATCCCTATGCATATGTTAGTATCATGGCCAAAAAAAAAAATTGTAAAATTCCAATGAGCATACATCACATGCTTACCACAATTCCACACATATACCATGGTAAAATAATATCATAAACCGACACAGTTAACCGAATACCCACCATGGTAGCCACCATCTCGACCATTATTTCGCTATCATTCACATCTTATACGTATATATATACATAACAACAAATACAAACAACGGGAGATCGATGTGATAACTACACACTTTTTTTAAGACAATCGACTAAATCCCGAAACCCAAAGCCTAAACGATTTGCACCTTGCGATTTGATGAATTCCCTCCTACACAACTATGTTAGATTCGGCTCTAACATAGAACTCATGAGAGTGGCCTTTGGCCGAACACTATACCCTTACCTTGATTAATCAAACCTAAAAGAATCCTTTAATGCTTCTTCACGTTGGCTACAAAAGAAATCCTAAAACTTTCCTTCATGGTTTCAGCCAAAGAGAATAGAAGAGATTAGAGTTTTGCTTTTCAACCGTCAGAAAAAGAAAGAGGAAAAGAAATTAGCCTAGAAGAGATTCTTATCGAAAAAGTAATGACCAAAATGCAAATGGTCACTAAACTCTAAGAAATCGACAAGAAGAACCTGAAGTGGAGAAATCGGTTCAGATGAGAAAGATGATAGGCTTTTGGTCTAATGAATAAATCGGCAGGGGTAGAGATGCAATCGGCTATGGCCACAAGATAGGGATTCAGCTTTTGAAAGAACTATGAAAAGAAGAAGTGAATGATGGAGTGGTTCGGCTCTTAACAAAAGAATGGAGAGGGAGAGTGTGAGGCTTAGAAGTTGCGGCAAAGGTGAAATAAAAAGGATGAGAGGTTCGGCTTAAACAAAATAAAGAGAGGAGAAAGATGATCAAAAGAGAAAGAGGTGTACAAGAGGTCACTTACTTGGTTTACGGTCTCAAAAAGAAAAAGAACACAAAAGCTTTCGGGAAAAGAAATCACACAAGGAAAAGCCTAAACCTCCCTATGCAAAATCGGCTACAAAAGAAAAGGTGTTTTGGAAGTACAAAAAATGGCCAAATGGGAAATACACCCAACCACTCATCCTTACCAAAATCAACAACAAAATCCGACCACCCCCTTGTCCATAATGCCGTCCACATTCATGGTCAAAATGGCCATGAAATAATTTCCAAAACATCCACCTTGATACATGCCTTATGTCCCCTTATCATACCAAATTTTCTTGATTTCATACCTTAAGTTAACACTTACCTTATTCCCTTAGTCTACTATACATAAAAGATAAAGTCCAACCTTACCTTAATTAAAGTTTGACCAACACATGCCATACAAATGCAAAATAAAAGTCACCTTAAGTCTATCCATGGGATTCAAACCTAAGCCCCCCTCACACTGCTTGTGGCGTCACTTTCCAAGGCCCTAAGTGGCACCTCCTTACCACTTTGCCAACTGAATTCTTATGATTAAATCCTCCAACAAATTTTCTTAAGGCCTATCTTGACTAGCTCCCTTTTTAAGAATTAAAAATCTAATATTTTTCTAAGGCATTCTCCTACATTCTAAAATTCCCAAAACTCCCAAAACACACTCAAACCACACATAGGCACGCTACCACATACAATTAAGTTAAAAACGCCTAACCCTAGATCTCAGATATTACAATTCTACCCCCTTAAAAATAATTTTGGCCTAGTTTTCGAAAGAGGGGTGGTTCCGCTATTCCCCCTAAGTATAAACGAAGGGTTGTTTCGGGAATCTGGGATTTTCCATCGGGTTGCGGACCCTCATCCGAGGAGAACCAGTTGTTTGAAGTCATTCGTACTCCCGAACCTTTATTCGTGTGTGGATTCTCATCGGGCAATGAACCAACAATCGAGGAGAAAACAAAAATAGAAGTGGTTCGAAATCCCGAGGGTAAAGATTTAGATTATATATCAAGTGTAGTTTTAAAATATGATAGTATTCTAATTATCATGTTACGTTTAGGTACTGACGATCGGGAAAGTCTAGTACTCACAATAACAAGGTGTGTAACTTCACACTTATCTCGGGTTAGATGTTAAACCGTAAGTATTGAGAAAAATCGTAAAGATGACAAAATCAAAAAATACGTAATAATTAGTATTTTTGTGAGAATAAATGAAAACGGTTAAAGTTGTGAAATTTTGAAAATGCCCTCATTGGTAAATTGTAAATTTTATGTCTCATGTGTTAAATGGGCCGAAAATATGCTAGATCATTAAATGGGCCAAAAAATATGCTAGATCGTTAAATGGGCCGAAAATACGCTAGATCGTTAAATGGGCCAAAAATATGCTAGATCGTTAAATGGGCCAAAAAATATGCTAGATCTTTAAATGGGCCGAAAATATGCTAGATCGTTAAATGGGCTGAAAAAAATGCTAGATCGTTAAATGGGTCGAAAAATATGCTAGATCGTTAAATGGGCCCAAAAATATGCTAGATCGTTAAATGGACCAATAATATGCTAGATCGTTAAATGGGCCGAAAAATATGCTAGATCGTTAAATGGGCCTAAGTTGCTAGATTGCTAAATGGGCTATATGTTATTTTGTGTTATGGGCTTTAATAAAAACTTGAAATATTGTTTCACTTGTAAATTGGGCTTTTTACTAAAATTATCATATGGATATAGATTGTTATGCATACATGTTTGCATGGGTTGGGAAAATGATGAAGAGAAGAAAGGCCTGTTGCCAAAATCTAGTTCGGTGGCTCTGCCACACATATTTAAATGGCTTATTGCCTCTAGTTCGGTGGCTCTACCACAAATATTTTAATGGCTTAATGCCTCTAGTTCGGTGACTTTGTCACAATCTAGTTCGGTGGTTCACCACAACATTATTAAAAATGGCTTTATGCCTATGATTGGTGTGTTGGCGGGGTGGGTTGACTTGATCCCCACAGGTGTGATGGTTGGTACGGGTGGTGTGTAGTGGATGGATATTAGGTTGGTTGGGAAATTTCATCTTGCATGCATCTCATTTATTATATTGCTTAATCTGCTAATGGGCTCAAGCCCAAAATAATGACTTGATGATCTGGCCCAATGGATATAGTAAGTGAGTTATACACTGAGTTTTGAGTAACTCACTCCCTTAAATTTTCCATCTCAGGTAATGGAAATTGACGTGGACTTGGGCCGAGGTTGACTTCGTGGAGGCCATACTACAAACATGGGTTTATAAACCTTGAACTTTTATTAAGTACTTTCTTTAAATTACTATTTTGGGTATGATGTAATATGGCCTCTATTAATATGTTATGGATTTTATGTGTGGATGGATTTAAATTTTGCTTTGATATTTAATATGGGTTTATGTTAATCCTAAAATGATTCCTTAAAATACTTTGGGTTTTCAAACATATGAGATTCTTTATCTATTCTTATTTTCAAATCCTTTTGAACTCTTTAAAAAACTACTTTAACTTTTGATAATTAAATACTAAATGATAAGATTTCAACTAATGTTTCTCAAATTCATCGAATTTAGATTATATCTCTTAGTTTTTATTAAACTTTATTTTCAAAAAGTTTTGTAATACCGATTCACCTAAACCATTAGAATGTTCGATTTGTGTGACAAACCAAATCTCGTCTTGACGCATTGACCTGGTTTGGGGTGTTACATTTAATGGTATCAGAGAACTTTTGGAATTAAATCAAATAACTCATTTTTTTGAAGCAGGGTTCACACGCTCGTGTGGCTAGGAACACACCCGTGTACCCTTAAGCATGTCCATGCCCTCAAACCGTGGAGAGCTACTGACTAATTCCACATGGCTTAGACACGCCCATGTCTTCCAACCGTGAGAGGTTACTGGCTGATTTCACACGGCCATGACACACCAGTGGGCTTAGACAGTGTGCTAATCCTTGATATACTGACTAAATTAACACGGTCTGGGCACACGCCCATGTCCAAACCGTGTGTCTTACACGGCATACACACAAGGCCGTGGGATTTGCCCGTGGCCTATTCTGATTAATAATACTAAGGTGCAGGGTTAACACGACATTGACACACGCCCGTATGTCCAACTGTGCTGGCACTTAAAGGCTATTTACCAAGTCATTTGCCACCCTGAAAAGAAGATCATACTTAAACTCAAATCAACAATGCATTAACAACCCATCTTTCATGAATAATACTACATGCTTCACTGATCTCAATAAACATACTTACTTATTCAAATACAAAAGAATAATGAACTTGATGGCCTATACAATGGCCTTTCTTAAAGCATATACGCAAAATGAATACTTCCTATACATGCCATACTTAGTAAAGTAACTTTGCTATACCAAAATAAGAGTTGATAGTGTGCTACGAGCTCCGACTTTAATGATCCACTAGTTAGCTTGGCGGGACTACATAGTAAGAAAGAATCATAACGTAAGCATATAGCTTAGTAAGTTTTTATGTACAACACATATCAATGTACTTGCTTAACATAAACCATTTATCTTACAATGGTATCATAATTTCAGCTATAAAGCTTACTTACTCATATTCGATTCTTACATGTCTTATGATATTTAACATTCTCATACTTGTAAGGTAAACATGGTACCTGTATCACTTGATCACATTGATCAGTATACTTTAATAATAATAATCATAATCTTTACTTCCTCATTCATAACATGAATAATACCCAATTTCATCTTGATACTAACTTTGCTTTCTTAGCTTTCTTGATATCTTCTTTTTGACTTACTCGTTTGCTCGATGAATTTCTGCGAATAATCGAGGATACTAAGTCTCGACCCACATAACTTGACACCAAATCCATATCTTCGGTATGGTCTTACATGGAATATCTCATCTAGGTTTCAAGTCCATGTCTTGACATGGACTTATATGAAGTCTTGCTCTTGATGACATACTCAATGCCAAGCTTGCCTTGGACTTACATAATAACTTGCTTGCTAACTTGATCAATGCCAAGCTTGCCTTGGACTTACATGATATCTTGATCAATGCCAAGCTTGCCTTGGACTTACATGATATTTTGTGTGGTAGATCGAGTATCCTAGGAATTTCATCTTCAATCGGGACTTGCTTGTACTTATTTTCATGATTTCTTGCTTGAACATAACATGATCATTTCATACAATTATTGTACATTATACTAAGCTAATTAGTGATACAAAAAATCATAAAGCTTAGAAATCATACAAACTTCCTCAACATACAAAATGTATGTAGATATGCAATTTAGTCCACAACTTTGTTCTTGCCTCAGTTTCGATCCGGGCTTTATTTTTCTTGATCTATAATCATAAATAGATCATTTAATAATCATATTGACTAAATTAACACATAACTCATATTCTGGCAAAATTACTATTTTGCCCTTATACTATCTAATAGTTGCACATTTGCCCCAATTCTTGTAAACTGATTTCCATGCAACTTTTTTAAACTTTATGCTTAGCTAAATCATTTTCTCTTCTATAACAATCATCAATTCTCACTATTTCTAATTGGTATGACCAATTTTATAACTATTACAAAATGGTCCCTACTACCATTTTTCATGAAACTCATTAAGGAAAAGATGTTTATCTAACATCAAACTCTCTTAAACTTCCATAAAACAACATTTAACAAGCATATCATTCAAGGGTAAATTTTTGAACATGCATCTTAGCTAATTTTATAGCTAAAATTAGCTAATTCATAATATGAGAACTTCAAAAATAGGAAGAATATTAAAAATAGGGCTAAGATGAACTTATTATGAGCTTGAAAAAAAAATGAAGAACCCTAACTATGGTGTCTTCAAATTTTCGACAGCACAAGGAAGAAGATGAGTGAATTTTTCTCATCTTTTTCCCATTTAAAACACTTAATAGGCAAATTGTAACAGACCGAATTTAACCCTAATTGGAACGGTGGTTTCAGGACCATAAATTTGAGTTCAAGAAATATTTAAATAATATATTTTGTGCTTATTATATGTGAATTAAAGTGTGTGAAAGTTTCGTAGGAAAATTTAATCGTTTATGTGTTTAATTTAGAAAAAGAACTTAATCGCGTAAAATGTAAAAGTTGCAAGCTATAGTGAAATGTGCTAAATTGATTATGGCTTTTTAATATGGGGTATTAAAAAGGCAATTAGCCCATCCTAAGAGTTAGTGGATGACATATACCAAGAATAACATTAGTATTATTTGTTTATATATTAAAGTATAAAGGTTAATTTAGTAATCAAACAATTACTTAACATATATGTTAATTAAAACACAAAAATAAACATGTTTACTTCATCTTTCTCTTGGCGAATATTGAAGAAAGAAAAGGAGCTAGGTTTCTTTGAATTTGGTTACTTTCAAGCCAAATTCAAGGTAAGTTTTAGTCGATTTTTGTTAATTTTACGTTTTGAGATCGTTGCTTGAACATTAGTTGATCCATGTTAGAATTTTTAAATTTGAGCATGCTAGAAATTCGGCCATGGTTAGATGTTTGTGATTCATGATGTTTAATGGAAAAATATTAAAGTTATGTTAAAGATTAGCCTGTTTTGTATTGGAAAATTTAGTGAATTTGAGTATTTTGGGCTAAATTGCAAAGAATAAATTTTTGAGAGGCTAAAATGCAAAATAAATGAAATAAATAGACTTGTATGGTCCCTATGAATATTCAGCCCTTAGGTGGTATAGTGAAATTTTGTGTATTTTGGGTTTTATGCAAATAGGACTAAATTGTAAAAATGTGAAACATTAGGGGTAAAATGGTAATTTGCCCATTTATGTGTTTTGGGACTAAATTGAGATGAAATGTGCTTGGATGAGCTAAATTTTAATGTGTTTAGATCAAGAACAAAGAAAAACAGATTTGGATTGGGGAAAGGCGAAGGTTACCGAATAGCCGGTCTACGTTGTCCGCCGATATTCGAGGTAAGTCTTTAAGCAATTATATGTCAAAAATTACCTAAGTACTCTAATAAATATTGAAAATTAAAATGTTTGGAATATATATATAGTTTCCGAATGTGAATTGTATAATGTTGAGTTGGTTTATTTATGTAATGTGAAATAGCTTACTTGAAATTGATATGTGATGGAATTATGAAAAATAAGTGATACATGTGGTAGTGGTATTAAGTAATGTGTGTGGAATGATTAATTGTGTTGATATTCGGGCCTCAAGCCTAGCAGGCTTTATGTCGGTGATTTATTTTGGGCTTCGAGCCTAGCAGGCCTTGGTTGGTGATCTAGATCGGGCTTAATGCCTAGCAAACCTTGTGTCGGTGAATATTTTGGGCTTATTGCCTAGTAGGCTAAATGTCGGTGTTTAAAATCTCAGACCTTGAGTCTAGCAGGCCTAGTGCCGGTGTGTGCGATTCGAGCTGATGCCTAGTTAGTTCTATGCTGGTGAGTTTTCAATTCTCGAACTTCGATTATGTAATAGTAAAGTTATGAAACAAACCAAGAAAGCTTTAATTTATGAAAGTGAATTTGTGGGTTCGGCTATAAGGTATGTATTATTCATACTTTAAGGTTATGCATATATGTGCTATGATGATAAATAAATGTAACGATGAAATAAAAGTGAGGTACATATGGTATATATAAATTGTATATAAGCTATATCAAGAGGAGATTTGTTAAATGAAAGCATGAAAGTAGAAAAGTATTTGTATAGGTATGATTATATGCATAAATGTGTGGTTATTTATTCGGTAAATGGGAATAATGACATATGGCCTTGGGGAAATTATTATGTTAAGTCATTATATTCAATATCATATTCAAATTGATATTTGTATTTCTATGAAAATGCTTGAATGTTTAGTTGTGTATCGAATTTGCTTGAGACTTACTAAGCTAGAAGCTTACTCCGTTTTTGTACAATGTTCTATTTTATAAATTTTGGTCAAGCTACGGGCTCAGAGGATCATCGGAGAATTCAACCACACTATCAACTCGTTTGGTACTAATAAACTTAGTTTTTAATTCAAAAGGCATGTATAGCCTAGACTAAGTAGTAAACCAATGGTATTTAATCTTGTATATAAATATCGCCTTATGAAAATGGCTATTTCTTTTGGTTAAGCTTCACTTATATATTTTGGTATAATGACTTAATCATGAAGTTTAAGTTGGCTATAACTATTTTTGGTTAAATGTTTGATGTGTTTGGTTTTGGCAAATTCAGCTTTGGCATATTATGTGCGAAATGAGGTTGATGTGTATATGTTGGAAGTATGATCTTGGTTAAGGTGATTTATGTGTTACTTGTTTGATTTGATTTATTAGTGATAGTTGAGTTAAGTCATATGTTTTGTTAATAAGGTAAATAATATATGTGTGATGTATTTAGAAGGAATAATGGTGTTATGCTTAACTGACTTCGGCTATGTGATAATTATAGTTATAAAATGAAGTATGAATATTTAAAGTGGCTATAAAGGTACGGTGCTAATGGTAAGAAGTGAATTTGTTTTATGGTTATTTAAATGCAAATCCAAATGGTAAGTGAAATGATATGGTTAGTTAATATGAAAAACTGTGAAGTTTTGGTAAACCAATATCTATATTTGGATTTGGTATGTATTGTACGGTTAATTATGTGCAACGCAAATGTGGCTTTTACTTATAGGGTATAGTACACGCTATATATATATTTATATATGTATCCATCATAGGTAAATTCAGTCATGTGGTAATTACTATGTTGTTCGAATATTTGATTTTTTTTAAATGGTATGATAAGCACAAATGGTTCAGTTGTTTTACTATGTATTTGTATTGTAGTAAAATGAGTGGAAAACAGTTTGTGTTATATGAGATTTGATTATGACATATATAGGTTTTAATGATACAAGTAGGGATATGTTTTAAGTGAATAAATATTTCATGAATGTTTAAATTATGTGGTTCGGGCATTGACTGGTAATAGATATCTGTAATAAAACTCGTTATACATCATTTATTTTAAATGGGTTGTAATGCTATATGAAATAGGGAAGATTGTATTGTTTGTGCTACAATTTAAATGAATGTCTATCTGGATTTGAGTTTACTTCGGTATGCCTCTTAACCCTAATCTGGCGACGAATACGGGTTAGGGGTGTTACATTTGATTAGTATCAGAGCTATGATTTAGTCGATTCTAGGACTACCGTAGCAGCGTGTGAGTCTAGCTATACATGCCTTTATTATATATACGATAGTGTGGTGACTCGACATTTCAAACTGTGTTTTATATAGTAAATGGATTCTGACAGAGCCATAGCAGATGATGTAGAGAGTGTAGCACCTGATCGCGCATTCAGGTCAGCACCGATAGACTCTCGACCTGTTTCGGGTAGCCATGAGGGGGAGGCTAAGCAAGCCTTCTACCAAATGATGAATGAATGGTTTACCCAGTTTATTCAGACTAACCCGACTGTACAACAACCTCCACCCCTAAATAATCCAACTCTGGTACCTTTTGCACCTCCGATGATAGATCCGATGAGATCTAGTAAGCCTCCCATTGATAAAATTAGGAAATATGGGACTGAAGAATTCAAAGCTAATGATGATGATGACGCAGAGCGAGCTGAGATATGGTTTGATAACACTATTCAGGTACTTGATGAGTTATCCTGTACTCCAGATGAATGCCTGGAGTGTGCTATATCTTTACTACGGGACACTGCATATCACTGGTGGAATACACTAGTATCGGTGGTCTCAAAAGAAAAAGTGACTTGGGATTTCTTCAGATCAAGTTTCATAAGAAATATATTAGCCAGAGATTCATCGATTAGAAACAAAAAGAATTTTTAGAACTAAAATAGGGTCACATGACTGTGACTGAATATGAGCAGAAATTTGCCAGATTGAGCTGATATGCCCGAGAGTGTGTATCAACAGAAGCCATTATGTGCAAAAGATTTGAAGATGGTCTAAATGAAGATGTAAAGTTGCTTGTTGGCATTCTTGAAATCAAAGAGTTCGTGGTACTTGTCGAGTGAGCTTGCAAAGCTGAAGAGCTTGGGAAAGAGAAAAGAAAGGCTGAAATAGAAGCTAGAGACACTCGTAAAAGATCATCGAGTAAGACTTTCCATTCTGTATCTAAGAAGTTCAAAGATGACTTCGATCGACATAAAGTTATTTTAGACATATCTAGATGAGATCGACCTCCTGCGCGTTCTCGACCTACTTCGATGGCCAGTGTTGGTAATGTTTAGCAGAATCGAGTTGAATGCAAGAATTGTGGTAAATGGCATTCCGGGAGTTGTAGATTCTGTGATCGGTCCTGTTATAAATGTGGATCATTAGATCATTTTATCGAGAGTGCTCAATGTTAGCCGAGCAAAATACGGCCCAAAATATTAGATCGAGTAATGTGTCAGTGCGAGGTAGACTACCTAGGCATTCAGGAAATGTAAGTGGCAGTTAGAAAGGAACTAAAGACACTGCAGTTCGATTAGAGGCTCGTGCACTAGCTAGAGCTTATGCTATACGTGCCAGAGAGGATGCTTCTTTTCCAGATGTTATCACTGGTACTTTCACTTTTTATGTTACTACTGTGATTGCATTGATTGATCCTAGTTCGAATCATTCATATGTGTGTGAAACCTTAGCAACCAGTAAGACTCTGCCTGTTGAGTCTACTGAGTTTGAGATTCGTGTAACATCCTTAAAACGGGGCCTCTGCATTTTTCATGTGTTGCATGTGTTGATCTGTCTGCTGTGCTAGTTTAGCATAATTTGGGGTCTAAGCATGACCTCGGGTTAGGCCTGAGTCATGGTCAAACATTTTTGTTTTTGTACATAGTGAGAGGGAGCTAGGAGAGTTAGGGGTTAAAAGGAATTATTGGGAGTTTTAGACACAAGAAGTGCCTTGGTAAAGTGGCAAGGAGGTGCCACTCAAGTCACAAGGGAGGTGACGCCACAAGGGGGTAAGGAGGACCTTGGTTCAAGCAGCAAAAATCTCACTTTCTGCTTAATATTTTGACGCCACAAGCAAGGAGGAGGAGTGCTCAGGAGGGACTCTCTTGAATGGATGAGGATGTGATCATCAGATTTGAATTGGATAGATGAAGGTGAGGAAAGTTAGGAGCTTGAATCTTATCAAACTCATTTGGGAAGAGTTGGCCGAATGGTGGACTGTGGGCAAGGGGGCCTATCGGTTTTGGGGAGCTTTTGGTGTAGCCGAATGTCCCTCTAAGCTCTTTAATTTGATTTTTTTTCCCTTCTCAAAGTGCTTGGCCGAATCTTCTTCTCCTCCACCTCTCTCTCTCTCTTTTTCTTCTTCTCATTCTTGCACAAAGCTGAAACTCAATACCCTCCCTTGTGGGTCATTCATTGTTAGCCTATATTGCTGAATCCACCATCTCTATTCACCTTTTCTCCTTCCTATTTTGCTCTAGCCAAAATCAACTTTCTTATTTTCCATTCGGTATCTTCTTCACTCTTTCAAAACCTTTTGTGCCGGAACCCCTCTAAATCACCCTTTGCCGGATCTTTTCTCCTCCATTGCACTTACCCTTCATCTTAAGCACCTTCAAAGTCAAATCTAATTCTTCCTTTTGGGGTTGTGGCCGAATCTCTTGGTAAGTAATATTTTTTTCTTTTCTTGACCGATTTGTGTAGTGACCGAAACTCACTTCTCTTTCATCCTTTTTCCATTTTAGATTTAAGTATTAAAACTCTATTCATGCCATTTAGGGTGTGCCGATCCTTGGTGATTAGAGGCCCAATCAGTTGTAAGGTAAGAATGCGACAACTTCTTGGTTTCGGGATTTATGCCATGGCCAAATGGCCCTATGATTCATAATGATGTGTTAAGGCCGATTGTAGGAAGAAGTGCAGTCTAACGCAGTGGATCTTTGGGTTCGATTTCTGATCTAGGTAAGGGTTCAACGTTTAGATCTATTCCTTATTCGTTCAAAGGCCGAAGGCTAACCATTTGTGTGTTCTAGTGTCTAGTCGATTGCGAGGGGGATCATTACGTAGCTTCGGGATTTGGTTGGAAAACAAATCGGCATTAAGGTAAGTACTACCTTCTTGCGACACAATTTTAGGATTTTGTGAGTAAGCCGAATGGCTTCAGATCTAAAGGGTGATGTTGGCCGATTGTAGGTGCAGTGAGGGCAAACATTTTGGGATCTCGTAGTATCGTGTAGTTTCGGGATTTAGCATTAGATCTACATATAGTCAGGTGTGTAACGCTTACACACTTTATTAGTATAATATGCCTATTATGTTATTATTATAGCCAATGAAATCGGTGATTATGCCTTGTGGGTATGAGCTTGGATTCTGGGTAAGTCCCCTGTTATGTGATTTTTGATATACATCATCATGATATTGATATATGCTATGCTATGCGTTATTGCATGATACATGATATTATGACACGTATGATATGGACATGATGATGGGATTGATGAGAGGAGGGAAGAAATATTTGACCGTGTCACGGTGGATTTGACCACACGACGGGTTGGCCCGTCTTGATATTATATTTTGTGACTAAGTCCCAGTGGTTTTGACCACCAGTGGTTTTGACCACATATGAATATTGTGACTCGTCCCAGTGGTTTGGTACCATAGTGGGCTGGCCCCACATGTTGATTACGGGATTGTCATCAGTGGTTTTGACCACACGATGGGTTGGCCCCATCACTTAATTTGTGACTTCGGTCATCCGCGGTTTTGACCACACTGTTATATATATTTGTGACTATGGTCACCAGTGGTTTTGACCACCAGTGGTTTTGACCACACGGGGTAGTTGAAGGAGATTGGATGGGTAGGTTATGGGTTGCATGATTTGCATGATTTGCTAATGATCTGTGTAAGTGCGTGCACTATCGGGTGGGGATTTACACACTGAGCCTTGGTGACTCACCCCTTCCCTTATATTTTGTAGATGTGGCATAGATTGTGGATACGGAGCCGGGGAGGACTCGAGGCGGCCATGCATGTTCGATTGGGTTTTGATTCCTTTTAGTTCTACTTCAATTTTATTAATTCTCTTTAAATTTGATTTTGGGATTTGTAATAAGGCTGCTAAGTATTATTTTAGGTTTTTATTATTTGCTTTTATTTTGATTATATTATACCTATGTTGGATATATGGACTTGTTAAATTTATCGGTAAAAAGCAATGTTTTCAAAACTATAACTCCTTCGGGTTTTTAAACGTTACCATCGGGTAACAAAATTCACAAGATGACAACAAAGGTAACTTGGATGTTTTCTTAAACTTGAATTTTTTTTAAACAACTTCAAAAACAAAAGATTTGAACTTGTCTACGCTCAACTCACTCGATTGTAATAGTTATCTACGGATTTTTATACTCTAAAACGATAAAGAGTTTTTAATCAAATTTAACCGGTAACTCGTTTCTTTAAAAATATTTTCACCCCGTAACATACCAGATTCGGTAGTGGTGTGCTGACCGGGTTTGGGGGGTTACAATTTTGGTATCAGAGCCAAGTTCAAAAGCTCAGCTGTGGGCTCGAGGCCCAAAATGTTTTAAGGTAGGGTTTTGAAAAGTTTTGTGGAAAAGGTATATGGGTTGAACAGCATGGCACCGAGTCTCCGGCGCCAATCCGCCTAGGTAAGTATTCCTAACTGTTGTGTGAATTATATGTGAGGGTGATGGGTATTTCGGGATCGTAGATTAGTAGAATAAGAGTTATTGAACCTTCGGAATAGCTTACTCCAACACAAATCACATAAGACTTAAAGATCCATTAAACAAACCTATGAGTACGTCGCTAAGTTAAGGGTGTGGCAACTGTTGTGCGCATGTCTAGGAATGGATTCAATGGGAGCTTGGTATTTAAGCAGTCCTAGTGACTAACCTCCTCTTCACTCGAATCCTACCTGTGCGTAGTGACGGTTCACCCTAGCTAAGACGACTTATTCACATGCCGGATTTAATAATTAAAACCCGAAAAGGATCAGCCATCCTGTTTTGTAACACTCTAAAAATTAAACCTTGATTTCGAAATTGCCACAGTAACCTTCATTTAAGAAATGACCAAAATACCCCTGATTTGAAAAATGACCAAATTACCCCTGACTTGTAAAAAATTACCAAAATACCCTCATTATGGAAAATTACCGGAATACCCCTGAATTGAAAATTTTCCAAAATACCCTTACTTTGTAAAATCACCTGAAACCATACTTTGGAAAATTACAAAGATACCCCTAGTTTATAAAATTACCAAAATACCATCGATTTCTAGAATTCCTGAAATACCTATGATTTGTAAAGGTTTCCAAATTAATCCTGATTTATTATTAAAAATACCCGATAGGTTAAATTAAGGAAATACCCCGAGTAGTGAAATGACGAGAATACCCCTACATATGGGATATGGGTGGAGGAGGTTGTTGATGAGTAAATGTGATTCACTATATTAGGGTAGGTAATTGAACTAAAAACTGAGTGATGATCGAAAGAACCACTACCAAATTTATTTACATAAAACTTATTTGTGGGTAATCAGTGAAACGGAAGCTAATTCATAAAAATTTCTTAAGCAGATTAAATTAAAATTAGATATGAGTACTAGGGGATGTGGTCATAATGTGCGAGGGCGCGGTAGAGGCAGAATGACCATATCGAAACCCATTAGGTCTGGTCAAGGGTCTAAGAATGAGATACCACCACCACCAATTCTTTGGTGTAGAGTATCAAGATCAAGCGGGGAAGATGCGAAGGTCGCGGTGATCTTGCGAGTCTTTGGAAAGAGTGGTGGAGCGGATGGAGTGCGGGAGCTCGTAAATCTATATCTCGAGCGACTCGAACCAATGGAGTTGAGGTATTTCGAGGAGTATTCGGTGTGGCACCCAATCTGGTGAGTATTGGTTGGAGCTGACGAGCGAATCATGGATGATTTGGATCGGCGTTTGAGGAGAAACTAAAGGGAGTAGTGTCGCTTCTCGTGATGAGTCATATCGATAGTGGCTCACGATTCGGGATGGTTCGCAATGGATGATCTCACTTGGGATTACTTTAAGGCGACATATCGGAAGAAGTATCTTTGGGACCGATTGCATTGATCTTGTGAGAGGAAGGCGTTCTAAGAATGGTTTAGGGAAGTAAGTCCGTGTCGAGTCTGGCGTAATTCTTTAGATTAAGCCAATATGCTCGGGCATCATAGCTACGAGCATGAGCGATGCGTTAGATTTGAGGATGAATTAAGGGACGATCTGAGGTTGCTGATTGCTCCACAGTAGGAGAGAGAATTTGCAGTCTTAGTGGAAAAGGCCAAAGTTGCGGAAGAAGTGAAGCAGTCGGTTAGACGGAATTAGGACAAGGGTTGGAATAAGAGGAATTTTGGATCATTTGGGTTTACCGGGAATCAGTAGAAACGGGGTAGATATAGTGGGCCGAATCAAGCTGTTAGGCCTACTGCTGCTGATACTTAGTGGTCGCCACGATGTGCTCGATGTGGAAAGTCTCACACGGGAGAATGTTGGACTGGAAATATGGGATGCTTTGAGTGTAGATCAATGGGGCACCGAGTGAGGGATTGTCCACAGAGGTTAGCTAGGTTAAAGTCTAGGGAACAGAATCGTACTCAGAACAGGAGGGATGGTTAGCAGCCACAGAGGGGCCGTGGTGCTGCTAGGGGAGGTAATGGCTCTGGTAGAGGCTGTGGAGCACCAGGCAAAGGTGCAGGTGGTATAGAGGCGAGACAGCCTGGACTGGTCTACGCAGCGAGGCATCGAGAGGAGGGTGACGCACCGGATGTCATAATCAGTACGTTCCTAATCTTTGGATTACCATATACTGCTTTGATAGATGTGGGTTCGACGCATCCGTATGTTGCCAGCAGTATAGTAGAGATTATGAACCTAGACTTCGAGACTACTTCTAGGGAGATGACCATAATTAGCCCTCTATGTCACTCTGTAGGAGTAAATAAGCTGTATAGGGATGTACCCCTAGAACTTCAAGGGGTCGTGTTTTTGGCTGATTTGATGGAACTGCCATTTGGGGAGTTCGATCTAATTCTCGGGATAGACTGGCTGGTGAAGTACCAGGCCAATTTGGATTGTCGACTAAGCGCATGGTGTTGAGGACAATGGAAGGTGAGGAGGTGGTGATGATAGGTAATAGGAGAGATTACCTATCCAATGTGGTCTCTGCACTGAAGGCGGAGAAAATGGTAAGGAAGGGTTGTGAGGCATTCATGGTGCATGTTTGTACTTTGGGAGCCAATGATGCAGCTGTAGAGAGTGTCTGAACTGTGGGGGAATTTGCTGATGTATTCCCAGAGGAACTTTCAGGTCTGCCTCCGGATTGGGAAGTAAATTCGGTATAGACCTTTTACCCGGGACTACACCAGTGTCTATAGCCTCGTATCGAATGGCACCAAAGGAATTGGTGGAGTTGAAGGCTCAAATCCAGGAGTTGTTGGACCGAGGTTTCATTCGACCAAGTATATCCCCTAGGGGAGCACCTGTGTTCTTTGTTAAGAAAAAAGAAGGTACAATGCAGATGTGTATAGGCTACCACTAGCTGAACAAGTTGATGATAAAAAATAAGTATCCATTGCCCAGGATTGACGACTTGTTCGATCAACTTAAGGGTGTATCAATTTTCTCGAAGATAGACCTCAGGTCGGGGTATCATCAACTCAAAATAAAGGAAGCTGATGTTCATAAGACAGCATTTTGTACTCGACATGGGCATTACAAGTTTCTGGTGATGCCGTTCAGGTTAACCAATACACCGGAAGCATTTATGGACTTGATGAATCGGGTGTTCCAACAGTACTTGGACCAGTTTGTCGTAGTATTCATAGACGACATATTGGTGTACTCAAGGATTGAGGAGGATCATGATATGCACTTGCGGGTGGTTTTGCAAATTCTGAGGGAGAAGTAACTATTTGCCAAGTTCAGTAAGTTCAAATTCTGGCTTAGGGAAGTAACTTTCTTGGGTCACATAGTGTCCTCAGAAGGGATTAGAGTGGACCCTCGTAAGATTGAGGCGGTGTTGGATTGGAAACCGCCTAGGTCGGTTGCAGAAATTTAGAGTTTTCTATGTCTGGCAGGGTATTACCAGAGATTTGTGGAAGGATTTTCTCTGATCGCGGTGCCGTTGACCAAATTATTAAGGAAAGGAGTTCCATTTGTATGGTCAGAAAAATAATAGGAAAGTTTTGACAAGTTAAGGAAGATTTTGTGAAGCTCGGTTACGAGTACGACTGAGGCGGGAAAGGTATTCACGATTCTTGTGATGCATCACATCTTGGCTTGGGATGTGTCTGATCTGAGAAAGGAAAGTAGTGGCATATGCATCTTGACAGTTGAGACCGCATGAGGTTAACTACCCGACACATGATCTGGAATTGGCTGCAGTGGTTTTCGCCCTGAAAATATGGATACACTATTTATACGAAGAAAAGTCAAAAGTCTACACAGACCACAAGAGTTTGAAGTATCTTTTGACGTAGAAGGATTTAAACTTAAGACAGCGAAGGTGGATTGAGTTGTTGAAGGACTACGACAGCTCGATTGAGTACCATCCGGGTAAGGCTAACGTAGTAGCTGATGCGTTGAGCCGTAAGGTGGTCACAGACACTGCGGCGATGTTTGATCACCTTAGTGCGTATGACGATGGGAGTTTGTTGGCGAATTTCAAGTAAAGCCGACTTGGGTAGAAGCGATTAAGGAGAAAGCAGTTAGTAGATGAGGTTTGAATGCTCGGAGGTTGCAAGTTCGAGTAATGGGTTGGAAGGTTCTGACTTGTCTCACGATGGAGTGTTGTGTTTTCAAGGGAGAGCTTGTATGCCGAAGGACGTCGAGTTGAGGCAAAGGATTCTTCAGGATGCACATAGTAGCCCATACACTATGCATCCTAGAGGTAGCAAGATGTACCGGGATTTGCAAAAGTAGTTCTGGTGGCCAGGACTGAAGTGGGAAGTGACTGAGTTGGTGGGTAAGTGTCTGACGTGTCAGCAGGTTAAAGCTAAACATCAGCTGCCGTCAGGTTTACTTCAGCTGATGAAGATTCCTAAATGGAAGTGGGAAAGGATTACCATGGACTTTGTCAGTGGGCTACCCCTTATGCCTACTAAGAAAGACTCAGTCTGAGTGATTGTGGATCGTTTGACCAAACCAGCTCATTTCATACCAGTAAGGGTTGATTATTCGCTTCAGAAGTTAGCTAAGTTGTATGTGGCCGAGATAGTAAGGTTGCATGGTGTGCCAGTGTCAATTATCTAGGATAGGGATCCGAGGTTCACGTCGAGGTTCTGGAGAGCTTTGCATCAAGCTTTAGGAACGAGGTTGGATTTTAGCACAGCTTTTCACCCACAATCCAATGGACAGTCTGAAAGAGTAATTCAGATTTTAGAGGATATGCTAAGGGGTTGTGTTCTGGATTTTAGTGGTAGTTGGGAGGAGTATCTACCATTGGCAGAATTCGCTTATAAAAATAGTTATCAAGCGAGTATCCAGATGGCACCATATGAGGCACTGTATGGACGAAAATGTCGCACTCCTACGTGTTGGATAGAGTTGGGTGAATGGCAGATATTAGGTCCAAAGTTGGTGGCAGAAACTGAGGATAAGGTTAAGGTGATTCGAGCTCGTCTTAAAGAAGCGTCAAACAGGCAAAAGTCTTACGCCGATCTAAAATGCAGAGATATAGAGTATACAGTGGGTGATAAGGTTTTTCTGAAGGTATCGCCATGAAAGAAAGTGTTGAGATTTGGGCGGAAAGGGATGCTAAGCCCTAGGTTTATCGGGCCGTACACGGTGTTGAAGTGAGTAGGACCGGTAGCTTATCAGCTCGAACTACCGCAGAGTTAAGTCAGATTCACGACGTCTTCCATGTTTCGATGCTTAGGCACTATTGGTCAGATCTGTCATACGTTGTGCCAGTTACAGAGATTGAGGTGAGCTCAGACTTTCTTTCGAGGAGGAACCGGTACAGATTTTGGATCGGGATGTCAAGGTCTTACGTAAGAAGTCAGTTCCCTTGGTGAAAGTTTTATGGCGGAACCATGGTACGGAGGAGGCCACGTGGGAACCAGAGGATGTAATGCGCAAGCAATACCCTCAACTCTTCTGATCAGATAATTTCGAGGTCAAAATTATTTTTAAGGGGGTAAAACTGTAACATCCTTAAAACGGGGCCTCTGCATTTTTCATGTGTTGCATGTGTTGATCTGTCTGCTGTGCTAGTTTAGCATAATTTGGGGTCTAAGCATGACCTCGGGTTAGGCCTAAGTCATGGTCAAACATTCTTGTTTTTGTACTTAGTGAGAGGGAGCTAGGAGAGTTAGGGGTTAAAAGGAATTATTGGGAGTTTTAGACACAAGAAGTACCTTGTAAAGTGGCAAGGAAGCGCGACTCAAGTCGCAAGGGAGGTGACGCCACAAGGGGGTAAGGAAGACCTTGGTTCGAGTAGCAGAAATCTCACTTTCTGCTTAATATTTTGACGCCACAAGCAAGGAGGAGGAGTGCTCAGGAGGGACTCTCTTGAATGGATGAGGATGTGATCATCAGATTTGAATTGGATAGATGAAGGTGAGGAAAGTTAGGAGCTTGAATCTTATCAAACTCATTTGGGAAGAGTTGGTTGAATGGTGGACTGTAGGCAAGGGGGCCTATCAGTTTTGGGGAGCTTTTGGTGTAGCCGAATGTCCCTCTAAGCTCTTTAATTTGATTTCTTTTTTTTCCCTTCTCAAAGTGCTTGGCCGAATCTTCTTCTCCCCCCTCTCTCTCTCTCTCTTTCTTCTTCTCATTCTTGCACAAAGCCGAAACTCAATACCCTCCCTTCTTTTCTTTACCTTGTGGGTCATTCATTGTTAGCCTATGTTGACGAATCCACCATCTCTATTCACCTTTTCTCCTTCCTATTTTGCTCTAGTCGAAATCAACTTTCTTATTTTCCATTTGGTATCTTCTTCACTCTTTCAAAACCTTTTGTGCTGGAACCCCTCTCAATCACCCTTTGTCGGATCTTTTCTCCTCCATTACACTTACCCTTCATCTTAAGCACCTTCAAAGCTGAATCTAATTCTTCCTTTTGGGGTTGTGGCCGAATCTCTTGGTAAGTAATATCTTTTTCTTTTCTTGACCGATTTGTGTAGTGACCGAAACTCACTTTTCTTTCATCTTTTTTCCATTTTAGATTTAAGTATTAAAACTCTATTCATGTTCATTTAGGGTGTGCCGATCCTTGGTAAATAGAGGCGAATCAGTTGTAAGGTAAGGATGCGATAACTTCTTGGTTTTGGGATTTATGCCATGGCCGAATGGCCTATGATTCATAATAATGTGTTAAGGCCGATTGTAGGAAGAAGTGCGATCTAACGCTTTGGATCTTTGGGTTTGATTTCGATCCAGGTAAGGGTTCAACGTTTAAATCTATTCCTTATTCGTTCAAAGGTCGAAGGCTAACCATTTGTGTGTTCTAGTGTCTGGCCAATTGCAAGGGGGATCATTACGTAGCTTCGAGATTTGGTTGGAAAACAAATCGGCATTAAGGTAAGTACTACCTTCTTGTGACACAATTTCGGGATTTTGTGAGTAAGCCGAATGGCTTCAGATCTAAAGGGTGATGTTGGCCGATTGTTGGTGCAGTGAGGGCATACGTTTCGGGATCTCATAGTATCGTGTAGTTTTGGGATTTAGCATTAGAGCTACATATAGTCAGGTGTGTAATGCTTACACACTTTATTATTATAATATGCCTATTATGTTATTGTTATAGCCAATGAAATCAGTGATTATGCCTTGTGGGTATGAGCTTGGATTCCGGGTAAGTCCCCTGTTATGTGATTTTTGATATACATCATCATGATATTGATATATGCTATGCTATGCATTATTGCATGATACATGATATTATGACACATATGATATGGATATGATGATGGGATTGATGAGAGGAGGGGGAAGAAATATTTGGACTGTCACCAGTGATTTTGACCACACGACTGGTTGGCCCCGTCTTGATATTATATTTTGTGACTAAGTCCCAGTGGTTTTTGACAACTAGTGGTTTTGACCACATATGAATATTGTGACTCGTCCCAGTGGTTTGGTACCACAGTGGGTTGGCCCCACATGTTGATTACAAGATTGTCATCAGTGGTTTTGACCACGCAATGGGTTGGCCCCATCACTTGATTTATGACTTCGATCATCAGTGGTTTTGACCGCACCGTTAAATATATTTGTGACTTCGGTCACCAGTGGTTTTGACCACCAATGGTTTTAACCACACGGGGTAGTTGAAGGAGATTTGATGGGTAGGTAATGGGTTGCATGATTTGCATGATTTACTAATGATCTGTGTAAGTGCGTGCACTATCGGGTGGGTATTTACACACTGAGTCTTGGTGACTCACCCCTTCCCTTATATTTTATAGATGAGGTGTAGATTTCGGATACGGAGCCGTGGAGGACTCGAGGCAGCCATGCATGTTCGATTGGGTTTTGATTCCTTTTAGTTCTACTTCAATTTTATTAATTCTCTTTAAATTTGGTTTTGGGATTTGCAATAAGGCCACTAAGTATTATTTTAGGTTTTTATTATTTGCTTTTATTTTGATTATATTATACCTATGTTGGATATATGGACTTGTTAAATTATAAAAAGCAATGTTTTCAACACTATAACTCCTTCGGGTTTTTAAACGTTACCATCGGGTAACAAAATTCACAAGATGACAACAAAGGTAACTTGGATGTTTTCTTAAACTTGAATTTTTTTTAAACAACTTCAAAAATAAAAGATTTGAACTTGTCTACGCTCAACTCACTCGATTGTAATAGTTATCTACTAATTTTTATACTCTAAAATGATAAAGAGTTTTCAATCAAATTTAATCGGTAACTCGTTTCTTTAAAAATATTTTCACCCCGTAACATACCAGATTTGGTCGTGGTGTGCTGATTGAGTTTGGGGTGTTACAATTCGTGTGTCCAACCCTTGGGTCGATGTGTACTCATTGATAAAGTGTGTAAAGGTTGCCCATTGATGATTCAGGATTTCTGCTTTCCAGCTGATTTAATGTTGTTGCCTTTCGATGAGTTCGACATAATTTTGGGAATGGACTAGTTAACTTTGCATGATGCAGTGGTGAATTGCAAAAGAAAGATTATTGATTTGAGATCTTAGAATGGTGAGATCATCCGGGTTGAATCTAATGATCTGAGTGGGTTACCGTCAGTAATATCCTCAATGTTAGCCCATAAGTATGTGAGAAAAGGATGTGAAGCTTACTTGGCCTATGTGTTGGATAATAAAGTGTCTGAAAAGCAGATTGAATCCGTACCAGTTGTGTGTGAATACCCAAATGTGTTTCCTAAAGAATTACCGGGTTTACTGCCAGTACGAGAGATTGAGTTTGGCATTTAATTAGTACTGGGGACGACTCTGATTTCAATAGCTCTGTATTGGATGGCACCTACTGAGTTGAAAGAGTTGAAAGCACAGTTGCAAGAGTTGACAGATAGAGGCTTTGCACGATCGAGTTTCTGTCATTGGGGTGCACCAGTTCTATTTGTGAAAAAGAAAGATGGGACTATGTAATGTGTATTGATTATCGGCAGTTAAATAAAGTGACAATAAGGAATAAATACCCGTTGCCTCGAATTGATGACTTGTTTGACCAATTAAAAGGGGCTTCAGTGTTTTCAAAGATAGATCTGAGATCGGGTTATTATCAGTTGCGAGTCAGAGATTCTGATGTGCCAAAGACTATGTTTCGAACGAGGTACGGACAATTTGAGCTTCTGGTTATGCCTTTTGGACTTACTAATGCACCTGTTGTTTTTATGGATTTGATGAATCGGATTTTCAGACAGTATTTGGATCAGTTTGTGGTAGTGTTTATAGATGATATCTTGATCTATTCCAAAGATGAAACTGAGCATGCCGAGCATTTGAGATTGGTGCTACAAACTTTGCAAGATCAACAGTTGTATGCAAAGTTTAGTAAGTGTGAGTTTTGGATGAAGTTAGCTTTTTGGGTCATGTTGTTTTAGCGTCAGGTATTTGGGTTGATCCAAACAAAATATCGGCTATACTTGATTGGAAGCCACCAAAAAATGTTTCTGAGATCCGAAGCTTTCTGGGACTTGCTGGATATTACAGATGATTTGTGAAAGGTTTTTCCATCATAGCTACACCTTTGACAAAGCTACTACAGAAAGATGTCAAGTTTGAATGGACAGAAAAATGTCAGAAAAGTTTTGATCAGTTGAAAGCTTTATTGACCGAAGCTCCAGTGTTAATTCAGCCTGAATCGGGTAAAGAATTTGTTGTGTATAGTGATGCCTCTTTGAATGGTTTGGGTTGTGTCTTAATGCAAGAAGGCAAAGTAGTAGCTTATGCTTCGAGACAGTTGAAGCCTCATGAAAGAAATTATCCAACTCATGATCTGGAATTAGCAGCCATTGTTTTCGCATTGAAAATTTGGTGTCATTACTTATTCGGTGAGAAATGTCATGTTTATTCGGATCATAAAAGTCTAAAGTATTTGATGACTCAGAAAGACCTGAACTTGAGACAACGCAGATGGTTAGAGCTGTTGAAAGATTATGAATTGGTGATGATTACCATCCGGGGAAAGCCAACGTTGTTGCGGATGCCTTAAGTCGAAAATCATTATTTGCTCTACGTGTGTTGAGCGCACATATGGTTATGTCTGGTGATGGTTCGATCATAGCCGAGTTGAAGGCAAGACCGTTGTTCATTCAGCAAATTTTTGATACACAAAAAATTGACAAAGATATGATCACTAGATGAGTTCAGTGTGAAAATGATATAGAGTCAAAGTTTCAAATTGATAAAAACGATTGTTTGAACTTTAAAGGCCGAAAATGTGTTTCGAGGAATGTGGATTTGATTCAAGTGATTTTGAACGAGGCTCATAATAGTCGATTGTCGGTACATCCGGGTAGCACAAAAATGTATAATGATTTGAAACAGCTCTATTGGTGGCCTGGCATGAAACGAGATATATCTGAATTTGTTTCAAAGTGTTTAATTTGTCAGCAAGTAAAAGCCAAACATCAAGTGCCTTCTGGGTTACTTCAGCCGATCATGATACCTGAATGGAAATGGGATAGAATTACTATGGATTTTGTATCTAGGTTGCCTACAACACCGAGCAAGAAAGATGCAGTCTGGGTTATAATGGATAGACTAACCAAATTAGCTCACTTTGTTCCAGTCTGTATGGACTATTTACTCGATAAACTTGCTGAGCTGTATGTATCTCAAATTGTGAGATTACATGGTGTGCTGAGTTCCATTATTTCAGACAGAGACCTGAGATTCACATCGCTGTTTTGGAAGAAGTTGCAAGATGCTTTAGGTACTAAACTCCACTTTAGCATAGCCTTTCATCCACAGACAGACGGTCAGTCTGAACGAACTATTCAGATACTTGAGGACATGTTGAGATGTTGCGTCTTTAAGTTTGAAGGTACGTGGGAAAAATACTTACCCTTGATTGAATTTGCCTATAATAACGATTTTCAATCTAGTATCAAAATGGCACCTTACGAAGCTCTATACGGCCGTAAGTGTCGTACGCCGTTGTACTGGACAAAGCTTAGTGAAAATAAGATACACGGGGTTGATTTGATTAAAGAGACGGAATAGAAAGTGGCTATAATCAGAGATAGTTTGAAAGCTGCCTCGGATCGTCAAAAGTCCTATGCTGATTTAAAATGTAAAGACATTGAGTTTCAAGTCAGAGACCGAGTATTTTTGAAAGTTTCTCCATGGAAGAAAGTACTCTGATTTGGTCGAAAGGGCAAACTAAGTCCGAGATTCATTGGATCGTATGAAATCATTGAACGCATCGGGCCTGTTGCTTATAGATTGAAGTTCCTTCTGAATTAGAAATGATACACAATGTGTTTCATGTTTCTATGCTCCGTAGATACAGATCAGATCCATCACATGTGATTTCTCGTCTGAAATTGAAATTCGATCCGATATGACGTACGAAGAGGAACCGATTTGTATTTTAGCTTGGGAAATGAAAGAGTTGAGAAACAAGAAAATTTCGTTAGTGAAAGTACTATGGAATCATCACGGAGTTGAAGAGGCTACGTGGGAGCCTGAGGATTCAATGAGGCAACAATATCTGACTTTGTTTAACGGTAAGATTTTCGGGGACGAAAATCCCTAAGGGGAGAGTTGTAACAGACCGAATTTGACCCTAATCAGAACGGTGGTTTCGGGACCACGAATTCGAGTCTGAGAAATATTTAAATAATATATTTTGTGCTTATTATATGTGCATTAAAGTGTGTGAAAGTTTCGTAGGAAAATTTAATCGTTTATGTGTTTAATTTAGAAAAAGAACTTAATCGCGTAAAATGTAAAAGTTGCAAGCTATAGTGAAATGTGCTAAATTGATTATGGCTTTTTAATATGGGGTATTAAAAAGGCAATTAGCCCATCCTAAGAGTTAGTGGACTGCATATACCAAGAATAACCTTAGTATTATTTGTTTATATATTAAAGTATAAAGGTTAATTTAGTAATCAAACAATTACTTAACATATATGTTAATTAAAACACAAAAATAAACATGTTTACTTCATCTTTCTCTTGGCCGAATATTGAAGAAAGAAAAGGGAGCTAGGTTTCTTTGAATTTCGGTTACTTTCAAGCCAAATTCAAGGTAAGTTTTTAGTCGGTTTTTGTTAATTTTTACGTTTTTGAGATCATTGCTTCGAACATTAGTTGACCCATGTGAAAATTTTTAAATTTGAGCATGCTTGATATTTGGCCATGGTTAGATGTTTGTAATTCATGATGTTTAATGGATAAATATTAAAGTTATGTTAAAGATTAGCTTGTTTTGTATTGGAAAATTTAGTGAATTTGAGTATTTTGGGCTAAATTGCAAAGAATAAATTTTTGAGAGGCTAAAATGCAAAATAAATGAAATAAATGGACTTGTATGGTCCCTATGAATATTCGGCCCTTAGGTGGTATAGTGAAATTTTGTGTATTTTGTATTTTATACAAGTAGGACTAAATTGTAAAAATGTGAAACATTAGGGGTAAAATGGTAATTTGTCCATTTATGTGTTTTGGGTCTAAATTGAGATGAAATGTGCTTGAATGAGCTAAATTTTATTGTGTTTAGATCAAGAACAAAAAAAAAGGGATTTGGATTGGGGAAAGGCGAAGGTTACCGAATAGCCAGTCTACGTTATCCGTCGATAGTCGAGGTAAGTCTTTAAGCAATTATATGTCAAAAATTACCTATATACTCTAATAAATATTGAAAATTGAAATGTTGGGAATATATATATATATAGTTACCAAATGTGAATTGTATAATGTTGAGTTGGTTTATTTATGAAATGTGAAATAGCTTACTTGAAATTGATATGTGATGGATGTCACATCCCGAAATTGGGCCTAGAAGAATTGGGCCCAATGGGCCTTAGGTGTAGGAGCGTTTAAAATTTTTGGGAACAAGAGAACGGCTTTAATGCAAGTTGGATCTAGTAGGTGAGTGATTTTGGAAGGTTAGGGGGCTTCTATGAAGTCCCGGGTTCAAACTTTGGCTTTAGGAAAATTTTGGTTTTAGGTGAATAAAACCCTGGGAGTTAGTAGGTAGGCTTTAAGAATAAAATGTGGAAAAAATGACACAAGTGGAATGTGTGGTGTAGTGGCAAAGTGACGCCATATAAGGGACAAGGGGGTGACGCCACAAGGAAGGAAGGAGGTCCAAGGTTCAAGTCTTGGCTCTTGCATTTTGGGATTTCTTTTTAAATGGACTCTAGAATTTTGCCATAGGGTTATATTTAGTTGCGCATGATTTTAGACACAAGAAAGTGAGTGGTCCAGTGGCAAGACGTCATTAAGGGTGCAAGGGAGCTTGGGTTCGAATCTCATGACAAGCAAGGGAGTATTTATTTTGCGGATTGGACGAGAAGAGTTTGAGTTAGATTTAAACTCTGCTAACGGAGGGATCCCACATCGGAAAGATACAAAGAAGGAAGGTGAGAAGCTAGCTATATATAGATCATTCTATGAGGAGAGTTAATATACCTTGGTGGGCGTTTGGGTGCAGATCTAGAGGATAATCGCCAATAGTAGCGAAGGAAGGGCTACTATAATGTGAGGTGCACGGTAAGGTTACGGTGAGATTTCAGTTTCTGATAAGTGTATATTAAGTTATGATTAATCGTTAGGTGATGTCGATTGTAGGTTTGTGACTAAGGGGTTTGTAGCGCGCGTGGTTACAGTGTGTACAAACACTACACACACGAAATCGACAATGTCGAAAAGTCGAAAGTGGCTAAATTGGCCCGGTGGGCCCTGAGGCTAAGTTTGATGAAATGGTTTGGTTGGTTATACGAATTGAATTAGTCATGCATGATACATGAATTGGATTTGTTTTGGGACTAATAGGCCATATGATGAGATTTGGGCCTAACGGCTGTAAGGGAGTGATTTGGGCTTATGGGGACGTAGACATGTATGTTAGGGTTTACGGACCTTAGGCCTAGTTTGAACAACTCTTAAATTCCATAAGACTTTCTAATAATTAAACATGTCTATGAACAAGTCACTGGGTTAGGGTGTGGCAAGGGGCATACGCATGTCTAGGATTGGATCTAGGGAGAGCTTGGTACTTAAGCGGCCCTAGTGGCCCACCTCCTTTTTTCTGGAATCCTACCTGGTGCATAGTGTCTGTTCACTTTAGCCGCGAGGACTTGTTGGTGGGCCAAAGTTCATAGCTAAAACCCGAAAGGGACCAAAATACCCCCTGTTTACGAAATTACCAAAATACCCTTGATTTGTGAAATAACTAAAATACCCCTGATTTGTGAAATTACCAAAATACCCTCGGTTTGTGAAATTATCAAAATACCCCCAGTTTGTGAAATTACCAAAATACCCTCGATTCACGAAATTATTGAAATACCCTAATTTGTAAAATTACCAAAATACTCCTGATTTACGAAATTATGAAAATACCCTTGGTAGGTAAATTACGAAAATACCCTTGGTAGGTAAATTACAAAAATACCCTTGGTAGGTAAATTACAAAAATACTCTTGGTAGGTAAATTATGAAAATACCCTCGATGGGTAGAATGATCGATATGCCCCTAGAGGGCAAAATGACGAAAATGCCCCTACATGTTATATAATTATTCTTGTATGTGATTTGTGATTGTTATTGTATGATTATTATTGTATGTTGCATTCATGTGTTATTATGTTGCATGGGGAAGGGATTATTCGAAAGGAGAAGTGCAGATAGGATCTCATGGTCGCTTGACGACTGTGGATCCACCGAAGGCTTTTAGCCACCGAGCAGTTATGCTGCATCGATAAGTTAGTGCTGCAACCGGTGCTACATAAGGAGTGTAGGGATGGATGGGTCGATTAAATTCCCACAGGAGTGAAGGGTTGGACAGGAGACGGAGTGCAGGGTTGGTATGGGCATTAATGCATTGCATATGTGGTTTTATTTGAGATGGGCTCATGCCCAGATAAATATGATTTGTGACATTTATGTGTTAAAGCCCAACTGAGGCTTTTATGGGCTAAGGCCCAATTGCCACAGTTACTGTAATGAGCTTCGTCCAGGATTATTGTGATGCATGTTCTTACCGATGAGGGTAGTGCACACTGAGTTTCAAAACTCACACCCCTCTAATTTAATGTTTCAAGTAATCTCAAATAGACGACTCGACGTGGGAGAGGACTCGGAGATGGCCACACTACAAGAGGCTTGAATTTCCATTTATTTGTTTCAAAATACATGTTTTATTTACTTAATTTTTAGTGGACGTAATAAGACCTTGTACTCCGTTTTGACTTCAGATTTAATTTGGGTTTTGGGATTAAATGTTTATTTAATTATTAAACCTAAGTAAGCTCTTATGTTCAAACTTGGTTTACTAAATGCTTAAAATAATAAAATGGGTTTTTTTATCTTTAATTAATAAGTCTATTAGATTTTGGGCTTTTGGGCCTTAATTTCTTAATTAGCAAAACCGTTTTGAATTGTGCCTTTAATGTGACATTCCGGATTCCGGCCTAACTTCTAGGCCAGGTTTGGGGTGTTACAATGGAATAATGAAAAATAAGTGATACATGTGGTAGTGGTATTAAGTAATGTGTGGAATGATTAATTGTGTTGATATTCGGGCCTTGAGCCTAGCAGGCTTTGTGCCGGTGATTTATTTTGGGCTTCGAGCCTAGCAGGCTTTGTGCCGGTGATTTATTTCGAGCTTCGAGCCTAGTAGGCCTTGTGCCGATGATCTATATCGTGCTTAATGCCTAGCAGTCCTTGTGCCGATGAATATTTCAGGCTTATTACCTAGCAGGCTAAATGCTGCCGGTGTTTAAAATCTCAGACCTTGGGTCTAGCATGCCTAGTGCCGGTGTGTGCGATTCGGGCTGATGGCTAGTTAGTTCTATGCTGGTGAATTTTCAATTCCCGAACTTCGATTATGTAATAGTAAAGTTATGAAACAAACCAAGAAAGCTTTAATTTATGAAAGTGAATTTATTGGTTCGGCTATAAGGTATGTATTATTCATACTTTAAGGTTATGCATGTATGTGCTATGATGATAAATAAATGTAACGATGAAAGAAAAGTGAGGTACATATGGTAGATGTAAATTGTACATAAGCTATATCAGGAGGAGATTTGTTAAATGAAAGCATGAAAGTAGAAAAGTATTTGTATAGGTATGATTATATGCATAAATGTGTGGTTATTTATTCGATAAATGGGAATAATGACATACGACCTTGGGGAAATTATTATGTTAAGTCATTGTATTCAATATCTTATTCAAATTGATATTCGTATTTATATGAAAATGCTTGAATGTTTAGTTGTGTATTGAATTTGCTTGAGACTTACTAAGCTAGAAGCTTACTCCATTTTTGTACAATGTTCTGTTTTATAGATTTTAGTCAAGCTACGGGCTCAGAGGACCATTGGAGACATTAACCACACTATCAACTCATTTGGTACTAATAAACCTAGTTTTTAATTCGAAAGGCATGTATAGGCTAGACTAAGTAGTAAACCAATGGTATTTAATCTTGTATATAAATATAGCCTTGATGAAATGGCTATTTCTTTTGGTTAAGCTTCACTTATATGTTTTGGTATAATGACTTGATCATGAAGTTTAAGTTGGCTATAACTGTTTTTTGGTTAAACGTTTGATGTGTTTGGTTTTGGAAAATTCGGCTTTGGCATATTATGTGCAAAATGAGGTTGATGTGTAGATGTTGGAAGTATGATCTTGGTTAAGGTGATTTATGTGTTACTTGTTTGATTTGATTTATTAGTGATAGTTGAGTTAAGTCATATGTTTTGTTAATGAGGTAAATAGTATATGTGTGATGTATTTAGAATGAATGATGGTGTTATGCTTAACTGACTTCGGTTGTGTGATAATTATAGTTATAAAATGAAGTATGAATATTTAAAGTGGCTATAAAGGTACGGATGCTAATGGTAAGAAGTGAATTTGTTTTATGGTTATTTAAATGCAAATCCAAATGGTAAGTGAAATGATATGGTTAGTTAATATGAAAAATTGTGAAGTTTAGGTAAACCAATATCTATATTGATTTGGTATGTATTGTAAGGTTAATTATGTGCAATGCAAATGTGGCTTTTACTTATAGGGTATAGTACATGATATATATATATATATATATATCCATCATAGTATAAATTCGGTCATGTGGTAATTACTATGTTGTTTGAATATTTGATTTTTTTAATGGTATGAAAAGCACAGATGGTTCGGTTGGTTTACTATGTATTTGTATTATAGTAAACTGAGTGGAAAACAGTTTGTGTTATGTGAGATTTGATTATGACATACATAGGTTTTAATGATACAAGTAGGGATATGTTTTAAGTGAATAAATATTTCATGAATGTTTAAATTATGTGGTTCGGGCATTGACTGGTAATAGATATTTGTAATAAAACTCGTTATACATCATTTATTTTAAATGGGTTGTAATGCTATATAAAATAGGGAAGATTGTATTGTTTGTGCTACAATTTAAATGAATGTCTATCTGGATTTGAGTTTACTTTGGTAATGCCTCTTAACCCTAATCCGGCGACGGATACTGGTTAGGGGTGTTACACAAATGACCAAAATGCCTTTCCTCATAAAAATTCTATTTAACGCCATCTCAAGGTCAATTTTGTCCAAAATTTTAGTTTTGGGCAAATTGCTATTTAAGGGCTCATAATTATCATTCTAAAGCTATTTCATGCAAAAAGATTCTAAAAACTCATATATTGCAACTTTTGTAATTTAGTCCTTTTTGGACCAATTGACCTCAACTGAATAAAATTGCTTTACAAAACTTTCATACTAACGTGCAAACATGGCATAAACTTGAAAAAACTCATAAATTCACCTCAGGTTCGTGGCCTCGCACCACTATCCCTACTAGGCCCTAAATCAGGCTGTTACAAAGATGGATGTCCAAAAATGTACCAATGTATGACATGTATGTATTTTTGATGTTTTTAGGAAGAATATGAAAGCTTGATGTAGTAGAAACATCTTTTGCTAAGTGATTTCCATGAAAAATGCGAGTAAGGACTTGTTTGTGAAAGTTTTGAGTTTGGTCATACATGTGTAATTTAGTGAGAATTGATGATTGCCTTAGTTGAGTAAATGGCTTGGCTATGCATGAAAGGCTAGAAAGTTGAATGAAAATCACTTTACGAGCCTTGGGCCAAAAGTATAAATATGAGAAAGTTTAAGGGCAAAATGGTAATTTTACTAAAGTATGAGATAATGGTCAATTTAGTCAATGTGTGCATTGAACGAGTTGATTTATCATTATAGATCAAGAAAGATGAAGCTCGGATCAAAATCGAGGCAAGAGCAAGGTGGTGGACTAAATTGCACATCTCTAAATTTTTTGAGTACCGAGGTAAGTTAATGCCTAATCAGTGCATTATACTTATACATTCTTAATGCTAGCTAGTGTGTAGCATGAATGAGGATGAATGAGATTGATTGAGAACCTATGTGGTTCAAGTGGAATGAATGTGGTAGATATGTGGATATGTGGTGATAATATTTGATGGTGGTTTAAGTGCGGTACCACCTTAATACTTAACAACTATGGGCTGTGTGTGATACCATAGTTAAGTATATTATTTAGTGGGCTATGTGTGAAACCACTATACTTGGTAGGCTATGTGCGATACTACTTTATTACCTGATTGTGGTGGGCTTAGTGCGAAACCATCGAGTAATTTAGCTGTGTGGATGTATTAGTGTGATAAAATGATGTGTTGTATTTTCGAGTAAATGTGGTATTGAGTGCAGGGGTGCATGTTAATGGTTATGAGTATGTGACTCATGATGATTTGGAAATGTGGTAAGGGATAGAAAGAGTAAGCATAATTGTGGATGTGAATTTATTTGGTAGTATAATGCTAATTGTTGTTTAGTTTATACTAGAATGCTTAAATTGTTTATGTGTAAACTTACTAAGCTCATGGCTTACTCCTTTTCTTTCCTCTTGTCTTATAGAGAAAGAGGGTTGAATAGAGATACATGGATTAATCGAAAGATCGCCACACTACTAGGTCACTCCGGCACATTAGACTAAATGTTTTGTATATGGCATGTATAGGGGCTAGACAAGTTAGTGAATTTTGTTGTAAATGGCTAAGATGTGTTAGCCTATAGATGGATAATCTATTTTGTATAATGCCATAGTTGTTGGCTGCTTTATTATATGTAAAGATGTAGCTATCCATGTGAGATTGTGTTTGTGTTTAAGTTGTTTATAGATGAGTTGAATAAGTATATGTTGTATAAACTTGAGGGGTGAGAAGAGCTTTGCACATAGATTTATTCTTATCCATGTGGATAGACACACGGGCATGTGTCTAGGCCATGTATGACATACGACCAGCCCACAGGCGTGTGCCTTGTCCGTGTCTCTTTGACAGATTCGAGCAATATTGGCCACGGGCTAGCCACACGGATATGTGTCTAGACTTTAGGCCATGTGGTGTAGTTAGCGTTCACCACGGGTGGTGAGCACGAGCGTGTACCCTAGTCATGGGGCATTGGCAAAATGCTTGGGTTTTTATGTATGGGTTGAGGGCATGGCGTGTGTGACATCCACGGGCGTGTCTCATCTTACACGGGCGTGTAGTCCCTATTTAGTTGGAGAAATTTTAAATCATAGAAGTTTTCGATAAGGTCTCGAGAGCCCTAGTGAGTTTGAGTGAGGCCTCGTAAGTCGAGAATGAGGTTGTTGAGGTGACTTATGAGAGTAGTCACAATGAGTCTAAGTGGCGATCATGTGGTTTTACCTAGTAATGCCTCGTGCCTGATTTCAGCGGGAATTACGGGTAAAGGGTGTTACACTAACGATCCCCAGATCTGAGCTAGCTTTATTGATACTGTAAAACAGAGAAACAAATCACACAGTAAGCTTAAAAAGCTTAGTAAGTTCGAAATACAATACAATTAACTCATTGAATCAAGTTAATGTACAAATTGAACCATCACATAGATATTTACCAATGATACACAATTTCAACTATATCCAATACTCACATATCATTCTATTCATCTACTTTCAATTTCACCAACCACATAGGTATCATACATACCTTTGCCAACACTTAGTTACTCACTAACCATGCTATCCAACCATCACATAGATAAAGACACAACTGAGCACATTATCAATCTCAACCACATACTTAAATATCTATTCATTCAACTCTTAAATCTATCATCAACCATTTAGGTTCAAACATACATTGATCAACACAGTTACTCACCATTCATGCTACTCAATATCTCGATATTACCTCTCATTCAACCATTGCTATTCCTTTGATAAATTCACACACTTAGTGCCAATTTCATAACCGAAACATAATTGTCATTGCACACTTAGTGCCAATATGTTAAACTGAACTTATATTGGTATCGCACACACAGAGCCGATTCAATAAGCTGAAGCTTCTATCTTTTCACACACACAATGCTAATCATTAAAGCTGTAGCTTCTATCGTTTTGCACACAAAGTGCTAATCATTAAAGTCGTAGCTTCGATCGTTTTGCACACATAGTGCTAATCATTAAAGTTGTAGCTTTTATCGTTTCGCACACACAGTGCTAATTCAATTCTGTATCAACTCAACTTCGTACATTTAGTGCCTCAATACTCGGACTCGTACATAACACATTCTATTCCATTATTATAAATTCATTCATTATTCATCACATAGATACTAGATTAATAGAAAGTATTATATCCGAACTTACCTCGGACGTCAATATATCGAAACGGTCTATTAATCGAGCACTTTGTCTTTGCCTCGATCTCGATCCAAACCTCTCCTTTCTTGGTCTATACACATTCAAATTCAACCCATTCAATCATAATTCATTCAATTTAGTCCACGCACACACTTATTTAGGGCATTTTACAGAATAGCCCTCACATTTTCACATTTCGACACTTAGGCGTTATTTCACAAAATCATCAAATTCACATAATTTCTTTTCATATAAGCCTAGCCGAATTTCCCTTGTGTTCATACAAGCCCACACATTTCATTTATTTCACAATTTAGTCCTTCAATTTACACTTTTATCAATTAAGCGCAAAATACCCAATTTCATAAAAAAATCAAGAACAAAACATGTTCATTAAACACATATCTTTCATTTAACACAATTACTCATCACAAATCTAACCATTTCATCAATGGCACATTTCATAAACATCATCAATTCTTTAAATTACAACATGGGCTTGATAGTAGACTAAGCAACCATCTTAAAAACATAAAAATCATCAAAAACCAAAGTCAAAACGTACCTTAATTGATTCCAAAGCTAGCCGAATACCCCAGCTCAATTTTTCTTTCTTTTCTTTCTTCAATTTCGGCTACTATGGATGATAATGGCTTATTATTAGCATTTTTGTTTTACTAATATTATGTTATAAATCCATTTACAAAAATAACCTTTCATTTAATATATAACACACATATATAAAGGGCATAGTTGACCTTTGTCACCCACTAACATAAAACATGGTTTAATTGCCTCATAAGGCCATCACATAAAAAGACAACAACACTTAAGTACTTATAAATCAGCACACAACTTTTACACTTTACACAATTAAGTCCTTTTCACAATTCGACATACAGTTGATAAAATTACACACAAAATTTTCACACAGGCTATATCACTTATAATAAACACCAAAAATATTTTTCAAAATATTTTCCCGATTCAGATTTGTGGTCTCAAAATCACTATTCTGGCTAGGGCCTAAACCAGGCTATTACAAGAAATGAGAAGAAAAGGTGGTTTAGGTAGTGAAAACAAAATGAAAATAAGAGAAAAGGGAGAGCAAGGAGGAGGAGCAACTAAGGAGAGAGGAGGAGAACAAAAATGAGAAAAAAATTAGAAGAGTGTCCTAGGTGCATGGTCGGCCAAGGTATTTAAAGGGAGAAAAGATAGTTTGGGGATAAGTGGAGTGAAACGAGGATCATGGAGGGAATAAATGAGTGAGAAAGGGAAAGAAAAAGGCATGTTTACTAAGCCAAAAGGGATAGAAATCTTCCTTATTTGGAAACTAAAAAGACAGCACAAAGGGGTTCAAACCATTTGAATTTTCAAAAAATAAAAATAAAAAGTGGGACTGTGAGGGCTTGAACATGGGATCGTTTAGAAACAATTCACTCACTTAACCATTAGGCCATTTTATTCCTGGTGACAAAACTAACGAATTAAAATAACTAAAATATAGGGCGTGATAGTAAAAATCTTGGAACTTGAAAAAAATTATTTGTTGTCTTGTTTTGAATCCTAATGTTAATATAAGATATCAAAGTATAGTTATGTAATAAAAATTGATTAATCTTTAGTGTCATTAAGGTTGTTACTAAACCAAGTTACATTATGCATGGAGTAACTTGAGTTAATTGTGACACTTTGTACTCAGACCCGATAATAGGGTCAAGTAAAGGGTGTTACAATTTAGTGGTACCAGAGTTTCGATTTAGTTGATCCTCTAGACATAAGAAGTTAAGGAATAACCCCTATAGGAATGATACATTAGATTTGGCTTAGTCCCTTAAGCTATTATAAAGTTAATAAGTGTTACAAGAATAAATGCAAGTTGGTGGATCATTTTTAGTTTGTTTTAAATGTATTAGGAAATAACAAGATGAAAGGTAAGTACAACAGAAATAAAAGAAAAGGAATAAGTGTAGAAAATTCCATTAATGGGGAGACAAGTACAAGTGCAAGAACAATCAAGCATTGTCCTCAATTGGCAGACCAATAGTCTCATCTACATCTTCCTTCCCTTCATCATTGACTTCTTTTATAGGGACAAAAGTAGTTGGCTCAGGATCTAGTGGGAGAAGAGGTTGTTAGACTCCTTCCACTTCTTTTGGAGTTCCTCCCACTCAGCATTGTGAGTTTAGGCAAATTCATATCGTAAACATGATTGTAAATAATAGCATTTGTGGTGAACTATGACAAAAATAGTTTTTATGGTGAACTTTGAAAAGAATAGTCTTTATGGCGAACTCTGAAAGGGATGCCTTTCTGGAAAATTCTGAATGGATCGCCTTAGTGGCGTATTCTATCTGATTCCCTGTATGTTGTTTTTGTAACACCCTAAAAATCCGAGTATTATTATATTGCATGAATTGGTGTTTAGATTTTTCTTTTAAGTGCTTATTGAAGTCCTAAAGAGGAGTATAGCATAATTTGGATAAGGAATAAAATTTATTAATTAGGAAATTATTGAAGAGAAGCAAATGTCATTAAGACTTAAGTTAAATTAAGTGTTAATGAGTGTCATAAGTTAGTATATGGCATGGTGGAGTTGGCGCATGGGTTTTAGCAAGAGGAAGAGGTTCGAATCCTTGTTTAGCTTTTAGGTAAATTTTGTTTTAATTTTATGCACATCCATAGCAAGTGTCGCCAAGGACAATTAAGGTAAGAGTTGACCATATTATTTTTGGTTAGTGCATCAAAGGTGTAATATCCCGGGTTAGGGGCTATTTTATTTTGGCATTGTTTGCATGTTAATGGGTTGCTATGTTGTTGTTTGTATAGTTTAGGGGCTTGGTTGTAGGCTAGGAGTGAGCCTGAGTAGGTGGTAAAATTTTAGTTTTTGGGCTTTAGGTGATAGGAGCTGATGGAGTTGGGGTTATATATTTTATTTGTTGAATTGTGGCATAACAAAGGAGTTGGTGGAGTGGCAAGGCATGTGCCACATGGAGAGTGTGGTTGGCGTCAAGCTGGGAGGAAGAGGTCTGAGTTCAAGTGAAAATCCACCTTTGCATCCATTTTGGCATGAAGGGAAGAGTTGTAGGAAGTTTGAACTACGCCTTGGACTTTGTCAACTCATTCAAATGGGGGGTAGAGAGCAAATTGTGGAGGTGGACTAGTTCAACTAGTTTGAATTGGTGGTTTGTGAGTAAATGGGGGAAGTTGTGGTGGATTTGGAGAGATTTTGGGGGTGGTTTGAGTGGCGGTTTGGGTAGTAGGGTGAGCGAAATTGCTTTTGGCTTTGGTGCATTTTTCTTTCTTCCTTTCGGTCAAAACTCTTTTGGTAAGCAAGTTTTCTCTAGTCAAAACGAGCCAAAATTGCAAGTTACTTCTTCTCTTTTTTCAGCTAAAGCCGAATGCTCAAGGAGCTTTTCGACAAAATTATTTTGCATCTCTAAACTTGGTGTGGCCGAATATTGTTTCCATTTCCCTTCTTTTGCATCTTGTGAACACCGAAACCCCAAGCAACTCCATTTGCAAAATCTTGCACTTTCTTTTTTCTACATTTTGTGTTACCAAACAACTGCCCCAATTGCTTGCTCCATTTCTTCTTCATCCAAACCGAAACCTACCACAATCATACCCTTGCTGATTTTGGTCATTGGTAGCCGAAAGTTCTTTTTCTCCACTTCCCTTTCTTGTGTTTATTTTGTGTGGTGAAACTTCACTCTCCAAACACTTTCTCTCTTTTCTTTTCACAAAACCAAAGCACCCCATTCACCATTCTAATTTCTTTTTTTTCTTTCTTCTCCAAACCCCTTAGCTTTTGTTCCCAATCGTTCTTCCCATTTCTTCAAGGCCGAACCTCCTTTCCATCTTGATTAAAGGGTGCTGGCCGAATCTTTTTCTTCTTCCTATAGTTCTTCATTGCCAAATTTCCCTTCCTTCAATTGGGTTTGTTTGGCCGAATCTTTCTTCTCTCCTAGTGGTGGTTGGTTGGTCGATTAGTGGTTGGTGTTGGGGTAAGTTCTTGTCCGTATGGCCATTTCTCTTCTTTTCTTGCACCTTGCCGATTTTTAGTATGTTTAAGGCGATTTGGTGTCATTAAAAGGTGTTAACTTCTTGTTATGGTAATTGTTTTTCGTATAGGGTCCTTGGGTTCGAAATCAAGCAAGGAGAGGCTTCTTACTCTGTTAAGCAATCGGTAAGTGGTGGTAAGAGGTTGCTTTAATGGTTTCTTTAGAGTTGTTAAGCCAAGTTTGATAAGACTAATGGTTTGTGTTTTAGGGAGGCGATTATCGGAAGGAACCGGTGTTAATTTGGGTTGGTTGGAAACCGAACCATTTGCAAGGGTAAGGCCTAGCGCAACCCCTTTGGGTTACCTATTTTTGGCCGAATAGGTTAAGTGACTAATCCATTGTTGGCCGATTGTAGGATCGGGGTTGTCGAGGTGATCAAGGGATTTAGATCGGTTCTTAGGATTTAATCTTCGCTATTTCAGGTGTGTAAACCAACACACTATCTTAACTAAGTAATGTGATAACCTGTTTGTGTGAATGAAACAGTGTGGTTGACTATTTTGATACCCATTGAGGTATGGATACGGATTTGGGTAAGTCCGTTTCATTATGAAATTTGTGATGATCTACGATATCATGATTATGGGTGTATATTCATTGAGATGCCATATTGAGCATGTGAGCATGATAGCATGATTGCGCGATTCGCATCTAGTATGATATGTGATTGGGTGATATGAGAGGAGGGGAGTATGATATCGTGTCTTTGGGACCTTGTGTCTTTGGGACTCGGAGGTTTGGTGCCACAATGATATTTTGTGACTTTGGGTCACGGAGGTTTGGCACCTCGACATCTCGTCCAGTGGCTTAGTACCACGGTGGGTTGGCCCCAGATTGATTATCTGGGATTACGCCCGGTGATTTGGTATCACACGATGGGTTGGCCCCATCATCGGATTTGTGACTACGGTCACGGTGATTTAGTATCACATTGTGTCTTTGGGACACGGAGGTTTGGCACCTCATTGCGACTCGTCCCTATGGTTGACACCCAGTGGGTTGGCCCCACTTATGAGATACAAGATTGTCGCTAGTGATTTGGTATCACACGATGGGTTGGCCCCATCATTGGATTATTGTGACTTGGTCACGGTGGTTTGGTACCACAGTATGGATATCGTGACTTTGGGTCACGGTGGTTTAGCACCACCGGTGGTTTGGTACCACAGGGGTAGAAAAGGTGATATGGTTGGCTAAGATCGGGTGCATCACTTGCATTATTTTGTTATGATGTGTGTTGGCATGATATCTGGGAGAGGGTTTATACTGAGTCTGCGACTCACTCTCTCCTTTGACTTTTTAGGTGACACTTAGGCGTGGACATGGAGCGGGATGGACTCGAGGTGCTCATGCCATGCTCAAATAAAGATCTGCTTGGATTTTATGAAATTTGGTACTTAAGTTTTATTACTATTTGGTTTTATTTGGGTTTGTAAATGGCCTTTTTAAATTATGTTTTGTTTATGATTAAAGTGGATTTATAATATGCCTTAACAAATTAATTGGGTTAAAATGTGCTAAAACTTGGAAAGACAACGATTTCAAAATACAAAAGCGATATTTTAAACTATACCATCGGGTATCACACTAAGATTTGGAATAAAGAAGAACTCAAATGTTTTCCTAACTTAAACACGATTTTTCACTAAGATAGAATATTTTGTAACAATGAGAAACAACTCAAACTTCTTAACGAGATAAACTGTTTTGTCTACCCATGGAGTAAGTTTTAAAATTTTCGGGTTTTCAAATACATCATCAAATTTCAATCAAACCTACTCAAGTTTTTCTTCAAATGCACAACCTAGCGAGTGTTTTTCTCTAACTTTTAAATAGAAACCTAAACCTCTCAAACCCTTTTTCCCTGTAACATACTGGATTCGGTCGTGGTGTACTGATCGGGTTTGGGGTTTTACATTTGTGGTATCAGAGCCAAGTTCAAAGGCTCGGCTGTGGGCTCGAGGCCCAAAATGTTTTAAAACTAAAGTGTTTGGGTATTCTGCTTTAAAAAGTATGGCTTGAAAGGCATGACACCGAGTCCATAAGCACCAATCCGCCCAGGTAAGTACCAGTACTATTGTTTGTGGTAATGATATTGATAAGATTGAATGGCTAGTGATAAGTAAACTACCTTAGAAAGCTGGCCCGATAGGACTCGTGGACTCATGAAAACAAAACTTCTTTAATAAGCAATATTCATAAGACTTTGCTTTTAAGCATTGGAATAATTCTTGATACATAAAATTCTTTAAATCGACGAGATTTAGTCATGAGTACCGAGGTGGGCGTGGTCGTGGGCGTGGTCTCGGTGGGATGACGATTCGAACCGTAGGTTACAGTCGAGGTTGAAGAATGAGATCTGGGATTACGCCACCAGTGGAGGTGGTGAGTTCAAGCGGGCGGGGATGACGTGATGTCACGAGCGATCTTGTGGGTTTTAGAAAGGAGTAGTTGGAGTAGGTGGAGGCGTGGGAGCTAGAAATCGTGCTGGCGACTTGAACAAGCAAATTTGAATTCTTTCGGGGTGTCTCGGGTGTTGCTCCACCTTCTTGAAATCTTGGTGGAAACAACAGGCGGATCATGGACGATCTAGACTTGACTGCTGAAGAAAAGTTAAAGGGATCGTATCACTTCTAGAGATGAGTCATACCGGTGGTGGCTCCTTTGTTCGGACGAAGACTGCGGTTGAAGATCGACTTGGGACTATTTTTGAGGTGCTTATCGAGAAAAAATGCGTGGGGCTAATTACATTAATGAAGCGTGAAAGCATTTTGAGGTTAGTTCGGGGAGCAAATCGTGTCGAGAATCTGGCGAGTTTAAAATTTGAGTCGGTATGCGAGGGCATGGTGGCTCTTGAACATGAGAGGTGTGTTCGTTTGAGGATGGCACGTGGGACGAATTAAGGTTGATAATTGCGCCTGACGAGGCGTGAATTTCTTGTCCTAGTTGAAAAGCGAGGGTAGCCGAGGGCATTAAGGAATCTGTGAGGCGAGGGTATGGATAGGAGCAGACACAAGAGGTGTTTTGGATCTTACGGGTCATTAGGAAATCAGCGAGAAAAGGACTAGGCCGAGTGGGCGAATCGGTCGGGTGATTCAGGTAGGTTTGTTCTTGCTAAGCGGGGACCGGCTATGATGTAACCGTTGTGGGAAGGCTCATTGGGGAGGATGTTGGGTGATGGTAGAGGCATTTTGAGTGTGGTTATTTGGACCCCGTGTGAGGGCTGTCGCGCAAGTTGGCTAGGATTGATCGGAGAATCAGGCCTAACTTCGATCTGAAATAACGGACCACCACCGCAGAGGGTCGAGGTAATGGCGAGAGGAGGTAATGGTTACGGTCGGGTAGTGGAGCACCAGGGTAGAGGTGTAAGTAGTTACGAGGCAGACGGTTGGGGTTGGTGTATCTTTGCGAAGGAGAGAGGAGGCGGCCTTGCCGGGACGTCATGCAGTGCGTTTTTAATCTTTGGTTCTCCATTTCTTGCTTTGATTGATGTGGGTTCAACACATTCATATGTTGTAAGTAGCATAGTGAAGACCATGGATCTAGACTACGAAATATCTTCTAGGCGGATGGTAGTAATAAGCCCTCTAGGTCACTCGTAGTTGTAGATAATTGTATAGAGATGTACCTCTAGAACTCCAAGGGGTATCTTTGAGGTGATCGATGGAGCTAGCATTTGTTTGGGAGTTCGATCGATTACGGGATGGGCTGGTGGTTAAGTACCGAGCAAAGTTGGATTCTTGTGACTAAGCGCATGGTTCAACAACTAAGGGTGATGAGGTAGTTACGATCGGTAATAGGAGGAATTATCTATCAATGTGGTATACGCTCACGAAAAGGAAGATGGTCGAGAAAGTACGTGAAGCATATGTGGTTCATGTGTATGCCTTGGAGGCTAAGGTGCTGCTATGGAGCGGTTGAGACGATTAGGGAATTTGTGGATGTGTTTCTGAGGAGCTTAGGGTTTGCGACCAGATCGAGAGGTAGAGTTCGGGATAGATACATTGCAGCTGGCAGTATCTATTACTCCGTCTGGGATGGCACCTAAGGAGTTAGTGGAGCTTAAGGCTCGAGATCAGAATTATTGGACCTAGGCTTTATCGGGCCAAGTATTTCACCATGGGGAGCCTTGGTACTATTTGTAAAGAAGAAAAGCGGTACCATGCGGATGTGTATAGACTACATGGCTGAATAAGGCGACGATCAAAACAAGTATCCCTTGCCTCGGATAGATGACTTGCTTGATCGGTTTGAAGGCGTCGGTTTTCTCGAAGATCGACTTAAGGTGCAGGTATCACCGATTAAGGGTGAAGGAGGCGGATATCGTAAGGCGGCATTTACGTTTTCGGTATGGGCACTTTGAGTTCTTAGTTATGCTGGTTTGGATTGACTACGCTGTGGCGACTTTCATGGATCGATGAATAGGGTGTTCCAACGGTATCTAGATCGGTTCGTAGTGGTTTTTATCGACGACATCTTGGTATATTCAAGGGTGAGGAGGAACATGATGCCCATTTCTTGGGTGGTATTGTAGATTCTAAGGGAGAAAGCACTCTGGCGAAGTTACGTAAATGCAAGTTACGGCTTAGGGAGGTGGCGTTCTTGGGTCATGTAGTATCTGCTGAGGGATTAGAGTGGACCTCGTAAGATTGAAGCGATCTTGGATTGGGCTGCCTAAGTCGATGGCAGATTCGGAGTTTTACGGGCTTGGCGAGGATACTAGAAGATTTGTAGAGGGTTTCTCTTTGATCGCGTGACCGATGACTAAATTATTGAGAAAAGGGTTAGTTCATTTGGGTAGGAAGCGGCGGGAGAGCTTCGATAAGTTGAAGAAGATTTTGTGAAGCTCGGTTACGATTCAACTTTGAGGCTGGTAAGAATTCACGATGTATTGCGATGCATCACATACGAGTTTGGGTTGTGTCTTGATGCAAGAAGGGAAGGTTGTGGCTTACGCATCTCGGCGATTGAGGCCACATGAGGTAAATTATCAACGCACAATCTGGAGTTAAGCGGTGTAGTTTTGCCTTGAAGATATGGAGGCATTACTTATGCGAGAGAAAGATCGATAGTCTACACGGACCATAAGAGTCAAGTACCTTGACTCGGAAGACTTGAATCGAGGCGTAGAGATGGATTGAGCTGTTGAAAGACTACGATTGCTCAATTGAGTATCATCTGGGCAAGGCTAACGTTGTGGCGAGACGCGTTGGCCGTAAGGTTGTTTGGTTTAAAACGTTGTTTGCTCACTTGAGTTTGTATGGCGACGGGAGTATTACAGCGGAGGCTGCAGTTAAGCCTACTTGGGTTGAGCAGATCGAGAGAAAAGCAGTTGATGGATGAGGTTTTGAGTCGCGAGAGGATACAAATGAGAATGATGGTTTGAAGGGTTCTGACTTGTCTAGTGATGGGGTTACGTGTTTTAGGGAAAGCTTGTATGCCGAGAGATCTTGAGCTAAGGCAAAAGATTCTTGGGATGCACATAGCGACCCTACGCTATGCATCCTAGAGGTAGCAAAATGTATAGGGACCTCGGAGAGCGATTACGGTGGTAAGATGCGAAAAAGGAGGTGGCCAGAGTTTGTGGGGAAGTGTCGACATGCCCGGTAGGTCAAGGTGAGCATCGACTCTCGTGCAGGTTACTTGACCGGTGAAGATTCCACAGTGGAAGTGGGAAAGGATAACTATGGATTTCGTCGGTGGATTACCGCTTACCGAGCAAGAAGGATTGATGCAGGTAATTGTGGATCGATGACTAAATCACTCACTTTATTAGGTGAGGTGGATTACTCACTTGAGAGGTTGGCGAAGTCTGTATGTGTCGAAGATAGTGAGACTACGGGGTGCCGATGTCGATCATCTCGAATAGGGATCCCAGATTCACGTCAAGGTTCTAGAAGGCGTTGCATCAGGCTCTGGGTACATGGTTAGATTTCAACACGGCATTTCATTACGTGGTGACGGGCGATCGGAGCGGGTTATCTGATCTTGGAGGACATGTTGCAAGGGTGTGTGTTGGATTTGAGGCGATTGGGAGGAATATCTACCGTTAATGAGTTCGCCTACAACAACGGTTACCAAGCGAGCATCAAGATGGCACCTTATGAGGCGTTATGCGGTAGGAAGTGTCGCTCACCTACTTGTTGGACGAGTTAAGTGAGCGTTAGTTGTTGGGACGAGTTGGTTCTTTGAGGCCAGAAGACAAGGTTAAGTTGATTGAGCTCGGTTGAAAGAAGCTTCGGACCGCAGAAGTCCTATCTTAGATCTTAAGCGGAGAGATATTAATTTTTGTGGGAGATCGGGTTTTCTTGAAGGTCTCCTTGTGGAAGAAAGTATTAAGGTTCGGGAGGAAAGGTAAGCTAAGTCAGGGTTTATTAGGCGTATAAAATCTTGAGGCAGTGGGACCGATTGCATATCATTTCGAGTTGCCGGTGAGCTAAGTCGATTCACGATGTATTTCACGTTTGATGCTTAGGCGATATCGCTCGATCCATCGCATGTGGTGACGATAGAAGAGATCGAGGTAAGCCGGATATGACCATGGAGGAAGAGCTGTCTGATTTTAGATCGGGATGTGAAGGTTCTGCGAAGAAATCTGTGCCCTTGGTTAAGGTTCTTTAGGCGGAATCATGGCGTGGAAGAAGTGGCGTGGGAACGAGGATCGATGAGACGACAATACATAACTCTTGACGAGGTAATTTGGTAGAAATTATTTTTAAGGGGTGGGCTGTAATATCCGGGTTAGGGCTATTTTATTTTGGCATTGTTTGTATGTTAATGGGTTGCTATGTTGTTGTTTGTGTAGTTTGGGGCTTGGTTGTAGGCTAGGAGTGAGCTTTGAGTAGGTGGTAAAATTTTAGTTTTTGGGCTTTAGGTGATAGGAGTGATGGAGTTGGGGTTATATATTGTATTTGTTGAATTGTGGCATAACAAAGGAGTTGGTGGAGTGGCAAGGCATGCGCCACATGGAGAGTGTGGTTGGCGTCAAGCTGCGGGAGGAAGAGGTCTGAGTTCAAGCTGCGAAAATCCACCCTTTGCATCCATTTGACGGCATGAAGGGAAGAGTTGTAGGAAGTTTGAACTCTGCCTTGGACTTTGTCAACTCATTCAAATGGGGGGTAGAGAGCAAATTGTGGAGGTGGACTAGTTCAACTAGTTTGAATTGGTGGTTTGTGAGTAAATGGGGGGAAGTTGTGGTCGGATTTGGAGAGATTTTGGGGGGTGGTTTGAGTGGCCGGTTTGGGTAGTAGGGGTGAGCCGAAATTGCTTTTGGCTTTGGTGCATTTTTTTCTTTCTTCCTTTCGGTCAAAACTCTTTTGGTAAGCAAGTTTTCTCCTAGTCAAAAACGAGCCAAAATTGCAAGTTACTTCTTCTCTTTTTTCACTAAAGCAAATGCTCAAGGAGCTTTTCGACAAAATTGTTTTGCATCTCTAAACTTGGTGTGGCGAATATTGTTTCCATTTCCTTCTTTTGCATCTTGTGAACAGAAACCCAAGCAACTCCATTTGCAAAATCTTGCACTTTCTTTTTCTACATTTTGTGTTACCAAACAAGCGCCCCAATTGCTTGCTCCATTTCTTCTTCATCAAGCGAAACCTACCACAATCATACCCTTGCGATTTTGGTCATTGGTAGCCGAAAGTTCTTTTTCTCCCACTTCCCTTTCTTGTGTTTATTTTGTGTGGTGAAACTTCACTCTCAAACACTTTCTCTCTTTCTTTTCACAAAAACGAAAGCACCCATTCACCATTCTAATTTCTTTTTTTTCTTTCTTCTCCAAACCCTTAGCTTTTGTTCCCAATCGTTCTTCCCATTTCTTCAAGGCGAACCTCCTTTCCATCTTGATTAAAGGGTCTTGGCGAATCTTTTCTTCTTCCTATAGTTCTTCATTGCCAAATTTCCTTCCTTCAATTGGGTTTGTTTGGTAGAATCTTTCTTCTCTCTAGTGGTGGTTGGTTGGTCGATTAGTGGTTGGTGTTGGGGTAAGTTCTTGGCCGTATGGCCATTTCTCTTCTTTTCTTGCACCTTGCCGATTTTTAGTATGTTTAAGGGCGATTTGATGTCTGTTAAAAGGTGTTAACTTCTTGTTATGGTAATCGTTTTTCAGTATAGGGTCCTTGGGTTCGAAATCAAGCAAGGAGAGGCTTACTACATTAAGCAATCGGTAAGTGGTGGTAGAGGTTGCTTTAATGGTTTCTTTAGAGTTGTTAAGCCAAGTTTGATAAGACTAATGGTTTGTGTTTTAGAGGGAGGCTGATTATCGGAAGGAACGGTGTTAATTCGGGTTGGTTGGAAGCAAGAACCATTTGCAAGGGTAAGGCCTAAGCAACCCCTTTGGGTTACCTATTTTGGTAGAATAGGTTAAGTGACTAATCCATTGTTGGCCGATTGTAGGATCGGGTTGTCGAGGTGATCAAGGGATTTAGATCGGTTCTTAAGATTTAATCTTCGCTATTTCGGTGTGTAAACCAACACACTATCTTAACTAAGTAATGTGATAACTGTTTGTGTGAATGAAGCAGTGTGGTTGACTATTTTGATACCCATTGAGGTATGGATACGGATTCGGTAAGTCCGTTTCATTATGAAATTTGTGATGATCTCGATATCATGATTATGGGTGTATATTCATTGAGATGCCATATTGAGCATGTGAGCATGATAGCATGATTGCACGATTACGCATCTAGTATGATATGTGATTGGGTGATATGAGAGGAGGGGAGTATGATATCCGTGTCTTTGGGACAACGTGTGTCTTTGGGACACGGAGGTTTGGCACCTCCGGTGGTTTGGTGCCACAATGATATTTGTGACTTTGGGTCACGGAGGTTTAGCACCTCGGCGTCTCGTCCAGTGGCTTAGTACCACGGTGGGTTGGCCCTTGATTGATTATCTGGGATTGGCGCGGTGATTTGGTATCACACAATAGGTTGGCCCCATCATCGGATTTGTGACTACGGTCACCGGTGATTTAGTATCACATTGTGTCTTTGGGACACGGAGGTTTGGCACCTCATTGCGACTCGTCCACGTGGTTGACACCACCGTGGGTTGGCCCACTTATGAGATCTGGGATTGTCACTAGTGATTTGGTATCACATGATGGGTTGGCCCCATCATTGGATTATTTGTGACTTGGTCACCCGTGGTTTAGTACTCAATATGGATATCGTGACTTTGGGTCACGGTGGTTTAGCACCACCGGTGGTTTGGTACCACACGGGTAGAAAAGGTGATATGGTTGGCTAGGATCGGGTGCATCACTTGCATTATTTTGTTATGATGTGTGTTGGCATGATATACCGGGAGAGGGGTTTATACTGCGAGTCTTGCGACTCACTCTCTCCTTTGACTTTTAGGGTGACACTTAGAGCGGACATGGGTAGGGATGGACTCGAGGTGCTCATGCCATGCTCAAATAAAGATCTGCTTGGATTTTATGAAATTTGGTACTTAAGTTTTATTACTATTTGGTTTTATTTGGGTTTGTAAATGGCCTTTTTAAATTATGTTTTGTTTATGATTAAAGTGGATTTATAATATGCCTTAACAAATTAATTGGGTTAAAATGTGCTAAAACTTGGAAAGACAACGATTTCAAAATACAAAAGCGATATTTTAAACTATACCATCGGGTATCACACTAAGATTTGGAATAAAGAAGAACTCAAATGTTTTCTAACTTAAACACGATTTTTCACTAAGACAGAATGTTTTTGTAACAATGAGAAACAACTCAAACTTCTTTGAGATAAACTGTTTTGTCTACCCATCGGAGTAAGTTTTAAAATTTACGGGTTTTCAAATACATCATCAAATTTCAATCAAACTTACTCAAGTTTTTCTTCAAATGCACAACCTAGCGAGTGTTTTTCTCCAACTTTTAAATAGAAACCTAAACCTCTCAAACCCTTTTTCCACTGTAACATACCGGATTCGATCGTGGTGTCTTGTGGGGTTTGGGGTGTTACAAAAGGATTATGGAAATAGAAAATATATGGCATGGAATCAAATCCTTAAGGAAGATAGGGGAACATAAGGCACATATCAAGGGAAATTTTGAAAACAAATCATGGCCAATTGACCATGTGTTGGGCGTAATTTGGTATAGGGAGGAGCCTAATTTTTGAGTTAGTTTTGGCTAAGAAATTCTTTTCTCTCTTTGGTCATTCCTTGCACTTTGTGCAGAAATTTTATTTCCTCTCCTTTCAACTTTCATCTTGGCGAATTTTGCAATTGGTAAAGCCAAAGTCTTTTGACCATTTGGTCACTTTTATTCATCTTGTGAATTTTCTTTTGTATTTCCTTGTGCGAAATCAACCATACCAAAAACCATTCTCTTTCTTTTTCTTTTTGCCATGGCGAATGCACTAACTCCTAAAATCCATCTTTTCTTCTCTTCTCTTTGAAATCAAACTACCTCATCACCATCTCTTTTCATATTTTAATTCTTTCAATCAAAGTTTCTCCATCAAACACTCTCTTGGCAGAATGCTAGAGTGCCATAACCAAATTTATTTTCTCTTTTCTTTGGTTGCATAGCGAATTCTCCAACTCTCACAAACACCTCTCTCAACCCTTTCTTTTCAATCGTGGAAAAAGGTAAGAATCCTTTTTCATTTTCGATTTATTATTAGTGTCATGGCGAATATCATTGGTATTATGAGGGCCTTTCTAGATTGATATAACGTTCATTCTAATAACGTTTCTTTCGTTATTATTTAGTGCAATAACGGAAGATCGGAACTTAAGTGATCGGAGAATCGTAGAAAGCGTTGGAAGCGTTTTATTGTAGTAAGAAATCCCATTCTTTAAAGCCTTTAGTCTTGTTTGATATTATTTTAGATCTAACTAATATTCCTTTGATCGTGAAGACTTTCAATATAGGGAAGAAAAGGCGGTGGTTAGTCACGTTAAGAGGCGGATCCATAAATCCCCATTCAAGCGAAGAGCGGTTTGGCGATCCGGGATTTTCCAGGGTTGCGAACCATCTTAGAAGGAAGTCCATTATTTGAAGTGATACGAACTTCGAGCCATTATACATTGGTGGATTCTCGTGAGCGAATCAATAAGCGAGGAGAAGCCAAAATCGAAGTGATTCAAAATCAAGAGGGTAAGATTTTGGATCTATTATCGATTAAGAAAATTTTCTGAAATAGTAATCTAACGAATCGAAATATGTTTAGGTCTTTGAGGAGCGAGAAGGATTAGTACTCACGGTATCAAGGTGTGTAACTTCACACTATTTCTCGGTTGGATGTCAATTTGGTATGGAAGTAAAAATCGTAAAAACGACTAGATCGGTAAAAACGTAAAAATTGATATTTTGACGAAAATACGTAAAAAAACGAATAAATCGTGAAAATTACGAAAATGCCCTCGAGAAATTACTTGTTATAATGTAAATTGTATGTTTCCATAAATTGGGCCAAAATACTCTAGTTCGATAAATTGGGCCAAAATACTCTAGTTTGATATATTGGGCCAAAATACTCTAGTTCGATAAATTGGGCCAAAATACTCTAGTTCGATAAATTGGGCCAAAATACTCTAGTTCGATAAATTGGGCCAAAATACTCTAGTTCGATAAATTGGGCCAAATTACTCTAGTTCGATAAAGTGGGTCAAAATACTCTAGTTTGATAAATGGGCCAAAGTCCATTAAAGCGCTAAATGAGCAAATTGCTAAATTATTTTATGGGCCAATGAAATGTTTAATGATAAACCCACCATTGTTATGAATTAAATAAAAGAAATTATTATTTGATTATATTTTGTTATATCATACGATTGCATGGGGTGGGGTATATGAAGAGAAGAATGGCGATTGCCAAAAATCTAGTTCGGTGGCTCGCCACAATTATGGCTTATTGCCTCTGGTTGGTGGCCTTGCCACAAATAATCAAATGGCTTATTGCCTCTAGTTCGGTGGCTCGCCACAAATATAGCTTCTCGCCTCTAGTTGGTGGCTTTGCCACAATCATAAAAAGGCTTAATGCCTCGATTGGTGTGTTGGCGGGTGGGTTGACTTGATCCCCACAGGTGTGATGGTTGGTGCAGGGGTGTTAGCGGATGGATATTAGGTTTGGTTGGGAAACTCATTTTACATGCATCTTTAAATTATTTTATATTATGATATATTGAATTACGTAATTGGGCTCAAGCCAGGTAATATCTTGATGATCGACCCGATGTGGTGGTAAGTGAGTTACACTTTGAGTTCTAAGTAACTCACCCTTTAATTTTTCATCTCGGGTAATGGAAATTGATGTGGACTTGGGCGAGGATGACTTCGTGGAGACCATCTTGCAAAATATGAGTTATTTAAACTCTGAACTTTTTAATAATTAATTTTACTATTTTGGGATGTTGTAATAAGGGCCTCTATAAATAATTTATGGATTTTATGTGTGTTTGCTTTTAAATTATACTTTGGATTTTTTAAAAATATGGGTTATGATTATATGATATTTTATTAAAATAAATTTGGGCTTTCAAGTATATGAAATTCATTTATAATATTTATTATTGTTAACTCTTAAATAAATTACCTAAAGGTTTTTGATAATAAAATAATGCTTTTTTAACTAATGTTTTCTAATATTTATCAAATTCAAATTTAAAAAAAAATAATATTGTAGATTTCAACCTATTGCAAATTTAAAAAAAATGCTCGATTTATGTAATAAACCAAATCTAGTCTCAACGCATAGAATAGGGTTTGGGGTGTTACATTTAGTGGTATCGAGCGATTTCAAAAACTAAATTTGTGGTTTGGGTTATAAATAATTTACTGTATGAAATTGTACAATTATATTTTAAAGATCGGTATGGCACCACAAGCATCCAGGCAACAAGTCAAGTAAGTATTTACTACTTAATGATTACTATGATATTATCATAGGAACACTCTAGAACTTCTAGTTTTAGATGTGAAAAACTGTAGAGATTGAGACTATAGGACATGTTGCGAAAAACAACTTTATATCTCAAATCTCATAAAATACCGTTAATAAACACCGAAACAAATTTTCGATCCATAAAACTTGTAATCGATAAAAGCGAACAAGCTATCATGAGCACTAGAGGGCGTGGTCGTGGGCCAGCAGCCGGCGTGGCGTGGAAGAGGCCGAGGTGCTACGATCGAAGCACCAAATCATATGTAGGAAGTAGGCGCACTGCGTCAATTGAAAGTGAGACGGGATCACGTGATCACATGGAAGAAGATAATGCTGCGACTCAAGCAATCTTGCGAGTCTTGGAAAGTCATTTGGAGCTAGAATTGGGCCAACAACTCGTGGGTCAATCTCGGGCGACTTAAGTCAAATAATGAGAAATTTTTAGAGGAGTCTCGGTGTAGCTCGAATGTAGCTGAATCTTGGCTCAAGTCGGGAGCGGATTATGGATGATATGGAATGCACGGTGAGCAAAAGCGAGAGGAGCTGTATCCTTATTGAGAGATGAGGCGTGTCGGTGGTGGCTCCTTTATTCGAGAAACCTTGAAGCCGCGATTAATTGGGAATTCTTTAAAGTCGCATTCCAAGGAAAATACGTTGGAGCGAGTTATGTAGGCCTCGAAGGAAAGAATTTCTAAATCTTGTCCAAGGAAGTAAGCAAGTGGCGACATATGAAGTCGAGTTTTACGTTCGAGCCGCTATGCCGGACAATTGTAGCAATAGATCACGAGCGTTGTATGCGTTTGAAGATGGACTTAATGATGAGTGAGGGTTCGATTGCTCATGACAAGTTAGAAATTTTCCACTCTGGTGGAGAAGGCCAAAATAGCGAAGAGGCTAAGAATTGAGCAGCGACCGAGAAAGATTCTAAAACAAGAGAGAGACCAGTGATCTGGTTCTTCAAAGAGATTTGGAAGAAACCTCGAATGATGAATCGATTCAAGTAGAACCCCATGAGCAAATAATCGAGTCGAGATTGCCTTGAGTGTGGGAAAAGACATTTTGGAGAATGTTGGAGGAAAATGGGCGCATGCTACAAATGCGGTTCAATGGATCATCGATTACAAAAATTATCCTTGACGTTTGGATACGACTCAAAAAGTCCGTAATAATGATGCACAGTCGGCCAGGGGTAATCAGCAGCCACCGAGGGGTCGTGGACCAGGTCGTGGTGGTAATGGGGCTGGTCGTGGTCAAGGTGCACCGGGTCGAGGCAATGGTCCGAGAGGAAATGCAGATGCAAGACGGCTGGATCGGTCATGCGATTAGACACCGAGGGCGGCAATGCACGGATGTGATAACCCAGACGTTCTTCATTTTTGATGTACCTGTTATTGCCTTAATAGATATTGGCTCTACCCATTCATATGTAGCTAGTGCCATATCTGGAAACCTGAATTTAGAATCTGAAATTATCGATAGTGAGATGACAGTAATTAGTCCTTTAGGACGTTCGGTGATGTTAATAAAATTTTAAAGGCGTGCCTTGAAAATCCAAGAGGAGGTATTCTTAGCAAACTTGATAGAACTACCTTTCGACGAGTTCGATCTCATTCTGGGCATGGATTGGCTGGTCAAACATCGGGCGCAATTGGATTGTGCTGAAAAATGAATGTCAGTAAGAACCTCGGATGATAAGGAAGTCATAATGATTGGTGAGCGAAGGAACTATCTGGCAAATGTGGTATCTGCATTAAAGGCAGAGAAGTTGGTACGAAAAGGATATGGTGCATTCCTAGCCTTTATCTATGCTTTGGATGCCAAAGAGTTATCTGTGAATGATGTGAGGACGGTGAAAGAATTTTCCGATGTATTTCCCGAAGAACTTCCTGGTATACCTCTAGATCGGGAAGTGGAATTTGGCATTGAGCTTTTGCCTGGGACAGCTCTAGTGTCCATTGCTCCTTATAGAATGGCACCGAAGGAGTTGGCTGAGCTCAAAGCTCAAATTCAAGAATTGCTGGATTGGGGATTTATTCGACCAAGTGTGTCTCCGTGGGGAGCACCAGTTTTGTTCGTCAAGAAGAAGGATGGATCGATGCGTATGTGCATTGACTACAGACAGTTGAATAAATTGACGATCAAGAATCGGTATCCTCTGCCAAGAATTGACGATCTGTTTGATCAATTAAAAGGAGCTTGATTTTCTCTAAAATTGATTTAAGGTGGGTTATCACCACTCAAGGTGAAAAAGCGGACATCTATAAGGCGGCATTTCGGACACGTTACGGACACTATGAGTTTGTAGTGATGCCGTTTGGACTAACCAATGCACCAGTTGTATTTATGGACATGATGAACCGAGTCTTTCAACCATATTTAGACCGGTTTGTGGTAGTGTTCATAGATGACATATTGGTTTATTTGAGAAATGAGGAGGAACATGACCAGCATTTGCGAATAGTATTGCAACTACTGTGTGTTAAGCAATTGTATGCCAAATTTAGTAAATGCGAATTTTGGCTAAAGGAAGTGACTTTCCTTGGTCATGTAGTATCAGCCGAAGGAATAAGGGTGGATCCTCGGAAAATTGAGGCTATTCTGGATTGGAAACCACCAACATCGGTGGTGAAATTCGAGTTTCTTGGGATTGGTGGATACTATAGGCGTTTTGTAGAGGATTTTCGTTGATTCTTTGCACCCTAACTAAAGCTATTGCGAAAGGGAGCTCGTATATTTGGTAAAAGAGAAGAGAGTTTCGAGAAATTGAAGAAGATCTGACGGAAGCTCGGTTTTGATTCAAATGGGAGGTGGAAAAGAATCCTTTATTTATTGTGATGTGTCTCACGAGTGCAGGTTGTGTTTTGATGCAAAATGGAAAGGTGGTGGCCTATGCTTCTCGTCAATTGAGACCACACGAAGTAAACTACCCTACTCATGATTTGGAGTTAGGCTGCCGTTGTCTTTGCTCTAAAGATTTGGAGGCACTATCTCTATGGTGAGAAGTCAATAATCTACGGATCACAAGAGTCTTAAATACCTCCTTACCCAAAAGGAGTTAAATTTGAGACAAAGAAGATGGGTAGAATTATTAAAGATTATGATTTCTCAATCGAATACCATCCGGAAAGGCTAATGTAGCCGACGCGTTAAGTCGTAAACAGCGATCTCGATTTGAGAGCATTGTTTGCCCATTTGAGTCTGTACAAGGATGGCGGTTGTTAGCGAACTTGGTGAAGCCTCGTGGCGGGACAAATTAAGGAAAAAGCAGGACATCGGATGAGAAGTTGGGACCTTTACTTGACAAGTTGAAAATAGTGAAATTGAGGATTTTGGAATAAACACGGAGGGTGTGTTGTGCTTCGAGGAAGAGTATGTATGCCTAAGGATTCAGATCTCGAGGCAAATGATTCTCTGAGGCGATAGTAGCCCTTATGCTATGCATCCGGAGGAAATAAGATGTATCGAGATCTCCGTGAAGCGATGATTGGTGGCGGGGTTGAAGCGTGAGATTACAGAGTTTGTGGGAAAATGCTTGACTTGTCAACAAGTGAAGGCAGAACATCAATTACCGTCTGGATTGTTACAACCGATAAAGATTCCTCTTTGGAAATGGGAGCGGATAACTATGGATTTTGTTAGTGGGTTACCTTTAACACCTACTAAGAAAAATTCTATGTGGGTAATTGTTGATCGGTTGACTAAGACTGCTCATTTCCTGCCTGTTCGTACGGATTATTCATTACAGAAGTTGGCGAAATTATACGTATCCGAAATTGTGAGATTGCATGGGGTACCTGTATCTATTATATCGGATAGGGACCTAGGTTTACATCACGATTCGAAGCTCGCATGAAGCCTTGGGGACAAAGTTGAATTTCAAGACGGCTTTTCATCCTCGATCGATGGTCGATCGGAGAGAGTAATTCAGATATTGGAAGATATGTTAAGGGATGTGTAATCGACTTGAGGGTAGTTGGGAAGATTATCTACCCTTTGGCGTAATTCGCAGATAATAACATGACTATCGCCTAGCATTCAGATGGCACCTTACGAGGCATTGTATGGTCGTAAGTGTCGTTCTCCTATTTGTTGGGTGAGTTAGGCGAAAAGAGATGTTAGGTCTGAGATGATATCCGAGACGAGAGGATAAGGTAAAAGTTATTCGAGCACGGTTGAAAGAAGCCTCAGATAGACAGAAGTCGTATGCAGACCTGAAGCGAAGAGATATCGAGTATGATGTGGGAGATCAGGTTTTCTTGAAGGTATCTCCTTGGAAAAAGATCTTCAGATTCGGAAGGAAGGGCAAGCTAAGTCCTAGATACATTGGACCTTATCGTGTGCTGAAACGTGTTGGTCCAGTGGCTTATCAGATTGAGTTACCTCCGGAATTGGATCAAATCCATAATGTTTTCATATTTCCATGTTGAGGCGTTATAGATCGGATCCTTCGCACATTATCTTGGTAGAAGAATTGGGTGAATTTAGATTTATCTTTAGAAGAAGAACCGGTGGAAATCTTAGTGAGATGTCAAGGTGCTAAGAAAGAAAACCGTGCCGTTGGTCAAAATTCTATGGCGTAACCATGGAGTGGAGGAAGCTACGTGGGAGCCGAGGATGCAATTTGGCAACAATACCTCACCTCTTTCAACCAGGTAAATTTCGAGGATGAAATTTTTTTTTAGGAGGGTAGAGTTGTAACACCCTAAAAATTCGAGTATTATTATATTGCATGAATTGGTGTTTAGATTTTTTTTAAGTGCTTATTGAAGTCCTAAAGAGGAGTATAGCATAATTTGGATAAGGAATAAAATTTATTAATTAAGAAATTATTGAAGAGAAGCAAATGTCATTAAGACTTAAGTTAAATTAAGTGTTAATGAGTGTCATAAGTTGAGTATATGGCATGGTGGAGTTGGCGCATGGGTTTTAGCAAGAGGGAAGGGTGAAATCCTTGTTTAGCTTTTAGGTAAATTTTGTTTTAATTTTTATGCACATCCATAGCAAGTGTCGGCCAAGGACAATTAAGGTAAGAGTTGACCATATTATTTTTGGTTAGTGTATCAAAGGATTATGGAAATAGAAAATATATGGCATGGAATCAAATACTTAAGGAAAGATAGGGGGAACATAAGGCACATATCAAGGGGAAATTTTGGAAACAAATCATGGCCAATTGACCATGTGTTGGACGGCAATTTGGTATAGGGAGGGAGCCTAATTTTTGAGTTAGTTTTGGCTAAGAAATTCTTTTCTCTCTTTGGTCATTCCTTGCACTTTGTGCAGAATTTTATTCCTCTCCTTTCAACTTTCATCTTGGCGAATTTTGCAATTGGTAAAGCCAAAGTCTTTTGACCATTTGGTCACTTTTATTCATCTTGTGAATTTTCTTTTGTATTTCCCTTGTGCGAAATCAACCATACCAAAACCATTCTCTTTCTTTTCTTTTTGCCATGGCCGAATGCACTAACTCCTAAAAATCCATCTTTTCTTCTCTTCTCTTTGAAATCAAACTACCTCATCACCATCTCTTTTCATATTTTAATTCTTTCAATCAAAGTTTCTCCATCAAACACTCTCTTGGCGAATGCTAGAGTGCCATAACCAATTTATTTTCTCTTTTCTTTGGTTGCATAGCGAATTCTCCAACTCTCACAAACACCTCTCTCAACCCTTTCTTTTCAATCGTGGAAATAGGTAAGGAATCCTTTTTCATTTTTGATTTATTATTAGTGTCATGGCGAATATCATTGGTATTATGAGGCCTTTTGGATCGATATAACGTTCATTCTAATAACGTTTCTTTCGTTATTATTTAGTGCAATAACGAAGATCGGAACTTAAGTGATCGGAGAATCGTAGAAACGTTGGAAACGTTTTATTGTGGTAAGGAAATCCCATTCTTTAAAGCCTTTAGTCTTGTTTGATATTATTTTAGATCTAACTAATATTCCTTTGATCGTGAAGACTTTCAATATAGGGAAGAAAAGGCGGTGGTTAGTCACGTTAAGAGGCGGATCCGTAAATCCCCATTCAAACGAAGAGCGGTTTCGCAAATCGGGATTTTCCAGGGTTGCGGACCATCTTAGAAGGAAGTCCATTATTTGAAGTGGTACGAACTTCCGAGCCATTATCGTTGGTGGATTCTCGTGAACGAATCAATAAGCGAGGAGAAGCCGAAAATCAAGTGATTCAAAATCAAGAGGTAAGATTTTGGATCTATTATCGATTAAGAAAATTTTTACGAAATAGTAATCTAACGGATCGAAATATGTTTAGGTGCCGAGGAACGAGAAGGATTAGTACTCACGGTATCGAAATGTGTAACTTCACACTATTTCTCGGTTGGATGTCAATTTCGGTATGGAAGTAAAATCGTAAAACGACTAGATCGGTAAAAGCGTAAAAATTGATATTTTGACTTAAAATACGTAAAAAACGAATAAATCGTGAAAATTACTTAAAACGCCTCAAGAAATTACTTGTTATAATGTAAATTGTATGTTTCGATAAATTGGGCCAAAATACTCTAGTTCGATAAATTGGGCCAAAATACTCTAGTTCGATAAATTGGGCCAAAATACTCTAGTTCGATAAAGTGGGCCAAAATACTCTAGTTTGATAAATGGGCCAAAGTCCACTAATCGCTAAATGAGCAAATTGCTAAATTATTTTATGGGCCAATGAAATGTTTAATGATAAACCCACCATTGTTATGAATTAAATAAAAGAAATTATTATATGATTATATTTTGTTATATATCATACGATTGCATGGGGTGGGGTATATGAAGAGAAGAATGGCCATTGCCAAAAATCTAGTTCGGTGGCTCGCCACAATTATGGCTTATTGCCTCTAGTTCGGTGGCCTTGCCACAAATAATCAAATGGCTTATTGCCTCTAGTTGGTGGCTCGCCACAAATATGGCTCTTGCCTCTAGTTCGGTGGCTTTGCCACAATCATAAAAAGGCTTAATGCCTACGATTGGTGTGTTGGCGGGGTGGGTTGACTTGATCCCCACAGGTGTGATGGTTGGTACGGGGGTGTTAGCGGATGGATATTAGGTTTGGTTGGGAAATTCATTTTACATGCATCTTTAAATTATTTTATTTTATGATATATTGAATTCTGTAATTGGGCTCAAGCCCAGCATAATATCTTGACGATCGACCCGATAATGGTGGTAAGTGAGTTACACTGAGTTCTAAGTAACTCACCCTTTTAATTTTCCATCTCGTAATGGAAATTGATGTGGACTTGGGCGAGGATGACTTCGTGGAGACCATCTTGCAAAATATGGGTTATTTAAACTCCGAACTTTTAATAATTAATTTTACTATTTTGGGATGTTGTAATAAGGGCCTCTATAAATAATTTATGGATTTTATGTGTGTTTGCTTTTAAATTATACTTTGGATTTTTTTAAAAATATGGGTTATGATTATATGATATTTTATTAAAATAAATTTGGGCTTTCAAGTATATGAAATTCATTTATAATATTTATTATTGTTAACTCTTAAATAAATTACCTAAAGGTTTTTGATAATAAAATAATGCTTTTTTACTAATGTTTTCTAATATTTATCAAATTCAAATTTAAAAAAAAATAATATTGTAGATTTCAACCTATTGCAAATTTAAAAAAAAATGCTCGATTTATGTAACAAACCAAATCTAGTCTCAACGCATAGATAGGGTTTGGGTGTTACGTTTTCTACTAAGTGTATATGGTGTCAACTGTCAAGAATATCTGGTAAGCTATGAATCTAAATGACTATCTCTATAGTAAGATATGAGTATAACCAAGGTAAGGTATTGATATGCTGTAGAATAGTAGTTGAATAGAGTCTTAAGGGGTTTCCATGGAAAAGAGACATGTATCTGTATGTCAAGAAGGGTATCTGTTATGGTGATATGTAAGTATGAAAAGCAAGGGGTATCATTTATTCTTCTAAAATTATTTTGAATCTGAGTTATTGCTATTGTGAATTATGAGATTCGGTTATAACATGATATGAAGCTCATCTGGGTGTTATACGCTATATTTTATCAATAGGGATATGTGTAGAGAATTGAATCAAGTGAATTTGGGTATGTCTGAGTGTGAACCAATGGTATGAAACTCTGTGTAAGTATTTTCTATATATATGTATCCATCCAAGATAATGTCAATGAGTAGTTACTTGAAATAAGAGCATGGGCTAAGCTGATGAGTGTTGGAAGTAGTTTCCAAAGGTATGTTCTATTAGATAGGTATTGTAGGATAAGAGATCCATGAATTGATTGGAAGGATTCTTCAATTAACAAGATATGGAAGATTAAGTATGATAAAGATATGATAACTGGTGTACAAAGAAGTGATAAGACTGTATGGTATCAACTGAAGGAAATGACATCTAGTAGTAGTTCACTCATAGCAACTTTTACAAGATTGCAAAGCCACCATCAAGGTATGGTTATTGAGCTCACTAACTACTCTTGTCCTAACAAGATTTGTTGTTTCTTTTAGGAATTTGGAAAAGGAACTTCGCCTAGAGGGACAACGCCAAGAGTACACCAAGTTTGTGGCGGAGTGCATTGTTATGTATATAATGGATAAGTGGCATAGTCTTGAATACGCCTTTGAGTCTATCTTGAAATAGTTTCTAACTTGTAAAGATTTATATCAAATTTTCTATAATGGTTTATTTATCATATGTTCTACTTTAACTTACCAAATGTTAAGTGTTTCTTTTGGAAATTCTGATAACAAGTTTTAAGTTAAATAAGAAAATGTAATATGTTTTCATTAAATGTTTTGTATTGTTTAGTAACACATGAGATCTGGACCTAGTGAATTGAGTCGGGTTGAGGGTGTTACACATCCTTTTTAGACCCTCTACTATTTATTATTACAAAATTTCACAACAATTTCGTAATTTAATCAGTTTCTTCCTTGTGTACAAAACTAACAATTAAACTTTACAATCTAGTCCTTTTTCACATCTAAGATTAAAATCTATCACTTTAATACCAATTTCTTCAAGAAATAATTAACTGCAACTTTAAAACTTTTTAACAGTTTTACAAATTGGTACATGGGCTAGCTAAATCAAGCTCTCACGACCTTAAAAACATAAGAATTAAAATAAAATGACCTGAAAATTTACCAATTTGAAGGGTCGAATGTTTGAAATTTAAAAATGGCATTCTTTAGGTTTTTCTTTGGTGAACATTCAGTGAAGCAGAAGAAGAAATAAAATGACAACATTAAGTTGTATTTTATTCTTTAATTAAAATTAATTAACCTCATAAAAATGATTTAAAAATAACCTAAGAAAGTCTAGAATAATGAAAGATCTTCAAGATAAGTTTTCTAATCAGTCTTGATTCAATATCCATATTTCACATGATTCAATTTCTTGATTCGATCTAATCCAATCTTCAAAGATTTGTTGCTCTACAAGATGGATCTTCAAATATGATCCAACAAAAGTCCACATAATAATTTAATTCTTTTCCCAACTGATTTGGTTGAAAAGATTTCCAACTCCAAATAAGGCAAGTTATGCTCCCTATTAATATGTGCAGTGAAAATGGTCACTTCCATTGGCACTTCGTTGACCACTTAAAAAAACACTTGCCTCAGTAATAAAACCTCTATCAAGGTTTAACAGGTTACCATATTTAGGGTGTGAATCCATCTTCACAAAGTAACCTTTAATTCATCTTGATCTACTAAAATCTCATCAAATCATTTATCCTTAATATAAGGGTACAAACAATCATAAAGTCAACTTATATTTATCTCAATTGCATATCTTATTATAAAAGGTAAGTAGACGACATAAGAATCTTTGAAAAAAAATTCTTACTTGATTCAATATCTTCTCCAATGATAAATGTCACACTCACATATCTTTAAGGACCCTATTAGGGCAGAAATTTGGGACTTAATTGAATGTGTGGCAAGTTAGCGGACTCTCTTGGGAATTTTAAGGAAAACTATAAACTGTTGAGTAAATAGTTGAGTTTCAATTTTAGTTTGGTTAGGATGGCACCGACTGGTTCCAATAGTGGGAGACATAATTGTAACACCCCTTACCCATGTCCGACGCTGGTACCGGATACGAGGCATTATCATGCTTGACCTTACTTGAACATGTAATAACGGGTTATAAAATTTCATTCCAACTTAAAACTTTTCTTTCTTAATCATAACATACATATCATGGGCCTATGAAGCCTTAAACATACATATGGAAGATTTCGAAGTTCAACCGGAACTTGTACACTCTTTGAAAATTTTTGCCTAAACAGGAGTCACATGCCCGTGTGACTTGGGACATGCCCATGTGGGCAGGCCGTGTGGTCACACACGTCCATGTCCCTAGCCCGTGTAGAATTTATTTTTATTTCAAACCTACGGGGCTTTTCACACGACCGAACACACGCCCGTAAGAAGGAAGAAGGAAAAGAGAGAAGTAAGCATATAACTTAGTAAGTTTGCATGAAATCTTATGTAGCAACATAATTGCTTAAATTAAACTCATTCATCATGAAACAGGAACACATAAATCTCAAGTGCTTAAACTTACTTACTCATACTTACTCTTACTCATACTTATCCATCACAATAGGGTTACCTTAACTTGTATTTACTCATGGTACCTGCATCACTCATTACATAGTTTAGCACTTAAACTATCATAGACAATAACTTGAATCTCTATCTTCCTTAACTTGAATGGAATTCTCTATCATTCTTATACAACTTATCTTATCATCAATTTACTTACTTTGCTCTTAGTCACTTTTTCATGCTTACTCTTTTGCTCGTTGAATTACTCAGAATACTAGAGGATACTCAATCTCATCAAACAGGTGTCTCGATCCCAATGCCATATCCTAGATATGGTCTTACATGGGATCGCCTCTTAGTGCCGATGCCATATCCCATATATGGTCTTACACGGGCTTCTTTAGCTTGATGTCGATGCCATGTCCCAAACATGATCTTACACGAGACCTTCCTTAAATGGTGTCGATGCTATGTCCCAAACATGGTCTTACATGATACCTTCCTTAAATGGTGTCGAATGCCATGTCCCAGACATGGTCTTACACGAGACCTTTCTTAAATGGTGTCGATGCCATGTCCCAGACATGGTCTTATACAGGATCTACATTCGGTGCTGATGCCATGTCCCAGACATGGTCTTACATGGGACCTACATTCCTTGATGCCGATTCCAAGTCCTAGACATGGTCTTACACGGGCTTTCCTTATCTCATGTCGTGACAAATGTATCCTCATTATTCTAAAACTTCAAACGAGACTTTCACTCACTTGTTCTCATTGATTTCCTTATTAAATATTGATAATCAACTTCATTGAAATAATGTACTTTATGCAACATAGCAAATAATTTAATCATAATAACATATGTAGCAATGATTTCATACAAACTTACCTCGGCACTCCAAAATATGTGTAGATGTGCAATTTAGTCCACAATTTTGTTCTTACCTCAGTTTTGGTCTGGGCTTTGTGTTTCTTGATCTATATAACAATTTAACTTGTTTAATACTTACATTGACTAAATTGACTCATAATTCATACTTTAGCAAAATTTACAAACTTTGCCCCTAAACTTTCTTAAAATTACACTTTTGCCCCTAGGCTCGTAAAATGATTTTCAGTCAAATTTCTTGCATTTCTAGCCTAGCCAAATCATATTCTCAACTATAGCAACTTTCAATTTTATTATTTCATCGATATATGACCATTTTCATAACTTTTACAATTTAGTTCTTTTATGCATTTCTCATGAAAATCACTTAGAAAAAGATGTTTATCCTACATCAACCTTTCATATTCTTCAATAAAAAATAAAAATCATGCATGTCATATATGGGTAAATTTTTAACATAATCCTTAGCTCAAAATATAGCTAGAAATAGCTAAACCGAGCTACGAAGATCTCAAAAATATGAAGAACATTAAAAACGGGACTAGCATGCACTTACTTGAGCTTGGAAATGAGAAAAACCCTAGCTATGGCTTCTCTCCAAATTTCGGCAGCTACGGAAGAAGATGGACACCATTTTTGACTTCTTTTTCCCTTTTTAATCTTTTATTTACCAAATGACAAAAATGCCCTTAATGATCCTTTTTTAAGATTTTTCCTTTCCATGTCCACTTTTGTCCATCTTAACATACAATGGTCTAATTGCTAAATAAGGACCTCTAGAAATTTTTATAATTTTATTTCATACTCAAATCTCCTAGAATCTCATATTTTCCAATCTTTGTAATTTAGTCCTAGTGGGCAATTTATTCACTAATTAATAAAATTCCTTCATGAGATTTTTTCACTATGATGCAAACACCTCATAAACTCATAATATCATTTAAACACATTTTTCTTCTTTGAATTTGTGGTCTCGCACCACTATTCTGACTAGGCCTTAAGTTGGGCTGTTACAATTCTCCCCCCTTAGGGATTTTCGTTACCGAAAATCTTACTAGCAAAAAGGCTTGGGTACTGGTTCCTCATAGCCTCCTCAGGCTCCCACGTAGCCTCTTCTACCCCATGTCTCTGCCATAAGACTTTCACGAGAGCTATACTTTCATTCCTTAATTTGCTTAACTTTTCGAGCTAGAATCTTAATCGGTTCTTCACCATAAGTCATGTAGGATTGAATCTCAACCTCTATCGATGTAATCACATGCGAAGGGTCTGATCGGTAGTGTCGCAACATAGACACATGAAACACGTCATGAATCTTTTCTAACTCAGGTGGAAAAGCTAATCGATAAGCTATCAGCCCTATCCTCTCAGTGATCTCATATGGTCCGATAAAATGCGGACTCAATTTGCCTTTCCAGCCAAATCTAAGAACTTTCATCCATGGCGACACTTTCAGGAATACTCTATCACTGACTTGATACTCAATCTCTTTCCTTTTCAAATTCGAGTAGGATTTTTGTCTGTCAGAAGCAGCCTTTAAACAATCTCAAATCACATTTACCTTCTCTTCGATTTTTCTAACCAAATCAACTCTGTCAATCTAGTTTTCCTTAAGTTCAGTCCAATTTAAAGGCGTTCGACACTTACGCCCATACAAAGCCTCATAAGGCGCCATTTTCAAACTTGACTGAAATCTGTTATTGTAGGTGAATTCCACCAACGGTAAGTATTTTTTCCAGCTGCCCTGAAACTCAAGAACACAACACCGAAGCATATCTCCAAGTACTTGTATTAGCCTCTCCGACTGACCATCGTTTTGAGAGTGAAAAGCTGTATTAAAACTCAACTTTTTACCCAAGGCCTTATGCAACTTTTTCCAAAATCTGGACGTGAATCTAGGATCTCTATTTGATATAATAGATAATGGCACTCCATGAAGTCTCACAATCTCTGAGATATACAAGTTTGCCAACTTGACAAGTGAGTAGTCGACACGTATAGGTATAAAATGGGTTGACTTCGTGAGTCTATCAACTAGACCCATATAGCATCTTTCTTGCTTGGTGTCAACGGTAAACCTGCTACAAAATCCATGGTAACACGGTCCCATTTCTACTTGGGTACCATAATAGGTTGAAGCAAACCTGAGGGTACTTGGTGTTCAGCCTTTACTTGTTGACAAATCAAACATCTTGAAACAAACTTAGAAATATCTTTTTTCATACTTGGCCACCAATACCATTTCTTCAAATCATTATACATCTTAGTGCTACTCAGATGTACAGATAAGCATCCATTATGTGCCTCATGCAGAACTTTACGAATGAGCTCACCATTTCTTGGTACACAGACTCTATTTTTAAACATCAAACACCCATCTAAATCAATCCAGAAATTAGACTCAACACCCGACACGCATTAAACTCTTTTGGCTTGCAATTCGCTATCATCTTTCTGTACCTCATAAGTCTCTTGGAGGAACACCAATCTAGCCCTCAACTCAGCTAGAATAGAACCATCATCGAAAAAACTCACCAGTGTATTCATAGCCCTCAAAGCAAATAGGGATTTTCTACTCAAAGCATCGACGACTACATTTGCCTTTCCCGGGTAGTAGTCAATGACCAACTCATAATCTTTTATTAGCTCAACAATCTTTGTTGTCTCAAGTTCAATTCCTTTTGAGTCATCAAATATTTTAAACTTTTGTGATTGGTGAAAATCTGACATCTTTCTCCATACAAATGGTGTCTCCAAATCTTCAGTGCAAAAAACAATGGTAGCCAACTCTAAATCATGCGTCGGATAGTTCTTCTCGTGCGGCTTTAACTATTTGGAGGCATATGCTATCAATTTGCCTTCTTGCATAAGTACACAGCCTAATCCATTTAAGGATGCATCGCTGTAGATCACAAATTCTTTTCCGATTCTGGTTGTACTAGAACTAGAGCCTCTGTCAACATTGCCTTTAGTTTCTCGAAACTCTGTTGACACCTTTCTATCCATTCAAACTTTACATTTTTCTATAACAGTTTTGTTATTGGAGTCACTATCATAGAAAACCCCTTAACGAATCACTTAGGATAGCCGACTAAGCCCAGAAAACTTCAAACCTCAGATACATTTTTCAGCGGTTTCCAATCAACAAAAACTAAAATCTTACTTGGGTTAACTCGTACTCCATCTCCCGAGATAATATGGCCCAAAAATCCAACTTCCTTGAGCCAAAACACACTTTTGCTGAAGTTGGCATACAACTGATTTTCTCGTAGAATTTACAAAACAGTCCTCAAGTGCTCGGCGTGCTCATGCTCATCTCAGGAATATATCAGTATATCATCAATAAAAACAACCACAAACTGATCTAAATATGGCCAAAAAATGTAGTTCATTAAATCCATAAACACCGTAGGAGCATTTGTTAAACCAAAAGGCATAACCAAAAATCCATAGTGCCCATTCCTCATTTGAAAAGCCGTCTTAAGCACGTATGAATCTTCTACTCTCAACTGGCAGTATCCCGACCTCAAGTATATCATGGAGAACATAGTGGCTCCCTTCAATTGATCAAAAAAATCGTCGATCCTTAGCAATGGGTATTTGTTCTTCACTGTTACTTTATTAAACTATCGGTAATCTATGCACACTCTCATAGAGCCATCTTTCTTTTTCACAAATAGCACTAGAGTACCCCATGGAGAGCAACTTGATCTTGCAAAACCTTTTTCTGTTAGCTATTACAACTGTGCCTTCAATTCCTTCAACTCAGTTGGAGCTATTCTGTAAGGAGCAATCGATATCGGTATAGTACCAGGAGCTAACTCGATACCAAATTCAACCTCTCTAACTGGAGGCAATCCTGGCAATTCTTCAAGAAAAACATCTGGATACTCACATACTATTGGTACTGATTCAATCTTTAACTCGATTTCTTTGGCATTCATCACAAAAGCAAGATACGTGAAACACCCCACACCCGGCCCACGAGAATGGACCGGATCTGGTATGTTCCCCGGTGTAAACCGTTTCAAAATTCTTTTGAATACTTTGAAAACTGTGTGTTTTAGAAGATAGTTTGTTTGTGTGTTGGGCTCGAGTTGAAAACAAGTTTATTTTTTTATAATGAAAACCCATAATTTCAGGTGACAAAATATTTAAGCTTATTTTAAATTAAATGGGCTTATTCTTTATAAAGCCCTAAATTCATAGCATAGTAATCAAAACAGAAATAAAATCATCACTATGGCCTTATTACATAAAACAAAACCCAAAATAAAATTTATACAGTACTTAAAATAAAATAAAGGTTCAAATTAAATTAACTTCAAGCTGAACATGGCCACCACAAGTTCTGTAGTCCGGTCCATTACTGCTCATCACCTGAAACATGTTCCCACAACGGGGTGAGTCGATAGACTCAATGTGTAACCAACACTAAAATATAATAGAATTAGGCACACCATACATATCGTGTTCATATAAAAATTCAAGATAATAATGCAAACCCGAACCCAAACCTATATACTATCCGCTACACTCCACCCGTATCATCCTGCACACCGTGGGGACTACTAAGTCAACCCTCCATCCGCTACACACTATCGAAGGCAGTCGCTGCAGTCGACGTGCTCATCGACCACATAAAATTTTGTGGCATAGCCACCAGATATTTGTGTAATGAGACACCACATTTAGATAATGTAACCGAAGTTACCACATTCACTTAATGTGACCGAAGTCACCACATTCACTTAGTGAGACCGAAGTCGTCACATATTCTTAGTGAGACCAAAGTCATCACGTTTCACTTAGTGAGACCGAAGTCATCACATTCACTTCCCCTTTCTCAAATAACCCGAATGCCCCATATTATTCATATCATGCATATCATACTTAAATTCACATTCATGTCACTTTTCACATGTTGAGTATAACATATTTTGTAATCCTAGTAGGAGTAGGAAAACGTACCTAAGTACTTTGTACCATAATATGGTACTTTAGCCACATTCTTACACTTTCACATTAACATATATATCATATTTAAGCCATAAATCTATTAAGATTAGTGTGGTTTACACGGTACCTTAGCCATATTCTTACACTTTCATATTAACACATATAATGAATTAAAACAGTAAATCTATTGAGATTTAGTGTGGGTACACACCGATTAAACTTAGCGATTCCTTAAGATTCCGAAAAGCTAGATCTAATGTTTAGATCCTTAGTCCCTACATTTGATTTATCACTTATTACTTAGCATAAATCCTATTTGGCTATAATATCCAAATCCTAGTAGGATTTGTAAAAAGACTTACCTTTGATGCCGATTTGATGATTATTCAAATCCCAAAATTGATCTCTTGCTTTCTTTAAGGATGTCGAAATTCCTATAACCATATGTTAGATTTAATCTAACATTAAAACATAAAACATGGCCTTTGGCCGAATATACATATATCTTACCTTAAATCTTTAAATCCCGAAACTCTCTTCCTGATTAATGGAGATGTAACACCCCAAACCCGGTCTATGCATTAAGAGTAGATTTGGTTTGTTACATGAATCGAGCTATCTTAAAATCTTCAATGAGTTGAAATCTACAAACTTATTTTTAATTACGGGGTTTGATAAAAATCAGAAGAGTATTTTAAATTTGAGTTATATTAGAAAACATTAGTTGAAAAACATTATTAACTTGGTATTATCAAAAACCCTTAGATAATTTAATTAAGAGTTAACAATAATAAAATATTTATAAAGGAATTTCATATATTTGAAAACCCAATTTATTTTGATAAAAACATCATATAATCATAAGCCCATATTTAAATGTCCAAAATATAGTTTAAAACCAATCACACATAAAAATCCATAAATTATTAATAGAGGCCCTTATTACATTAACCCAAAATAGTAAAATACTTATTAAAAAGTTCAGAGTTTAATAAACCCATGTTTTGCAGTATGGCCTCCACGAAGTCATCCTCGGCCCAAGTCCACGTCAATTTCCATTACCTGAGATGGAAAAATTTAAGGGGGGTGAGTTACTTAGAACTCAGTGTATAACTCACTTACTTTGTTCACTGGGCCAGATTTTCAAATTTTGGATTTGGGCCTTGAGCCCATAAGCAGAATTAACAACATAATGAATAACATAATGTATAGCATAGCGAATAACATAATTAATAACATGCATGAAAAATGAATTCTTTCCCTCCCAAACCTAATTCCATCCGCTACACACCCCCGTACCAACCATCACACCTGTGGGGATCAAGTCAACCCACCCCGCCATCACACCAATAGTAAGCATTAAGCCATTTTATATTTGTGGCAGAGCCACCGAACTAGATTGTGACAAAGTCACCGAACTAGAGCATTGAGCCAATTATTAATTTTGTGGCGAGCCACCGAACTAGAGGCAAATAGCCATTTATTAATTTTGTGGCAGAGCCACCGAACTAGAGGCAAATAGCCATAATTTTGTGGCAAAGCCACCGAACTAGATTTTTGGCAACAGGCCTTCTTCTCTTCATCATTTTCCCAACCCATGCAATATGTATGCAAAGTAAACTGTGATTATACAATGATTTAATCAAAAAGGCCCATTAACAAGAGTCAATATTTCCAATTTTTATTAGGGCCCAAAAATAACATTTGGCCCAATTAACAATTTAACAACTTATGCTCAAATTTACGATTTAGCAGGAATTTGGCCCATTTATCAATCTAGCAGAGATTTCAGCCCGCTTAATAGTTTTAACAGAGATTACGGCCCATTATGATCTAATAGAGATTTCGGCCCAATTATTGATCTAACAGAGATTTCGGCCAAATTATTGATCTAATAGAGATTTCGGCCCAATTATCGATCTAACAGAGATTTCGGCCCAATTATCGATCTAACAGAGATTTCGGCCCAATTATCGATCTAACAGAGATTTCGGCCCAATTATTACGAGATATACAATTTTATATATTTACAACGAATTTTTTGAGGGCGTTTTCGTAATTTCCACAATTTTGCCGTTTTCATGTATTTTTGTCGAAATACCAATTATTACGTTTTAAGCCGATCTAGACATTTTACGATTTTACTCAATACCGCAATAACATCCAAACCTGGGAAAAAGTGTGAAGTTACACACCTCGATATCGAGAGTACTAATCCTTCTCGCTCCTCGACACCTAAAACATATTTCGATCTGTTAGAACACTATTTTGTATAAAAATACATTATCGATATCGATCCAAAACCTTACCCTCTTGATTTTGAATCACTTGATTTTGGTTTCTCCTCGTTAATTGGTTCGTTAGTCGCTGAGAATCCACTAACGTACAAAGGCTCGGGAGTTCTTACTACTTCAAATAATTGACTTCCTTCGGAAGATGGTCCGCAACCCGGTGGAAAATCCCGGACTGTCGAAACTGCTCTTCGTTTAAACTTAGGGAGAATAGTGGATCCGCCCCTCTTACGATAACTAAACACCGCCCTTTTCTTCCCTATTTTGAAAGTCTTCAAGATCAAAATATTGTTAGCACGTCCTAATAATATTTTTATCGATTATGACTAAGGGTTTTGAGAACGAGATTTCCTTACCACAATATTCTTGTTCCACAAGGAGAATCGATCCAAGCGTTCTATGTCACTCACGACCACTTGATTTCGATCTTCCGTTATTGCACTAAAACATAACCATTGGAAACGTTTAATAGAAGGAATAATAATTATCGATCCAAAAGATCCTCTTACCACCATTAAAATTCGGCCATGACTACTTCTAACTAAACGAAATTAAAAAGAACTCTTACCCTTTTGTCCACGGTTGAAAAGAAACGATTGAGAATGATGTCTCTAAGTGATGGAGGATTCGACTATGATAACCAAAGAAAAGAAAAAAATGATTCGGTTATGGCTCACTAACATTCGGCCATGGAGAAAACAATGGAGAAAAGATGAGTGAAAAGAAATAAAATAAGAGAAAAGATGATAATAAAGATTCGATTTTCAAGGAGAAGAAAAGAGGAAGAAAAGAGATGAATTTGATAGCTTTGTATTTTCGGCAATGGGGAGAAGAAAAGAAAAGAATGGCTTTTTGGTACTAACAATTTCGGCACTAAGAAGAAGCACAAGAGAAAATTCAAAAGATGAACAAAAATGACCAAATGGTCAAAAGAATTAGGCTTTACCAAAAGCACAATTTCGGCCAAGGAAGAAAAGTAGAGAAAAAGTTTCAAAACTATGCACAAAATGCTAAGAATGACCAAAAAGAGACCTCAAATCCTAGCCAAACCAACACCAAAAATTCGGCTCCCTCCCTAGACCATATTGTCGTCCAAATGCATAGTCAAATGGCCATGATTTTGTTTCCAAAACTTTTCCTTGATACTTGCCCCATGTCTCCATATCTTTCCTTAAGTTTTTGATTCCATGCCATATGTTTACACTTACCTTATTCCTTTGATATACTAACAAAAATAACAAGGTCAACACTTACCATATTTGAGCTTGGCCGACACTTGCTATACATGTGCAGAAAATTAAAAAATAAAATTTACCTAGATGCTAAACAAGGGATTCGAACCTCTCCCCTCATGCTATAATTCATGCACCAACACCACCATGCCATGTACTCCTCTTATGTCACTTATTAACACTTAAATTAACTTAAGTATTAATGACACTTGCTTCTCTTCAATAAATTCTTAAATATAAAATTTATTCTTAGCCCAAATTATGCTATACTCTTCTTCAGGACTATAATAAACATAAAAATAAAAGTAAGAAAATTTTCCTTCATCATCTAAACACCAAATCATGCAATATATCAATACTCGGATTTTTAGGGTGTTACAACTCTACCCTCCTTAAAGAAAATTTCATCCTCAAAATTTACCTGGTTGAAAGAGGTGAGGGTATTGTTGCCGAATTGCATCCTCAGGCTCCCACGTAGCTTTCTCCACTCCATGGTTATGCCATAGAACTTTGACCAACGGCATGGTCTTCTTTCTTAGCACTTTGACATTTCGGTCTAAGATTTCCACTGGTTCTTCTTCAAAAGACAAATCTGAATTCAACTCCAATTCTTCTACCGGTACTATGTGCGAAGGATCCGATCTATAACGCCTCAACATGGAAACATGAAAAACATTATGAATTTGATCCAATTTCGGAGGTAACTCAATTTGATAAGCCACTGGACCAACACGCTTCAGCACACGATAAGGTCCAATGTATCTAGGACTTAGCTTGCCCTTCTTTCCAAACCTGAAGATCTTTTTCCAAGGAGAGACCTTCAAGAAAACCTGATCCCCCACATCATACTCGATATCCTTTCGCTTCAGATCTGCATGCGACTTCTGTCTATCTGAGGCTTCTTTCCACCGTGCTCGAATAACTTTTACCTTTTCCTCTGTTTCAGATATCATCTCAGGACCTAACATCTGTCGTTCGCCCAACTCGGTCCAACAAATAGGAGAATGACACTTACGACCATACAATGCCTCGTAAGGTGCCATCCGAATGCTAGGCGATAGTCGTTGTTATACACAAATTACGCCATGGTAGATAATCCTCCCAACTACCCACAAGTCGATTACACATCCCTTAACATATCTTCCAATATCCGAATTACCTCTCCGATCGACCATCGACCGAGGATGAAAAGCCGTCTTGAAATTCAACTTTGTCCCCAAGGCTTCATGCGAGCTTTCCAAAATCGTGATGTAAATCGGGATCTCATCGATATAATAGATATGGTACCCCATGCAACCTCACAATTTCAAATATGTACGACTTTGCCAACTTTTGCAATGAATAATCCGTCGAACTGGCGGAAATGGCGGTCTTCGTCAAGCGATCAACAATTACCCAAACAAAATTTTTCTTAGTAGGTGTTATCGGTAACCCACTAACAAAATCCATAGTTATCCGCTCCCATTTCCAAAGAGGAATCCTTACGGTTGTAACAATCCAGACGATAATTGATGTTACGCCTTCACTTGCGACAAGTCAAACATTTTCGCACAAATTCGAAATTTCACGCTTCAACCACGGCCACCAATATCATTCACGGAGATCTCGATACATCTTATTTCCTCCGGGATGCATAGCATAAGGGCTACTATCGCCTCCGTAGAATCATTTGCCTCGGATCGAGTCCTTAGGCATACAAACTCTTCCTCGAAAGCACAACACACCTTCCGTGTTTATTCCAAAATCCTCGATTTCACCATTTTCAACTTGTCAAGTAAAGGTCCCAACTTCTCATCGATGTCATTTTTCCTTGATTTGTTCCGACCAGAGGTCGTAATATCCGGGTTAAGGGCTATTTTATTTTGGCATTGTTTGCATGTTAAGGGCTTGCTATGTTGTTGTTTGTGTGGTTTCGGGGCTTAGTTGTAGGCTAGGAGTGAGCCTGAGTAGGTGGGAAAATTTTAGTTTTAAGCCTTTGGGTGAGAGGAGCTGAAGGAGTTGGGGGTTATATATATTATTTGGTGAATTGTGGCATAACAAAGGAGCTGGTGGAGTGGCAAGCATGCGCGACTTAGAGTTTGTGTTTGGCGTCAATTGCAAGGGGTGAGGTCCTGAGTTCAAGCTACGAAAATCCCACACTTTTGGCTTCCATTTTGACGGCATGGAGGGGAGGAGTTATAGGCAGTTCGAACTCTGCCTAAGACCTAGTCAAATGGTGGAATGATGGGTGGAGAGTGATTCTAGGAGGTGGACTAATTCAAAGTGATTTGAATTAGTGGCTTGAGAGTGTTTGGGGGGAGGTTGGCCAGTTTTTAGGATATTCTTTGGTGGAGTTTGGCCGGTTGGTGAGTGTTGTGAGGGAGTGAGGAGAGTGCCAAAATTTTAAATTAGGCAAATGTGCATTTTCGATCACAATTTCTTTTTGGTAAGCTAATTTTCGTTTAGTCAAAAGCTAGCAAAAGCTCTTTTCATTTGCAAATAGCCTAAGCCGAAAAAAACCTTCCATTTTTGCTCCTTGAAACCGAAACACAAAGCAACTTTATTTGCCAAACTTTGCACTCTTTCTACATTTTGGTGTTGCCAATCAAATGCCCCATTCGCTCTCTCCATTTCTTCTTCATTCAAACCGAAAGCTTCAATAATCATACCCTTGCCGATTTTGTCATTGGTAGCCGAAAGTTCTCTTCTCTCCCACTTCTCTTTCTTTTGTTCATTGTGTGGCAAACCATTTCACCTTGTTCCCTAACCTTCATTTTCTTTTCTCAATATCCTTTGGTAAAACACCATCCTCCAAAATCACCATCATCCATCTCTTTTTCTTTGAACCGAAAGCACCTCTCCATATCTTCAATCTATTTTCTTCTTTTCCAAAACCATTGTTAGCGAACCTTCCTTGGTGTGAAGCGAAACCTTTCTCCTTTGGTTAAGGGTGTTGGTAGAACCTTGTCCCACCTGGTAGTTCTTTATTGCCATATATCAAAGGAGGAGTGTGACCTTGTTGGAATCTTGCTCAATCGGTCTAGCAAGAAGGTAAGTGCTAGGCCGAATGGCCATTTCTCCCTTTCTTGTGCTTTGTCAATCTTTGGTGTTTGAGAGCCAATGTTGGTGTTTGTTAAAAAGAGTAACGTTAGGTTTTGATGATCATTTTCATATAGGGCCTTTGGTTTTCAAGGTAGATTGGAGAAGTTAAGTGGTAAGTAGTGGTAAGAGGTTATCATGTTAGTCTATTCTTTTAGAATTCTATAAGCCAAAGTTTCAATGGTTTAAGCATTACATTAATAGGGTGTACCGATTGTTAAAAGAGGAACCATTGTCAATTCGGGTTTGGTAGGAAACCAAGCGTTTGCAAGGTAAGGGTTATTCGATATACCCTTTGGTTTAAAATGGTTGAGGCCGAATGGTTTAAGTGTTAATCCTTGTTGGCCGATTGTAGGCTCGGGGTTGTCAAGTGATCGAGGGACGTGACCGATTCTTAGGATTAACATCTTCGCTATTCGGTGTGTAGACCAACACACTTTCTTAACTAAGTAATGTGATAACTGTTTGTGTAAATGAAGCAGTGTGGTTGACTATTTTGGTACCCATTGAGGTATGGATACGGATTGAGTAAGTCCGTTTCATTATGAAATATGTGATGGTATGTGATATCATGGTTATTGGTGTATATACTTTGAGATGCCATATTAAGCATGTGAGCATGATAGCATGATAGCACGATTTTTCATTTAGTATGATGTGCTATTGGGTGATATGAGAGGAGGGGAGTATGATATCCGTGTCTTTGGGACACTTGTGTCTTTGGGACACAGAGGTTTGGCACCTCCAAGTGGTTTGGTACCACATATTTTGTGACTTTGGGTCACGGAGGTTTGGCACCTCGGCGTCTCGCCCCGATGGCTTAGTACCACGGTGGGTTGGCCCCACAGCTTGATTATCTGGATTGACGCCGGTGATTTGGTATCACACGATGGGTTGGCCCTATCATCGGATTTGTGATTGCGATCACGGTGATTTGGTATCACTTGTGTCTTTGGGACACTAGAGGTTTGGCACCTCATTGCGACTCGTCCCGTGGTTTGACACCACCGTGGGTTGGCCCCACTTATGAGATACGGGATTGTCGCTAGTGATTTGGTATCACACGATGGGTTGGCCCCATCATTGGATTATCGTGACTTGGTCACCAGTGGTTTAGCACCACATTATGGATATCGTGACTTTGGGTCACGGTGGTTTAGCACCACCGGTGGTTTGGTACCACACGGGTAGAAAATGTGATATGGTTGGTTAGGATGGAGTGCATTACTTGCATTATTTTGTTATGATGTGTGTTGGCATGTTATCTGGGAGAGGATTTACACCTTGAGTCTTATGACTCACTCTCTCCTTTGACATTTCGGGTGACACTTAGACGCGGACATGGAGCCGGATGGACTCGAGGTGCTCATGCCATGCTTAAATAAGGATTTGCTCGGACTTTTATGAATTTGGTACTTAAGCATATTTATTACTATTTGGTTTATTTGGGTTTGTAAATGGCCTCTTAAAATTATGTTTTGCTATGTTTATGTTTAAAGTAGATTTATAATATGCCTTAACAAATTAATTGGGTTAAAATGTGCTAAAACTTGGAAAGATAACGATTTCAAAACTACAAAAGCGATATTTTTAAACTAAACCATCGGGTAACACACTATAATTTGGGATAAAGTGAACTCAAAATGTTTTCTAACTTAAACACGATTTTCTACTAAGTCAAAATGTTTTAGTAATAATACGAAACAACTTAAACTTCTAAAGGAGATAAACTTGTTTTACCTACACATCTGATTGAGTTTTCAAAATTTTCGGGTTTTCAAATACATCATCAGATTTTAATCAAGCCTACTCGAGTTTTCTTTCAATACACAAACTTCGCGAAGTGTTTTCATCAAACATCTAAACTTCAACCTAAACCTCTCAAAATCTTTTTCCCTGTAACATACTAGATTCGGTCGTGGTGTGTTGACCGGGTTTGGGGTGTTACAATTGTGGTATCAGAGCTAAGTTCAAAGGCTCAGCTGTGGGCCTGAGGCCCAAAATGTTTTCAAAAGTTTGTTTTAAGTGTTATGTTTTGAAAAAGTATGGTTTGAAAGGCATGGCACCGAGTCTCCGGCACCAATCCGCCCAGGTAAGTACCCCTTACTATTGGTTGTGATAATGATATTGATGAGATGTGATTGGATGGCTAGTGATAGTAAGACTACTTTAGAAACTAAAACTGATAGGACTCAGTGGACTCGCGAAAACAAAGCCTCTTTAATATTCATAAGACTTTGGTTAAAAATAGTGGAATAATTACTGATGCATAAAATTCTTTAAATCAGACGAGATTTAGTCATGAGTACCCGAGGTGGACGTGGTCGTGGGCGAGGTCATGAGTAGGATGACAGATTCGAACACGTAGGTTACAGTCGAAGTCGAGAAAATGAGATCTGGGATTCGCCACCATTTGGAAGTGGTGAGTTCCAAGAGCAGAGGGGACGACGCAGATGTCCTGAGCGATCTTGGTTACGGAAAGGGTAGCTGGAGTAGGTGAGGCGTAGGAGCTAGGAAATTTGTGCTGGCGACTTGAGCAAGCGGGTGAATTCTTTCGGGGTGTCTCGGGTGTTGCTCCTAGCCTTCTTGAATATTGGTGGAAGTGACAGAGCGGATAATGGACGATCTAGACTGATCTTGAAGAAAAGTTAAAGGGATCGTATCACTTCTCGAGATGAGTCATACCGTGGTGGCTCCTTTATTCGAGACAATACTGCGGTGAAGATCGACTTGGGACTACTTACGGTCGCTTATCAAAAAAGTACGTATGAGCTAACTACATTAATGAGCGATGGAAAGCATTTCGAGGTTAGTTCAGGGAGCAAATCATGTCAAAGCACGAGGCGAGTTTCTCGGTGAGTCGGTATGCGTGGGTATGGTGGCTCTTGAACATGAGAGGTGCATTCATTTTGAGGATGGCCTGCGAGACAAATTAAGATTATTGATTGCTTCAAACAGAGCGTGAATTTGATTCGGTTGAAAAGCGAAGGTAGCCGATGACATTAAGGAGTCGGTGAGGCAAGGCATGGATAGGAAAACACAAGAGGAGTTTTGGGTCTTCTGGGTCGTCAGGAAATCAGCAAGAAAAGGGCTAGACCGAGTGGGCGAATCAGTCGGGTAGGTTTGTTGCTGCTAGGCAAGGACCGCCGCAGTGTAACCGTTGTGGGAAAGCTCATTGGGGAGGATGTTGGGTGATGGTAGAAATTTGTTTTGAGTGTGGCTCGCTGGACCACCGTGTGAGGGACTGTCCGCGCAAGTTGGCTAGGATTCAGTCAGAGAGTCAGGGCCGTACTCAGTATAGGAATAACGGACCACCACCGCAGAGGGGCCGAGGTAATGGCAGAGGGGTATTGGTTCTGGTCGGGGTCGTGGAGCACCGGCAGAGGTGCGAGCAGTAGTTCGAGGCGAGACGGTAGGGGTTAGTGTATCTTTGAGGCGTCGAGAGGAGGCGGACGACCGGACGTCATTACTGGTACATTTTAATCTTTGGTTCTCCATCTCTTGCTTTGATTGATGTGGGTTCAACACATTCATATGTTGCAAGTAGCATAGTGAAGACCATGGATTTAGACTCTGAGATATCTTCTAGGCAGATGACCGTAATAAGCCCTCTAGGTCACTCTGTAGTTGTAGATAAAATTTGTATAGAGGCGTACCTCTAGAACTCCAGGGGTATCTTTTGTGGTCGATCGATGGGCTGTCGTTTGGGGAGTTCGATCGATTCTCGTGATGGATTGGCTGGTTAAGTCTGCAAGGCGAAGTTGGATTCTTGTGACTAAGCGCATGGTTCTGAAGCTTGACTAAGGGGATGAGGTAGTTTTGATCGGTAATAGGAGAAATTATCTATCCAATGTGGTATCTGCTCTAAAAGCGAGAAGATGGTCGAGAAAAAGGTGTGAAGCATATGTGGTTCATGTGTATGCCTTGGAGGCTAAAGAGTCTCTTTGTGGAGACAGTTCGGACGATTAGGAATTTCTTGATGTGTTTCTGAGGAGCTTTGGGTTTGCTACGGATCGGGAGGTAGAGTTTGGGATAGATCATTGCAAAGCTGCGCGGTGTCCATAGCTCCGCATGTGATGGCACCTAAAGAGTTAGTGGAGCTTAAGGCTCAGATCCAAGAGTTATTGGACCGAGGCTTTATCAGGCCAAGTGTTTCGCCATGGGGAGCGCCGGTACTCTTTATCAAGAAGAAAAGCGGTACTATGCGGATGTGTATAGACTACCATAACTGAATAAAGCGACGATCAAAACAAGTATCCCTTGCCTCGGATAGATGACTTGTTTGATCGGTGAAGAAGCGCGTCGGTTTTCTCGAAGATCGACTTATGGTGCAGTTATCATCGATTAAGGGTGAAGGGCGGATATCGCAAGACTGACATTTAAATGCAGCGGTATGGGCACTTTGAGTTCTTAGTTATGCCGTTTGGGTTGACTAACGCCCGGCGATTTCATGGATATGATGAATAGGGTGTTCCAACGATGATTTAGATCGTTCATAGTGGTTTTATCGGCGACATCTTGGTATATTCAAGGACGAGGAGGAACATGATCGCATTTTGGGTGGTATTGCGATTTTGAGGAGAAAGCGACTTTATCACGAAGTTCGAGAATCTGAATTCGGCTTAGGGAGGTGACGTTCTTGGGTCATGTAGTATCGGCTGAGGGGATTAGAGTGGACCCTCGTAAGGTAGAGGCAGTTTTGAATTGGAAGCCGCCTAGGTCAGTAGCTGAGATTCGGAGTTTTTTGGGCTTGGCAGGATACTACCGAAGATTTGTAGAGGGTTTCTCGTTGATCACAGCACCAATGACCAAATTATTAAGAAAAGGGGTTCCGTTTATTTGGACAGAGTTAAGTGAGCGTCGGTTGTTGGGACGAGTTGGTTCTTTGAGACCGAAGATAAGGTTAAGTTGATTGAGCTCGATTGAAGGAAGCTTCGGACCGACGGAAGTCCTATCCGATCTTAAGCGAGAGATATTGAATTTCTTTGTGGGAGATCGGGTTTTCTGAAGGTCTCACCGTGGAAGAAAGTGTTAAGGTTCGGGAGGAAAGGCAAGCTAAGTCCGAGGTTTATTGGGCGTATAAAGTCTTGAGACGAGTGGGACCGATTGCATATCATTTCGAGTTGCCAGTGAGCTAAGTTAGATTCACGATGTGTTCCACCTTTCAATGCTTAGGCGATATCGTCCAATCCGTCACATGTGGTAACAGATGGGAGAGATTGAGGTAAACCAGATATGACCATGGAGGAAGAGCACATCTGATTTTAGATCGGGATGTGAAGGTTCTGCGTGGGAAGTCTCGTGCCTTTGGTTAAGGTTCTTTGGCGGAATCATGGCGTGGAAGAAGCTACGTGGGAACCCGAGGATATGATGAGACAGCAATACCCGCAACTCTTCTGACCAGGTAATTTCGAGGTCGAAATTATTTTAAGGGGGTAGAACTGTAATATCCCGGGTTAAGGGCTATTTTATTTTGGCATTGTTTGCATGTTAAGGGCTTGCTATGTTGTTGTTTGTGTGGTTTCGGGGCTTAGTTGTAGGCTAGGAGTGAGCCTGAGTAGGTGGGAAAATTTTAGTTTTAAGCCTTTGGGTGAGAGGAGTGAAGGAGTTGGGGTTATATATATTATTTGGTGAATTGTGGCATAACAAAGGAGCTGGTGGAGTGGCAAGCATGCGACTTAGAGTTTGTGTTTGGCGTCAATTGCAAGGGGTGAGGTCCTGAGTTCAAGCTGCGAAAATCCCACACTTTTGGCTTCCATTTTGACGGCATGGAGGGGAGGAGTTGTAGGCAGTTCAAACTCTGCCTAAGACCTAGTCAAATGGTAGAATAATGGGTGGAGAGTGATTCTAGGAGGTGGACTAATTCAAAGTGATTTGAATTAGTGGCTTGAGAGTGTTTGGGGGGAGGTTGGCCAGTTTTTAGGAGATTCTTTGGGGGAGTTTGGCGGTTGGTGAGTGTTGTGAGGAGTGAGGAGAGTGCGAAATTTCCACTTAGGCAAATGTGCATTTTGGTCACAATTTCTTTTTGGTAAGCTAATTTTCGTTTAGTCAAAAGCTAGCAAAAGCTCTTTTCATTTGCAAATAGCCTAAGCCGAAAAAAACCTTCCATTGTTGCTCCTTGAAACCGAAACACAAAGCAACTTTATTTGCCAAACTTTGCACTCTTTCTACATTTTGGTGTTGCCAATCAAACACCCCATTCGCTCTCTCCATTTCTTCTTCATTCAGACCGAAAGCTTCAACAATCATACCCTTGCCGATTTTGTCATTGGTAGCCGAAAGTTCTCTTCTCTCCCACTTCTCTTTCTTTTGTTCATTGTGTAAGCCGAAACCATTTCACCTTGTTCCCCTAACCTTCATTTTCTTTTCTCAATATCCTTTGGCCGAAACACCATCCTCCAAAATCACCATCATCCATCTCTTTTTCTTTGAACCGAAAGCACCTCTCCATATCTTCAATCTATTTTCTTCTTTTCCAAAACCATTGTTAGCCGAACCTTCCTTGGTGTGAAGCCGAAACCTTTCTCCTTTGGTTAAGGGTGTTGGCCGAACCTTGTCCCACCTGGTAGTTCTTTATTGCCATATATCAAAGGAGGAGTGTGACCTTGTTGGAATCTTGCTCAATCGGTCTAGCAAGAAGGTAAGTGCTAGGCCGAATGGCTATTTCTCCCTTTCTTGTGCTTTGTCAATCTTTGGTGTTTGAGAGCCGATGTTGGTGTTTGTTAAAAAGGAGTAACGTTAGGTTTTGATGATCATTTTCATATAGGGCCTTTGGTTTTCAAGCGTAGATTGGAGAAGTCAAGTGGTAAGTAGTGGTAAGAGGTTATCATGTTAGTCTATTCTTTTAGAATTCTATAAGCCAAAGTTTCAATGGTTTAAGCTGCTACATTAATAGGGTGTACCGATTGTTAAAGAGGAACCATTGTCGATTCGGGTTTGGTAGGAAACCAAACGTTTGCAAGGTAAGGGTTATTCGATATACCCTTTGGTTTAAAATGGTTGAGGCCGAATGGTTTAAGTGTTAATCCCTTGTTGGCCGATTGTAGGCTCAGGGTTGTCGAAGTGATCGAGGGACGTAGACCGATTCTTAGGATTAACATCTTCGCTATTCAGGTGTGTAGACCAACACACTTTCTTAACTAAGTAATGTGATAACCTGTTTGTGTAAATGAAACAGTGTGGTTGACTATTTTGGTACCCATTGAGGTATGGATACGGATTCGGGTAAGTCCGTTTCATTATGAAATATGTGATGGTATGTGATATCATGGTTATTGGTGTATATACTTTGAGATGCCATATTAAGCATGTGAGCATGATAGCATGATTGCACGATTTTGCATTTAGTATGATGTGCTATTGGGTGATATGAGAGGAGGGGGAGTATGATATCCGTGTCTTTGGGACACTGTGTCTTTGGGACACGGAGGTTTGGCACCTCCGGTGGTTTGGTACCACATATTTTGTGACTTTGGGTCACGGAGGTTTGGCACCTCGTCTCGTCCCGATGGCTTAGTACCATGGTGGGTTGGCCCCACAGTTGATTATCTGGGATTGGCGCCGGTGATTTGGTATCACGATGGGTTGGCCCCATCATCGGATTTGTATTGCGGTCACGGTGATTTAGTATCTGCTTGTGTCTTTGGGACACGGAGGTTTAGCACCTCATTGCGACTCGTCCCGTGGTTTGACACCACCGTAGGTTGGCCCCACTTATGAGATACGGGATTGTCGCTAGTGATTTGGTATCACACGATGGGTTGGCCCCATCATTGGATTATCGTGACTTGGTCACCAGTGGTTTGGCACCACATTATGGATATCGTGACTTTGGGTCACCGGTGGTTTAGCACCACCGGTGGTTTGGTACCACGGGGTAGAAAAGGTGATATGGTTGGTTAGGATGGAGTGCATTACTTGCATTATTTTGTTATGATGTGTGTTGGCATGTTATCTGGGAGAGGATTTACACATTGAGTCTTGCAACTCACTCTCTCCTTTGACATTTCGGTGACACTTAGACGCGAACATGGGCGGGATGGACTCGAGGTGCTCATGCCATGCTTAAATAAGGATTTGCTCGGACTTTTTATGAATTTGGTACTTAAGCATATTTATTACTATTTGGTTTATTTGGGTTTGTAAATGGCCTCTTAAAATTATGTTTTGCTATGTTTATGTTTAAAGTAGATTTATAATATGCCTTAACAAATTAATTGGGTTAAAATGTGCTAAAACTTGGAAAGATAACGATTTCAAAACTACAAAAGCGATATTTTAAACTAAACCATCGGGTAACACACTATAATTTGGGATAAAGTGAACTCAAAATGTTTTCTAACTTAAACACGATTTTCTACTAAGTCAAAATGTTTTAGTAATAATAAGAAACAACTTAAACTTCTAAAGGAGATAAACTTGTTTTACCTACACATCTGATTGAGTTTTCAAAATTTTCGGGTTTTCAAATACATCATCAGATTTTAATCAAGCCTACTCGAGTTTTCTTTCAATACACAAACTTCGCGAAGTGTTTTCATCAAACATCTAAACTTCAACCTAAACCTCTCAAAATCTTTTTTCCCTGTAACATACCAGATTCGGTCGTGGTGTGTTGACCGGGTTTGGGGTGTTACAGAGGCTTCACCTGAAGTTCTGCTAACAAACTACCATCCTCATATAGACTCAAATGGGTAAACAATGCTCTCAAATCAGATACTGCCTTACGACTTAACGCGTCAGCTACCACGTTAGCCTTTCCAAGATGATATTCGATTGAGAATTCATAATCCTTTAATAATTCTACCCATCTTCTTTGTCTCAAATTTAACTCCTTTTGGGTAAGGAGGTATTTAAGACTCTTGTGATCCGTGTACATTATTGACTTCTCACCATAGAGATAGTGCCTCCAAATCTTTAAAGCAAAGACCACATCAGCTAACTCCAAATCATGAGTAGGGTAGTTTATTTCGTGCGGTCTCAATTGACGAGAAGCATAGGCCACCACCTTTCCATTTTGCATCAACACACAACCTAGACCCGTGTGAGGCGTATCACAATAAGCAAGTGAATTCTTTTCCGACCTCTGATTGAATCAAAGCTGGAGCTTCATCGGGATCTTCTTCAATTTCTCGAAACTCTCTTGCTGCTTTTCGGTCCAATTATACTGAGCTCCCTTCCATAGCAGTTTAGTTAGGGTGCGACAATCAACGAAAACCCTCTACAAAGCGTCTATAGTATCCAGTGAAACCCAAGAAACTCAATTTCAGCTACCGATGTTGGTGGTTTCCAATCCGAATAGCCTCAATTTTCGAGGATCCACCCTTATTCCTTGGTGATACCACATGACCAAGGAAAGTCACTTCCTTTAGCCAAAATTCGCATTTACTAAATTTGGCATCTGATTGCTTATCACGTAAGTAGGCTGTAATACTATCCGCAAATGCTTGTCATGCTCCTCCTCATTTCTCGAATAAACCAATATGTCATCTATGAACACTACCACAAACCGGTTTAAATATGGTTGAAAGACTCGGTTCATCATGTCCATAAATGCGGCTGGTGCATTGGTTAATCAAGCGGCATCACTACAAACTCATAATGTCCGTAACGTGTCCGAAATGCCGTCTTATAAATGTCCGCTTCTTTCACCTTGAGCTGGTGATAACCCGACCTCAAATCAATTTTGGAGAAAACTGAAGCTCCTTTTAATTGATCAAGCAGTCGTCAATTCTCGATAGAGGATACCGATTCTTGATCGTCAATTTATTCAATTATGCGTAGTCAATGCACATACGCATCGATCCATCCTTCTTCTTGACAAACAAAGCCGGTGCTCCCCACGGAGACACACTTGGTCGAATAAATCCCGATCCGACAATTCTTGAATTTGAGCTTTAAGCTCACCAACTCCTTTGGTGCCATTCTATAAGGAGTAATGGACCTTGGAGCTGTCCCGTGCAAAAGCTCAATGCCAAATTCTACTTCCGATCCGAGGTATACCGGGAAGTTCTTGGGAAATACATCGGAAATTCCTTCACCGTCCTCACATCATTCACAGATAACTCTTTGGCATCCAAAGCACAGATAAAGGCTAGGAATGCTCCATATCCTTTTCGAACTAACTTCTCTGCCTTTAATGCAGATACCACATTTGCCAAGTAGTTCCTTCGCTCACCAATCATTATGACTTCCTTATCATCCGAGGTTCTTACTGACATTCATTTTTCAGCACAATCCAATTGTGCCCAATGTTTAACCAACCAATCCATGCCCAGAATGAGATCGAACTCGCCGAAAGGTAGTTCCATCAAGTTTGCTAAGAATACCTCTTCTTGAATTTTCAAGGGCACGTCTTTAAACATTTTATTTACAATTACCGACTGTCCTAAAGGACTAATTACTGTCATCTCACTATCGGTAATTTCAGATTCTAAATTCAGGTTTCTAGATATGGCACTAGCTACATATGAGTGGGTAGAGCCAATATCTATTAAAGCAATAACAGGTACATCGAAGATGAAGAACGTACCAGTTATTACATCTGGTGCATTGCCATCCTCGCGGCGTCTAACTGCATAGACCGATCCAGCCGTCTTGCATCGCATTTCCTCTAGGACCATTGCCTCGACCGATGCACCCGCCCATGACCAACCCCATTACCACCACGACCGGTCCACGACCTCTCGGTGGTCTGCGATTACCTCGGCGGCTATGCATCATTATTACAAACTTCTTGAGTCGTATCCATACGCCGAGGACAATTTTGTACTGATGATCCATTGAACCGCATTTGTAACATGCACCCGTTTTCCTCCAACACTCTCCAAAATGTCTTTTCCCACACTCAGTGCAATCTCGACGTCGATTATTTGTTACCGGTGTTCTACCTTGAGGCGGTTCATCGTTCCTAGGTCTTTTACGGAATCTCTTTGAAGAACAGCATCATTTGTGTCTCTCTCTTGTTTCGGAATCTTTCTCGATTTTGCCGTTCTGAGTTCTTAGCCTCCTCGGCTATCTTGGCCTTTTCCACAAGAGTGGAAAAAGTTCTAACTTGCTGTGGAGCAATCAGAACCCTCAGCTCATCATTAAGTCCATCTTGAAACGCACACAACATTCGTGATCTGTTGAAACTCAACTTCATATGCTGCCACTGTCTTACTTCCTTGGACAAGATTCAGAAATTCTTTCCTTCGAGCGTCTACATAACTCGTTCCAATGTATTTTCCTTGGAAGGCAGCTTTAAAGAATTCCCAATTAATCAGTGCAGCTTCGGTGCCTTCTCGAACAGTGAGCCACCAACGTCGCCTCATCTCTTAACAAGGATACCGCTCCTTTCGCTTTTTACTCAACGATTGCAATCCATATCATCCATAATCCGTTCCACGACTTGAGCGAAGATTCACCACATTCGAGCTACACCGAAACTCCTCCGAAAACTTCGCATTATTGGACTTAAGTCGTTCGAAATTGACCCACGAGTTGTTGGCCCAATTCTAGTTCCGCGACCCTTTCCGGGACTCGCAGCATTGCTTGAGTCAATGCATTATCTTCTTCCATGTGATCGCGTGATCCGTCTCACTCTCAATTGGACGCAGTCGTCCATTTCAGCATATGATTTGGTGCTTCAGTTGTAGCACCTCGGCCTCTACCACGGCCACGTCTACCGCGTCCACGACCACGTCCTCTAGTGCTCATGATGGCTTGGTCGTTTTTATCTGATTACAAGTTTTATGAATTAGAAAATTTGTTTCGGTGTTTATTAACGATGTTTTATGAGATTTCAGAGGAAAAGTTGTTTTTCGCAACATATCCTATAGTCTCAATCTCTACGATTTTTCATATCTAAAACTAGAAGTTCTAGAGTACTCCTATGATCATCATAGTAATCATTAAGCAATAAATACTTACTTGACTTGTTGCCGGATGCTTGTGGTGTCATACTGATCTTTAAAATATCATTGAACGATTTCATACGAAATTATTTGCGAACCCAAACCACGTAGAATTTTTGAAACTGGCTCTGATACCATTAAATGTAACACCCCAAACCCGGTCTATGCATTAAGACTAGATTTGGTTTGTTACATGAATCAATGAGTTGAAATCTACAAACTTATTTTTAATTACGGGTTTGATAAAAATCGGAAGAGTATTTTAAATTGATGTATATTAGAAAACATTAGTTGAAAAACATTATTAACTTGGTATTATCAAAACCCTTAGATAATTTAATTAAGAGTTAACAATAATAAAATATTTATAAAGGAATTTCATATATTTGAAAACCCAATTTATTTTGATAAAACATCATATAATCATAAGCCCATATTTAAATGTCCAAAATATAGTTTAAAACCAATCACACATAAAATCCATAAATTATTAATAGAGTCCCTTATTACATTAACCCAAAATAGTAAAATACTTATTAAAAGTTCGAGTTTAATAAACCCATGTTTTGCAAGTATGGCCTCCACGAAGTCATCCTCGGCCCAAGTCCACGTCAATTTCCATTACGAGATGGAAAAATTTAAGGGGTGAGTTACTTAGAACTCGATGTATAACTCACTTACTTTGTTCATTTGGGCCAGATTTTCAAATTTTGGATTTGGGCCTTGAGCCCATAAGCAGAATTAACAACATAATGAATAACATAATGTATAGCATAGCGAATAACATAATTAATAACATGCATGAAAAATGAATTCTTTCCTCCCAAACCTAATTCCATCCGCTACACACCCCCGTACCAACCATCACACCTGTGGGGATCAAGTCAACCCACCCCGCCATCACACCAATAGTAGGCATTAAGCCATTTTATATTTGTGGCAGAGCCACCGAACTAGATTGTGACAAAGTCACCGAACTAGAGGCATTGAGCCAATTATTAATTTTGTGGCAGAGCCACCGAACTAGAGGCAAATAGCCATTTATTAATTTTGTGGCAGAGCCACCGAACTAGAGGCAAATAGCCATAATTTTGTGGCAAAGCCACCGAACTAGATTTTTGGCAACAGGCCTTCTTCTCTTCATCATTTTCCCAACCCATGCAAATGTATGCAAAGTAAACTGTGATTATACAATGATTTAATCAAAAAGGCCCATTAACAAGAGTCAATATTTCCAATTTTTATTAGGGCCCAAAAATAACATTTGGCCCAATTAACAATTTAACAACTTATGCTCAAATTTACGATTTAGCAAGAATTTGGCCCATTTATCAATCTAGCAGAGATTTCAGCCCGCTTAACAGTTTTAACAGAGATTACAGCCCATTATGATCTAACAGAGATTTCGGCCCAATTATTGATCTAATGAGATTTGACCAAATTATTGATCTAACAGAGATTTCGCCCAATTATCGATCTAATGAGATTTCATTGATTATCGATCTAATGAGATTTCGGTCCAATTATCGATCTAATGTAGATTTGACCCAATTATTACGAGATATACAATTTTATATATTTACAACAAATTTTTTGAGGGCATTTTCGTAATTTCAACAATTTTGCCGTTTTCATGTATTTTCGTCGAAATACCAATTATTACGTTTTAAGCCGATCTAGACGTTTTTACGATTTTACTCAATACCGCAATAACATCCAAACCCGAGAAAAAGTGTGAAGTTACACACCTCGATATCGAGAGTACTAATCCTTCTCGCTCCTCGACACCTAAAACATATTTCGATCCGTTAGAACACTATTTTGTATAAAAATACATTATCGATATCAGATCCAAAACCTTACCCTCTTGATTTTGAATCACTTTGATTTTCGGTTTCTCCTCGTTAATTGGTTCGTTAGTCGCTGAGAATCCACTAACGTACAAAGGCTCGGGAGTTCTTACTACTTCAAATAATTGACTTCCTTCGGAAGATGGTCCGCAACCCGGTGGAAAATCCCGGACTGCCGAAATCGCTCTTCGTTTAAACTTAGGGGGAATAGTGGATCCGCCCCTCTTACGATAACTAAACACCGCCCTTTTCTTCCCTATTTTGAAAGTCTTCAAGATCAAAAGATTGTTAGCACGTCCTAATAATATTTATATCGATTATGACTAAGGGTTTTGAGAACGAGATTTCCTTATCACAATATTCTTGTTCCACAAGGAGAATCGATCCAGGCGTTCTATGTCACTCACGACCACTTGATTTCCGATCTTCCGTTATTGCACTAAAACATAACCATTGGAAACGTTTAATAGAAGGAATAATAATTATCGATCCAAAAGATCCTCTTACCACCATTAAAATTCGGCCATGACTACTTCTAACTAAACGAAATTAAAAAGAACTCTTACCCTTTTGTCCACGGTTGAAAAGAAACGATTGAGAATGATGTCTCTAAGTGATGGAGGATTCGGCTATGATAACCAAAGAAACGAAAAAAAAATGTTTCGGTTATGGCTCACTAACATTCGGCCATGGAGAAAACAATGGAGAAAAGATGAGTGAAAAGAAATAAAATAAGAGAAAAGATGATAATAAAGATTCGGTTTTCAAGGAGAATAAAAGAGGAAGAAAATAGATGAATTTGATAGCTTTGTATTTTCAGCAATGAGGAGAAGAAAAGAAAAGAATAGCTTTTTGGTACTAACAATTTCGACACTAAGAAGAAGCACAAGAGAAAATTCAAAAGATGAGCAAAAATGACCAAATGGTCAAAAGAATTAGGCTTTACCAAAAGCACAATTTCGGCCAAGGGAGAAAAGTAGAGAAAAAGTTTCAAAACTATGCACAAAATGCTAAGAATGACCAAAAAGAGACCTCAAATCCTAGCCAAACCAACACCAAAATTGGCTCCCTCCTAGACCATATTGTTGTCCAAATGCATGGTCAAATGGCCATGATTTTGTTTCCAAAACTTTTCCTTGATACTTGCCCCATGTCTCCATATCTTTCCTTAAGTTTTTGATTCCATGCCATATGTTTACACTTACCTTATTCCTTTGATATACTAACCAAAAATAACAAGGTCAACACTTACCATATTTGAGCTTGGCCGACACTTGCTATACATGTGCAGAAAATTAAAAAATAAAATTTACCTAGATGCTAAACAAGGGATTTGAACCTCTCCCCTCATGCTACAATTCATGTGCCAACACCACCATGCCATGTACTCCTCTTATGTCACTTATTAACACTTAAATTAACTTAAGTATTAATGACACTTGCTTCTCTTCAATAAATTCTTAAATATAAAATTTATTCTTAGCCCAAATTATGCTAAACTCTTCTTCAGGACTATAATAAACACAAAAATAAAAGTAAGAAAATTTTCCTTCATCATCTAAACACCAAATCATGCAATATATCAATACTCGGATTTTTAGGGTGTTATAGGAGATGTCGAAATACCTTAGTTTTTGAAATCCCGAAATTAACCTTCCATATTTCGATCAATAAAATATAGGAGGGATTACACTAACTTTCGGCTTAAAAGAAAGGAATACAATTATAACTATAGATCCTTACCCTTTATATTGAAATCCATGATCCCTCCCGACACCACTTGAGATTGACTTAGAGACTTGATGAACAATTGGCTATGATCCCTTATGTATTCGGTTTCAAAGATGAAAGAAGAGAGGAATAATAGGCTTAGAGGGAATCGACTAGGAGGCTAAAAGAAAAGAGGAAAAAAAATGGATGCTCAAGAAGAATTTCGGTAGAGGGAGAGGAGAAAGAATATTCAGCAAAAGAAAAGAGAGGGAGAATGAATAATGAATAGCCCTAGTCTCATCCTTTTATAGCCGAAATTACTAGGCCAAGAATCATTTACTTGGCCATCACTCTTCCCTCATTCTCCTAATTAAAGAATAATTCTTCATTTGTCCACTATTTAGCCGAAATTCTAAAGGGAATAAAACTCTTCTCTTAAGAGTCCCTATTGTCGTCCATTGCTTCCTCTCTAAGTAATTAAATAAAAAATCACTTAAAGCTTTAGCTAGGTACCATCCAACCCCTTTCCCTTGATGAGCCAAATTTAAACTTGTTCTTATTGGACTCCTTGTGGCCATACGAGGCCCAATTTATCCACCTAAGTGGCGTCCTCCTTGGGCTTTAAGTGGCATCTTGAGCTACTTTTCCAAGCTTTGTTTGTGTGTCAAATTTCACGTACTTTTTCTTTTAAGGCCTCCTTGCCTTAATTACCTCTTTTAAACTTTAAAACTCGACATTTCTAAGTCATTTCTAGGTTTTCAAAAATTTTCGTTCGGCTTTGTAAACTTGACATTTCTTAGGTTTCCTAAAATGTTTACTTTCCTCTTTTAGCTTAGTTTCCAAAATGTTCACTTTCCTCTTTTAGCTTAGTTTCCAAAATGTTCACTTTCCTATTTTTAATGTAACATTTCCATACATTTCCAAGTTTCCCGAAATGTTTACTTTCCTCTTTTGAATCATTTCCAAATCATTTCCTTATATTTCCTTACATTTCCTTACATTTCCTTTCATTTCCTTTTATTTCCTTTCATTTCCTTTTATTTCCTTACATTTCCTTTCATTTCCTTTCATTTCCTTACATTTCCTTACATTTCCTTTTATTTCCTTACATTTCCATACATTTCCATACATTTCCATACATTTCCATACATTTCCATGCATTTCCATACATTTCCTTACATTTCCAAGGTTCTAAAAATGCACACCACACATCCATATCACAGCAAACATGCTATTAAGCAAAAATGCACACAATGGGATTTGAATCTCTTCCCTCAAAGTACTTCACTTGTTGCCATAACCCTTGCACCTTAGGTGGCGTCCCTTGCCACTTTTCCACATCACTTCTTGTTTTTAACTTAAAAACCAATAATTGTCCAAAGCTTTCTCTTTCATCCTAGGATTTTAAAAACCCTTAATTCACTTTCAAACACTGCCAAAACCTACTACTCATGAATTATGCACAAACGCATAACCCCTAATCTAGGATGTTACAATACGCCTCATACCCTTTTCTTACATACCTCTTGGCTGACATGTGAGAGATCACTACCAGCAACCTATCTTGTTCATCTGATTCAACACGAAGAGTGTCCCCATTTTCACATCTCATCTCAATATATTTCTTTCTACAATTTACTGTCACATCATGAGTGGTTGACCAGTCCATACCAAGAATAATATCGAATTCATCAAATGGCAATAGCATAAAATTTGCCTTAATATAATGACCTCTAATCATCAATGAGCAATCTTTGCATACTTTATTAACTAATACACTTTTTCCTAGTGGATTAGACACTTTTATCTCAAACTCGGTAGACTCTATGGGCATGCTCATACTAGATACTAATTTCATGCAAATGTATAAATGGGTAGACCCTAGATCAATTAAAGCAACAACATTAGTGTCATGAAGAGAAAATGTACCTGTAATTACATCGGGAGACGATGCCTCTTCACGAGCACGAATGGCATAAGTCTTTGCAGGTGCTCTACCCCCGAATCTTGCAGCCTGCTCTCGGGGTGTACCCTTACTACTCGCCCTGCTTCCCGGGTTCCTTTGTTGTCTTCCTCTATTAGTGCTTCCTGCTCTTGCGCTCTGAACCTTGTCTTTCTCAACCATTTCGAGGCATTCTCTAATGAAGTGATCTTAGGAACTGCACTTAAAACAAGCACTCTCATGTGCATGACACTCACCGGGGTGATGTCTACTGTACTATGGGTATTCGGTCTATTAGATCAAATATTCCCAACACTAACGACTGAGGTGGTTTGAGCCTTATTCCTCAAGTACTGTTTACTCTTGCTTCTACCTGAAAACCCAGCTGAAATAGCTAATCGGGTAGGAAAATCTCTTGATTTCTTGGACGAGGATTGAAACGACTTACTCTACTGTCTCTTTCTTCAGTCATGAGACTCCATCTTAGCTTTTCTTTTCTCTTTAACAAATTCTTTCAAGTCGAGGACACCAACAAACAACTTAATGTCTTCATTTAGTCCATCCTCAAATCTCTTACACATAATAGCCTTAATGGATGCACACTCTTGTGTGTATTTGCTACGCCTTACAAACTCACACTCGTACTTGGTTACTGTCATCTTACCTTGCTTAAATTTTAAGAATTCCTTTCTTTTCTGATCCATAAATCTTTAACTGATGTACTTCTTCCTGAATTCTTCCTGGAAAAACTCCCACGTGATCCTTTCCCTTGGTACCACTGACACAAGGTTATTCCACCACTGATAAGTAGAATCTCTGAGAAGAGAAACTACACATTTCATGCGCCCTTCAGGTGTGCATGATAATTCATCAAATAACCTGATGGTATTTTGAAGCCAAAACTCGACTCTTTCTGGATCATCATCTTTACTAGCCCAAAATTCCTCAGCTCCTTACTTCGAAATTCTATCTACGGAGGCATTTCTCTTCTTACCACTTTTACCACTTAGGGGCTATAGGGATAGGTTAAGGAATAGATAGGGTGGAGGGGGTGGTGCATTCGGGTTCGTGCGAACGAACTCCATATACCAAGCATTCATCATGTGGAGAAAGGCTTCCTTAGCCTTTTCTCCTCCTCTCTGACTTACTGTAGTGGATCTATTCTTATTTTCATTTGGCACCGTCACTTTGGCAGGAGCTGGCGCATTACTTTCTACGTCATTCGCCATAGCTCTTTCGGAATCCATTTACCATATGGAAACACAATTTAAATTGTCAGGAGTCATCACACTATCATTATATAAATACTCTTATGTATGGCATGTATAACTAGACTTAAACTTAGGCTATGTTAGTTTAAGAATCGACTAAATCGTAGCTCTGATACCACTAAATGTAACACCCTTTACCTATGTTTGACACTGAGACCGGATTCGAGGCATTACCATGCTTGACCTTGCTTTAACATGTAATAACGGGCTATAAAATTTCATTCCAACTTAAAACTTTTCTTTCTTAATCATAACATACATATCATGGGCCTAGGAGGCCTTCAACATACATCTAGAAGGTTTTGGAGTTCAACCAGAACTTTTACACTCTTTGAAAATTTTTGCCTAAAAAGGGGTCACACGCCCGTGTGACTTGGGACACGCCCGTGTGGGCAAGCCGTATGGTCACACACGCCCATGTCCCTAACCCGTGTAAAATTTATTTTTATTTCGAACCTACGGGGGTTTTCACATGGTCGGACACACACCCATGTCAATGGCCCGTGTCCTTCACAAGGCCTAGACACACCGTGTCTTCACCTATGTGTGAAAACTAGGGGTATTTTGTTTATGACGTCAGCAACCCCTTAAGAAGTACACGGCCTAGACACACGTCCGAGTGTCTACCCGCGTGGACACTTAAAGGCTATTTTCCAAGCCAATTGCCACCCTGAAACATCAACACACTTATACCAACTCCAGTAATACATAACATAACTTTTATACACTATGAATAATCCTCGAAACATCACTTGTAGAATTCATAAAACTCATCATGATTAAGATATGGAAGTTAACAAATATTAACTAATTTCTATGGCCATATACAAAAGAATGCATAATCCTTAGCCAAGCCTTTAGCTCACACATATGACATAATACAAAATGACTGTCCTATATATGCCATACCCAAAATAATTCAACTTTACTATACCAAAAGAATGATTGATAGTGTGATCCGAGCTCTGATGTTGTACGATCTCTGAGCTAGCTTGGCGATACTACAAGGAAGAAGGAAAAGAGAGAAGTAAGCATATAGCTTAGTAAGTTTGCATGAAATCTTATGCAGCAACATAATTGCTCAAAATAAACTCATTCATCATGAAACAGGAACACATAAATCTCAAGTGCTTAAACTTACTGACTCATACTTACCCATCACATTAGGGTTACCTTAACTTGTATTTACTCATGGTACCTGTATCACTTATTACATAGTTTAGCACTTAAACTATCATAGACAAAAACTTGAATCTCTATCTTCCTTAACTTGAATGGAATTCTCTATCATTCTTAGACAACTTATCTCATTATCAACGTTACTTACTTTGCTCTTAGTCACTTTTTCATGCTTACTCTTTTGCCCGTTAAATTACTCAGAATACCAAAGGATACTCAATCTCATCAAACATGTCTCTCGATGCCAATGCCATATCCTAGATATGGTCTTACATGGGATCGCCTCTTAGTTTTGATGCCATATCCCAGATATGGTCTTACACGGGTTTCCTTAGCTTGATGTCGATGCCATGTCCCAAACATGATCTTACAAGAGACCTTCCTTAAATGGTATCGATGCCATGTCCCAGACATGGTCTTACACGAGACTTTCTTAAATGGTGTCGATGCCATGTCCCAGACATGGTCTTACATGGGATCTACATTCCTTAATGTTGATACCAAGTCCCAAACATAGTCTTACATGTGCTTTCTTTATCTCATGTTGTTACAAAGATATCCTCGTTATTTTGAAACTTTAAACGAGATTTTCACTTACTTGTTCTCATTGATTTCCTTATTAAATATTGATAATCAACTTCATTGAAATAATGTACTTTATGCAACATAGCAAATAATTTGATCATAATAACATATGTAGCAATGAATTCATACAAACTTACCTTGGTACTCCAAAATGTGTAGATGTGCAATTTAGTCCACAACTTTGTTCTTGCCTCGGTTTCGGTTTGGGCTTCGTGTTTCTTAGTCTATAATAACAATTTAACTTGTTTAATACTTACATTGACTAAATTGACTCATAATTCATACTTTGGAAAAATTTACAAATTTTACCATTAAACTTTCTTAAAATTACACTTTTGCCCCTAAGCTCGTAAAATAATTTTCATTCAACTTTCTTGCATTTCTAGCCTAGTTGAATCATATTCTCAACTATAACAACTTTCAATTTTTACTATTTCAGCCATATATGGCCATTTTCATAACTTTTACAATTTAGTCCTTTCATGCATTTCTCATGAAAATCACTTAGAAAAATATGTTTAACCTACATCAACCTTTCATATATGGGTAAATTTTTTAACATAATTGTTAGCTCAAAATATAGCTAGAAATAGCTAAACCGAGCTACGAGGATCTCAAAAATATGAAGAACATTAAAAACTGGACTAGCATGCACTTACTTTGAGCTTGGAAATGAGAAAAACCCTAGCTATGGCTTCTCTCCAAATTTTGGAAGCTACGGACGAAGATGGACACCATTTTTGACTTCTTTTTCCCTTTTTAATCTTTTATTTACCAAATGACAAAAATGCCCTTAATGATCCTTTCTTAAGATTTTTCCTTCCCATTTCCATTTTTGTCCATATTAACATATAATGGTCTAATTTCTAAATAAGGACCTCTAGTAATTTTTATAATTCTATTTCATACTTAAATCTTCTAGAATCGCATATTTTCCAATCTTTGTAATTTAGTCCTAGTGGGCAATTTATTCATTAATTAATAAAATTTCTTCATGAGATTTTTGCACAATCATGCAAACACCTCATAAACCTCATAATATTATTTAAACTCATTTTCTTCTTTAGATTTGTGGTCTCGTACCACTATTTTGACCAGGCCCTAAGTCGGGCTGTTACAATAATAATCACCAGTGATTGGTTAAAGGAGAGTGGAAGACCATGTATAGGAGATATATATATAGAGAGAGAGAGGTAAAATGGGACACTCTAGAAATGAAAAAAAAAATCCTCTTCAAATTTAGGCTGTAACTTTCTTTCCACTTGCTTTGTTTTTTTTTAGTTGCTTTGAAGAAGAAGAAAGCTTGGGAAAGCTCTGCATGGAGTAGAAGTTGTGAGAATTGGAGTCTAGAAATAGAGATATTTTGAACCTGGAAAGCTCCCTAACTCTCAATGCTTGAGAAATTGAGAAAGTAGGAGGTCTAGGGCCCTTAACAAGTTTCTATAAGCTTTGTTCTGAGTTTTAAGGTTTAATAATTTCAATATAATCGATTTATATGATTTTCATGCTTAGCTGCCAGGATGAAGGAGGCTTTAGTGTTAGGACAAACTAAGCTGACACGAAAAAAGGATCTAAGGTGAGTTTCTACACTCTATCTTGGATTAATCATGTTGCATTTTTCTGCATTACTTGAGCCTATTGTTGCACATAAATATGGTGAGTGCTTTATGATTAATTGTTAAATGTTAAACAGTTGTTGTATGGTATGGAATGTGTGTGTCGTACAAGTGATATGTATTAAGTACCTAGTTTGCATGAAATGTATGAGTGTCTTATGCAGCTAACTACCTTGTACAAAAATCATCAAACCTATAATTTGAATGGAATAATCTCGAAAAGAATCTGTAAATGAAATGTTGGTACTAAAGCTTTTAGGGAGAATGAAAATGTCCACCTCTAGATTATAAAGAAGATTAAGTGAAATGTTTGAAGTCTGCCTCTAAGAATAGGTGTGGAAGAAAATTTCAAGGACGAAATTTTCTTTAAGGGTAGGGGAGTTGTAACACCTAGATATCTTAAAGGACCCAATTAGGGTAGAAATATGGAACCTAATTGAATGTTTGGTAAGTTAGCAGATTTTATTGATAATTTTAGGGAAACAGTGAACTGTTGAGTAAATAGTTGAGCTCCAATTCTAATCTGGTCAGGATGGAACTAGCTGGTTCCATAATGGGAGACATAATAATTATAAGTGATTGGTTAAAGAAGAGTGAGAGATTTCTTATAGGATATATATATATATATATATAGAGAGAGAGAGAGAGAGAGAGAGGTAAAAGGGGACACTCTAGAAAAGAAAAAAAATCCTCTTCAAATTCAGTCTGTAATTTTCTTTCCACTTGCTTTATTTTTTCGGTAGCTCCGAAGAAGAAGAAAGCTCGGGAAAGTTCTGCATAGAGTAGAAGTTATAAGAATTAGAGTCTGGAAGTAGAGAGATTCTAAACTTGTAAGCTCCCTAACTCTCTATGCTTGAGAAATTGAGAAAGAATAAGGTCTAAGGCCCTTAATAAATTTTTGTATACTAGGTTCTAAGCTGTAAGGTTTAATAATTTGGATTTAACTAATTTATACGATTTTGATGCTTAGCTTCTAGGACAAAGGAGGCTCTTGGTTGAAACAAACTAAGCTGAAAGGAAAAAGGATCTAAGATGATTCTGCACTTTGTCTTTAATGAATCATGTTGTGTTTGTCTGCATTATTTGAGCTTATTATTGTGCATAAAGATGGTAAGTGCTTATATGATTGATCATTAAATGCTAAACGATTGTTTTATGGTGTAGAATGTGTGTGGTGTACTTATGCTATGTATTAAGTACCTAATTTGCATGAAATGTATGAGTGTTTTGAATATGGACTACAGGGGTATTTACTTTGACGGGATAGATGGAGTAGAAGTGGCGAATGAGAGGAGTGAGTGGATGGATAGAGAAATGGAAATTTTAGTTGTATTCTACAATTTAGTGTTGTTTGACTCAAACCATGATGTTAAAAGCCCGGGCCTTGGGAGGGGACACTGTGGTGTTTGAGCATCGAGGTTAGATATGAGAGAAAGGATATTGACTGACGCACTAGAGTGAGATTGTGACAACGATTAGTGATTGGTCCTTCAAGGTGACATTGTGACAATGATCTACAAGCTCTATAGGGGGACACTGTGACGATAATAAGGTATTTAGGGGCGAAACCTCAAAATAGGTTTAAAGGTGTAAGACCATGGCTTGCCTATTGCAATCAATAGAGTCCACCAGGACAATAAACATGGGGTAGTGTGTTGGGACAGTAAAAATGAAATAGTCCATCAAAATAATAAACATAGGGTTATAATGTGTAAGGCCATAGCTTAGCTATGGAAGCCAATGAAGTCTATCGGGATAGTAAACTAGGGTAGTTCATCAGGACATTAAACATGGGATTATATTATGTAAGACCATAGTTGGGCTATGGCGGCAAATTAGGTGCACCAAAATGTTGAGCTATGAAAATTTAATAGGGCAAAATGAGGGAAGTCATTGTAAGGCTCGTGCAGTGAGTAGCATATTGGGATGAGTTACTTCTTCCTAAACCATGGATAAATAGATTGTTAAAGGAATCCGCCAAAGTATTATGAAAAAGGGAAAATTATTCTATGTGGCCTTATCTAGGTAAGGTAATAGACGAGGTACTCTCTTCGAGATATGGGGTAACCATCAATATGAATTCACAAGACATTGGAAAATAAACTATGTGTATAAGATCTTAAATCTTTTAAGTAGATACCTATGAATAATTGAGATGATCTCACTATGTTCACTAAACTTATAAAAATTCATCTTTTGTGTGTTGGATAGGCATTGCCTTGGAGAATAGAGTGGTGGAACCAAGCCAGACACTACTAGATTCTAGTAATGGGCATGGTAGTTATTCATGTATATAAAGGGGCACCCTTAGAGGCCACGTCTCAAGGGTTAAGTAGAGTATGTTTGTATTCGATTTAAAATTTAAAGCTCGTGTAAATGACTATCGAATTGTCTTAAAAAAGCAAAATTGTAAGAATTTATAACTGAAAAGATATGAGTTTTAATAGTAGTTAAATTTTGAATTTAGGTCATCTAAGTGTGTAATTAATTTAGATCTGAAATGATTCAGATAGTTTTTAAATCCAGTACTTAAATCGAGTTGTTGGGTCAGGTATAATGTGTTACAAATTAAGATGTATCAAACTTTTGGTTTAGTCGATCCTTTGGTCATAGGAAGTTGTTATGAGTTATTAAATGTGATAAGAATAAGTGCAGGTTGGCTAATTATTACAGGTTTGGTGATATACTTACTGAAGAACAATAGAAGGAAAGGTAAATGCAGTAAGAACAAAAAGATAAGGAAATTAAATATGAAAGTCTTTCATTATTATGGAAAACCAGTACAAATGCACAAAAGTATCAGGCATTATCTCTAGCTGGCGAACTGATCACCTCCTCACTGTCTTCCTCTTCCTCACCATTGAGTTCCTCAATATGGGCAGGAAGTTTTGGCTCAGGCTCTAGAGTGTAGAAGAGGTCAACAGATTCCCTCCACTCTTTCTAGAACTCTTCCCATTCAGCCCTAGAGTGATTCATCACATCGAAGCTCAAATTAGTGTTGGTAAACTGGCGTAGACAACTAAAGTCCATCTAGCTCACATTAAAGGGGCCCACGACCACTTGAGCATGTAGGATGTGATTAGAAAACAACTTGGGAATATAGTTTTTTATTCCTATCATGGTTTCTATCTTGTATTGCTCCAGGGCTTCACAGCTTTCTTTTTGAACCCTTTCTAAGTCTACTATGTAACACCCCAAACCCGACCTAGACGTTACGACCGAATCTGGCATGTCACATAGGGAGGTTGTTTAAAAACTAAATACGCGTTCGTTAAAAAGTTCGTATTCTTTTTTTAAAACTTCAAGTTCTGATTCTTGTTAATTAAAATGACAATTTACTAGATGTCTCTTTTAAAAAGTAGTTATTATTTTGCAAACCGCTTTTGGTTATGAAAATTGAAATTTGAATTTTTGCGGTAACTTGATAATTTGGAAAATAAATTATTAAAGTTTTAGGAGACCACCATATTAAACATTTAATAATAATTTTAAGATTTTATTTAATTTGGGTTTATTATTTTAATAAGGCCAGCACAGGATACCAAACAAAGATGGAACGTGGAGCAGAAGATGAAAGAGGGAGACGTAACTTCGCTGGATGCCTACCACAAAAGATGTAGAAGGGAGGTTATGTAATCAGCTAAGGTGTAGAAAGAAGAAAGAAGAAAAATAAAAAGAAAGTAGAAGGATATGGAAGGTGATTTTCGGCCAAAAGTGACTTGTTAACAAAGTAGGAGAAGAAATGAACGCAAAGGCAAAACGAATGAGAGCAAGCTTAGGAGAAATTCAGCAAAAAGAAAGAAGAGATGGAAAAGAGTTGAGAAGACCGAGAGAGAGAGACCACCAAAGAAAGAAAATGACCCGAAATGTCACAATAACACACTTGACAATTGTTCACTTTCCAAAACCACACAAGAGAATTCGGCACACCCCTCAACTAAACCGAAAACACCCTTCAAAATGACCAGACCCTATTGACCGAAACTCCTTCAAGCACATCCCTATTTTTGGCCAACTCCTCCATTCTACCATATTCCATAATTCCCTCCATGATTCTCTCCTACACGTACTCCCCTTCACTCATTCAAATAATTTGACCAAGTCTTTCCTCTCTTCTGTTGAGTTTGGTCTTTACTCAGCTTCCCCCTTTCTTGAGCACAAAAATAAAACTCCTCATATGCTATTAGTGGGATTCGAACCCTACGTCCCTTACCTCCCCAATGACGTCAACACCACTCCACCACAAGCTCTCTTGTGTTAGCACAATACCAACAATTAAACTTAAGTCCTAACTCCACTAGCTCACCCCCTAAAGTGCCCAAAAACCAAACTTTCACCAGAGCTTGGGCTCAAACCCAAGCCTCCCCGGGACCCCCAAACACACCCAAATAATATGCTTATCAAGCACAACACATGTAGTAAGAAAAATGCCAGACCCCTATTTTGAGGATGTTACATACCAAGTAAAGTTCCTCATGTGCCTTGATTTGGTTCTCAAACTGGCAAACCCTCTCCTCAAATTCCATTTTTAGGGAGTTATATTTAGACTACCAGCTAGAAACATACTCGGCTAACTCCTAAATTTGACAGGCTGCTACTTCTTGGGATTGGTAGATCTGGGCTTGTTCTCAATCTTGAGAAGCTAGGGTCATCTCTAACCAAGCCCGTTTACCTTTTTTTTCACTACATCATTCACAGAGGGCTCGGCATAGTAAGCCACCTTCTTCCATAACAATCTGGTAAGATTCCATCAACTCAAAGAGAAATGGTTTACGAGTTTCAAAGGAAGAGGGAGAGTACATTCTTTCTATTCTTAGGGCAGGCCCCTCTCTCATCGTTGGTTGATTTCTATTAGGGAGAATGGATGCTGACCCACAACAAAATTGTCCCTCCAATGGAGTAAACTTAATGTTATGCCAAAAGGAGTGGGATGTTGCCTTGATCCAGTAGGGAGAGATGGCGGTGTAAAAAGGCAATATGGGAAGCGGACTTATTAGGTGAACCTTAGGCGAGGGGATCCAAGTCTCTTGGAATGGCAGACTCTGTAACAACCTATTTTTGGTCTAATCAAAACAGTGGTTTTGGGACCACAAATCTAAAGTCAAAATATTTATTTTAATATTATTTTAATGTTTACAGCATGATTAAATGTTGGTGTGAAATTTTCGTTAAGAAATTTTATCGTTTGAATGGTTAATTTGATAAAAAAGGCCTAAATCGCGTAAAATGCAAAAGTGTCACTCTATTAGCTAAAGGTGTCTAATAGTTATAAAACCTTAAATTTAAGGTCCTTAAGTGGTAAATAAACCATTATTTTGATATTGGATGATAGTGGCATGGCATTTGGTGTATTTATTAAATGTTTTTAAGGTTAAATAAGTAAATTAATTTAAAGGTTAATTAAAAGATAACGAAAATTAAAATTTCGTCCATCTTTTCTTTCAATAGTCAAATTTTGAAGAAGAAGGTAGCCATTTTATCCATTCTAGGGTTTGGTCACTTTGGAGTCTAATTGGTAAGTGATTTTGACTTTGGTTTTTAATGATTTTTGCGTTTTTGATATCGTTGCAGCTAGTACTAGCTAGCCCAGGGACTAATTTGCAAAAATGTTAAAGATTTTGAATGATTCCATTGATGAATATGTATGATTTTTTATGTTTGATGATAGATTATGAATATTTGTTATGAGTATTACAAGTTTTATTAAGTGATTTTTAGTAAAAATATAAATTAGGGGCTAAATTGAGAAATGTTGAAAGTTAGTGGTTAAAATGTGAAATAAATGCAAATTATGGGATGCTAAGGGCATTATGGTAATTCAGCTAGCATGGGTTAGTCTTGAATTTCATTAATTTGTGATTTTTGTGAAATAAGGACTAAATTGTAAAAATGTGAAACTTTGGGGAAAAAGTGTAAACATGCCCAAATGTGTGTTTTGGATTAAATTGAATAAATTAGTGATTTAATAAGCTAAATTTGATATTATATAGATTAAGAAAAGTAGAATTTGAACCTAGATCGGGGGAAAACTAAAGTTATTAACTAAACGACTCGATTTGTCGTTTTAGCATCCGAGGCAAGTTCATACATGATAAACATTGTTACACTTATGTTTTTAATGCTTTGATATTGCATAAATTGTATACAGGAGACTACGGTCATGTTCGATGATAAATCGACTATGTTTTAACACTTAGTGTGCGATTTGAGATAGCTTCGGCTATGTAAGGCACTTAGTGTGCAGGATTATAATAGCTTCGGCTATGCGATGGCACTTAGTATGTGAAACATCGAGTATTCAACATTTTTACGATAAGGTGTGAGGTCGTTATGAATTTTTATAGGTATGTACATGTAAGTATGAAGTTCAAATAGAAAAGGTTAAAACTTTGCATATAAGTATATGAATAAGCTTATGGAAAGTTTGATATTATCATGAATTATACATTAACTTGTTCAAATTGATGATTTGTGTTCTATGAATTGTTGAGTATAGTTAATATGAACTTACTAAGCTTTTTAGCTTACCTTGTTTATTTTTCCTATGTTTTATAGTGAATTCAAATCTAGCTTAGATGTGGGGATCATCAGAGACTACGTCACACTATCTAACCATATACTTAGTACTTTTGAGTTGTGTATATGGTATATGTCATGTATAGCCTTGAGTCATTTTGGTATGTTTGATGAACATGTATTTTGGGCCATTTGAGTTGGCTTATGATAATGAAAGTTGATGGTGTTTTTAAATGTGACCTATATTGTGTGGTTAAATTTGAATCTATAAAGTTAAATGATATTAGTGATACGATCCGTCTCGGGATGAGTCGAAACGTATTTGAGTTGCCCGATCGTCTACGAGGAGTAATTGAAAAGTTTTTGGGAAAAGGGTGAAATAAGGTTAAAGTTGTGGAAGTTTATCAAAAAGGTTAAGATTTGGATAGGAGATGGAGATAGGTTCGGTTTAACAAACGAGAACAAAGGATAAATGTTAGGTGATATTTTGGTTAAATGATAAGAGATATTTGATGGAGAGGGATAGAAGAACTTAAACAAAGAATCAATTCAACACTAGGAAAGTGTCACCCCGGGTTTTATATTTGTTTAAGGTGGAAAATGGGAGTAGAGAAACCTCGACCCACTACTTGGAAAAGTAGGAACCTTGGTACAAAGGTGAACACCACACTATATGATAGTGATAAGTTCAGAAAGAAGAAAACAGGTTGACGCCACTAAAAACTAGATAAGCCAATGAGTCTTCAACAAAATATGAGAGAAAATAATCTCACAAATTGAGCAGCATAACATTCACAAATTCCATAAGTTTTTTTTTTTTTTTTTTGAAATTTTAGCCCAAATAACTCCATCTTCAATGTGAATAATTTCTTCAATTAAGTGGCTGTCAAAGTCCTTTGAAGTCTCCATGACCAATTAAAAAGTCACCTAACTCCATCCTTCAATGTGAGTAATTTCTTTAATTAAGTTTCTTTGAAAACCTTTTGAAGTCTCCATAAGCAACCGAAAAGTCACCAGCATCTTTGATGGAGAATTGAATGATGTGATTAATTGCTTTCAAAGTCTTTTGAAGTCTCCATGTCCAACCGAAAAGTCACCAAACATCTTTGATGGAGAATTGATTGCATGCGATGATTACTCATAAAGCAATCGGTTATGGATGTAGAAAACAAAGAGGCTACCAAATTAAAGAAGAATAATGCTCTTCTTTAATATAAAAACTTCTTAATGATGTATTAAGCTCCTTTATATCAGCCCCCCACTTGTGTAACCGAATTCACTTGAAAAGCCATCCTATTGACTTCATAACAGCCTTTTGAAATAATGGATGTGAGTTGAAAAGTCACCTGCAATTATCACATGTAACCGACACATTAATGCAATTATTAAACTTAAAACAAATTAACAACTAACTTAATTAAATAAGCTAACACTTAAAATCATTTATTCTAACAACTAGCTTAATTAAATAAACTAGCATTTAAACATCATTTATTCTAGCAACTAGCTTAATTAAATAAAGCATCATTAAATGAACTTAACTCATGCATCAATAAATTAACCTAGTAACTAGATTAATTAAAGAAACAAATTATTAAATTAAATTCATTAAAGAACTCAATTTAATTAAACTAAGTTGAGTTTAATTAATGACCAAGCAACCATTTATTGAACTAAGATGCTTAAATGCATGATTTAAAATGCAAACTAAATACACGAATGAGTTCCTTAATGCATGACTTAATTAAATACGAACACATAATGCATGTCATAAAAAAATATGTTGATTAATAATGCATGACATTAACTAAAGATGCATTTAATTAAACAAGACATAATTAAAGACTAAAGTATTGAGCTGATTCAAGCTCAAATAAGCTGAATTTGAACTGGATGGAGCTCGTGGAAATGGAAATGAGCTGGGATCAGCTTGCCAGCAGTGCAATGCTCGACTCGGGATACTTGTCTGATGAAGTTCGCGGGGCGTGCTCGCATCATCCCCCCTCTTTAAGGCAACTTATCCTTAAGTCGAGTCATTGGTTTTCTGAACAGAATTCCCTTTGCTTGGTTTTTCCTCGGTCAAATGGGGCGGATATTAATCGGGTCACCTGGAAAGGATAACCATGAATTAGCAAGAGATGTTTCAAATACACTTGCAATTCAAATGTGAGCGACACCAAACAAGTAAATCGCATGTAATTGAATGTAATCAAATTATCATATAAAAGAAATAATGCCTTGTCAAATTTTTGAAACAAGATTAAGTAGGCTTCAAAGCATGCATACGATTTGAATGGATTCCACAAGTCAAGAATATCATTCGAATAATGAATCAAATGATAAACATAAGCATCACAAACAGGTAGTTGAGAAAATTCACATGGCTCATGAAATTGAACAATCAGATCTTGCATTGTACGATATATTCTCTCTCTCACACATGAATTATAAAAATTATCAAACACAAGAATCTTTTTGTCAACCATCAAGACAGATAGATCATAAACAGGCAGAATAGAACATTTAAACATATCATGACCTAAATGTTTTACAAAAGTCAATTCATTAACGCAAAGCTTATCATCATCCAAAGAGAACAAAAATGTATCAACAATTTCAGAAAACTTACCTTTAGCAGTAGAAAAATAAAGATCGTTCTTACTTTGCTTGAACAATACAAACCTTCTCTCCTCAGGGTTGTAGTGTAGTTGTAGTTTCGCGGTTGAATTAACCTTTCCCAAATGAATCGCAAACTTCATGGACAACCAAAGAAATTGTTTAAGGAACGAATGTAAATTGAAAACAAATTGAACAATTTTCGTTACCTTATTCAAAATCCACAAATCAAAATGATGAAAATTTTCACACATAATTGGCGTTGCTTGATTTTCCAACAAGATGAATTTAAACAAATTCCGGTTTGAAAACATAATTTTGATTAATCATGCCAAAGTGTAGTAATGGTCTCATCAAGTTAAACATGTCAATCCATAAAGATTTTTGCATACACAATATCGAGCAATCAAAACTCTTTTCAAACTTTAAAACGGATTTGCAAAAACTTGATGATTTCATAAAAGGGAACAAATTATTCATATAATTATCATAGTCGATCAAATTGGGATTCTTACATGAAATCTCATTGCCACGCAAGATCAAGTTTCGATTGAACACTACCTTATCTTTGAGTTGGTTAACGTAAAGTTTGGAGTTAAAAAAACTCGTCTTACCACCGTTTGAAACTTCAACAATATTCGAAGAAGGATAATTAACCATTCCTTGGCTTGAAGCTTTTACAAAGGTAAAGTCATCAAGGGGTATACGCACATTCAAGGAAGATAATGGAAACGCAGGGGTGAAGAAATCCTTACCTAACTTACCTTTGAACTCGCACGGTTTGTTCTCGACTTCAGCCTTATCTTTGTTGATCATTCGAAAGCGTCTTTCGTGGGGAACATATTGAAGTTGAGAGTTATCGCTCGGCCTTTCAAAAACCTGAAAAATAGGGATAGAACAAGAAAAACTTTCAAGGGGGTTAATTGAATCACTCCTCACTTCTTCTTGCTCGTTCTCTTCTTTCACTTCTTTTTCCAACTCGATTTTTTTTGTTTCAATTTCTTTCTCTTCAATGTCTTTTTCTTCATGTTCTCTCAATTTTTCCACGCTTTCTTTTTCAACTTCTTTTTCTGTATCAAATTCTTTTTCTTTTTCATAGGCTTTTTCAATGACTTTTTCGAGCTCTCTCAAAATTCGTTGATTTTCTCTCTTACTTGCCTCTTGTCTCTCTTCTTTTTTTATTTCTTTTTCCTTGTCTTCTTTTTCTTTTCTTTTCTTTGTTTCTTTTCTATTACATGATGTTACAAAAGAATCATGACTAAAACGATTTCCAAAAGAAGGAAAATTTGTAACACCCAAAACCTGGCCCATGCGTTTCGACTGGATCTGGCGTGTCACGGCTTGTACATTGAAAACTTTTGCCTTGTTGGTTTTGGAAGTCGTAAGTTAATTAGACATTATTAGAGTAAATAAGTGACATTTTAAAATAAAATCTTATATTAGTATTATTAAGTATAAATAAACCTTGACATAAAATTTATAAGTTGCATAACATTGAAAACTTCTTAGTTGAATAAAAACTAGGGCCTTAAAAAATCCAAAATAAAAATAAAATAAACTTAAAGAAATCCAAATAATTTGTAGAAATAAAACTTGATGGCCCTCGAGTCCGCCTCGGCTCCCATGTTCATGATCTCTGCTCACCTAAAATGTTGGGAAAAATAAAAGGTTGAGTCACCAAGACTCATGTGCAAATCCCGAGAACACATAAAAGGCTTGAGGCCCACAAACACATTATGAACCTTGGCCGAATACAAGGGTAACAAAATATGCAACATGGCCCATCCCAAACCTATGAGTCCATCCTCTACACACCCCGCACCAACCATCACATCGTGGGATTTCTACAATCAACCCTCCATCCGCTACACACCATATCGACAATTTGTCTTGCTTGTCATAAAGATCGATCACTATGTGACCTATGTGGCGAAGCCACCGATATTGTATCGACCTTAATAATATATCAACAATTTGTGCTACATCATAAAGACCAATCACTATGTGACCTATGTGGCAAAGCCACCGATCGCCTCGCGACCTACTCCCCTTCCAGTAAATCAATCAATCCCATCCCATGCATACATGCAAGAATCGAACATTAAACTATCTAAATAGATTACATATTTTTACATACTTGATACACATAGAAGTTTCTATGATTACGCACTGCATCCCTTGCCTACCCTTACAGGTAATACAAAGCATTCATCTGACTTATTTTCTAACTTTTAGCCCATAACATACATATAATATAACAAAGCTTATGTGTCAAGAATCTACACACGATTATCGATAAAATGAGGCTTTTATATTATCCTTAGTCGACACAACTGCTATCCTAAGGTGTTGTTCGAGGCGGTCCACAACCAATTGGCCAATCTCAATGCAGATCTTGCTCGTTCTTAAACTTAGGATTCTTTCTTTTGCTCGATCTATATTTAATTCCATCATAAATACTTATCGAGTTACTAACCCATAATATTTAATCGTTAATCCTCCTTATAAAGTTAAAATCTTGTATATAATGATGAAATCTACTAGAAATCTAGGAAAATCTTCTTACCTTAAAAATTCGAAATTGGAGACTTATGAATTTTGGCTTTTAGATCTAGTCGACTAGGCTTCCTTCAAATCCCGACTTGCCGCCCATCATAAACCATTAAACTATTAGCTTTCGACTTTTTCCTTTTCAAAAATTGAGAATAGATTATGAGAACTAATTAAAAATCTACTCTTACCTTAACTTAGGAGATTCTGCTAGTACTAGAGAGAGAATTTGACAATGTCAATGGAGGATTTAAATGCCGGAAGTATAGAATAATTTCTCAAATAGGATGAATAAAATAAAAACTATAGAGATTTTGGCTTTTTAGAGAAGGAAGAGAATAATGGGGTTTTCAGCTTTTAGAAGAAAGACGAGAATAATGGAGTTTTGGCTTTTAGAGAAATTGGAGAAAGAAATTTAGAGAAAAGAAGCTAAGGAATTTCGACACAAAAGGGAGAGAATTTAATGTCAGAAACAAAGAGGTAGTCCCCCTATTTATAGGAAATTCGGCAACCCTTTTCCATGTAGTAGCTGGTTTCTTTACTCCTCTCAGTGATGGATTCTTGGCCATCACTCTCTTTGTAGATAAATTCTTAACATTTCTCCTTTATCTTAATCTACTAGCTCATCTAAAAGAGACTTAATTATCTCTAACTCCTCCCTCCTTTATCAAAGATATTATCCACATATTTTAATCATAAAAAAAATCTTAGCCTTTATCCTTATTATCCACATAAAATAGATTTCTAAATAATAGCCTTTATCCGCTTATTATCCACATATTTTAAACATTAAAACCCCTAAATTTTAGCCTTGTTGCCATCCACTCCACCTAATCCTAATGCCCAAAATTTAGCTAACTTAAATTAAAAGAATTGGGCTCCATGAAACTTAAATTTGGGCCCTTACTCCTTGTGTGTGGCGTCACCTCCTAAGATTGGGCCACAAGCCCACTTTGGTATTTTAAACATAGATACTACCTTTTAAACCCTATAATGCCCAAACAGATAATTTTAATCAATGCCTCTGCCTAAGCTCGAGCCCAATTTGGACCCCTAACACTTAAATTAACTCATTCCACATATTCACCCATTAAACGATAGGCCCAAAAATTTAGGATGTTACGGTTCTACCCTCCTTAAAGAAATTTCGTCCTCGAAATTTCCAACTAACTAGTAATCATTCTACCGAGTCTCACCACTATGCTTTCATTGCAAGACTCTAATTCTAAAGCCAAAATAAACACTTAGTATACTATGGTAAGGTGCGCACCATTATTCGCATCTGAAGCGTCTTCGTCCCCTTATACTAATTCTACCGATTTGCATTTATCTGATTAGAAATTTTATGAATCATTATTTCTTTCCACTGATTTATCGCGAACAGTCTTATGATTAATATTTCTAAAAGTAGTTCTTTCAATTCATACACACACTACTGGCCTCAAGTTTATTCATTCAATCATCAACATTCATGAACTCGCGTTCATTACAGAAAAGTGTTGTGGTTGTCACGTTGTTGTTTTCCACTACCCAGGGGTATTTTCGTAATTTTATCCTATAGGGGCATTTTCATAAATTTTTTTGAAATGAGGTTCTTGATGATTTTATAAAATAAGGGTATTTTGGTAATTTTGCATTCCCGAGGGTATTTTGGTAATTTTGGAAATCAAGGGTATTTTGGAAATTTTGGAATTTGAGGCATTTCAGAAATTTTAAAATCTGAGGGTATTTTGGTAACTTTGAAATTTAGGGGTATTTTAGTAATTTTGAAATTTAGGGGTATTTTGATAATTTTAAAATTTTGGGGTATTTCAGTAATTTTGAAATTTGGGGGTATTTTGATAATTTTGTGATCTGAGGGTATTTTGGTAATTTTGTGATTTAAGGGTATTTCGATAATTTTATAAAACAAGGGTAATTTGATAATTCTACAAATCAGGGCTATTTTGGTCATTTTGCATAACAAGGGTAATTTGGTAATTTTTTTCATAGTTGCGAACATTTTCAAATCAAATGTTTTTTCTGGAAGTGTATAAAACTTAGGAGTTTTGGTTGCAAAATAGGTGGTTGGTCCCTTTCGGGTTTTAATTATGGGTTGACCCATGAACAAGTCCTTATAGCTAGAGTGAGCAGTCACTATGCACTGTAAGATTCTGTGAAGAGGAGGTGAGTCACTTGACCGCTTAAATACCAAGCTCTTAGGATCTACTCCTAGACATGCATATGCTGTTGCCACACCTTAGTCTTGTGACTCGCTTACTGTGTTTTGTTTTAGTGAAGGTAAGTCTTAAGGAATTGAAGAGTTGTTTGCCAAAGCCTAGAGTCCATTAAGTTCTAACCTAGATAGTCTACGTCCCATAAAGCTCATTAAGCCCACATAAATAACACAGCAAGAGTTTAGAATACTTACAGGTAGATCGGGTCTTGAGAGACTCGAAAGCCATGTCCTCGAACCAAAAAAATTTTTAAAACATTTCTAGACCCATTTCATAGCCCGAGTTTTGAACTGGCTCGATATAAAATTATAACACCCCAAACCCGACCCATGCATTTATTTGGATCGGTGTGTCACGGCTTGTACATTGAAAACTTTTGCCTTGTTAGTTTTGGAAGTCGTAAGTTAATTAGACATTATTAGAGTAAATAAGTGACATTTTAAAATAAAATCTTATATTAGTATTATTAAGTATAAATAAACCTTGACATAAAATTTATAAGTTGCATAACATTGAAAACTTCTTAGTTGAATAAAAACTAGGGCCTTAAAAAATCCCAAATAAAAATAAAATAAACTTAAAAAATCCGAAATAATTTGTAGAAATAAAACTTGATGGCCCTCGAGTCGCTTCGGCTCCCATGTTCACGATCTCTCGCTCACGAAATGTTGAAAAATAAAAGGTTGAGTCACCAAGACTCGATGTGCAAATCCCGAGAACACATAAAAGGCTTGAGGCCCACAAACACATTATGAGCCTTGGCCCGAATACAAGGGTAACAAAATATGCAACATGGCCCATCCCAAACCTATGAGTCCATCCTCTACACACCCCATACCAACCATCACACCGTGGGGATTTCTACAATCAACCCTCCATCCGCTACACACCATATCGACAATTGTGTCTTTGTCATAAAGATCGATCACTATGTGACCTATGTGGCAAAGCCACCGACATTGTATGCGACCTTAATAATATATCGACAATTTGTCTTTTGTCATAAAGACCGATCACTATGTGACCTATGTGGCAATGCCACCGATCGCCTCATGACCTACTCCCCTTTAGTAAATCAATCAATCCCATCCCATGCATACATGCAAGAATCGAACATTAAACTATCTAAGCAGATCACATATTTTTACATACTTGATACACATAGAAGTTTCTATGATTACGCACTGCATCCCTTGCCTACCCTTTACGGGTAATACTGATTGTTCATACTGACCTCATTTTCGACTTTTAACCCATAACATACATATAATTTAGGTTAACTAGTGTGATAGAGATCTACACACCTTTTTCGACTTTTAGCCCATAACATACATATAATATAACAAAGCTTATGTGTCAAGAATCTACACACCTGATGTAACATCCTGAAAAGGCCTATGCATCTTTGGTTTAATTGTACGAAATGACATGTCTTATGTGTTATGAATAAATTTTGAATATTTTGGAAACACGGTAATGTATAGAAATGTTACGTTAAAAGAGGAAAGTTAACATTTTGGAAACCTAAGTAAAATAGGAAAGTGAACATTTTGGAAACCTAAGTAAAATAGGAAAGTGAACATTTCTGAAAACTTGGAAGTGTAAGGAAATTTCAAGTTTAAAGAGCCAAACGAAAATTTTTGGAAACTTAGAAATGACTTAGAAATGTCAAGTTTTAAATTTTAAAAGAGGAAATTAAGGCAAGGTGGCCTTAAGAGAAAAAGTATGTGAAAATTGACACACAAACAGGCTTGCAAAAGTGGCTTGAAGATGCCACTTAGGGCCTTTGGAAATGGCATCACATGCAAGGGTATTGGGCCTAGGTTCGAGTCACTTGGGGAGCAAACAAAAGAATTTTATTTTGGTGCAAGGAGCAAGAGAGTTGGACGGCATTAAGGCACTATAAGGGAGATGTTTTATTGTTGTTAAAATTCGGCAAATAAGATGGATATGTGATGGATTTATTTTGATAATTTAAAGAGGTGATAAGAGATAAGAATTGAAGAATAACAAGGTAAGGCTAGAGATTAAGTCATAGTGAATTTGTCAAATAAAGTGTTCATCTTTTCTTGATTTCTTTTACTTCCTCACCATTCCTCTCTCTGCCGAATCTCCTAAGTCTTTCACCTCTCCCTCTCACATTTTCATCAACCATTAAAAGTCGAAATTCTCCTCTTCCTATTCCATCTTAGCCGCAAGCTTGTTCAACTCAAACCACCCTATTGCCGATTCTCCCCAAGGCTTTAGATCTTTCTTTACAGTCTTGTTGAAGCCGAATACCTAAGTGACCATAGCCGACTCTTCTCCAAGTCTCAAGGCTGAATCTTTGTGTTGACAAGATATAAGGGCTGTCGATTTCTCCAAGTAAGGGTAAGATCTAGACTCGGTTTTCACTCTTTTCTTTTTAAGCCTGTCAAAATTTAGGGACTAATCCCTCATATTGTATTTTGGCCAAAACTATGGAAGGGAATTTTGGGATTTAGGTGTCCGTCGACTACAAAGAAGAATCTTTCGAAATTCAAGGATCTAAGGTAAGTTATGAATACCATTTGGCCATAAGCTATATTATTATGATTTAATGTTAGATTAGGTCTAACATGAGGCTTTAGGTAATTTCGACAAATACCAAAGGGAATTAGCAATTTCGTGATTTGGATCCCTAAGGTAAGTATACATGAATATTCGGCCAAGGATTATATTGGTATGAAGATCTATTTTCTTTATTTCTCTTAAAAGCCAAAACTAATTAGTTAAGTGGTTTTAGTGCCTAGCCGATTGAAGGAAGGAGTAACACAAGATTTCGGGATTTACTGATAGTCAATTCGACAAGCAAGGTAAGAAGTTGACTACATAAATCCTTTGGGATTTGGGTTATAGCCGATTAGGCTTTAAAAGAAAACACTAAGTTTGGCCGAATAGGCCTTTGCTAAATGTTACCATGTTGGCCTAATGTAGGGACTTAAAATCTAAAGCAATAGATCAGTTTTTTCGGGATTTCAAGGAATTCGTTAAGCAAATCAGGTGTGTACCCCACACTAATCTTAATTGATTTATGGCTTAAAATTGATATACGTGTTAATATGAAGGAATAAGAATATGGCTAAAGTACCATGTTATGGTACAAAGTACTCAGGTACGTTTCCTACTCCTACTAGGATTACGAAATATGTTATACTTAACATGTGAAAAGTGACATGAATGTGAATTTTAAGTATGACATGCATGATGCGAATAATGTGGGGCATTCGGGTTATATGAGAAAGGGGAAGTGAATGTGGTGACTTCGGTCCCACTATCTGAATGTGGTGACTTGATCACATTATCCGAATGTGGTAACCCGGCTACATTATTCGAATGTGGTGTCACATGACACGATTATTAAATCGATGGCTATGCCACGAATTTTATATAGGCGATGAGCACGTCATCGCAATGACGCCTTCGATGGTGTGTAGTGATGGAGGGTTGACGTAGTAGTCCCTATGGTGTGTGAGTGAGTGCGGGGATGTGTAGCGGATGGCATCTAGGTTTGGGTTTGGGTTGCATCATTATCTTAAGTTATTATGTGAACATGATATGTATGGTATGCTGAATTATTAATTTTAGTGTTGGTTACACATTGAGTCTATTGACTCACCCGTTGTGGGAACATGTTTGGTGTGACAAATGATGGATGGGGTTGGTAGAAGCTTAGGGATGGCCATGCACAAGAAGAAATTTCTGACTTGGACTTTTATTTATTTTTAAAGTTTATTTTGGTTTTAATTTTGGGAAATTATTTGATGTAATAAAGTAGTAGTAGCATTTACTTTTCTTTTATTTATTGAGCACGTAATCTTTATATTTATTAAAAGATTTAGTAAAATTAATTTAATTCAAAGCCCAAACGCTTTGTCACCTAAATCAAAAGGATTTTTAATAACGAAATAAACTTATTTTCAACTCAAGCCCAACCCTTAAAACGAAATAAACTTTCCTTCAAGCCCAACCCAAAACAAACTTCAAAACACTTTTTCCTAAGTACAAAAGAATTTCAAATGGTTTTCACCGAGGAATATACCAGATTCGGTCAAGGCTCGTGAGGCTGAGTTTGGGGTGTTTCAATTTGGTATCAGAGCCCAGTTTTAAACTCTCGTCCTTGGGTTTAAGGCCCAAAACATTTTCAAAGTTAAGCCCAAAAAGAATTTTTGTGAGTTAAGCAGGTTTTTCTGGCATGGCCCACTAAGTCTCCGACCCGCAGTCCACCAGGTAAGTACCTCTAACCATCTGTGTGATTATGTGAATTATAGAAGGGTAGAAAAGAAATTGAACATAGAATAGCATGATAGGAACTTGAACCCTAGGATTAGTCTACTCAAACACAAATACATAAGACTTAATGCACTCAACAAACCTATGGCTAAGTCAACCAAGTTAGGGTGTGGCAACCCCTGTACGCATGCCTAGGAATGGTTTCAGTGGGAGTTTGGTACTTAAGCAGTCCGTGTGACTCACCTCCTCTCCACTCGAATCCTACCTGGTGCGTAGCTTTGGTTCACCCTGACCAAGAAGACTTGGTCATAGGCTAAACCCAATAACTAAAACCCGAAAGGGAACTAGCCATGTTTTTTTTTAAGAACCCTAACTTTTAAAACTCTTAAAATCATTTTTGTTTAATTTGTGAAAACTATTTTTCTACACATTTTCGAAAAAAATTTTGATTTATAAAATTACAAAAAATACCCCTAGTGGTAAAATTACAAAAATGCCCTTGGTTTATAAAAATGTCTAAAATACCCACAGTTCTAATCAACAATTTCATTATTTTATAACAAGACCAAAAACCCTTATTTGAAAATTATCAAAAATATCTTGATTTTTGGAAAATTACAAAATTGCCCCCAACTTACAAAATTACCAAAATGACCCTGATTTCTAAAATTTTTGCAACTTCATCGTTTTGGAAAATAAATTTCTCATAAAGAACCCTCAAAGTTTTGCAAATTTTGAAATATCCCTGAATTATTAAACTTTACAAATTTACCCTGGTTTATTACCAAATTCCCCCAAAATTCAAAATTATCGAAATACCCCTGGATTTTCCAAATTTACCGAAAAGCCCCGGGATTTAAAAATTTCCAAAATACTTTTTGAAAAAATCACCAAGGAACCTTTTCTTTTGAAAAATTACAAAAATACCCCTATAGGACAAATTACGCAAATACCCCTAGGTAGTGGAAAAACAACAACAATGAAAACTATAATGTTTCTCTGAATGAACGAAGGTTCATAATTGTTTGACGGATGTATGAATGAATGAAAAGATTGTGTGCATGTATGAATACGAAAGAACCACTCTTAAAATTCTTTTCATAAAACTTCGTCATGGATAATCAGTGGAATAAGGGCTAATTCATAAAACTTTCTTAAATCAGATTAAAGCGCATCGTTAGATATGAATCCTAGAGGACATGGTCGTCATGGATGAGGTAAAGGAAAGATGACCGTGTCAGAACTTGTTAGATCGGGTCAAGGGTCTGACAATGAGTTACCACCGCCACTACCACCCCAATTTGTCGGTTGTCAGCGCGAGCTCGGTCGGGGATGATCTTTGCATCGTAGGTGTCTTGCGAGTTCTAGAAATGGTGGCTGGAGCGGGTGGAAGTATGGGGGCTCGGAAGTTTGTACCTAAGCGACTCCGAGCCAACGAAGCTGAGGTGTTCGTGGAGTGTCTGGTGTGGCACCCAGTACAGCTGAATACTGGTTGGAAGCAACCGAGCGCATTATGGATGAGCTAGATCTAACCCAGAGGAGAAGTTGAAAGAAATAGTGGCACTACTACGAGATGAAGCGTATCAATGGTGGTTAACAGTTAGGGATGGTGCCACTGCAGAGGATCTGACCTGGGAGTATGCTAAGGAGGCATATCAGAAAAACTATGTCGGCACACGGTATATTGATGAGCAGAGGAAAGCTTTTCTGGGGCTGGTTCAAGGGAACAAGTCGATAGCAACATATGAAGCTAAATTTTTGAGGTTGAGCCGATATGCTCAATGAGTAGTGGCAACAGAACATGAGCGATGTGTCTGTTTTGAAGACGATTTAAGGGATGATCTCAGGTTATTGATAGCTCCACATCAGGAGCGGGAGTTTTTCGCATTGGTTGAAAAGGCTAAGGTAGCTGAGGGAATCAAGGACTCGGTTAAGCAGAGCTCTGATAGGAATAGACCCAAGAGGGGTTATGGGTCATCAGAATCATCGAGAAATGTGTAAAAAAGGCCCAGAGCTGATGGGTCGAGTGGTTAGCAAGTTGGTACAGGAGGGCAATATCGTCCTTGTGAGCATTGTGGAAAGAAGCACTTAAGGGAGTGCTACAAAAAGACAGGAGGATGTTTTAGGTGTGGGTCCAAGGACCATATGCTCAAAGATTGTCCTAAGAAACCAGATGAAAGTCAATCGTGACTCGAGAATGTTAATCAGTGGTAGAGAGAGATGATAGCCTCAACGGGTCGTGGTTTGAATAATGAGAGGTAATGGTGCGGCAAGGGCGTGGAACACAAGGTAGAAGTCTTTGCTATCTTGAGGCAAAGCGGACGGGTTTGGTTCTGTGATTCATTTGGAGGGAGGATGGAGACGCCGGACGTCATAACCCAGACGTTCTTTATTTTGGGCAAGCCTTATTATGCCTTAATTGATGTGGGCTCGACCCATTCTTATGTTACTGTAGTGTAGTTGAAACACTAGGCCTAGACTCGAACTTTACGGTAGGGAGATGATGGTAGTAAGCCCATTAGGCCAAAGCTGTAGTGGTGGATAAGATCTTTCGGAATGTACCCTAGAAATTGGGGAATGAGCTTTCGGGCTGACTTAATGGAGTTACCCTTCAGAGAATTTGACCTCATACTTGGTATGGACTGGCTAGTAGAACACCGAGTCGTGTTGGATTGTGCGGCTAAATGAATGGAACTAAAGACCCCTGAGGATGAGGTGGTCATTATGATAGGAGAGAGAAGAAATTACTTGTCTAATGTAGTTTCGGCGCTTAAGGCTGAAAAGATGGTTCGAAAAGGGTGTGAGGCACTTTTAGCCTTTGTAAGTGCGTTAGATGGAAAGGAAGAAGGTGTCAATGGAGTTAGAACGGTAAGGGACTTTGAGGATGTGTTTCCAGAGGAATTACCAGGAATACCCCCAGATAGGGAGGTGGAATTTGGAATAGATTTGCTACCAGGAATAGCTTCTGTGTCAATCGCTCCATACTGAATGGCGCCAAAAGAGTTGGTTGAAATCAAGGCTCAAATCCAAGAACTACTTGATCGTGGGTTTATTCGACCCAGTGTGTCTCCATGGGGAGCACCGGTCCTGTTGGTAAAGAAGAAGGATAGAACTATGCGTATGTGCATAGATTACCGTCAGTTAAATAAGTTAACCATTAAGAACAAGTATCCTTTGCCAAGGATTGATGACTTGTTCGATCAGCTGAAAGGGGCTGCAGTATTCTCAAAGATAGACTTGAGGTCGGGATATCATCGGTTGAAGGTGAAGGAGGCGGATATCCATAAGGCGACTTTTAGGACAAGATCTGCCATTTTGAGTTTGTAGTAATGGCATTTGGGTTGTGAATTCCCGGTAGCGTTCATGGATATGATGAACCGAGTTTTCCAACCTTACTTGGATAGATTCGTCGTCGTGTTCATCGGCGATATTTTGGTGTACTCGAGTGCGAAGAGGAGCATGATGAGCATCTTCGAGTTGTGCTGTAAGTGTTAAGGGAGAAGAAGCTCTATGCCAAATTCAGCAAGTGTGAATTTTGGCTCAAGGAGGTGGCGTTCTTAGGGTATATGGTATTCGCAGAGGGAATAAGAGTGGATCCTAGGAAGATCGAAGCGGTGTTGGATTGGAAACCACCTAGGTTCGTGGCTAAGATCCAAAGTTTCTTAGGTTTGGGAGACTATTACAGAAGGTTTGTGGAAGGGTTCTCGTCTATAGCCGCGCCTTTGACAAAGTTATTGAGGAAAGAAGTACCCTTTGTATGGTCAGATAAGCAGCAGGAGAGCTTTGAGAAGCTTAAGAAGGTTTTAATGGAAGCTCCAGCATTGATCAGCCAGAGGCAGGAAAGGAATTCAAGGTGTATTGTGATGCTTCCCATACAGGTTTGGGTTGCGTGTTGATGCAAGACGGAAAGGTAATAGCGTACGCGTCCGATAGTTGAGGCCACATGAGGTGAACTACCCAACCCATGACTTGGAATTGGCAGCAATGGTTTTCGCCCTTAAGGTGTGGAGGCACTATCTCTATGGAGAAAGGTCATGATCTACATAGACTAGAAGAGCCTTAAGTACCTGTTGACTCAGAAGGAGTTGAACTTGAGGCAGCGAAGGTGGGTGGAGTTATTGAAGGATTATGATTGCTCGATAGAGTACCACTCAGGTAAGGCGAATATGGTAGCTGATGCCCTAAGTCAGAAGGTGGTGTCGGATCTGAGGGCAATGTTCGCCCATTTAAGTTTGTATGAGGATGGAAGCCTGTTGGCTGAGTTGCAAGTCAAGCCAACGTGGTTGAAGGAGGTGAAAGAGGGACAATTGATTGATGAGGATTTAAGTGTTAAGTTACAACAAGCGCGAGCGGAGAGTTAAAGGACTATGAAGTTAGTGATGAGGGAATGTTGTGCTTCAAAGGAAAGGTCGTATCCGAGGGACAAGGAGTTAAGACAGAGGATTCTTGGGAAGCGCATGGTAGCCCTTATGCTATGCATCCCGGAGGCACTAAGTTGTCTGAGATCTAAGAGAACGATTTTGGTGGCACGATCTTAAAAGGAAGTTACTGAATTTGTGGGAAAATGTCGGCGTGTCGAAGTTAAGGCTGAACACCAAGTTCCATCGGGATTGCTTCAGCCAATTGAGATTCCACAGTGGAAGTGGGAAAGAATTACCATGGACTTCATTAGTGGGCTTCCCCTTACGCCTACTAAGAAGGACTCGGTATGGGTAATAGTGGGCCGTTTGACTAAGTCGCATATTTCATCCCGGTAAGAGTGGATTATTCCTTCAGAAGTTAGCCAAGTTATATGTGGTGAAAATCGTGAGACTACACGGAGTGCCAATGTCTATCATTTCAGATAGAGACCCAAGATTTACGTCTCGATTTTGGAGGGCACTTCATCAAGCTTTAGGCACTATGTTGGACTTCACTACGACTTTCCATCCACAATCAGACAGGCAGTCTGAACGGGTAATACAAGTGTTGGAGGATATGTTGAGAGGTCGTGTGATGGATTTCGAGGAAGTTGGGAGGATTACTTGCCTTTAGTAGATTTCGCCTACAACAACGATTCTGAGCTAGCATTGAATGGCACCATATGAAACATTATGCGGTCGGAAGTGTCGAACTCCTACTTGTTGGATTGAGTTAGGAGAACGTCGAGTTTTGGGACGAGTTGGTGGTAAATCAAGAGAAGGTTGAGATAATCTGAGCACGGTTAAAGGAAGCGTGATAGGCGTAAGTCGTCTGTGAGACCTCAAGCGGAAGGAAATAGAGTTTGAAGTAGGAGACCAAGTGTTTACGAAAGTCTCGCCTTGGAAAAAGGTGATGAGGTTTGGTCGGAAAGGAAGTTAAGCCCAAGGTTTATAGGGCCTATCGGGTACTAAAGCGAGTGGGACCGATGGCATACCAGCTAGAGTTACCACGAGTTGCAGCGGATGCATGGCGTATTCCATGTGTCCATGCTACGTCACTATCGATCGGATCCATCTCACGTGGTACCAGTTGAAGAAGTGGAGCTAAGGCGGACTTATCCTATGAGGAAGAGCCAATTGATTTTGGAGCGTGATGTGAAAGTGTTACGAAGGAAGTCGGTTCCTCTAGTCAAAGTGTTATGGCGCAATCATGGATCGGAGGAAGCTTCGTGGAAACCGGAGGAGGCAATGCGACAGCAATACCCCCAATTATTTTAGTTAGGAAATTTCGAGGACGAAATTATTTTAAGGGGGTAGAACTGTAACATCCTGAAAAGGGCCTATGCATCTTTGGTTTAATTGTACGAAATGAGATGTCTTATGTGTTATGAATAAATTTTGAATATTTTTGGAAACTTAGGAATGTATAGAAATGTTACGTTAAAAAGAGGAAAGTTAACATTTTGGAAACCTAAGTAAAATAGGAAAGTGAACATTTTGGAAACCTAAGTAAAATAGGAAAGTGAACATTTCTGGAAACTTGGAAGTGTAAGGAAATGTCAAGTTTAAAGAGCCAAACAAAAATTTTTGGAAACTTAGAAATGACTTAGAAATGTCGAGTTTTAAAGTTTAAAAGAGGAAATTAAGGCAAGGTGGCCTTAAGAGAAAAAGTATGTGAAAATTGACACACAAATAGGCTTGGAAAAGTGGCCTGAAGATCCACTTAGGGCCTCTGGAAATGGCGCCACATGCAAGGGTATTAGGCCTAGGTTCGAGTCACTTGGGGAGCAAACAAAAAAATTTTATTTTGGTGCAAGGAACAAGAGAGTTGGGCGGCATTAGGGCACTATAAGGGAGGTGTTTTATTGTTGTTAAAATTCGGCAGATAAGATGGATAAGTGATGGATTTATTTTAATAATTTAAAGAGGTGATAAGAGATAAGAATTGAAGAATAACAAGGTAAGGCTAAAGATTAAGTCATAGCCGAATTTGTCAAATAAAGTGTTCATCTTTTCTTGATTTCTTTTACTTCCTCACCATTCCTCTCTCTGCCGAATCTCCTAAGTCTTTCACCTCTCCCTCTCACATTTTCATCAACCATTAAAAGTCAAAATTCTCCTCTTCCTATTCCATCTTAGCCGCAACCTTGTTCAACTCAAATCACCCTATTGCCGATTCTCCCCAAGGCTTTAGATCTTTCTTTACAGTCTTGTTGAAGCCGAATACCTAAGTGACCATAGCCGACTCTTCTCCAAGTCTCAAGGCTGAATCTTTGTGTTGACAAGATATAGGGGTTGTCGATTTCTCCAAGTAAGGGTAAGATCTAGACTCGATTTTCTCTCTTTTCTTTTTAAGCCTGTCAAAATTTAGGGACTAATCCCTCATATTGTATTTTGGCCGAAACTATGAAAGGGAATTTCGGGATTTAGGTGCCGTCGACTACAAAGAAGAATCTTTTGGAATTCAAGTATCTAAGGTAAGTTATGAATACCATTCGGCCATAAGCTATATTATTATGATTTAATGTTAGATTAGATCTAACATGAGGCTATAGGTAATTTCGACAAATACCAAAGGGAATTAGCAATTTCGGGATTTGGATCCCTAAGGTAAGTATACATGAATATTCGGCCAAGGCTTATATTGGTATGAAGATCTATTTTCTTTATTTCACTTAAAAGTCGAAACTAATTAGTTAAGTGGTTTTAGTGCCTAGCCAATTGAAGGAAGGAGTAACACAAGGTTTCGGGATTTGCTGATAGTTAATTCGACAAGCAAGGTAAGAAGTTGACTACATAAATCCTTCGGGATTTGGGTTATAGCCGATTAGGCTTTAAAAGAAAACACTAAGTTTGGCCAAATAGGCCTTTGCTAAATGTTACCATGTTGGCCGAATGTAGGGACTTAAAATCTAAAGCAATAGATCAGTTTTTTCGGGATTTCAAGGAATTCGTTAAGCAAATCAGGTGTGTACCCCACACTAATCTTAATTGATTTATGGCTTAAAATTGATATATGTGTTAATATGAAGGAATAAGAATATGGCTAAAGTACCATGTTATGGTACAAAATACTCAGGTACGTTTCCTACTCCTACTAGGATTACGAAATATGTTATACTTAACATGTGAAAAGTGACATGAATGTGAATTTTAAGTTTGACATGCATGATGTGAATAATGTGGGGCATTCGGGTTATATGAGAAAGGGGAAGTGAATGTGGTGACTTCGGTCCCACTATCTGAATGTGGTGACTTGGTCACATTATCGAATGTGGTAACCGGTTACATTATCGAATGTGGTGTCACATGACACGATTATTAAATTTGGTGGCTATGCCACGAATTTTTATATAGGCGATGAGCACGTCATTGCGTGACGCCTTCAATGGTGTGTAGCGGATGGAGGGTTGACTTAGTAGTCCCACTGGTGTGCGAGTTGAGTGCGGGGATGTGTAGCGGATGGCATCTAGGTTTGCGTTTGGGTTGCATCATTATCTTAAGTTATTATGTGAACATGATATGTATGGTATGCCTGAATTATTAATTTTAGTGTTGGTTACACATTGAGTCTGTTGACTCACCCCGTTGTGGGAACATGTTTCAGGTGACGAGTAGTGATGGACCGGGTTCGGCAGAAGCTTAGGGATGGCCATGCACAGTAAGAAATTTACGACTTGGACATTTATTTATTTTGAAAGTTTATTTTGGTTTTAATTTTGGGAAATTATTTGACAATAAGGCCGTAGTAGCATTTACTTTTCTTTTATTTATTGAGCCTGCAATCTTTATATTTATTAAAAGATTAAGTAAAATTAATTTAATTCAAAGCCCAACCGTTTTGTCACCTAAATCAAAAGGATTTTTAATAACGAAATAAACTTGTTTTCAACTCAAGCCCAACCCAAAACAAACCTTCCTTCAAAACGCTCAAGTTTTTCCTAAGTACAAAAGAATTTCAAACTGTTTTCACCGGGGAACATATCGGATTCGGTCAAGGCTCGTGGGCCGGGTTTGGGGTGTTTCACCTGATTACCGATAAAAAGAGGCTTTCTATATCGACGCTATCCTTAGTCGACACAACTGTTATCTGCCTAAGGTGTTGTTCAGAAGCCGGTCCACAACCAATTGGCCAATCTCGAACAGCAGATATTGCTCATTTCTTAAACCTAGGGATTCTTTCTTTTGCCTAATCCATATTTAATTCCATCATAAATCCTTATCAGAGTTACTATAATAATATTTAATCGTTAATCCTCCTTATAAAGTTAAAATCTTGTATATAATGATGAAATCTAATAGAAATTAAGGAAAATCTTCTTACCTTAAAAATCCTAAAATTAGAGACTTATGAATTTTGACTTTTAGATCTAGTCAACTAGGCTTCCTTCAAATCCCAACTTGCCGCCCATCATAAACCATTAAACTATTAGCTTTTGGCTTTTGCCTTTTCAAAAATCGAGAATAGATTATGAGAACTAATCAAAATCTACTCTTACCTTAACTTAGGAGATTAGGCTAGTACTAGAGAGAATTTGACAATGTCAATGGAGGATTTAAATGGGAAGTATAGAACAATTTCTCAAATAGGATGAATAAAATAAAAACTATAGAGATTTGACTTTTTAGAGAAGGAAGAGAATAATGGAGTTTTAAACTTTTAGAAGAAAGAAGAGAATAATGGAGTTTTAAACTTTTAGAAATTGGAGAAAGAAATTTGGAGAAAAGAAGCTAAGGAATTTCGGCACAAAAGGGAGAGGATTTAATGTCAGAAACAAGGAGCTAGCCCCCTATTTATAGGAAATTCGGCAACCCTTTGCCATGTAGTAGCTGGTTTCTTTACTTCTCTCAGTGATGGATTCTTGGCCATCACTCTCTTTGTAGATAAATTCTAACTTTTCTCCTTTATCTTAATCTACTAGCTCATCTAAAAGAGACTTAATTATCTCTAACTCCTCCCTCCTTTATCAAACATATTATCCACATATTTTAATCATAAAAATCCCTAGATCTTAGCCTTTATCTCGCTTATTATCCACATAAAATAAATTCCTAAATAATAGCCTTTATCTGCTTATTATCCACTTATTTTAAACATTAAAACCCCTAAATTTTAGCCTTGTTGCCATCCACTCCACCTAATCCTAATGCCCAAAATTTAGCTAACTTAAATTAAAAGAATTGGGCTCCATGAAACTTAAATTTGGGCCCCTTACTCCTTGTGTGTGGCGTCACCTCCTAAGATTGGGCCACAAGCCCACTTTGGTATTTTAAACATAGATACTACCTTTTAAACCCTATAATGCCCAAACAGATAATTTTAATCAAGGCCTCTGCCTAAGCCTGAGCCCAATTTGGACCCCTAACACTTAAATTAACTCATTCCACATATTCACCCATTAAATGCATAGGCCCAAAAATTTAGGATGTTACAAAATTATTTACATTTGGTTCACGAACATTTCTTCGAGAAGAATACTCCATGGATGTTTTCTTTGAAGTTCTTGAAGAAGTATATCTATCATCTCAAAAATTAACTCGAAAGGATTCAAAATCAAGATCGGTCTCTTTTCGTCTTGGATTCCTTGATAAAAAAAACTCTCGATCAGACCCTCTTTTCGAATAGGATTCATAACATGGGTCTTTTTGTCTCGAAGTCGATGGCGAAAAGGAATCATGATGGGTCTTCTTCTTCAAGTAGTAATCGGGGGTATATCTTCGTGGGGTTCTTGGCTCCATTTTTTGACTTGAAGAAACTCGTTTAGAGGGGTCTCTTTATTCCACACAATTTAATCTCTCGTGCAATTTATCGAATTTCAAATTCACCATGCTTCGCATTTCTTGCACCAAATATTAGAACTCTGATTCGGTGAGCTCTTCGTGAGACATGATTTCACAAACCTCACGATTTCACTCGGAAAGAAGAAGGAAAAAGTGTCACTCTCACTCGTGTTTACACTGGTTTGGCTTTTACCTCCACTCGAATGATCTCACTCGCTCGTGCCTTTTACCTCTCAAACTTTCTCTCGCAATTTCGTAGTCGGACTCGTCAAGGCCTTATTGTAGGCTTAGAGGTCGGTTGCAAATAGTTTAACAAAGGATAAAAATATGAGGGGGTTAAGGGTTGGCTGAAAGAAAATTTAAAGTTGGTTTAAGGTGTGGCATTGGGGTAGGAAGAGAATGATAGAAAACCAAACGAACCTGATCGAGAATACAAAAAGAGATCAATAATAGAACACAATCTTTCACACTTTTTTTTACAAATTTTTTTCACGATTTTTTTTTGCACGAAAATAACACAAGAACTTTGAGATTACAACTTGATTTTTTTTTGAATTTTTTTTACGAACCTAATTCCGGAAGCGAATACGAACGTCGATGCTCCTCATTTTTGTAGCTCTGATACCAAATGATACGATCCGTCTCCGGATGAGTCGAAACGATTTGAGTTGCCCGATCGTCTACGAGGAGTAATTGCAAAGTTGTCGGGAAAAGGGTGAAATAAGGTTAAAGTTACGAAAGCTTATCAAAAAGGTTAAGATTTGGATAGGAGATGGAGATAGGTTCGGTTTAACAAACAAGAACAAAGGATAAATGTTAGGTGATATTTTGGTTAAATGATAAGAGATATTGATGGAGAGGGATAGAAGAACTTAAACAAAGAATCGATTCAACACTAGGAAAGTGTCACCCCGGGTTCTATATTTGTTTAAGGTGGATAATGGTAGTAGAGAAACCTCGACCCACTACTTAGAAAAGTAGGAACCTTGGTACAAAGGTGAATGCCACACTATATAATAGTGATAAGTTTGGAAAGAAGAAAACGAGTTGATGCCACTAAAAATTAGATAAGCCAACAAGTCTTCAACGAAATATGAGAGAAAATAATCTCACAAAGTGAGCAGCATAACATTAACAAATTCCATAAGTTTTTTTTTGAAATTCTAGCCCAAATAACTCCATCTTCAATGTGAATAATTTCTTCAATTAAGTGGCTGTCAAAGTCCTTTGAAGTCTCCATGACCAATTGAAAAGTCACCTAACTCCATCCTTCAATGTGAGTAATTTCTTTAATTAAGTTTCTTTGAAAACCTTTTGAAGTCTCCATGAGCAACTGAAAAGCCACCAGCATCTTTGATGGAGAATTGAATGATGTGATTAATTACTTTCAAAGTCTTTTGAAATCTTCATGTCCAACTGAAAAGTCACCAGCATCTTTGATGGAGAATTGATTGCATGAAGTGATTGCTCATAAAGCAATCGGTTATGGATGTAGAAAACAAAGAGGCTGCTGAAATTAAAGAAGAATAATGCTCTTCTTTAATATAAAAATAACTTCTTAATGATGTATTAAGCCCCTTTATATCAGCCCCCCTCTTGTGTAACCGAATTCACTTGAAAAGCCATCCTATTGAATTCATAACAACCTTTTGAAATAATGGATGTGAGTTAAAAAGTCACCTGCAATTAACACATGTAACCGACACATTAATGCAATTATGAACTTAAAACAAATTAACAACTAACTTAATTAAATAAGCTAACACTTAACATCATTTATTCTTGCAATTAGCTTAATTAAATAAACTAACATTTAAACATCATTTACTCCAAACAACTAGCTTAATTAAATAAAGCATCATTAAATGAACTTAACTCATGCATCAATAAATTAACCTAGTAGCTAGATTAATTAAAGAAACAAACTATTAAATTAAATTCATTAAAGAACTCAATTTAATTAAACTAAGTTGAGTTTAATTAATGACCACTACCATTTATTGAACTAAGATGCTTAAATGCATGATTTAAAATGCAAACTAAATACAGATGAGTTACTTAATGCATGACTTAATTAAATGTAGAACACATAATGCATGTCATAAATAAAATATGTTGATCAATAATGCATGACATTAACTAAAGATGCAACTATTAAATTAAATTCATTAAAGAACTCAATTTAATTAAACTAAGTTGAGTTTAATTAATGACCGACTACCATTTATTGAACTAAGATGCTTAAATGCATGATTTAAAATGCAAACTAAATACAGATGAGTTACTTAATGCATGACTTAATTAAATGTAGAACACATAATGCATGTCATAAATAAAATATGTTGATCAATAATGCATGACATTAACTAAAGATGCATTTAATTAAACAAGACATAATTAAAGACTAAAGTATTGAGCTGATTCAAGCTCAAATAAATTTAATTTGAACTAGATGGACCTCGTGGAGTGGAAGCAGTGGGATCGACTTGCGGTGATGCAATGCTTGACTCGGGATACTTGTCTGATGAAGTTCGCGGGGCGTGCTCGCATCAATTAGGTAATTTGAAAAGCTATGTGCTTGAGAATTGATGATTGATAATGTATGTATGGAATGGTTTAGTTGATTGAATTGAATATGTGAATTAGGTATGAAATTAGATGATAAATTGTAGCATATTTGTAAATTATATTGATGGTAAAGAAATGGAATAAATTGAACATTGGTTTATGTTATTTGGATGCATATTAGTGCCTTGAATGGTACCATTTGTGCTTGTGTAGATATGTGTAAAATGGGTGGCAAAATGGATTGGTAAATAGCTTATTTTTGTCTATAGGGTGTGTGTCTCGACCGTGTGTGACACACGATCATGTTATATGGTCGTGTGTCCCCATGTGTTAAAATTGAATTAAAGTCAGTATACCCTACAGGTTTGGCACAGCCTAGCACATGGCCTGGCACACGGACGTGTGTGGCCACTTCGAAAGGTACACGGGCTAGACACACGGGCGTGTGGTCGACCGTGTGACCCAAGTCAATATGTATGCCCTATTTTCACACGGGCGTGTCTACTAGCCGTGTGCGGCACACGGCCTATTCACACAGGCGTGTGGCCTTTGTGTACATGAAAAATTTCTAAGTTTCCAGAATTTTTGTATGATATTGATTTAGTCCCAACCATTTCTAAAGCATTTTTAAGGCCTCAAAGGCCCTTATAAGGGACAATGTGATGGTGTTGAATGATTTATGAGAATGAATGCTTATTGTTGTGTAAATGTATGCTATATGTGTTGTGAATTGATCGATAATACCTCATAACCCTATTCTAACGTTGAATACGAGTGAGGGGTGTTACATTTATTGGTACCAGAGCTACGGTTTACTCAATTCTAGGAATAATGTAGCATGTGTGAGAGTCTAGCTATACATGCCATATATAAACTGTGATAGTGTGATGACTCTTGACATTTTAATTCTATTTTCATATAGTAATGGATCCCAATCGAGCCATAACTGATGAGGTTGAGAGTAGTGCGCCTGCTCTCACACAAGGGATAGCGCCATCTGATTTTAGACCTGTGACAGGCAGCCAGGGAGGAGAGGCTAAAGAAGCCTTCTTTCAAATGATGAACGAATAGTTCACGCAATATATTCGAACAAACCTGACTGCTCAACAACCTCCACCCCTTCCTAATCCCCAACCCGTACCCGTAGCTCCTCAAAGAGTCGTGCTTTTAAGATTGAATAAACTTTTAGTTGACAAGATCCCTAAACACGGGTGAAGAGTTTAGGGATAAAGTTGATGATGATCCTAAAAGAGCAGAGTTTTGGCTTGAAAATACAATTAGAGTATTTGACGAGCTTTCTTACACGCCAGCTGAATGTTTAAAGTGTGTTATATCCCTTTTAAGAGATATTGTGTATCAATGGTGGAATACCTTAGTATCAGTGGTGCCGAGGGAGCGAGTCCCCTGGGAATTATTTTAGATCAAATTTCGAAAGAAATACATTAGTCAACGATTTTTAGATCAAAAGCATAAAGAGTTTTTAGAACTGAAACAAGGCTACATGACTGTAACCGAGTATGAAAAGGAATTCATACGGTTAAGTAAGTATGCTCGATAGTATTTGTCTACTAAACAAATAATGTACAAATGGTTTGTTGATGGGTTGAACGAAGATATTAAACTTCTGGTCGAGATTTTATATTTAAAAGAATTTTTTGTGTTAGTTGAACGGGCATGCAAAGCCGAAGACTTTAGTAAAAAAAAGAGAAAGGCTAATTCAGAGGCAAGAGACTCGAGGAAGAGATCGATGAGTAAACCTTATCAGTCCTCATCAAAGAAATTTAGAGACTATTTTAACCGATTGACAGCTTTAGTGGGACATTCTAATTGGGATCATGGAAAGCAATAAGCCAGACCTAAAGCTCAAACTACATCGGTATCAAGTGTTGGCAATGTGAAAGATGTTAAACTCAGGTGTCAACAGTGTAGAAGATGGCATTTTAGAGAGTGCTGGGTGAAAATTAATAATAGAGCTTGTTACAATTGTGGTTCGTGAGATCATTTTATCCGAGATTGTCCCGAACTAAATGAAAAAGACAAATCTCAGAATGTAAGATTGAGTAATACCGCTACTTGAGGGAGGCCGCCAAGAAATACAGGAAATGCAAGTGGTAATCGTGGTACAATAAGAGATTCTACAGTGAGATCTGAGGCTAGAGTACCTGCTAGAGCTTACGCTATTCGTGCTTGTGAAGATACGTTATCACCTGATGTCATTACTGATACATTTTCTCTTTACGACACTAATGTTATTGCATTGATTGATCCTAGATCTACTCATTCATATATATGTATGAATTTGGTGTCTAATAATATTTTTGCTTGTTGAGTCTACTGAATTTGTGATTAAAGTATCGAACCCTTTAGGCAAGTATGTTCTAGTTGATAAAGTTTCAAGAACTGTCCTTTAATGACTCAAGGTTACTGTTTTCCAGCTGACTTGATACTTTTTCCATTTGATGAGTTCGATGTAATTCTGGGAATGGATTGGTTGACTTTGCATGATGATGTTGTGAACTGTAGACGAAAGACTATAGAATTGAAATGTCAGAATAATAAAATTCTTCGGATTGAATCTAATGAGTCGGGTGGTTTACCAATAGTGATTTCATCGATGACAGCTCAAAGGTATGTGAGAATAGGTTGCGAAGCTTATCTCGCTAATATTTTAGAAACTAAAGTGTTTGAAAAGAAGGTTGAATCAGTGCCAATCATTTGTGAATATCCGGATGTATTTCCTAAAGAATTACTGGGATTGCCACCTATTAGAGAGGTTGATTTTTGTATTGAATTAGTATCAAGAACAACACCGATATCAATAGCTCCGTACAGAATAGCTCCGACAGAGTTGAAAGAGTTGAAAGCTTAGTTACAAGAATTGACATATAGAGGTTTTGACGGCCGAGTTATTCGCTCTAGGGTGCACCAGTATTGTTTGTTAAAAAGAAAAATGGGTCAATGAGAATGTGTATAGACTATCGTGAGCTTAACAAAGTTATGATAAATAACAAGTATCCATTGCTGAGAATAGATAATTTGTTTGATCAGTTGAAAGGTGCAACAGTGTTATCAAAGAATTGATTTGAGATCGGGTTATTATCAATTGTGAGTTAAAGACTCAGATGTATCAAAAATTACATTCAGAACGAGGTATGGACATTATGAATTCCTTGTTATGCCTTTTGGTTTGACTAATGCTCCTGCCATTTTTATGGATTTGATGAATCAAATTTTTAGACCGTATTTAGACAGATTTGTTGTTGTGTTCTATAACAGCCCGATTTTGGGGCTAGTCAAAATAGTGGTTTCAATACCACTAAATTGAGGTTGAGGAAAATTATTTTGATGATATTTTATGTGTCATGGTATTAATATAAGGCTATGTAAAAATTTTGGTGCTTTAATTTGAGCGATAGCATGCTTAATTGTGAAAAATGACTAAATTGCATAAAGTGTGAAAATCCTATTTATCAAGGTAGAGGGATTTAATAGCCATAGAATATTAAATTGGAGGTTCTTATTGTGCAATTAGGCCAATTGGGGTGTGTTGGCCGGCCATAGGAAGCTAGGGGGACAAGGTCATTAATTTTAGTCAAATTTGGTGACACTGGTGATAAAAAAAATAAAATAAGATAAAAAGATGAGATATCATCTTTTACTATTCCTTCTTCTTATACCACCGAAAATTTGAGAGGAATAAGGGTTCTTGGATTTCAAAAATTTTAGCAAAACAAATCTCATCCAAGTAAGTGATTTTGGTGGTTTTATTTGATAATTTTTGCACTTTTGGAGTCCTTGAAGCTTAAGCTAGCTAATGAGGGGACAAATTTGTGATATGGTTGAAAGTCTAAGGACTTGCCATGAGAGTATTTATGTTTTTAGCTGAGTTTTTAGGGAAGAAAATGAATGTTGGGGAAATGAGAAATAACTTTTGTGAAAGGTGTTAGCATGAAAACACCTAAATAGGACTTGAATGCAAAGATGAATTTGTGTCATAAATGCATGAAATAGTTGAAATTGTAAGTAGTTGTAAGGGAAACAAATGTTCAGCTAGGCTTGTATAATGAGAAAATGTTTGAAAAATGATTTACGAGCCTACGGGAAAAATTGTAATTTTGCCAAAATATAAGGGCAAAATGGTCATTTTTGCCTTAATATAGATTTTGATGCATTATGATCATGAGATGTTTTAAATGAGTGAATTTTATTCTTATAGACCAAGAAGAGCGTGGAATCAACCTTGACCGAGGAAAAGGCAAGGTTACGGAATAAACCATCGATTAACGCGTTTTGCACCGAAGTAAGTTTATGTGTAAACGATGCATTTTATATATACATTATTGTTACTAATTGGTGCATGGTATGATTGGGAACATGTATGATTCAAGTGGATTGAATTTGGTAGTTATTAAATAATTTTCGTATGAATAACGAAATAGAGATGTAAATGTGAAATAACAATTCTTGGCGGTGGGCTATGTGCGATACCACCTTATTTCTTAATTACGATGGGTTGTGTACGATATCATCATCTATTTATCATTTGGTGGGCTATGTGCGATACCATCGTAACTATCCTTTTGGTGGGCTATATGCGATACCACCCTATTAAAGTTTGATGTTGGGTAAGTGTGAAACCACCGAGTAATTGGTATTACGAATGGTTTATTTAAAAAATATGATATGTTGTATCATGTGACTTTGTGGCATTAAGTGCAGGGGTGCATGTTAATGTATGTGAGCATTAAGCTTGTGATATGGTTAGAATGTGGTAAGGGAGAGAATGTGTGCTAGGCTGTGTGATACAAGTCAGTGTCGACCACGGGTGTCAAACACGGGTGTGTGAGATGGCACACGGACGTGTCATTCCCTCCACAGGGCGTGAGACCCCTATCCAAGTAAAATTTTCCTAAGTGTGTAAAAGTTTTCGATTAATTCTCAAAACCTTTCGAAAGCCTATTTAGGGCCTAGTAGGCCTGTTATAAAGATATTAGAGTTGTGTATGGAAAATTTTAGTCTGGAATGGAATTTGATAGCCCAAAGTTGTATGACCATGTGAATTAAGTTTGGTAACGCCTCTTATCCGGTTCGGCGTAGGATACGGGTAAGAGGTGTTACATTTAGTGGTATCAAAGCTTTGGTTTAGTCGATTTTAGGACTACCGTAGCGTGTGTTAGGGTCTAGCTATACATGCCATAAGCGTATATTGATAGTGTGGTGGCTTCTGACAATTCTAAACTTTGTTTTTATACAGTAAATGGATCCTGATCAAATGGCTACTGATGACGCAGCTAGTAATGCACCGGCTCCAGCACAAGGGACCGTGCCTGTAGAAAGTGGACTCGAGATTGGTCAAGGAGAAGAGGCCCGAGAAGCCATTCTCTAAATGATGAGTAATTGGTACACGAAGTACATACGAGCAAACCCTAATGCTCAACCTCCTCCACCCCTTCCAATACCTCAGCCAATTCTTGTGGCTCCTCAAGGTGTAGATGTAGTGAGAATAACCAAACTCCCGGTAGAAAAGATTCAGAAGCAAGAGGCTGAGGAGTTTAGAGATAATATAGATGATGACCCTAAGAGGGTGGAGTTCTGGCTTGAGAACTCAATGAGAGTGTTTGGTGAACTCTCTTGCACACCTGAAGAGAGCTTAAAATGCACTGTGTCCTTGTTGAGAGACTCAAAATACCATTGGTGGAAAACGTTGACGTTGATGGTTCCAATGGAGAGAGTGATGTGGGACTTCTATTTGGAAGAATTCCAAAAGAAGTATATAAGTTAGAGGTTTGTGGACCAGAAACGAAAAGAATTTCTTGAACTGAAGTAAGGAAGAATGACTGTGGTAGAATATGAGCGCGAGTTTGTTAGGCTCAGCAAGTATCCACAAGAGTGCGTGTCTACAGAAGCTATCTTGTGTAAGAGGCTTGAAGATTGGCTGAATGAGGATATCATACTTTTAGTTTGGATCTTGAAGTTAAAAGAGTTTGTAGTGTTGGTTGATAGGACATGAAAGGTTGAAGAACTAAACAAGCAAAGGAGGAAGGCTGTGAGTGAGTCCGAGATACAAAGAAAAGGCCGATGAGTAAATCATACTAAGCTCAATCGAAGAGGTTCAAGGAAGTAAATCCTCTGATGACTGCATCAGTTGGATATTCACATCAAGACTGAGGTAACACCTACTCGGGCTCGAGAGTTCAATCCCCTTTGATGGCAAGTGTGGGCAATCTGAAGTCCAAACTAAATTGGGGCCTTTGCATTTCGTGTGGTTGCATGTGTATTGTATGGTAGGTATGTTAGTTTGGACTATTTTAGGGTCTAGGCTTGAGCCAGGGATAGGCCAGGGTCATAGCAAAAAGTTGTGTTTTGGGCTTCTAGAGGAAGGGAGCTGTTTGAGCTGGGTGTTAAAAGTGATTGATGAGAAGTTAAGACATAAGAAGTGCCTTGGAAAAGTGGTGCCACTAAAGGCTTGGAGAGGTGACGCCTCAAGGGGAGTAAGGGAGCCTAGGTTCGAGCAGCAGAATCCCCTTTTTTGCTTGTTGTTTTTTATGCCAAGGCTAGAGAGGTAGTGTGCTCAGGATGGACTCTGTTGGATATGTGTTGAAGGAGTCAACACATTTGAAATGGGTGGAGAAGAGAAATTGTAGGAGTTTGACTCATTCAAATCGGTTTGAATGAGTGGCCAGGAGAAAATTTAGGAGATGGACATGGGAGCTTAGTGTTGGCCGAATGCCAAACACTAGGGGGGAAGAGAGAAATCAGATTGGGTAGCTAGGAGTGTGCCGAATTCCATTTGTAGACTTAAAGGAGCATTTTCGGCTAGAAATATTCGTTCTCTTTATTTTTTGGTCAAAATTGAGGTACCAATAGCATTTTGTTGCGTTTCCTTGCTCTCCCAGGAACCAAAATCAAAACCTTTCTCTAAGTCTCCTCTCATTTTCCTTTTCTCTTTTATTTTTTTCTCTTCTCTGTTTCTTTGTGTTCGGCCGAATCCACCCTTGCTCACCACCTATCATTGTGATTCGTTTTCTTGCCATAACCACTTAAAGCCGAAAACGCCATACCTATTCCCTTTTCACTTTTGTTTTCATCTTCCCTCTTGAAACCCTTGTAGCCGAATCTCTCCAAAGCCATATCTCTCTTTTTTGTTCTTCTTTTATTTGTGTAAGCAAGAGCCGAAACCACTACCCTCCTTTCCTTTCGGTTTCTTTCTCTTCTTTTGGACCATAGTTAGAACCTCTTGGATCCCAAGGGCATTCTATGTGTTACTCTTTCCCGAAAAATCTACTCTAGTCGAATCTCAACCCATAGTCAGGTAAGATTCCTTTGTTTTCTTTTTTCTTCTCCTATGTCTCTGATGGTCGAATCTTCTTCCATCTCTACTCTCTTCCCTTTGTCATTTTTTATAGGGAAAAAGCCGAGATTTGGCAATTGTATGGGTAGTGCTTTAGCCGAATACCCTTGGTTTTCATATTTGTTCTTGATTTTTGTAGTAGTAGATCGTCATCATCCATCCACTCTCAATCGGGTTCGTTAAAGTGTTGTAGTAAGGGTTCCTGTCGATTCCATCTTTCCTTATTATGTTAAAATGTCGAAGGTAGTAGCTAATCTTATAGGTTCTTGGCCAATTGAAAGGGGGACTCATCTTCATGTTACTTGACTTTTTCTTGGTGATTGTAAGGTGTTGAGGAAGTGGGTGACGCATACATTGGATTCTCGAGACTTGCTCTGTTCATAGTTTAGATCTTGATCTTGAGATCTGTCGATCTAGGTAAGAGGATCTGTTTCTTCGGGTTAAATCTCTATTCTTAGTTATTCACTGTGTTAATCTTAGTGACCAAAGGGGTTATGGACCCAAATGCCAGCCAAGCGTTAGGTGGGGTTAGATCTGAGACCCCAGCCCCTAAGTTCAAGAAGAGGGTTGTACCTGCAGTTCGTGATTGGCCACTTGGGTGTGGACCAGCATCGGAGCAAGAGAGTAGACAGATCGCGGTAGTGTTGGTTGATTGACAGATGCAAGCGTGAAAGCGTCGTATTACGAGTAACCAGGTGTGTAACTCTTACACACTTCATAGATTAATAAGATATTATGTCGTGATTTGTTAAAATCCAGAATAATGGTAGAAAATGTTGAGCTACCCCTATGGGTAAAAATGAGGACTCCGGGTAAGTGCACTTTGTTTGGATGTGTTAAAGGCTTCTACTGAAATTGTAAATGCACTGTTATAATAATTGTGATAGTTGAGCATGAGAATATTGCATTGATAGCATGTTTATGAGAATGGGTTGATGAGAGGAGGGGGAGGATATAATTTCAGACTGTCACTAGTGGTTTTGACTACACAGTGGGTGAGCCCCGCTTTTCATTATATTGTGACTAAGTCTCAGTGGTTTTGACCACCAATGGTGTTGACCATATATATTATTTGTGACTCCGGTCACCAGTGGTGTTAACCACATAAATCTATTTTGTGATTCGTCCCTGTGGTTTGATACCACCGTGGGTTGGCCCAACATATCGATATGGGATTGTCACCAGTGGTGTTAACCACATATATTATTTGTGACTTCGGTCACCAGTGGTTTTGACCAGCAGTGGTGTTGACCACACGGGGTAGATACAGGAGTTTCAGATGGTTAGGTTTTGGGTTGCCTGGCATACTTATTTATTTACGAATCTGTGTAAGGGCTACTATTATTGGGATGGGGATTTATACATTGAGTCTCGGTGACTTACCCCTTTTTGTTAACATTTTCAAGTGATGCGTAGATCACGGATGTGGAGCCGAGATGGACTCGAGGTGGCCATGCTCAGCTGTTTGTTTTTATTTTATTGGTTAATTTTGAACCTCCTTTGCTTTAAATGTAGGTTTTTTTTGGTTTTGTAATAAGGCCACTAAATTTTACTTTGCGTTATTTGTTTTGACAAATTATCATTGAAACTGCGTTAAACATTAAAGCCTGTTTGAAAACAAAAAGTACCTAGGAAATGAATGTTTTCACAAACTTCAAAGAATTTCAGGAATTTTCCAAAACTTCATCTTCGAATAATTAAGCAAACTTGTAAGATTAACAAAGTAACTAGAATCTCTTTAAAGCAAATTTCAAAATGGTTTTAGCAATCTATTTAAATCAACTCGGCTTTCATAAAATCAAAAGTTTTCCTTAAATTAGAGACGATAATTTGTTTTCAAAATCATTTTTCTTCTCTGTTACATACCAGATTCGGTCGTAGCATTTTGACCGGGTTTGGGATGTTATAATTGTGGTATCAGAGCCAAGTTCAAAAGCTCAGTTGTGGGCCCGAGGCCTAAAACATTTTTAATAAAGGGTTTACAAAATAACTTTTAAGGAAAATGCATGTTACGGGAGCATGGCTTTGAGTCTCGGCACCAATCCACAGCAGTAAGTCCCTAAGCTGTCGATTGCAAGGTTTAAATAGTTGTGATATGGATGCTAGTAATAGGAATCCACTTTAGAGACTAAAGCCCATAGGATTGTAGGAACTTACGAGAACAACTCTAAGTTATTCATAAAAATATGCTGTAATAATAGTAGAAGAAGCATAAAATCCTTAAATCGAATTAATTTGAGAATGGTAGGCATGAGCACCCAAGGACGTGGGCGTAATACACGCGGGCATGGTAGAGGTAGGATGATTTATGTCGAGCCGAGTGGTCCGCCATGGGTCAGAGGATGAGGTACCACCGCCGCTAGTTGTGGGTGCTGAGTTCCAGGATCAGACGGGTGGTGATGATGCGGTGTCGCGGGCAATGCTGTAGGTTTTAGAGAGAGTAGCCGTAGCTGGTGGAGGTACATGGGTTCAGAAATCTGTGTTTGAGCGACTCCTAGCCAATGGAGCAGAGGTGTTTGGGGTGTTTCTGGTGTGGCTCCCAACATAGCAGAATACTGGCTAGAGGTGACTGAATGTATAATGGACAATTTGGACTTAATGGCAGAGGAAAAGTTGAAAGGGATAGTGTCTCTTCTCCGGGATGAATCTTATCAGTGGTGGCTCACGGTCCGGGATGGTGCGACAGTTGATGACATCACTTGGGATATCTTTAAGGCAGCTTATCAGAGGAAGTATGTCAGGTCTGGTTATATAGATGCGCAAACGAAGGCGTTCTTGAATCTGGTTCAAGGGAATAAGTCAGTATCGAAATATGATGCGGAGTTCTTTCGGCTGAGTCGTTATGCCAGGGGTATCGTGGCTACAGAACATGAGCACTGTGTCAGGTTTGAGGATGGGTTGAGAGATGAGCTGTGGATGATGATTGCCCCGTAAAGGGAAAGAGAATTTACTGTCTTAGTGGAGAAGGCCAAGATAGCTATAGGGGTGAAGCGATCGTGAAGCAGAATCGGGATAAATATTTGGGGTAAGAGGAGTCTTTGGGTCTTGTGGTCTGTAGAAAATTCACAAAAAAGGGCTAGATTTGGTGGGTCGAGTGAAGCTGCAAAGCCTGTTGCTACTATTCAGTGGCCTCCATGGTGTGCACGTTGTGGGAAGACTCATTCCAGAGAGTGTTGGATAGGAAACAGAGGGTGCTTTGAGTGTGGGTCAATGGGGCACTGGGTAAGGGATTGTCCGTAAAGATCAGCTAGGATCCAGTCTGAGGGTCAAGGACGTATGCAATTCGGGAGGGATGGCCAGCAACCACAGAGAGGTTGCGGTCCGACCAGGGGAGGTAATGGTTCTGGTCGAGGTCGTGGAGCATCGGGCAGGGGTGCTGGGAATACTGAGGCAAGACAGCCTGGGTTGGTGTATGTCGCGAGGCGTCGAGAGGAGAACGACGCACCAGATGTCATAACCGGTACATTTTTAATTTTTAGACTGCCTTATACTGCTTTGATAGATGTTGGGTCGATGCACTCCTATGTTGCTAGTAGTATAGTGGGAACCATGGACTTAGTTTATGAGATTTCTTTTAGGTAGATGGCAGTAATTAGCCCTCTAGGTCACTCTGTAGAAGTAAGCAAACTGTATAAAGATGTGCGCCTAGAACTTCAAGGGGTAATATTTTCGGTTGATTTGATGGAACTGCCATTCGAAGAGTTCGATTTGATCTTAGGGATGGACTGGCTAGTAAAGTATCAAGCAAGTCTGGATTGTGCCACGAAGCACATGGTGTTGAAATCTGTTGAGGGTGAAGAGGTGGTGCTGATAAGTGATAGAAGGAATTACCTATCCAATGTAGTATCGCCATGAAGGCTGAGAGAATGGTGCGGAAGGGATGTGAGGCATTCGTGGTTCATGTTTTTGCATTGAAGGCTAAGGAATCCACTATAGGAAACGTTCGAACATTGAAAGAATTTACTAATGTATTTTCGGAAGAGCTTCCGGGTCTGCCTCCCGATCGCGAAGTTAAGTTTGGGATAGATCTGCTACCAGGAACCGCACCAGTGTCTATTGCCCTATATAGGATGGCGCCGAAGGAGTTGGTGGAGTTGAAAGCAAGATTCAGGAGTTGTTAGACCGGGGTTTTATCCGACTGAGTGTGTCACCTTGGGGAGTGCCTGTGCTTTTTGTTAAGAAGAAAGACGGATCGATGCGGATGTGCATAGATTACCGTTAGCTAAATAAGTTGACGATTAAGAATAAGTATCCATTGTCGAGGATTGACGACTTGTTTGATCAGCTGAATGGGGCATCAGTTTTCTCTAAGATTGATTTGAGGTCAAGGTACCATCAGCTTAAGGTAAAGGAGGTTGATATCCATAAAACAGCGTTTCGCACGCGCTATGGGCACTACGAGTTTTTGGTAATGCCGTTTGGGTTGACTAACGCGCCGCAGCGTTCATGGATATGATGAATCGGGCTTTTTAGCCGTACTTGGATCGGTTCATCGTAGTGTTTATAGACGACATCTTGGTATACTCGAAATCGGAGGAGGAACATGATGCGCATCTACGTGTGGTTTTATAGATTCTGAGAGAGAAGTAATTATTCGTAAAGTTTAGTAAGTGTGAGTTATGGTTGAAGGAGGTAACTTTCTTGGGTCACATGGTGTCAGCTGAGGGGATCAGGGTAGACCCTCGTAAGATTGAGGCTGTATTGGACTGGAAACCACCTAAGTCTATAGCAGAGATTGAAGTTTTTGGGTTTAGCGGGATATTACAGAAGGTTCATGGAAGGGTTCTCTTTGATTGCAATACCGTTAACTAAGTTGTTAAGGAAAGGAGTTCCGTTTGTGTGGTCAGACAGGCAGCAAGAAAGTTTCGATAAGTTAAAGAAGATTTTGACAGAAGCTCCGGTGTTGATTTAGCCTAAAGCAGGGAAAGAGTTTACGGTCTACTGTGATGCGTCGCATACTGGTTTGGGATGTGTGCTTATGCAAGAGGGGAAAGTAGTGGCGTATGCTTCTCGTCAGTTGAGACCCCACGAAGTGAATTACCTGATGCATGATCTAGAGTTGGCTGCAGTGGTTTTTGCTCTAAAAATTTGGAGGCATTACCTGTATGGAGAGAAGTCAATCATCTACACGGACCACAAGAGTTTGAAGTATCTCTTGACCTAGAAGGAATTGGGTTTGAGGAAGCGAAGGTGGATCGAGTTGTTGAAGGACTACGACTGTTCGATTGAGTACCATCTGGGGAAAGCCAATGTGGTGGCAGACGCATTGAGTCGTAAGGTGGTGTCAGACTTGAGAGCAATGTTTGCCCACCTTAGTCTGTATGATGACGGAAGTTTTCTAGCGGAGCTGCAAGTGAAGCCGACATGGGTTAATTAGGTTAAGGAGAAACAGCTAGTGGATGAAGACTTAACTACTCGATTTTCACAAGTGTAGAATGGTGGATTGGAGGGTTATAGCTTGAGCAGTGAGGGAGAGTTGTGTTTCCAAGGGAGAGTTTGTATGCCAAGAGATGTGGAGCTTAGGCAAAAGATTCTTCAGGAGGCACATAGTAGTCCATACGCTATGCATCCTAGAGGTAGCAAGATGTACCGAGATTTGAGGGAACAATTTTGGTGGCCGAGTTTGAAGCGTGAGGTAACTGAATTTGTGAGTAAGTGTCTGACGTGTCAGCAGGTCAAAGCTGAACATCAAGTACCTACGGGTCTGATGCAGCCGATAAAGATTCTGCAGTGGAAGTGGGAAAGGATCACGATGGATTTCGTCAGTGGGCTACCCCTTACGCCTTTGAAGAAGGATTTGGTCTGGGTGATTGTTGATCGTTTGACAAAGTCACTCATTTTATACCGATTCGGGTTGACTACTCACTTCAAAAGTTGGCTAAGCTGTATATGGAAAAGATCGTGAGATTGCATGGGGTACCGGTGTCGATTATCTCCGATAGGGACCCTAGGTTCACGTCAAGGTTTTGGAAAGTATTGCATCAAGCATTGGGTACCAAGTTGGATTTCAACCTGACATTTCATCCATGATCAGACGAGATGATCGAGAGGGTAATCAAATCTTACAAGATATCTTTGAGGGGTTGTGTTTTGGGTTTCAGAGGCAGTTGGGAAGAATTTCTACTGTTGGCAGAGTTCGCATATAACAATAGTTATCAGGCAAGTATCCAGATGGCACCGTATGAAGCGCTATATGGGCAGAAGTGTCGTACTCCTACGTATTGGACAGAGTTGGGAGAGCGTCAGCTGTTGGGTCCAAAGTTGGTTACTGAAACGAAGGATAAGGTTAAGCTGATTCGAGCTCGTCTGAACGAAGCTTCAAATAGACAGAAATCTTATGCCGATCTCAAGCGGGGGGATATAGAGTTTGCAGTGGGTGACAAAGTTTTCCTGAAGGTCTCACCATGGAGGAAGGTGTTGAGATTTGGTTGGAAGGGTAAGCTGAGCCCTAGGTTCATCAGGCCTTATAAGGTGCTGAAGAGTGTGGGACCAGTGGCTTATCAGCTCGACCTACCAGCAGAATTGAGTTAGATCCATGATGTGTTCCATGTTTCCATGCTTAGACGCTATCGATCAGATCCATCACATGTTGTGCCAGTAGAGGATATTGAAGTGAGCCCAGATTTATCTTTCGAGGAAGAACCAGTGCAGATTCTGGATCGAGATGTTAAGGTCTTGCGTAGGAAGTCAGTGCCTTTAGTGAAGGTATTATGGCAGAATCATAATCGAAGAGGCCACGTGGGAGCAGGAGGATGTGATCTGGCGACAATACCCTCAACTCTTTTGACCAGGTAATTTCAAGGCCAAAATTATTTTTAAGGGGGTAGAACTGTAACATCCCTAAATTGGGGCCTTTGCATTTCGTGTGGTTGCATGTGTATTGTATGGTAGGTATGTTAGTTTGGACTATTTTAGGGTCTAGGCTTGAACCAGGGATAGGCCAGGGTCATAGCAAAAAGTTGCATTTTGGGCTTCTAGAGGAAGGGAGCTATTTGAACTGGGTGTTAAAAGTGATTGATGAAAAGTTAAGACACCAGAAGTACCTTGGAAAAGTGGTAAGGAGGCGCCACTAAAGGCTTGGAGAGGTGATGCCTTAAGGGGAGCAAGGGAGCCTAGGTTCGAGTAGTAGAATTCCCTTTTCTGCTTGTTGTTTTTTACGCCAAGGTTAAGGAGGTAGTGTGCTCAGGATAGACTCTATTGGATATGTGTTGAAGGAGTCAACACATTTGAAATGGGTGGAGAAGAGAAATTGTAGGAGTTTGACTCATTCAAATCGATTTGAATGAGTGGCCAGAAGAAAATTTAGGAGATGGACATGGGAGCTTAGTGTTGGCCGAATTCCAAACACTAGGGGAAGGGAGAAATCGGTTTGGGTAGGTAGGAGTGTGCCAAATTTCATTTGTAGACTTAGAGGAGCATTTTCAGCTAGAAACATTCGTTCTCTTTATTTCTTTTCGGTCAAAACCGAGGTACCTATAGCATTTTATTGTGTTTCCTTCTCTCTCAGGAACCAAAACCAAAACCTTTCTCTAAGTCTCCTCTCATTTTCCTTTTCTCTTTTATTTTTTTCTCTTCTCTGTTTCTTTGTGTTCGACCGAATCCACCATTGCTCACCACCCATCATTGTGATTCGTTTTCTTGCCATAACCACTTAAAGCGAAAACGCCATACCTATTCCCTTTTCACTTTCGTTTTCATCTTCCCTCTTGAAACCCTTGTAGCTGAATCTCTCCAAAGCCATATCCCTCTTCTTTGTTCTACTTTTATTTGTGTAAGCAAGAGTCAAAACCATTACCCTCATTCCCTTTCGGTTTCTTTCTCTTCTTTTGGACCATAGTTAGAACCTCTTGGATCCCAAGGGCATTCTATGTGTTTCTCTTTCCCGAAGAATCTACTCTAGTCAAATCTCAACCTATAGTCAGGTAAGATTCCTTTGTTTTCTTTTCCTTCTTCTCCTATGTCTATGATGGCGAATCTTCTCCCATCTCTACTCTCTTCCCTTTGTCATTTTCTATAGGGAAAAAGCCAGGATTTGGCAATTGTGTAGGTAGTGCTTTAGCCGAATACCCTTGGTTCTCATATTTGTTCTTCAGTTTTTGTAGTAGCAGATCGTCATTATCAATCCACTCTCAATCGGGTTCGTTAAAGTGTTGTGGTAATAGTTCCTACTGATTCCATCTTTCCTTATTTGTTAAAATGCCAAAGGCAGTAGCTAATCTTATAGGTTCTTGGCTGATTGAAGGGGGACTCGTCTTTGTGTTACTTTGGCTTTTGCTTGGTCATTGTAAGGTGTTGAGGAAGGGGTGATGCATACGTTGGATTCTCGAGACTTGCTCGGTTTGTAGTTTAGATCTTGATCTTGAGATCTATCGATCTAGGTAATGGGGCCTGTTTCTTCAAGTTAAATCTCCATTCTTAGTTATTCGTTGTGTTAATATGACTTAGTGACCAAAGGTGTTATGGACCCTAATGCAAGCCAAGCGTTAGGTGGGGTTAGATCTGAGACCTCAGCCCCTAAGTTCAAGAAGAGGGTTGTATCTGCGGTTCGTGATTGGCCACTTGGGTGTGGACCAGCATCGGAGCAGGAGAGTAGACAGATCGCGGTAGTGTCGATTGATGACAGTACCGACATAGAGAGCGTCGTATTACGAGTAACCAGGTGTGTATCTCTTACACACTTCATAGATTAATAAGATATTATGTTGTGATTTGTTAAAAGCCGAAATAATGGTAAAAAATGTTGAGCTACCCCTGTGGGTAAAAACGAGGACTCCGGGTAAGTCCACTTTGTTTGGATGTGTTAAAGGCTTCTGCTAAAATTGTAAATGCACTGTGATAATAATTGTGATAGTTGGGCATGAGTATATTTCATTGATAGCATGCTCATGAGAATGGGTTGATGAGAGGAGGGGGAATATATGATTTCAGACTGTCACCAGTGGTTTTGACCACACAATGGGTGGGCCCCGCTTTTCGTTATATTGTGACTAAGTCTCAGTGGTTTTGACCACCAGTGGTGTTGACCATATATATATTATTTGTGACTCCGGTCACCAGTGGTTTTGACCACTAGTGGTGTTGACCACACGGGGTAGATACAGGAGTTTCGGATGGTTACGTTTTGGGTTGCATGGCATACTTATTTATTTACGAATCTATGTAAGGGCTACTATTATTGGGATGGGGATTTATACACTGAGTCTGAAGGGCTACTATTATTAGGATGGGGATTTATACACTGAGTCTCAGTGACTCACCCCTTTCCGTTAACATTTTCAGGTGATACGTAGATCGCGGATGTGGAGCCGGGATGGACTAGAGGTGGCCATCCTCAGCTGTTTGTTTTTATTTTATTGGTTAATTTCGAACCTACTTTGCTTTAAATTTCAATTTTTTTTTTGTTTTGTAGTAAGGCCACTAAATTTTACTTTGCATTATTTGCTTTGACAAATTATCATTGAAACTGCGTTAAACATTAAAGCCTGTTTGAAAACAAAAAGTACCTAGGAAATGAATGTTTTCACAAACTTCAAAGAATTTCAGGAATTTTCCAAAACTTCATCTTCGGATAATTAAGCGAACTTGTAAGATTAACAAAGTAACTAGAATCGCTTTAAAGTAAATTTTGAAACGATTTTAGCAATCTATTTAAATCAACTCTTCTTTCATAAAATCAAAAGTTTTCCTTAAATTAGAGACGACAATTTATTTTCAAAATCATTTTTCTTCTCTGTGACAAACTAGATTCGGTCGTAGCATTTTGACCGGGTTTGGGGTGTTGCACGGAGTTCCCAAATTGTGGTAGGCAACACATGGGGGAGTGTTGGGGGAATAACAAAAACTGTTATAAGTGTGGTTCTCCCAACCATTTTATCCGAAATTTCCCTGAGAGGGATTACAAGGAAAGGAAGCAAGATTTAAGATCAAGCAATGTATCTTCAATGGGTAGGCCACAAAAGAACCTGGGAGGTGGGTCTAGTGGTAGAGGTATACCTCGAGATTCTGCTGTAAGATCGGAGGGTCAAGCACCTGCAATGACTTATGCCTTTTGGTCTCGTGAAGAGGCATCATCTCCAGATGTGATAACGGGTACTTTTCTCTTCATGACACCTCTGTTATTACTTTGATTGATCCGGGGTCTACCCATTCTTACATTTGCATGAGATTGGCATCTAGTATGAACATGATTATTGAGTCTACGGAATTTGTAGTAAAGGTGCCAAACCCGTTAGGTAAACATGTGTTAGTTGATAAGATGTGTAGAAATTATCCTTTGACAATTAAAGGTTATTATTTTCTGGCAAACCTTATGTTGTTGTCATTTAATGAATTTGACTTTATTCTTGATATGGATTGGTTGACTACCCATAGTGTTTTAGTGAATTGTGGTAGTAAATTTATTAAATTGAAATGTGAAAATGGAGATGTCATTCAGGTTGAATCAAGTGGGTCAGATAGTTTATCGGTGATGATTTCTTCCATGGTGGCTGAGAAATATTTGAGAAAAGGGTACGAGTCTTATCTCGCCTTTGTGTTAAATACTCAAGATTCAGAGGTAAAAATTAAATCAGTACCGGTGGTATGCGAATATTCGAATGTGCTTCCGGAAGAGTTACCTGTGTTACCTCAATTAGAGAGGTCGAGTTTGGGATTAAGTTAGTTCCAGGAACGGCACCCATTTTAGTTGCTCCGTATAGGATGGCACCATTAGAGTTGAAAGAACTAAAGGTTCAGCTGCAAGAGTTGATGGACAAGGGTTTTGCAAGACTGAGTTATTCACAGTGGGGTGCTCTAGTGCTTTTTGTGAATAAGAAAAATGGGTTGATGAGATTATGCATAGACTACAGACAGCTCAACAAAGTAACTATGAAGAATAAGTATCCTTTGCCAAGATAGATGATCTATTTGACCAACTGAAGGGAGCTACGTTGTTCTCTAAGATAGACCTAAGATTTGGCTATTACCAGTTGAGAGTTAAGGAGCAAGATGTGCTGAAAATTGCATTTCGGATAAGTTATGGCCATTATAAGTTTCTTGTCATGCCATTTGGTCTAACAAATGCTCCTGCGATTTTCATGGACTTGATGAATGGCATCTTCCGACCGTACTTGGACAAGTTTGTAGTCATTTTTATCGACGACATATTAGTCTATTTTGGGATGAGAGTGAACATGCGGAGCATCTAAGAATTATTTTGCAGACTTTAAGAGACAAGTAGTTGTATGTTACATTTAGCAAGAGTAAGTTTTGGCTCCGAGAGGTCGGATTCTTAGGACACGTTGTGTTGGGTGATGGTATTAGAGTTGATCCGGGTAAGATCTCAGCTATAGTGGAGTGAAAACCGCCAAGAAATATGTCAGAAATCAGAAGATTTTTGGGTTTAGCGGGGTACTACAGACGGTTCACGAAGGGATTCTCCATGATTGCTACCCCAATGATGAAACTGTTGCATAAAGATGTTAAGTTTGATTGGACTAAAAAATGTCAACAAAGTTTCGAGAGATTGAAAACATTGTTGACTGAGTCACCGATTTTAGTGCAACCTGAGTCAGGCAAAGAGTTTGTGGTCTACAGTGACGCGTCATTAAATGGTCTCGGTTGTGTGTTGATTCAAGAGGGTAAGGTAGTCGCTTACGCCTTGAGACAGCTAAAATCATAGGAGAAGAATTATCTGACTCATGACTTGGAGTTGGCTGCGATCAGAGAGAAATGCCGAATCTTCACGGATCATAAGAGCTTAAAGTACTTGATGGATCAAAAGGATTTAAATTTGAGACCACGGCGGTGGCTTAAACTATTGAAAGACTATGAGCTAGCAATCGATTACCATCCGGGGAAAGCAAATATGGTTATGGATGCCCTGAGTAGGAAATCCCTATATGCTTTGAGAGCTATGAGCATGAGCTTAGCATTGTCTGATGATGGTACTATATTGGCCAAGTTGAGGGCTAGACCATTATTTATTCAACAGATATGTGAAGCTCAAAAGAATGATAACGAGTTGCAAGTTAAGAGAGCCCAGTGTGAATTGGGAAATGGTTTTGATTTTCAGGTGAGTTCGGATGGTTGCGTGATGTTTCATGACAGGATTTGTGTACCTAAGGATGATGAGTTGATTCAAAAGATATTAAATAAAGCACACAGTGGTCACTTGTCAGTACATCCCGGTAGCATGAAAATGTGCAATGATTTGAAGAAATTTTTTTGGTGGCCGGGTATGAAAAGGGACATCTTTGAGTTCGTGGCAAGATGCTTGATCTGTCAACAAGTGAAAGCTGAGCACCAAGTACCTTCAGGATTGCTTCAACCAGTAATGGTTCCCGAGTGAAAGTGGGATTGGATTACTATGGATTTTGTAATAGGGTTGCCTATGACTCTGAGAAAGGAAGATGTTGTGTGGGTTATTGTGGATAGACTAACGAAGTCAACTCACTTTATACTAGTGCGTGTTGATTATGCTCTGGATAAGTTGGCTGAGTTGTATATTGCTTAGGTGGTGAGATTACATGGGGTGCCTGTATCTATTATCTCGGATAAAGATCCGAGATTTACTTCAAGGTTTTGGAGGAAGTTGCAGGAAACCTTAGGTACAAGGTTGAATTTTAGTATTGCATTCCATCCTCAAACCGATAGCCAATCTGAAAGAGTGATTCAGGTTCTTGAGGATATGCTACGATGTTGTGTGTTAGAATTCAGAGGTAGTTGGGAATGTAACACCCCAAACCTAATCCAAGCATCACGACCGGATCTGACATGTCACATGAAAAACATGTTAAATCCTTTTGATTCGTACTAAAATAGTTATTAATTTGTTAAAATCAAGAAAACAAGTTTGATTTTAAATATTTGATAAAATACTATTAACCTCGATGGTTGATTGATAAATCGATAATTTGAACTAGTGATCTTATAAAACCGTGACTTTTGAAAATATCATTGATAATACGAGAGAAAATTTTCGAGGAAAAATATTTGGAAAAAAAAAATTTTATGAATCCATTTGTTAATCTATTTTGGGAAAACCTTTATTTAAGTTTTTAGAAAAATCCTCATTTTAAACAAATCAAGCAAGATAATAAGTACGTCAAACCTAAAGCAAAAATATTTCAGAGGCTAAAGCAAAATATTTCAGAGGCCTTATTACAACATAAAACCCAAAATAGTAAAAGTAAATAAGTGAACGGAATTAAAAATCTAAAGCTCAACATAAAACACCATTTCTGAAGTATGGCCTCCACCGAGTCATCCATGGCCCAAGTCCACCTCAATGAGCATTACCTGCAAGGGTTAAGCAAAAGGGGTGAGTTACTAGAACTCAGTGCATAATCCCCTTACCGTTATCCACTGGGCTTGAACCCGTATAGCAATATCTTGGGCCTAAACCCACTTACATAACAACGTGTAAATGAAATAAATATGTGCAACCCAACCCATCCTAGTAATCCATCCGCTACACACCACCCGTACAATCCCATCACACCTGTGGGGATCAAATCAACCCACCCCGCCAAACACACCAATCGCAGGCAAGTTGCCATTTATAATATATTTTGATTGTGGTCAAGCCACCGGAATCATAGTGAATCATAATAGCAAATATTTTTGTGGCAGTGCCACCGGGCTACACTTCTCTTCAACATTTTTCCCATCCCATGCAAAATCGTGTAAATGCAACATACATAATAAAGCATAATATTTACAAATATAAACAACAATCATTCATCAAAAGATTTGTTACGATAAATCAGCCAATTATAGAACATTCCAATTCGGACCATAGGGGCATTTTCGTAATTCGACCCGTAAGGGCATTTTTGTAATTTTACAAATAATCCCTGATTTGACAAATCTTAGTATTTATGATGTTTAGGCAAAATACTCGATTCATACCATTTTATCGATTTTAAGTTTTTAGGTAACAATGATCGATACTTCTAATATGATGCTAAATCACAGATTTACGGGATTTCGATGTGAGATTACTCACTTAATTATGGTAAGTATTAAACTCTCTTGATCATCGGCACCTATGACAACATAATACTCGATTAATCTAATGAACGAGATTTTTATTAAATCTAAATCTAAACCAAGCGATCAATGGAAACGCTTACTCTCGATATCGTGAATGACCACGATTTGTCTATTCTCACCGGATGATGGTCCACAACCCGGTGGGAAATCTCGAACCGCCGATACTGCTCTAGGCTTGAACTTAGGAGTAGGAATAGCAAATCCACCCCTTTTGAGTTCACAAATCACTTTTCCTTTCGAATCGGTACCACTTGCCTCCACAGAGAAAATCCCAGTTAGAATACTACTATGAGAGAAAGTAGTTATTTTAGTGATAGGAGTAGGCTTACCACTATATTCGAAGGATCCACGAGTGAAAAAGAACGAGCGTTTTAGACCCTATAATAACCGTTTAGTCCAACTAATTGAATAATGAATGATATCAAGTAATCTATAAAGAAACTCCTTACCTTAACGATATTGAATCCAATCTCCACCGATTGACTTAAGGCTAGAATGATATTCGGCCACTCACTTAGATCATTACGAAAAAGAGGATGATTAAGATGTGAAGTAGTAAAAGGAAACACCATTTCAATTTAGAGACAAGATACACAACCGAATAGTGGTAAACACCCATTCACTAAAAAGAATAAAAACTGAAAAGAGAAAAGAAACTACTTACCGATTTGATTGAAGAAGAGGGCGACAACACAAATGAGAAAAAAATTGTGAATGAGAGATTATGGGTTGAAAGATTTAGCTATGGAGGAAAAATGAACAAGAAAATCCGGCTATGAAAATATGGATTAGAGAAGAAGAAAGAAGAGTTGGAGAATTTTGTGAAAAAGAAAAGAAAGATGGAGAAAGAGTGCTTGACTAGATTCGGTTTTCAAAGGGAAAATAATTGAAAATAATTTGGTCACAAAGGCTAGATGGTTTTGGCAAAACAAAGAAAGAATAGAAGAAAAATGAATACTCACTATTAGCTTTGGAGTTTCGGCAACGAGAGAAGAAATTGGAGAAAAGAACACAAAGGAATGCTAAAAGAAATTAGGCCTAGCATGCACAAAAATTTTGCCAAAAGACTAATGAAAATTTTAGCTACCCAAAACCCCTCCCAAACCATGTATCATCTTTACTAAAAGATGAACATTGACCAAATAAAATCTTTCCAAAACATCTTCCACACTTTAAGCCAACATGTTCCCTATTCTTTCCTTTTCTTTTTCCTTCTTTCCTTCCACTCATCCTTTCTTTATTTCTTTAGCCATCTTTCCTAAAAGAAAAAGTCTTCCTTACCATAATTGAAGCCTTGGCCGACACTATGGATGAATAGCACAAAAAAATAATCAAAATTTGCACCAAGTGGGATTCAAACCTCTTCCCCTAAAGCCCTTCATGTGACGCCACATCCTCTTTACCATATGCTCATTTATGCTAGCAATTTACTCACTTATTTCCATAAGCATTGATGCCACTTACCTTCTCTCCTTAAAGTGCTCAAATACTAAAATTTTCCTATAACCTAACTTGAACCGAAACTTTCTAGAAACCCCGTAACTTTCCAAAATCATCTTCCTAATAAGTCCAACTTGAAATAATGTCGTTCTCTTGTTCTTAAAAATTTTAAACACTCCTACGCCTAAGGCCCAATGGGCCCAATTCTATTAGGCCCAGTTTCGGGATGTTACAATTCTACCCCCTTAAAGAAATTTCGTCCTCAAAATTTTGAACCTACTACTAAACGCATCGCTCAAGTCACACCACTATGCTTTCGCTGCGCACTCTGATCTTAATAACACTAATGTACTTTTAACTTAATCTTGAATCCTCTCACACAACCAAACATCTAATCATAGAAGCAAGTAGTTATCTACCAGTTATACCTAAAATTTTCTACATTCAAACATCATGTCCAACCAAAACATACCTGACTTGATGGTGATGAAACAATCTCGAGCCTTATGCTCCTTTGACCCGCATCTCAAGCATACTCCTAACCACCTCCGGCATTCTCCCGGATGACGCCTTCTGCAATAATCGTAAGTCAAAAAGTTTGGACATGCCTTAACACACTTCACAGAATGAGATTGCGACCCTGAAGAACCATGATCCTTTTTCTTCTTAAAGCCTATGCACTCTTGTCGAAATGCCTCACCGTTTCCCCTAACCTCCTCTAAAACCTCCTTAACCAGCTAAGTCAGCACATCAGCCCCAGCTCCATCATGAGACCCCATCTTAGCCACTAGTGATGCCGATGCCGCCCTTTCGGGCACATGTCTCGGTGCTGAAGATCCAGCTCTAGCACCTCGGCCTCTACCACAACTATGTCCACCGCGTCCACGTCTTCTAGCGCTCATATTTACTAAGTAGATTTAATCTGATTAAGAGTCTTATGAATCAGTATACTTATTAATGTTTATTAAACAATGTTTTATGAAGTAGAGGAAGTAAAGTTATTTTCCAAAACATATCCTCAAGTCTCAATCTCTATAGTTTCAGCTCCTAAAGCTAAAAGTTCTAGAGTATTTATATAGTCATACCATAATAATCATAAAATAAAAACATAAACTTACTTGACTTGGTGCCGGATACCCGTGGTGCCATACTTCCTTTAGAACATGCATTTATAAATTAAAATCTTATACAGCTTTGGAAAATGCTTTTAAACCCAAACCACAGTCGAGTTTTGCAATTGGGCTCTGATACCATAAAATGTAACACCCCAAACCCGGTCCAAGCATCACAACTGGATCTGACATGTCACATGAGAAAACATGTTAAATCCTTTTGATTCGTACTAAAATAATTATTATTTTGTTAAAATCAAGAAAACAAGTTTGATTTGAAATATTTGATAAAATACTATTAACCTCGATGGTTGATTGATAAATCGATAATTTGAGCTAGTGATCTTATAAAACCGTGACTTTTGAAAATATCGTTGATAATACGAGAGAAAATTTCTAAGTAAAAATATTTGTAAAAAAAAATTTTGTTATGAATCCATTTGCTAATCTATTTTGGGAAAACCTTTATTCAAGTTTTTAGAAAAATTCCCATTTTAAACAAATCAAGCAAGATAATAAGTACGTCAAACCTAAAGCAAAAATATTCCAGAGGCCTTATTACAACATGAAAACCCAAAATAGCAAAAGTAAATGAGTGAACGGAATTAAAAATCTAAAGTTCAACATAAAACACCATTTCTGAAGTATGGCCTCCACCGAGCCATCCATGGCCCAAGTCCACTTCACGGAGCATTACCTGCAAGGGTTAAGGAAAAGGGGTGAGTTACTAGAACTCAGTGCATAATCCCCTTACCGTTGTCCATTGGGCTTGAACCCGTATAGAAATATCTTGGGCCTAAACCCACTTACATAGCAACATATAAATGAAATAAATATATGCAACCCAACCCATCCTAGTAATCCATCCGCTACACACCACCCCTACCATCCCATCACACCTGTGGAGATCAAGTCAACCCACCCCGCCAAACCCACCAATAGCATGCAAGTTGCCATTTATAATATATTTTGATTGTGGCCAAGCCACCAGAATCATAGTGTATCATAATAACAAATATTTTTGTGGCAGTGCCACTGGGGTACACTTCTCTTCAACATTTTTCCCATCCCATGCAAAATCGGGTAAATGCAACATACATAATAAAGCATAATATTTACAAATAGAAACATTCGTTACGATAAATCGGCCAATTATAGAACATTGCAATTTAGCCCATAGGGGCATTCTACGGCATTTTGTAATTTTACAAATAATCCCCGATTTGACAAATCTTAGTATTTACGATGTTTAGGCAAAATAATTGATTCATACCATTTTACCAATTTTAAGTTTTTAGGCAACAATGATCGATATTTCTAATATGATGCTAAATCACAGATTTACAGGATTTCGGTGTGAGATTACTCACTTGATTACGGTAAGTATTAAACTCTCTTGATCGCCGGCACCTATGACAACATAATACTTGATTAATCTAATGAATGAGATTTTTATTAAATCTAAATCTAAACCAAGCGATCTATGGAAACGCTTACTCTCGATATCGTGAATGACTACTATTTGTCTATTCTCACCGGATGATGGTCCACAACCCGGTGGGAAATCTCGAACCGTCGATACCGCTCAATGCTTGAACTTAGGAGTATGAATTGCAAATCCACCCCTTTTGAGCTCACAAATCACTTTTCCTTTCAAATTGGTACCACTTGCCTCCATAGGAAAAATCCCGGTTAGAATACTACTATGAGAGAAAGTAGTTATTTTAGTGATAGGAGTAGGCTTACCACCATATCCGAAGGATCCATGAGTGAAAAAGAACGAGCGTTTTAGACCCTATAATAATTGTTTAGTCCAACTAATCGAATAATGAATGATATCAAGTAATCTATAAAGAAACTCCTTACCTTAACGATATTGAATCCGATCTCCATCGATTGACCTAAGGCTAGAATGATATTCGGCCACTCACTTAGATCATTATGAAAAAGAGGATGATTAAGATGTGAAGAAGTAAAAGGAAACACCATTTTGGTTTAGAGACAAGATACACAACTGAATAGTGGTAAACACCCATTCAGCTAGAAAGAATAAAAAAATGGAAAGAGAAAGGAAACTACTTACCGATTTGATCGAAGAAGAGGGTGTCAACACAAATGAGAAAGAAATTGTGAAGGAGAGATTATGGGTTGAAAGGTTCGGCTATGAAGGAAAAATGAACAAGAAAATTCGACTACGAAAATATGGATTAAAGAAGAAGAAGGAAGAGTTGGAGAATTTTGTGAAAAAGAAAAGAAAGATGGAGAAAGAGTTCTTGACTAGATTCGGTTTTCAAAGGGAAAATAATTGAAAATAATTTGGTCACAAAGGCTAGATGGTTTTAGCAAACAAAGAAAGAAAATAAGAAAAAAGAATACTCACTATTGGCTTTGGAGTTTCGGCAATGAGTGAAGAAATTGGAGAAAAGAATACAAAGGAATGCTAAAAGAAATTAGGCCTAGCAAGCACCAAAATTTTGCCAAAAGACTAATGAAAATTTTGGCTACCCAAAACCCCTCCCAAACCGTATATCACCTTTACCAAAAGATGAACATTGACCAAATAAAATCTTTCCAAAACATCTTCCACCTTTTAACCCAACATGTTCCCTATTCTTTCCTTTTCTTTTTCCTTCTGTCCTTGCACTCATCCTTTCCTTATTTCCTTAGCCATCTTCCCTAAAATAAAAAGTTTTCCTTACCATAATTGAAGCCTTGGCCGACACTATGGATGAATAGCACAAAAAAATAATCAAAATTTACACCAAGTGGGATTCAAACCTCTTCCCCTAAAGCCCTTCATGTGACGCCACATCCTCTTTACCATATGCTCATTTATGCTAGCAATTTACTCACTTATTTCCCATAAGCATTGATGCCACTTACCTTCTCTCCTTAAAGTGCTCAAACACTAAAATTTTCTTATAGCCTAACTTGAACCCGAAACTTCCTAGAAACCCCGTAACTTTCCAAAATCAACTTCCTAATAAGTCCAACTTGAAATAATGTCGTTCTCTTGTTCTCAAAAATTTTAAGCACTCCTACGCTTAAGGCCCAATGGGCCCAGTTCTACTAGGCCCAATTTCAGGATGTTATAGGGAAAGATATCTACCTTTGGTTGAGTTTGCCTATAACAATAGCTATCAGTCGAGTATACAAATTGCACTGTACGAAGCCTTGTATGGTCGTAAGTGCCGAACTCCCTTGTATTGGACCGAACTTAGTGAGAAACAAATTCATGGGGTCAATCTAGTTAAAGAGACGAGGAGAAAGTGAAAGTGATTCGAGATAGTCTGAAATCTACTTTGACCGATAAAAGTCGTACGCGAACTTGAAAAAAATAATATAGTTTCAAGTGGGTGACAAGGTATTTTTGAAAGTATCCCCGTGGAAGAAAATAATAAGATTTGGTAGAAAGGGAAAATTGAGTCCACGTTTCATAGGGCCGTATGAGATTACCAAAAGGATTGGACCAATGGCATACCGGTTGCCTTTGCTGGTAGAGTTAGAGAAAATACACGACGTTTTTTATGTGTCGATGTTGTGGCGATATCGTTTCGATCCTTTGCATGTAATCCCTCCAACGAAAGTCGAGACACGATCAGACATGACTTATGAAGAGGAGCCGATTAAGATTATGGCTCAAGAGGTGAAGCAGCTGAGGAATAAGAGTATAGCACTAGTGAAAGTGTTATGGAAAAAACACAGTGTGGAAGAGGCTACGTGGGAACTGGAAGAAGTCATGAAAGAACAACATCCAAACCTTTTTACCGGTAAGATTTTCGAGGGCAAAAATCTCTAAAAGGGGAGAGTTGTAACAGCCCAATTTTGGGGCTAGTTAGAATAGTGGTTTAAAGACCACTAAATCGAGGTTGAGGAAAATTATTTTGATGATATTTTATGTGTCATGGTATTAATATATGGCTGTGTGAAAATTTTGGTGCTTTGATTTGAGCGATGGCATGCTTAATTGTGAAAAGGACTAAATCGCATAAAGTGCAAAAGTTTTATTTATCAAGGTAGAGGGATCTAACAGCCTAGAATATTAAATTGGAGGTTCTAATTGTGCAATTAGGCCAATTGGGGTGTGTTGGCCAGCCATAGGAAGCTAGGGGGACAATGGCATTAATTTTAGTCAAATTTGGTGACATTAGGTGATAAAAAATGAATAAAATAAGATAAAAAGATGAGATATCATCTTTTACTATTCCTTCTTCTTCTACCACCAAAAATTTGAGAGGAATAAGGGTTCTTGGAGTTTAAAATTTTCAGCAAAACAAATCTCATCCAAGTAAGTGATTTTGGTAGTTTTATTTAATAATTTTTGCACTTTTGGAGTCCTTGAAGCTTAAGCTAGCTAATGAGGGGACAAATTTGTGATATGGTTGAAAGTATAAGAACTTTTCATGATAGTATTTATGTTGTTAGCTGATTATTTAGGGAATAAATGAATGTCGGGGAGATGAGAAATAACTTTTGTGAAAGGTGTTAGCATGAAAACACCAAATTAGGACTTGAATACAAAGATTGAATTTGTGTCATAAATGCATGAAATAGTTGAAATTGTGAGTAGTTGTAGGGAAATAAATGTTCATCTAGGCTTGTCTAATGAGAAAATGTGTTGGAAAATGATTTACGAGCCTAGGGGCAAAATCATAATTTTACCAAAGTATAAGGGCAAAATGGTCATTTTTGCCTAAGTATAGATTTTGATGCATTATGATCATGAGATGTTTTAAATGAGTGAATTTTGTTGTTATAGACCAAGAAGAACATGGAATCAACCTTGACCGAGGAAAAGGCAAGGTTACGAAATAGACCGTCGATTAACACGTTTTGCACCGAGGTAAGTTTATGTGTAAACGATGCATTTTATATATACATTGTTGTTACTAATTGGTGCATGGTATGATTGGGAACATGTATGATTCAAGTGGATTGAATTTGGTAGTTATTAAATAATTTTTGTATGAATAACGAAATAAAGATGTAAATGTGAAATAACAATTCTTGACGGTGGGCTATGTGTGATACCACCTTATTTCTTAATTTCGATGGGTTGTGTGCAATTCCATCATCTATTTATCATTTGGTGGGCCATGTGCGATACCACCGTAACTATTCTTTTGGTGGGCTATGTGCGATACCACCCTATTAAAGTTTGATGGTGGGCTAAGTGCAAAACCACCAAGTAATTGGTATTATGAATGGTTTATTGAGAAATTATGATGTGTTGTATCATGTGACTTTGTGGTATTAAGTGCAGGGTGCATGTTAATGTATGTGAGCATTAAGCTTGTGATATGGTTAGAATGTGGTAAGGGAGAAAATGAGTAAGCATGATTATGAATGTGGATTGTTCTTATTTAGTATGTAATGTTATTTATTGTTTAGCACATACTATGATGTTATTTGTTTACATGTAAACTTACTAAGCTTAAAGCTTACTCCTTTTTTTACTTTCCCTTGTTTTATAGAGTCAAAGAGCTGGGGTCAGGATACTAAGATAATTGGAAGATCACCCACACTATCAGCTTCTCTCAGTATATCTAGACTTAGTGTTTTGAGTATGGCATTTATAAGGGCTACACTAGATAATTTGTTTTGTTATTTTGGCCAAGAGTTTTTTGGCCCCTTTAAAGGTGAGTTCTTTTGTATATAGCCATAGTTGATGACTCATTTTTATATATGAAAAGATAAAGTTATTCATGGAGGTGTATTGCAAAATTTAGTTGTTTAGTGATTTGGATGGATGAATTTATGTTATATGAATTAGGGTGGCGAAAAGAGCTTGGCAAATAGCCTTGTTCTTGTCCACACAGATAGGCACACGGGCATGTGTCTAGGCCATTTGTGACACACGGTCAGTCCCATGGGTGTGTGACCAGGCTATGTGTCCCCTGCATGTTAGTTTTTCCAAGTCAGTAAGCTTTGTAGTAAGCACACGGGTAGAGACATGGCCGTGTGCGTTAGCCGTGTGGAAGGCACGGCCACAAACATTGGCATGTGCCCAGGTCGTGTAAAGTTTGCACCTTGAATATGGAATTTAAATCGCCATACGGTTGAAGCCCACGGGCGTGTGACAGGTTATGTGGATTAAG